>CM059561.1:39470474-40670474 GCA_030386875.1 Morinoia aosen | reverse complement strand
CACACTTTTCATGCATCCATTCAACAATCCACGCATTTCATGCATCCATTCAACAATCCACGCTTTTCATGCATCCATTCAACAATCCACGCATTTCATTCATCCATTCAACAATTCACGCATTTCATGCACCATTCAAAAATCCATGCATTTCATTCATCCATTCACCAATTCCTGCATTTCATGCATCCATTCAACAACCAATGAATTTCATGCATCCATTCAACAATCCACGCATTTCATGCATCCATTCAACAATCCATGAATTTGATGCATCCATTCAACAATCCACGCATTTCCTGCATCCATTCAACTATCCATGCATTTGATGCATCCATCCAACAATCCATGCATTTGATGCATCCATTCAACAATCCATGAATTTGATGCATCCATTCAACCATCCATGGATTACATGCATCCATTTAACAATCAATGCATTTCATGCATTCTTTCAACAATCCATGCATTTCATGCATCCATTCAACAATCCATGCAATGCATGCATCCATTCAACAAACCATGCAATGCATGCATCCATTCAACAATCCACGCATTTCATGCATCCATTCAACAATCTACGAATTTCATGCATCCATTCAACAATCCATGCATTTCATGCATCCCATTAAACAATCCACGCATTTCATGCATCCATTCAACAATCCATGCATTACATGCATCCATTCAACAATCCATGCATTTCATGCATCCGATCAACAATCCATGAATTTCATGCATCCATTCAAGAATCCATGAATTTCATGCATCCATTTAACAATCCATGCAATCGATGCATCCATTCAACAATCCATGCATTTGATGCATCCATTCAACAATCCATGCATTTCATGCATCCATTCAACAATCCATGCATTTCATGCATCCATTCAACAATCCATGAATTTCATGCATCCATTCAACAATCCACGCATTTCATGCATCTTTTCAACAATCCACGCATTTCATGCATCCATTCAACAATCCATGAATTTGATTCATCCGTTCAACAATCCACGCATTTCATGCATCCATTCCACAATCACGCATTTCATGCATCCATTCAACAATCCATGCATTTCATGCATCCATTCAACAATCCATGCATTTCATGCATCCGATCAACAATCCATGAATTTCATGCATCCATTCAACGATCCATGAATTTCATGCATCCATTCAACAATCCATGCATTCGATGCATCCATTCAACAATCCATGCATTTGACGAATCCATTCAACAATCCACGCATTTCATGCATCCATTCAGCAATCCATGTATTTCATGCATCCATTCAACAATCCACGCATTTCATGCATCCATTCAACAATCCATGCATTTCGTGCATCCATTCAACAATCCATGCATTTCATGCATCCATTCAACAATCCATGAATTTCATGCATCCATTCAACAAACCATGCATTTCATGGATCCCATTAAACAATCCACGCATTTCATGCAACCATTAAACAATCCATGCATTTCATGCATCCCATTAAGCAATCCAGGCATTTCATGCATCCATTCAACAATCCATGCATTACATGCATCCATTCAACAATCCATGAATTTCATGCATCCGATCAACAATCCATGAATTTCATGCATCCATTCAAGAATCCATGAATTTCATGCATCCATTTAACAATCCATGCAATCGATGCATCCATTCAACAATCCATGCATTTGATGCATCCATTCAACAATCCATGCATTTCATGCATCCATTCAACAATCCATGCATTTCATACATCCATTCAACAATCCATGAATTTCATGCATCCATTCAACAAACCACGCATTTCATGCATCTATTCAACAATCAACGCATTTCATGCATCCATTCAACAATACAGCATTTCATGCATCCCTTCAACAATCCATGAATTTGATTCATCCATTCAACAATCCACGCATTTCATGCATCCATTCAGCAATCCATGCATTTCATGCATCCATTTAACAATCCACGCATTTCATGCATCCATTCAACAATCCATGCATTTCGTGCATCCATTCAACAATCCATGCATTTCATGCATCCATTCAACAATCCATGCATTTCATGCATCCATTCAACAATCCATGCATTTCATGCATCCATTCAACAATCCATGAATTTCATGCATCCATTCAACAATTCACGCATTTCATGCATCCATTCAATAATCCACGCATTTCACGCATCCATTCAACAATCCACGCATTTCATGCATCCATTCAACAATCCATGAATTTGATGCATCCATTCATCAATCCACGCATTTCATGCATCCATTCAACAATCCATGCATTTGATGCATCCATTGAATAATCCATGCATTTGATGCATCCATCCATGCATTTGATGCATCCATTCAACAATCCGTGCACATGATGCATCCATTCAACAGTCCATGCATTTGATGCTTCCATTCAACAATCTATGCATTTCATGCATCCATTAAACAATCCATGCATTTGACGCATCAATTCAACAAACCATGCATTTCATGCATCCATTCAACAATTCATGCATTTCATGCATCCATTAAACAATCCATGCATTTGACGCATCAATTCAACAATCCACGCATTTCATGCATCCATTCAACAATCCATGCATTTCATGCATCCAATAAACAATCCATGCATTTGACGCATCAATTCAACAAACCATGCATTTCATGCATCCATTCAACAATCCATGCATTTCATGCATCCATTCAACAGTCCATTCATTTCACGCATCCATTCAACAATCCACGCATTTCATGCATCCATTAAACAATCCACACATTTCATGCATCCATTCAACAATCCACGCATTTCATTCACCCATTCAACAATCCACGCTTTTCACGCATCCATTCAACAATCCACGCATTTCATGCATCCATTCAACAATCCACGCATTTCATGCATCTATTCAACAATCCACGCATTTCATGCATCCATTCAACAATCCACGCATTTCATTCACCCATTCAACAATCCACGCATTTCATGCATCCATTCAACAATCCACGCATTTCATGCATCCATTCAACAATCCACGCATTTCATTCACCCATTCAACAATCCATGCATTTGATGCATCCATTCAACAATCCACGCATTTCATGCATCCATTCAACAATCCACGCATTTCATGCATCCATTCAACAATCCACGCATTTCATGCATCCATTCAACAATCCACGCATTTCATGCATCCATTCAACAATCCACGCATTTCATTCACCCATTCAACAATCCATGCATTTGATGCATCCATTCAACAATCCATGCATTTGATGCATCCATTCAACAATCCATGCATTTCATGCATCCATTCAACAATCCATGCATTTGATGCATCCATTCAACAATCCATGCATTTGATGCATCCATTCAACAATCCACGCATTTCATGCATCCATTCAACAATCCACGCATTTCATGCATCCATTCAACAGTTCATGAATTTGATGCATCCATTCATCAATCCACGCATTTCATGCATCCATTCAATAATCCATGCATCTGATGCATCCATTGAACAATCCATGCATTTGATGCATCCATTGAACAATCCATGCATTTGATGCATCCATCCATCAATCCATGCATTTGAAGCATCCATTCAACAATCCGTGCACATGAGCCATCCATTCAACAATCCATGCATTTGATGCATCCATTCAACAATCCATGCATTCCATGCATCCATTAAACAATCCATGCATTTGATGCATCCATTCAACAATCCATGCATTCCATGCATCCATTAAACAATCCATGCATTTGAAGCATCCATTCAACAATCCGTGCACATGAGTCATCCATTCAACAAACCATGCATTTCATGCACCCATTCAACAATCCATGCATTTGATGCATCCATTCAACAATCCATGCATTTGACGAATCCATTCAACAATCCACGCTTTTCATGCATTCATTCAATTGTTTATGCATTTCCTGCATCCATTCAACAATCCATGCATTTGATGCATCCATTAAACAATCAATGCATTTGACGCATCCATTCAACAAACCATGCATTTAATTCATACATTCAACAATCCATGCATTTGATGCATCCATTCAACAATCCATGCATTTGACGAATCCATTCAACAATCCACGCATTTCACGCATCCATTCAACAATCTACGCATTTCATGCATCCATTCAACAATCCATTCATTTCACGCATCCATTCAACAATCCATGCATTCGATGCATCCATTCAACAACCCATGCATTTGACGAATCCATTCAACAATCCACGCATTTCATGCATCCATTCAATAATCCATGCAATGCATGCATCCATTCAACAATCCACGCATTTCATGCATCCATTCAACAATCTACGAATTTCATGCATCCATTCAACAATCCATGCATTTCATGCATCCCATTAAACAATCCACGCATTTCATGCATCCATTCAACAATCCATGCAATTCATGCATCCATTCAACAATCCATGCATTTCATGCATCCGATCATCAATCCATGAATTTCATGCATCCATTCAACAACCCATGATATTCATGCATCCATTTAACAATCCATGCAATCGATGCATCCATTCAACAATCCATGCATTTCATGCATCCATTCAACAATCCATGAATTTCATGCATCCATTCAACAATCCACGCATTTCATGCATCTATTCAACAATCAACGCATTTCATTCATCCATTCACCAATCCATGCATTTGATGCATTCATTCAACAATCCATGCATTTGATGCATCCATTCAACAATCCACGCATTTTATGCATCCATTCAACAATCCACGCATTTGATGCATCCATTCAAAAATCCTTGCATTTGATGCATTCATTCAACAATCCATGCATTTTATGCATCCATTCAACACTCCATGCATCTGATGCATCCATTCAAAAATCCATGCATTTCATGCATCCCATTAAACAATCCACGCATTTCATGCATCCATTCAACAATCCATGCATTTCATGCATCCATTCAACAATCCATGCATTTTATGCATCCATTCAACAAACCATGCATCTGCTGCATCCATTCAACAATCCATGCATTTGATGCATCCATTCAAAAATCCATGCATTTGATGCATCCATTCAACAAACCACGCATTTCATGCATCCATTCAACAATCCATGCATTTGATGCATCCATTCAACATTCCATGCATCTGATGCATCCATCCAACAATCCATGCACTTGATGCATCCATTCAACAAACCATGCATTTGATGCATCCATTCAACAATCCATGCATTTCATGCATCCATTCAACAATCCATGCATTTGATGCATCCATTCAACAATACATGCATTTGATGCATCCATTGAACAATCCATGCATTTGATGCATCCATCCAACAATCCATGCATTTGATGCATCCATCCAACAATCCATGCATTTGATGCATCCATTCAACAATCCATGCATTTGATGCATCCAATCAACAATCCATGCATTTGATGCATCCATTCAACAATCCATGCATTTGATGCATCCATTCAACAATCCATGCATTTGATGCATCCATTCAACAATCCATGCATTTGACGAATCCATTCAACAATCCATGCATTTGACGCATCCATTCAACAAACCATGCATTTCATGCATGCATTCAACAATCCATGCATTTGATGCATCCATTCAACAATCCATGGATTTGACGAATCCATTCAACAATCCACGCATTTCATGCATCCATTCAACAATCCACGCATTTGATGCATCCATTCAACAACCCACGCATTTCATGCATCCATTCAATAGTCCATGAATTTGATGCATCCAATCAACAATCCACGCATTTCGTGCATCCATTCAACAATACATGCATTTGATGCATCCATTCAACAATCCACGCATTTCATCCATTCATTCATTAATCCATGCATTTCATGCATCCGATCAACAATCCATGAATTTCATGCATGCATTCAATAATCCACGCATTTGACGAATCCATTCAACAATCCACGCATTTCATGCATCCATTCAATAATCCATGCAATGCATGCATCCATTCAACAATCCACGCATTTCATGCATCCATTCAACAATCTACGAATTTCATGCATCCATTCAACAATCCATGCATTTCATGCATCCCATTAAACAATCCACGCATTTCATGCATCCATTCAATAATCAGTGCAATGCATGCATCCATTCAACAATCCATGCATTACATGCATCCATTCAACAATCCATGCATTTCATGCATCCGATCAACAATCCATGAATTTCATGCATCCATTCAACAACCCATGAATTTCATGCATCCATTTAACAATCCATGCAATCGATGCATCCATTCAACAATCCATGCATTTGATGCATCCATTCAACAATCCATGCATTTCATGCATCCATTCAACAATCCATGCATTTCATGCATCCATTCAACAATCCATGCATTTCATGCATCCATTCAACAATCCATGAATTTCATGCATCTATTCAACAATCAACGCATTTCATTCATCCATTCACCAATCCATGCATTTGATGCATTCATTCAACAATCCATGCATTTGATGCATCCATTCAACAATACACGCATTTCATGCATCCATTCAACAATTCACGCATTTGATGCATCCATTCAAAAATCCTTGCATTTGATGCATCCATTCAACAATCCATGCATTTTATGCATCCATTCAACACTCCATGCATCTGATGCATCCATTCAAAAATCCATGCATTTCATGCATCCCATTAAACAATCCACGCATTTCATGCATCCATTCAACAATCCATGCATTTCATGCATCCATTCAACAATCCATGCATTTTATGCATCCATTCAACAATCCATGCATCTGATGCATCCATTCAACAATCCATGCATTTGATGCATCCATTCAACAGTCCATTCATTTCACGCATCCATTCAACAGTCCATGCATTTCATGCATCCATTCAACAGTCCATTCATTTCACGCATCCATTCAACAATCCACGCATTTCATGCATCCATTCAACAATCCACACTTTTCATGCATCCATTCAACAATCCACGCATTTCATGCATCCATTCAACAATCCACGCTTTTCATGCATCCATTCAACAATCCACGCATTTCATTCATCCATTCAACAATTCACGCATTTCATGCACCATTCAAAAATCCATGCATTTCATTCATCCATTCACCAATTCCTGCATTTCATGCATCCATTCAACAACCAATGAATTTCATGCATCCATTCAACAATCCACGCATTTCATGCATCCATTCAACAATCCATGAATTTGATGCATCCATTCAACAATCCACGCATTTCCTGCATCCATTCAACAATCCATGCATTTGATGCATCCATCCAACAATCCATGCATTTGATGCATCCATTCAACAATCCATGAATTTGATGCATCCATTCAACCATCCATGGATTACATGCATCCATTTAACAATCAATGCATTTCATGCATTCTTTCAACAATCCATGCATTTCATGCATCCATTCAACAATCCATGCAATGCATGCATCCATTCAACAAACCATGCAATGCATGCATCCATTCAACAATCCACGCATTTCATGCATCCATTCAACAATCTACGAATTTCATGCATCCATTCAACAATCCATGCATTTCATGCATCCCATTAAACAATCCACGCATTTCATGCATCCATTCAACAATCCATGCATTACATGCATCCATTCAACAATCCATGCATTTCATGCATCCGATCAACAATCCATGAATTTCATGCATCCATTCAAGAATCCATGAATTTCATGCATCCATTTAACAATCCATGCAATCGATGCATCCATTCAACAATCCATGCATTTGATGCATCCATTCAACAATCCATGCATTTCATGCATCCATTCAACAATCCATGCATTTCATGCATCCATTCAACAATCCATGAATTTCATGCATCCATTCAACAATCCACGCATTTCATGCATCTTTTCAACAATCCACGCATTTCATGCATCCATTCAACAATCCATGAATTTGATGCATCCGTTCAACAATCCACGCATTTCATGCATCCATTCCACAATCACGCATTTCATGCATCCATTCAACAATCCATGCATTTCATGCATCCATTCAACAATCCATGCATTTCATGCATCCGATCAACAATCCATGAATTTCATGCATCCATTCAACGATCCATGAATTTCATGCATCCATTCAACAATCCATGCATTCGATGCATCCATTCAACAATCCATGCATTTGACGAATCCATTCAACAATCCACGCATTTCATGCATCCATTCAGCAATCCATGTATTTCATGCATCCATTCAACAATCCACGCATTTCATGCATCCATTCAACAATCCATGCATTTCGTGCATCCATTCAACAATCCATGCATTTCATGCATCCATTCAACAATCCATGAATTTCATGCATCCATTCAACAAACCATGCATTTCATGCATCCCATTAAACAATCCACGCATTTCATGCATCCATTAAACAATCCATGCATTTCATGCATCCCATTAAGCAATCCAGGCATTTCATGCATCCATTCAACAATCCATGCATTACATGCATCCATTCAACAATCCATGAATTTCATGCATCCGATCAACAATCCATGAATTTCATGCATCCATTCAAGAATCCATGAATTTCATGCATCCATTTAACAATCCATGCAATCGATGCATCCATTCAACAATCCATGCATTTGATGCATCCATTCAACAATCCATGCATTTCATGCATCCATTCAACAATCCATGCATTTCATACATCCATTCAACAATCCATGAATTTCATGCATCCATTCAACAAACCACGCATTTCATGCATCTATTCAACAATCAACGCATTTCATGCATCCATTCAACAATACAGCATTTCATGCATCCCTTCAACAATCCATGAATTTGATGCATCCATTCAACAATCCACGCATTTCATGCATCCATTCAGCAATCCATGCAATTCATGCATCCATTCAACAATCCACGCATTTCATGCATCCGTTCAACAATCCATGCATTTCGTGCATCCATTCAACAATCCATGCATTTCATGCATCCATTCAACAATCCATGCATTTCATGCATCCATTCAACAATCCATGCATTTCATGCATCCATTCAACAATCCATGAATTTCATGCATCCATTCAACAATTCACGCATTTCATGCATCCATTCAATAATCCACGCATTTCACGCATCCATTCAACAATCCACGCATTTCATGCATCCATTCAACAATCCATGAATTTGATGCATCCATTCATCAATCCACGCATTTCATGCATCCATTCAACAATCCATGCATTTGATGCATCCATTGAATAATCCATGCATTTGATGCATCCATCCATGCATTTGATGCATCCATTCAACAGTCCATGCATTTGATGCTTCCATTCAACAATCTATGCATTTCATGCATCCATTAAACAATCCATGCATTTGACGCATCAATTCAATAAACCATGCATTTCATGCATCCATTCAACAATTCATGCATTTCATGCATCCATTAAACAATCCATGCATTTGACGCATCAATTCAACAATCCACGCATTTCATGCATCCATTCAACAATCCATGCATTTCATGCATCCAATAAACAATCCATGCATTTGACGCATCAATTCAACAAACCATGCATTTCATGCATCCATTCAACAATCCATGCATTTCATGCATCCATTCAACAGTCCATTCATTTCACGCATCCATTCAACAATCCACGCATTTCATGCATCCATTCAACAATCCACACATTTCATGCATCCATTCAACAATCCACGCATTTCATTCACCCATTCAACAATCCACGCTTTTCACGCATCCATTCAACAATCCACGCATTTCATGCATCCATTCAACAATCCACGCATTTCATGCATCCATTCAACAATCCACGCATTTCATGCATCCATTCAACAATCCACGCATTTCATTCACCCATTCAACAATCCACGCATTTCATGCATCCATTCAACAATCCACGCATTTCATGCATCCATTCAACAATCCACGCATTTCATTCACCCATTCAACAATCCATGCATTTGATGCATCCATTCAACAATCCATGCATTTGATGCATCCATTCAACAATCCATGCATTTCATGCATCCATTCAACAATCCATGCATTTGATGCATCCATTCAACAATCCATGCATTTGATGCATCCATTCAACAATCCATGCATTTCATGCATCCATTCAACAATCCATGCATTTGATGCATCCATTCAACAATCCATGCATTTGATGCATCCATTCAACAATCCACGCATTTCATGCATCCATTCAACAATCCACGCATTTCATGCATCCATTCAACAATTCATGAATTTGATGCATCCATTCATCAATCCACGCATTTCATGCATCCATTCAATAATCCATGCATCTGATGCATCCATTGAACAATCCATGCATTTGATGCATCCATTGAACAATCCATGCATTTGATGCATCCATCCATCAATCCATGCATTTGAAGCATCCATTCAACAATCCGTGCACATGAGCCATCCATTCAACAATCCATGCATTTGATGCATCCATTCAACAATCCATGCATTCCATGCATCCATTAAACAATCCATGCATTTGATGCATCCATTCAACAATCCATGCATTCCATGCATCCATTAAACAATCCATGCATTTGAAGCATCCATTCAACAATCCGTGCACATGAGTCATCCATTCAACAAACCATGCATTTCATGCACCCATTCAACAATCCATGCATTTGATGCATCCATTCAACAATCCATGCATTTGACGAATCCATTCAACAATCCACGCTTTTCATGCATTCATTCAATTGTTTATGCATTTCCTGCATCCATTCAACAATCCATGCATTTGATGCATCCATTAAACAATCAATGCATTTGACGCATCCATTCAACAAACCATGCATTTAATTCATACATTCAACAATCCATGCATTTGATGCATCCATTCAACAATCCATGCATTTGACGAATCCATTCAACAATCCACGCATTTCACGCATCCATTCAACAATCTACGCATTTCATGCATCCATTCAACAATCCATTCATTTCACGCATCCATTCAACAATCCATGCATTCGATGCATCCATTCAACAACCCATGCATTTGACGAATCCATTCAACAATCCACGCATTTCATGCATCCATTCAATAATCCATGCAATGCATGCATCCATTCAACAATCCACGCATTTCATGCATCCATTCAACAATCTACGAATTTCATGCATCCATTCAACAATCCATGCATTTCATGCATCCCATTAAACAATCCACGCATTTCATGCATCCATTCAACAATCCATGCAATTCATGCATCCATTCAACAATCCATGCATTTCATGCATCCGATCAACAATCCATGAATTTCATGCATCCATTCAACAACCCATGATATTCATGCATCCATTTAACAATCCATGCAATCGATGCATCCATTCAACAATCCATGCATTTCATGCATCCATTCAACAATCCATGAATTTCATGCATCCATTCAACAATCCACGCATTTCATGCATCTATTCAACAATCAACGCATTTCATTCATCCATTCACCAATCCATGCATTTGATGCATTCATTCAACAATCCATGCATTTGATGCATCCATTCAACAATCCACGCATTTTATGCATCCATTCAACAATCCACGCATTTGATGCATCCATTCAAAAATCCTTGCATTTGATGCATCCATTCAACAATCCATGCATTTTATGCATCCATTCAACACTCCATGCATCTGATGCATCCATTCAAAAATCCATGCATTTCATGCATCCCATTAAACAATCCACGCATTTCATGCATCCATTCAACAATCCATGCATTTCATGCATCCATTCAACAATCCATGCATTTTATGCATCCATTCAACAAACCATGCATCTGCTGCATCCATTCAACAATCCATGCATTTGATGCATCCATTCAAAAATCCGTGCATTTGATGCATCCATTCAACAAACCACGCATTTCATGCATCCATTCAACAATCCATGCATTTGATGCATCCATTCAACATTCCATGCATCTGATGCATCCATCCAACAATCCATGCACTTGATGCATCCATTCAACAAACCATGCATTTGATGCATCCATTCAACAATCCATGCATTTCATGCATCCATTCAACAATCCATGCATTTGATGCATCCATTCAACAATACATGCATTTGATGCATCCATTGAACAATCCATGCATTTGATGCATCCATCCAACAATCCATGCATTTGATGCATCCATCCAACAATCCATGCATTTGATGCATCCATTCAACAATCCATGCATTTGATGCATCCAATCAACAATCCATGCATTTGATGCATCCATTCAACAATCCATGCATTTGATGCATCCATTCAACAATCCATGCATTTGATGCATCCATTCAACAATCCATGCATTTGACGAATCCATTCAACAATCCATGCATTTGACGCATCCATTCAACAAACCATGCATTTCATGCATACATTCAACAATCCATGCATTTGATGCATCCATTCAACAATCCATGGATTTGACGAATCCATTCAACAATCCACGCATTTCATGCATCCATTCAACAATCCACGCATTTGATGCATCCATTCAACAACCCACGCATTTCATGCATCCATTCAATAGTCCATGAATTTGATGCATCAATCAACAATCCACGCATTTCGTGCATCCAGTGAACAATCCATGCATTTGATGCATCCATTCAACAATCAATGCATATCATGCATAAATTCAACATTCCATGCATTTGATGCATCCATTCAACAATCAATGCATTTCATGCATCCATTCAACAATCCACGCATTTGATGCATCCATTCAACAATCCACGCATTTCATGCATCCATTCAATAGTCCATGAATTTGATGCATCCAATCAACAATCCACGCATTTCGTGCATCCATTCAACAATACATGCATTTGATGCATCCATTCAACAATCCACGCATCCCTCCAACAATCCATGAATTTGATGCATCCATTCAACAATCCACGCATTTCATCCATTCATTCATTAATCCATGCATTTCATGCATCCGATCAACAATCCATGAATTTCATGCATGCATTCAATAATCCATGCATTTCATGCATCCGATCAACAATCCATGAATTTCATGCATACATTCAACAATCCATGCATTTGATGCATCCATTCAACAATCCATGCATTTCATGCATCCATTCAACAATCCATGCATTTCATGCATCCATTCAACAATCCATGAATTTCATGCATCCATTCAACAATCCACGCATTTCATGCATCCATTCAACAATCCATGAATTTGATGCATCCGTTCAACAATCCACGCATCTCATGCATCCATTCAACAATCACGCATTTCATGCATCCATTCAACAATCCATGCATTTCATGCATCCATTCAACAATCCATGCATTTCATGCATCCGATCAACAATCCATGAATTTCATGCATCCATTCAACGATCCATGAATTTCATGCATCCATTCAACAATCCATGCATTTGACGAATCCATTCAACAATCCACGCTTTTCATGCATTCATTCAATTGTTTATGCATTTCCTGCATCCATTCAACAATCCATGCATTTGATGCATCCATTAAACAATCAATGCATTTGACGCATCCATTCAACAAACCATGCATTTCATTCATACATTCAACAATCCATGCATTTGATGCATCCATTCAACAATCCATGCATTTGACGAATCCATTCAACAATCCACGCATTTCACGCATCCATTCAACAATCTACGCATTTCATGCATCCATTCAACAATCTACGCATTTCACGCATCCATTCAACAATCCATGCATTCGATGCATCCATTCAACAACCCATGCATTTGACGAATCCATTCAACAATCCACGCATTTCATGCATCCATTCAATAATCCATGCAATGCATGCATCCATTCAACAATCCACGCATTTCATGCATCCATTCAACAATCTACGAATTTCATGCATCCATTCAACAATCCATGCATTTCATGCATCCCATTAAACAATCCACGCATTTCATGCATCCATTCAATAATCAGTGCAATGCATGCATCCATTCAACAATCCATGCATTACATGCATCCATTCAACAATCCATGCATTTCATGCATCCGATCAACAATCCATGAATTTCATGCATCCATTCAACAACCCATGAATTTCATGCATCCATTTAACAATCCATGCAATCGATGCATCCATGCAATCGATGCATCCATTCAACAATCCATGCATTTGATGCATCCATTCAACAATCCATGCATTTCATGCATCCATTCAACAATCCATGCATTTCATGCATCCATTCAACAATCCATGCATTTCATGCATCCATTCAACAATCCATGAATTTCATGCATCTATTCAACAATCAACGCATTTCATTCATCCATTCACCAATCCATGCATTTGATGCATTCATTCAACAATCCATGCATTTGATGCATCCATTCAACAATACACGCATTTCATGCATCCATTCAACAATTCACGCATTTGATGCATCCATTCAAAAATCCTTGCATTTGATGCATCCATTCAACAATCCATGCATTTTATGCATCCATTCAACACTCCATGCATCTGATGCATCCATTCAAAAATCCATGCATTTCATGCATCCCATTAAACAATCCACGCATTTCATGCATCCATTCAACAATCCATGCATTTCATGCATCCATTCAACAATCCATGCATTTTATGCATCCATTCAACAATCCATGCATCTGATGCATCCATTCAACAATCCATGCATTTGATGCATCCATTCAAAAATCCATGCATTTGATGCATCCATTCAACAAACCACGCATTTCATGCATCCATTCAACAATCCATGCATTTGATGCATCCATTCAACATTCCATGCATCTGATGCATCCATCCAACAATCCATGCATTTGATGCATCCATTCAACAATCCATGCATTTGATGCATCCATTCAACAATCCATGCATTTCATGCATCCATTCAACAATCCATGCATTTGATGCATCCATTCAACAATACATGCATTTGATGCATCCATTGAACAATCCATGCATTTGATGCATCCATCCAACAATCCATGCATTTGATGCATCCATCCAACAATCCATGCATTTGATGCATCCATTCAACAATACATGCATTTGATGCATCCATTCAACAATCCGTGCATATGATGAATCCATTCAACAATCCATGCATTTGATGCATCCATTCAACAATCCATGCATTTGATGCATCAATTCAACAATCCATGCATTTGATGAATCCATTCAACAATCCATGCATTTGATGCATCCATTCAACAATCCATGCATTTGACGAATCCATTCAACAATCAATGCATTTGACGCATCCATTCAACAAACCATGCATTTCATGCATCCATTCAACAATCCATGCATTTGATGCATCCATTCAACAATCCATGCATTTGACGAATCCATTCAACAACCCACGCATTTCATGCATCCATTCAACAGTCCATTCATTTCACGCATCCATTCAACAATCCATGCATTTCATGCATCCATTCAACAGTCTATTCATTTCACGCATCCATCCAACAATCCATGAATTTCATGCATCCATTCAACAATCCATGCATTCGATGCATCCATTCAACAATCCATGCATTTGACGAATCCATTCAACAATCCACGCATTTCATGCATCCATTCAGCAATCCATGCATTTCATGCATCCATTCAACAATCCACGCATTTCATGCATCCATTCAACAATCCATGCATTTCGTGCATCCATTCAACAATCCCTACATTTCATGCATCCATTCAACAATCCATGAATTTCATGCATCCATTCAACAGTCCACGCATTTCTTGCATCCATTCAACAATCCACAAATTTCATGCATCCATTCAACAATCCACGCATTTCATGCATCCATTCAACAATCCATGAATTTGATGCATCCATTCATCAATCCACGCATTTCATGCATCCATTCAACAATCCATGCATTTGATGCATCCATTGAACAATCCATGCATTTGATGCATCCATCAATCAATCCATGCATTTGATGCATCCATTCAACAATCCGTGCATATGATGCATCCATTCAACCATCCATGCATTTGATGCATCCATTAAACAATCAATGCATTTGACACATCCATTCAACAAACCATGCATTTGATGCATCCATTCAACAGTCCATTCATTTCACGCATCCATTCAACAGTCCATGCATTTCATGCATCCATTCAACAGTCCATGCATTTGATGCATCCATTCAACAATCCATGCATTTGACGAATCCATTCAACAATCCACGCATTTCATGCATCCATTCAACAGTCCATTCATTTCACGCATCCATTCAACAGTCCATGCATTTCATGCATCCATTCGACAGTCCATTCATTTCACGCATCCATTCAACAATCCACGCATTTCATGCATCCATTCAACAATCCACACTTTTCATGCATCCATTCAACAATCCACGCATTTCATGCATCCATTCAACAATCCACGCTTTTCATGCATCCATTCAACAATCCACGCATTTCATTCATCCATTCAACAATTCACGCATTTCATGCACCATTCAAAAATCCATGCATTTCATTCATCCATTCACCAATTCCTGCATTTCATGCATCCATTCAACAACCAATGAATTTCATGCATCCATTCAACAATCCACGCATTTCATGCATCCATTCAACAATCCATGAATTTGATGCATCCATTCAACAATCCACGCATTTCATGCATCCATTCAACAATCCATGCATTTGATGCATCCATCCAACAATCCATGCATTTGATGCATCCATTCAACAATCCATGAATTTGATGCATCCATTCAACCATCCATGGATTACATGCATCCATTTAACAATCAATGCATTTCATGCATTCTTTCAACAATCCATGCATTTCATGCATCCATTCAACAATCCATGCAATGCATGCATCCATTCAACAAACCATGCAATGCATGCATCCATTCAACAATCCACGCATTTCATGCATCCATTCAACAATCTACGAATTTCATGCATCCATTCAACAATCCATGCATTTCATGCATCCCATTAAACAATCCACGCATTTCATGCAACTTTTCAACAATCCACGCATTTCATGCATCCATTCAACAATCCATGAATTTGATGCATCCGTTCAACAATCCACGTATTTCATGCATCCATTCCACAATCACGCATTTCATGCATCCATTCAACAATCCATGCATTTCATGCATCCATTCAACAATCCATGCATTTCATGCATCCGATCAACAATCCATGAATTTCATGCATCCATTCAACGATCCATGAATTTCATGCATCCATTCAACAATCCATGCGTTCGATGCATCCATTCAACAATCCATGCATTTGACGAATCCATTCAACAATCCACGCATTTCATGCATCCATTCAGCAATCCATGTATTTCATGCATCCATTCAACAATCCACGCATTTCATGCATCCATTCAACAATCTATGCATTTCGTGCATCCATTCAACAATCCATGCATTTCATGCATCCATTCACCAATCCATGCATTTCATGCATCCGATCAACAATCCATGAATTTCATGCATCCATTCAAGAATCCATGAATTTCATGCATCCATTTAACAATCCATGCAATCGATGCATCCATTCAACAATCCATGCATTTGATGCATCCATTCAACAATCCATGCATTCCATGCATCCATTCAACAATCCATGCATTTCGTACATCCATTCAACAATCCATGAATTTCATGCATCCATTCAACAAACCACGCATTTCATGCATCTATTCAACAATCAACGCATTTCATGCATCCATTCAACAATACAGCATTTCATGCATCCCTTCAACAATCCATGAATTTGATGCATCCGTTCAACAATCCACGCATTTCATGCATCCATTCAACAATCACGCATTTCATACATCCATTCAACAATCCATGCATTTCATGCATCCATTCAACAATCCATGCATTTCATGCATCCGATCAACAATCCATGAATTTCATGCATCCATTCAACGATCCATGAATTTCATGCATCCATTCAACGATCCATGAATTTCATGCATCCATTCAACAATCCATGCATTCGATGCATCCATTCAACAATCCATGCATTTGACGAATCCATTCAACAATCCACGCATTTCATGCATCCATTCAGCAATCCATGCATTTCATGCATCCATTCAACAATCCACGCATTTCATGCATCCATTCAACAATCCATGCATTTCGTGCATCCATTCAACAATCCATGCATTTCATGCATCCATTCAACAATCCATGCATTTCATGCATCCATTCAACAATCCATGCATTTTATGCATCCATTCAACAATCCATGAATTTCATGCATCCATTCAACAATTCACGCATTTCATGCATCCATTCAATAATCCACGCATTTCACGCATCCATTCAACAATCCACGCATTTCATGCATCCATTCAACAATCCATGAATTTGATGCATCCATTCATCAATCCACGCATTTCATGCATCCATTCAACAATCCATGCATTTGATGCATCCATTGAATAATCCATGCATTTGATGCATCCATCCATGCATTTGATGCATCCATTCAACAATCCGTGCACATGATGCATCCATTCAACAGTCCATGCATTTGATGCTTCCATTCAACAATCCATCCATTTCATGCATCCATTAAACAATCCATGCATTTGACGCATCAATTCAACAAACCATGCATTTCATGCATCCATTCAACAATTCATGCATTTCATGCATCCATTAAACAATCCATGCATTTGACGCATCAATTCAACAATCCACGCATTTCATGCATCCATTCAACAATCCATGCATTTCATGCATCCATTAAACAATCCATGCATTTGACGCATCAATTCAACAAACCATGCATTTCATGCATCCATTCAACAATCCATGCATTTCATGCATCCATTCAACAGTCCATTCATTTCACGCATCCATTCAACAATCCACGCATTTCATGCATCCATTCAACAATCCACACATTTCATGCATCCATTCAACAATCCACGCATTTCATTCACCCATTCAACAATCCACGCTTTTCACGCATCCATTCAACAATCCACGCATTTCATGCATCCATTCAACAATCCACGCATTTCATGCATCCATTCAACAATCCACGCATTTCATGCATCCATTCAACAATCCACGCATTTCATTCACCCATTCAACAATCCACGCATTTCATGCATCCATTCAACAATCCACGCATTTCATGCATCCATTCAACAATCCACGCATTTCATTCACCCATTCAACAATCCATGCATTTGATGCATCCATTCAACAATCCACGCATTTCATGCATCCATTCAACAATCCACGCATTTCATGCATCCATTCAACAATCCACGCATTTCATGCATCCATTCAACAATCCACGCATTTCATGCATCCATTCAACAATCCACGCATTTCATTCACCCATTCAACAATCCATGCATTTGATGCATCCATTCAACAATCCATGCATTTGATGCATCCATTCAACAATCCATGCATTTCATGCATCCATTCAACAACCCATGCATTTGATGCATCCATTCAACAATCCATGCATTTGATGCATCCATTCAACAATCCACGCATTTCATGCATCCATTCAACAATCCACGCATTTCATGCATCCATTCAACAATTCATGAATTTGATGCATCCATTCATCAATCCACGCATTTCATGCATCCATTCAATAATCCATGCATCTGATGCATCCATTGAACAATCCATGCATTTGATGCATCCATTGAACAATCCATGCATTTGATGCATCCATCCATCAATCCATGCATTTGAAGCATCCATTCAACAATCCGTGCACATGAGTCATCCATTCAACAATTCATGCATTTGATGCATCCATTCAACAATCCATGCATTCCATGCATCCATTAAACAATCCATGCATTTGATGCATCCATTCAACAATCCATGCATTCCATGCATCCATTAAACAATCCATGCATTTGAAGCATCCATTCAACAATCCGTGCACATGAGTCATTCATTCAACAAACCATGCATTTCATGCACCCATTCAACAATCCATGCATTTGATGCATCCATTCAACAATCCATGCATTTGACGAATCCATTCAACAATCCACGCTTTTCATGCATTCATTCAATTGTTTATGCATTTCCTGCATCCATTCAACAATCCATGCATTTGATGCATCCATTAAACAATCAATGCATTTGACGCATCCATTCAACAAACCATGCATTTAATTCATACATTCAACAATCCATGCATTCGATGCATCCATTCAACAACCCATGCATTTGACGAATCCATTCAACAATCCACGCATTTCATGCATCCATTCAATAATCCATGCAATGCATGCATCCATTCAACAATCCACGCATTTCATGCATCCATTCAACAATCTACGAATTTCATGCATCCATTCAACAATCCATGCATTTCATGCATCCCATTAAACAATCCACGCATTTCATGCATCCATTCAACAATCCATGCATTACATGCATCCATTCAACAATCCATGCATTTCATGCATCCGATCAACAATCCATGAATTTCATGCATCCATTCAACAACCCATGATATTCATGCATCCATTTAACAATCCATGCAATCGATGCATCCATTCAACAATCCATGCATTTCATGCATCCATTCAACAATCCATGAATTTCATGCATCCATTCAACAATCCACGCATTTCATGCATCTATTCAACAATCAACGCATTTCATTCATCCATTCACCAATCCATGCATTTGATGCATTCATTCAACAATCCATGCATTTGATGCATCCATTCAACAATCCACGCATTTTATGCATCCATTCAACAATCCACGCATTTGATGCATCCATTCAAAAATCCTTGCATTTGATGCATCCATTCAACAATCCATGCATTTGATGCATCCATTGAACAATCCATGCATTTGATGCATCCATTCAACAATCCATGCATTTGATGCATCCAATCAACAATCCATGCATTTGATGCATCCATTCAACAATCCATGCATTTGATGCATCCATTCAACAATCCATGCATTTGATGCATCCATTCAACAATCCATGCATTTGACGAATCCATTCAACAATCCATGCATTTGACGCATCCATTCAACAAACCATGCATTTCATGCATACATTCAACAATCCATGCATTTGATGCATCCATTCAACAATCCATGGATTTGACGAATCCAATCAACAATCCACGCATTTCGTGCATCCATTGAACAATCCATGCATTTGATGCATCCATTCAACAATCAATGCATTTCATGCATAAATTCAACATTCCATGCATTTGATGCATCCATTCAACAATCAATGCATTTCATGCATCCATTCAACAATCCACGCATTTGATGCATCCATTCAACAATCCACGCATTTCATGCATCCATTCAATAGTCCATGAATTTGATGCATCCAATCAACAATCCACGCATTTCGTGCATCCATTCAACAATACATGCATTTGATGCATCCATTCAACAATCCACGCATCCCTCCAACAATCCATGAATTTGATGCATCCATTCAACAATCCACGCATTTCATGCATTCATTCATTAATCCATGCATTTCATGCATCCGATCAACAATCCATGAATTTCATGCATGCATTCAATAATCCATGCATTTCATGCATCAATTCAACAATCCATGCATTTCATGCATCCGATCAACAATCCATGAATTTCATGCATACATTCAACAATCCATGAATTTGATGCATCCATTCAACAATCCATGCATTCGATGCATCCATTCAACAATCCATGAATTTGATGCATCCATTCAACAATCCACGCATTTCATGCATCCATTCAACAATCCATGAATTTGATGCATCCGATCAACAATCCATGAATTTCATACATGCATTCAACAATCTATGAATTTCATGCATCCATTCAACAATCCATTTATTCGATGCATCCATTCAACAATCCATGCATTTGACGAATCCATTCAACAATCCACGCATTTCATGCATCCATTCAACAATCCATGCATTTCATGCATCCATTCAACAATTCATGCATTTCATGCATCCATTCAACAATCCACGCATTTCATGCATCCATTCAACAATCCATGCATTTCATGCATCCACCCAACAATTAATGCATTTCATGCATCCATTCAACAATCCATGAATTTCATGCATTCATTCAATAATCCACGCATTTCATGCATCCATTTAACAATCCACGCATTTCATGCATCCATTCAACAATCCACGCATTTCTTGCATCCATTCAACAATCCATGAATTTGATGCATCGATTCATCAATCCACGCATTTCATGCATCCATTCAACAATCCACGCATTTCATGCATCCATTTAACAATCCACGCATTTCATGCATCCATTCAACAATCCGTGAATTTGATGCATCGATTCATCAATCCACGCATTTCATGCATCCATTCAACAATCCATGCATTTGATGCATCCATTCAAAAATCCATACATTTCATTCATCCATTCACCAATTCATGCATTTCATGCATCCATTCAACAATCAATGAATTTCATGCATCCATTCAACAATCCACGCATTTCATGCATCCATTCAACAATCCACGCATTTCATGCATCCATTCAACAATCCATGAATTTGATGCATCCATTCAACAATCCACGCATTTGATGCATCCATTCAACAATCCATGCATTTGATGCATCCATTCAACAATCCATGCATTTGATGCATCCATTGAACAATCCATGCATTTGATGCATCCATTGAACAATCCGTGCATTTGATGCTTCCATCCAACAATCCATGCATTTGATGCATCCATTCAACAATCCATGAATTTGATGCATCCATTCAACCATCCATGGATTACATGCATCCATATAACAATCAATGCATTTCATGCATCCTTTCAACAATCCATGCGTTACATGCATCCATTCACCAATCCATGCAATCCATGCAATGCATGCATCCATTCAACAATCCACGCATTTCATGCATCCATTCAACAATCTACGAATTTCATGCATCCATTTAACAATCCATGCATTTCATGCATCCCATTAAACAATCCACGCATTTCATGCATCCATTCAACAATCCATGTATTAAATGCATCCATTCAACAATCCATGTATTAAATGCATCCATTCAACAATCCATGCATTTCATGCATCCGATCAACAATCCATGAATTTCATGCATCCATTCAACAATCCATGAATTTCATGCATCCATTGAACAATCCATGCATTTGCTGCATCCATTCAACAATCCATGCATTTCATGCATCCATTCAACAATCCATGAATTTCATGCATCCATTCAACAATCCATGAATTTCATGCATCCATTCAACAATCCATGAATTTCATGCATCCATTCAACAATCCACGCATTTCATTCACCCATTCAACAATCCACGCATTTCATGCACCATTCAAAAATCTATACATTTCATTCATCCATTCACCAATCCATGCATTTGATGCATTCATTCAACAATCCATGCATTTGATGCATCCATTCAACAATCCATGCATTTGATGCATCCATTCAACAATCCACGCACTTCATGCATCCATTCAACAATCCATGCATTTCATGCATCCATTCAACAGTCCATTCATTTCACGCATCCATTCAACAATCCATGCATTTCAGGCATTCATTCAACAGTCCATTCATTTCACGCATCCATTTAACAATCCATGCATCCATTCAACAGTGCATTCATTTCACGCATCCATTCAACAATCCATGCATTTCATGCATTCATTCAACATTCCAAGCATTTGATGCATCCATTCAACAATCCACGCATTTCATGCATCTATTCAACGATCCACGCATTTCATGCATCCATTCAACAATCTATGCATTTCATGCATCCATGCAACAATCTATGCATTTCATGCATCCATTCAACAATACATGTATTTCATGCATCCATTCAACAATCAATGCATTTCATGCATTCATTCAACAATCTATGCATTTCATGCATCCGTTCAACAATCCATGCATTTCATGCATCCATTCAACAATCCATGCACTTCATGCATCCATTCAACAATCCATGCATTTCATGCATCCATTCAACAATCAATGCATTTCATGCATCCATTCAACAATCTAGGCATTTCATGCATCCATTCAACAATCTATGCATTTCATGCATCCATTCAACAATCCATGCATTTCATGCATCCATTCAACAATCCATGCATTTCATGCATCCATTCAACAATCCATGCATTTCATGCATCCATTCAACAATCCATGCATTTCATGCATCCATTCAACAATCCATGCATTTCATGCATCCATTCAACAATCCATGCATTTCATGCATCCATTCAACAATCCATGCATTTCACGCATCCATTCAACAATCCATGCATTTCATGCATCCATTCAACAATCCATGCATTTCATGCATCCATTCAACAATCAATGCATTTCATGCATCCATTCAACAATCTAGGCATTTCATGCATCCATTCAACAATCTATGCATTTCATGCATCCATTCAACAATCCATGCATTTCATGCATCCATTCAACAATCCACGCATTTCATGTATCCATTCAACAATCTATGCATTTCATGCATCCATTCAACAATCCATGCATATCATGCATCCATTCAACAATCCATGCATTCCATGCATCCATTCAACAATCCACGCATTTCATGCATCCATTCAACAATCTATGCATTTCATGCATCCATTCAACAATCCATGCATTTCATGCATCCATTCAAGAATCCATGCATTTCATGCATCCATTCAACAACCAATGCCTTTCATGCATCCATTCAACAATCAATGCATTTCATGCATCCTTTCAACAATCCATGCATCACATGCACCCATTCAACAATCCATGCATTACATGCATCCATTCAACAATCCATGCATTTCATGCATCCATTCAACAATCCATGCATTTCATGCATCCGATCAACAATCCATGAATTTCATGCATCCATTCAACAATCCATGAATTTCATGCATCCATTCAACAATCCATGCATTTCATGCATCCATTCAACAATCCATGCATTTCATGCATCCATTAAACAATCAATGCATTTGACGCATCTATTCAACAAACCATGCATTTCATTCATACATTCAACAATCCATGCATTTGATGCATCCATTCAACAATCCATGCATTTGACGAATCCATTCAACAATCCACGCATTTCACGCATCCATTCAACAATCTACGCATTTCATGCATCCATTCAGCAATCCATGCATTTCATGCATTCATTCAACAATCCACGCATTTCATGCATCCATTCAACAATTCATGAATTTGATGCATCCATTCATCAATCCACGCATTTCATGCATCCATTTAATAATCCATGCATCTGATGCATCCATTGAACAATCCATGCATTTGATGCATCCATTGAACAATCCATGCATTTGATGCATCCATCCATCAATCCATGCATTTGATGCATCCATTCAACAATCCGTGCACATGATGCATCCATTCAACAATCCATGCATTTGATGCATCCATTCAACAATCCATGCATTCCATGCATCCATTAAACAATCCATGCATTTGACGGATCCATTCAACAAACCATGCATTTCATGCACCCATTCAACAATCCATGCATTTGATGCATCCATTCAACAATCCATGCATTTGACGAATCCATTCAACAATCCACGCTTTTCATGCATTCATTCAATTGTTTATGCATTTCCTGCATCCATTCAACAATCCATGCATTCGATGCATCCATTAAACAATCAATGCATTTGACGCATCTATTCAACAAACCATGCATTTCATTCATACATTCAACAATCCATGCATTTGATGCATCCATTCAACAATCCATGCATTTGACGAATCCATTCAACAATCCACGCATTTCACGCATCCATTCAACAATCTACGCATTTCATGCATCCATTCAACAATCTACGCATTTCACGCATCCATTCAACAATCCATGCATTCGATGCATCCATTCACCAACCCATGCATTTGACGAATCCATTCAACAATCCACGCATTTCATGCATCCATTCAATAATCCATGCAATGCATGCATCCATTCAACAATCCACGTATTTCATGCATCCATTCAACAATCTACGAATTTCATGCATCCATTCAACAATCCATGCATTTCATGCATCCCATTAAACAATCCACGCATTTCATGCATCCATTCAACAATCCATGCATTACATGCATCCATTCAACAATCCATGCATTTCATGCATCCGATCAACAATCCATGAATTTCATGCATCCATTCAACAACCCATGAATTTCATGCATCCATTTAACAATCCATGCAATCGATGCATCCATTCAACAATCCATGCATTTGATGCATCCATTCAACAATCCATGCATTTCATGCATCCATTCAACAATCCATGCATTTCATGCATCCATTCAACAATCCATGCATTTCATGCATCCATTCAACAATCCATGAATTTCATGCATCCATTCAACAATCCACGCATTTCATGCATCTATTCAACAATCAACGTATTTCATTCATCCATTCACCAATCCATGCATTTGATGCATTCATTCAACAATCCATGCATTTGATGCATCCATTCAACAATCCACGCATTTCATGCATCCATTCAACAATCCACGCATTTGATGCATCCATTCAAAAATCCTTGCATTTGATGCATCCATTCAACAATCCATGCATTTTATGCATCCATTCAACACTCCATGCATCTGATGCATCCATTCAAAAATCCATGCATTTCATGCATCCCATTAAACAATCCACGCATTTCATGCATCCATTCAACAATCCATGCATTTCATGCATCCATTCAACAATCCATGCATTTTATGCATCCATTCAACAATCCATGCATCTGATGCATCCATTCAACAATCCATGCATTTGATGCATCCATTCAAAAATCCATGCATTTGATGCATCCATTCAACAAACCACGCATTTCATGCATCCATTCAACAATCCATGCATTTTATGCATCCATTCAACATTCCATGCATCTGATGCATCCATCCAACAATCCATGCATTTGATGCATCCATTCAACAATCCATGCATTTGATGCATCCATTCAACAATCCATGCATTTCATGCATCCATTCAACAATCCATGCATTTCATGCATCCATTCAACAATACATGCATTTGATGCATCCATTGAACAATCCATGCATTTGATGCATCCATCCAACAGTCCATGCATTTGATGCATCCATCCAACAATCAATGCATTTCATGCATCCATTCAACAATCTAGGCATTTCATGCATCCATTCAACAATCTATGCATTTCATGCATCCATTCAACAATCCATGCATTTCATGCATCCATTCAACAATCCATGCATTTCATGCATCCATTCAACAATCCATGCATTTCATGCATCCATTCAACAATCCATGCATTTCATGCATCCATTCAACAATCCATGCATTTCATGCATCCATTCAACAATCCATGCATTTCATGCATCCATTCAACAATCCATGCATTTCACGCATCCATTCAACAATCCATGCATTTCATGCATCCATTCAACAATCCATGCATTTCATGCATCCATTCAACAATCAATGCATTTCATGCATCCATTCAACAATCTAGGCATTTCATGCATCCATTCAACAATCTATGCATTTCATGCATCCATTCAACAATCCATGCATTTCATGCATCCATTCAACAATCCACGCATTTCATGTATCCATTCAACAATCTATGCATTTCATGCATCCATTCAACAATCCATGCATATCATGCATCCATTCAACAATCCATGCATTCCATGCATCCATTCAACAATCCACGCATTTCATGCATCCATTCAACAATCTATGCATTTCATGCATCCATTCAACAATCCATGCATTTCATGCATCCATTCAAGAATCCATGCATTTCATGCATCCATTCAACAACCAATGCCTTTCATGCATCCATTCAACAATCAATGCATTTCATGCATCCTTTCAACAATCCATGCATCACATGCACCCATTCAACAATCCATGCATTACATGCATCCATTCAACAATCCATGCATTTCATGCATCCATTCAACAATCCATGCATTTCATGCATCCGATCAACAATCCATGAATTTCATGCATCCATTCAACAATCCATGAATTTCATGCATCCATTCAACAATCCATGCATTTCATGCATCCATTCAACAATCCATGCATTTCATGCATCCATTAAACAATCAATGCATTTGACGCATCTATTCAACAAACCATGCATTTCATTCATACATTCAACAATCCATGCATTTGATGCATCCATTCAACAATCCATGCATTTGACGAATCCATTCAACAATCCACGCATTTCACGCATCCATTCAACAATCTACGCATTTCATGCATCCATTCAGCAATCCATGCATTTCATGCATTCATTCAACAATCCACGCATTTCATGCATCCATTCAACAATTCATGAATTTGATGCATCCATTCATCAATCCACGCATTTCATGCATCCATTTAATAATCCATGCATCTGATGCATCCATTGAACAATCCATGCATTTGATGCATCCATTGAACAATCCATGCATTTGATGCATCCATCCATCAATCCATGCATTTGATGCATCCATTCAACAATCCGTGCACATGATGCATCCATTCAACAATCCATGCATTTGATGCATCCATTCAACAATCCATGCATTTCATGCATCCATTCAACAATCCATGCATTTCATGCATCCATTCAACAATACATGCATTTGATGCATCCATTGAACAATCCATGCATTTGATGCATCCATCCAACAGTCCATGCATTTGATGCATCCATCCAACAATCAATGCATTTCATGCATCCATTCAACAATCTAGGCATTTCATGCATCCATTCAACAATCTATGCATTTCATGCATCCATTCAACAATCCATGCATTTCATGCATCCATTCAACAATCCATGCATTTCATGCATCCATTCAACAATCCATGCATTTCATGCATCCATTCAACAATCCATGCATTTCATGCATCCATTCAACAATCCATGCATTTCATGCATCCATTCAACAATCCATGCATTTCATGCATCCATTCAACAATCCATGCATTTCACGCATCCATTCAACAATCCATGCATTTCATGCATCCATTCAACAATCCATGCATTTCATGCATCCATTCAACAATCAATGCATTTCATGCATCCATTCAACAATCTAGGCATTTCATGCATCCATTCAACAATCTATGCATTTCATGCATCCATTCAACAATCCATGCATTTCATGCATCCATTCAACAATCCACGCATTTCATGTATCCATTCAACAATCTATGCATTTCATGCATCCATTCAACAATCCATGCATATCATGCATCCATTCAACAATCCATGCATTCCATGCATCCATTCAACAATCCACGCATTTCATGCATCCATTCAACAATCTATGCATTTCATGCATCCATTCAACAATCCATGCATTTCATGCATCCATTCAAGAATCCATGCATTTCATGCATCCATTCAACAACCAATGCCTTTCATGCATCCATTCAACAATCAATGCATTTCATGCATCCTTTCAACAATCCATGCATCACATGCACCCATTCAACAATCCATGCATTACATGCATCCATTCAACAATCCATGCATTTCATGCATCCATTCAACAATCCATGCATTTCATGCATCCGATCAACAATCCATGAATTTCATGCATCCATTCAACAATCCATGAATTTCATGCATCCATTCAACAATCCATGCATTTCATGCATCCATTCAACAATCCATGCATTTCATGCATCCATTAAACAATCAATGCATTTGACGCATCTATTCAACAAACCATGCATTTCATTCATACATTCAACAATCCATGCATTTGATGCATCCATTCAACAATCCATGCATTTGACGAATCCATTCAACAATCCACGCATTTCACGCATCCATTCAACAATCTACGCATTTCATGCATCCATTCAGCAATCCATGCATTTCATGCATTCATTCAACAATCCACGCATTTCATGCATCCATTCAACAATTCATGAATTTGATGCATCCATTCATCAATCCACGCATTTCATGCATCCATTTAATAATCCATGCATCTGATGCATCCATTGAACAATCCATGCATTTGATGCATCCATTGAACAATCCATGCATTTGATGCATCCATCCATCAATCCATGCATTTGATGCATCCATTCAACAATCCGTGCACATGATGCATCCATTCAACAATCCATGCATTTGATGCATCCATTCAACAATCCATGCATTCCATGCATCCATTAAACAATCCATGCATTTGACGGATCCATTCAACAAACCATGCATTTCATGCACCCATTCAACAATCCATGCATTTGATGCATCCATTCAACAATCCATGCATTTGACGAATCCATTCAACAATCCACGCTTTTCATGCATTCATTCAATTGTTTATGCATTTCCTGCATCCATTCAACAATCCATGCATTCGATGCATCCATTAAACAATCAATGCATTTGACGCATCTATTCAACAAACCATGCATTTCATTCATACATTCAACAATCCATGCATTTGATGCATCCATTCAACAATCCATGCATTTGACGAATCCATTCAACAATCCACGCATTTCACGCATCCATTCAACAATCTACGCATTTCATGCATCCATTCAACAATCTACGCATTTCACGCATCCATTCAACAATCCATGCATTCGATGCATCCATTCACCAACCCATGCATTTGACGAATCCATTCAACAATCCACGCATTTCATGCATCCATTCAATAATCCATGCAATGCATGCATCCATTCAACAATCCACGTATTTCATGCATCCATTCAACAATCTACGAATTTCATGCATCCATTCAACAATCCATGCATTTCATGCATCCCATTAAACAATCCACGCATTTCATGCATCCATTCAACAATCCATGCATTACATGCATCCATTCAACAATCCATGCATTTCATGCATCCGATCAACAATCCATGAATTTCATGCATCCATTCAACAACCCATGAATTTCATGCATCCATTTAACAATCCATGCAATCGATGCATCCATTCAACAATCCATGCATTTGATGCATCCATTCAACAATCCATGCATTTCATGCATCCATTCAACAATCCATGCATTTCATGCATCCATTCAACAATCCATGCATTTCATGCATCCATTCAACAATCCATGAATTTCATGCATCCATTCAACAATCCACGCATTTCATGCATCTATTCAACAATCAACGTATTTCATTCATCCATTCACCAATCCATGCATTTGATGCATTCATTCAACAATCCATGCATTTGATGCATCCATTCAACAATCCACGCATTTCATGCATCCATTCAACAATCCACGCATTTGATGCATCCATTCAAAAATCCTTGCATTTGATGCATCCATTCAACAATCCATGCATTTTATGCATCCATTCAACACTCCATGCATCTGATGCATCCATTCAAAAATCCATGCATTTCATGCATCCCATTAAACAATCCACGCATTTCATGCATCCATTCAACAATCCATGCATTTCATGCATCCATTCAACAATCCATGCATTTTATGCATCCATTCAACAATCCATGCATCTGATGCATCCATTCAACAATCCATGCATTTGATGCATCCATTCAAAAATCCATGCATTTGATGCATCCATTCAACAAACCACGCATTTCATGCATCCATTCAACAATCCATGCATTTTATGCATCCATTCAACATTCCATGCATCTGATGCATCCATCCAACAATCCATGCATTTGATGCATCCATTCAACAATCCATGCATTTGATGCATCCATTCAACAATCCATGCATTTCATGCATCCATTCAACAATCCATGCATTTCATGCATCCATTCAACAATACATGCATTTGATGCATCCATTGAACAATCCATGCATTTGATGCATCCATCCAACAGTCCATGCATTTGATGCATCCATCCAACAATCCATGCATTTGATGCATCCATTCAACAATACATGCATTTGATGCATCCATTCAACAATCCGTGCATATGATGAGTCCATTCAACAATCCATGCATTTGATGCATCCATTCAACGATCCATGCATTTGATGCATCCATTCAACAATCCATGCATTTGATGCATCCATTCAACAATCCATGCATTTGATGCATCCATTCAACAATCCATGCATTTGACGAATCCATTCAACAATCAATGCATTTGACGCATCCATTCAACAAACCATGCATTTGATGCATCCATTCAACAATCCATGCATTTGACGAATCCATTCAACAATCAATGCATTTGACGCATCCATTCAACAAACCATGCATTTGATGCATCCATTCAACAATCCATGCATTTGACGAATCCATTCAACAATCAATGCATTTGACGCATCCATTCAACAAACCATGCATTTGATGCATCCATTCAACAATCCATGCATTTGATGCATCCATTCAACAATCCATGCATTTGATGCATCCATTCAACAATCCATGCATTTGATGCATCCATTCAACAATCCATGCATTTCATGCATCCATTCAACAATCCATGCATTTGATGCATCCATTCAACAATCCATGCATTTGACGAATCCATTCAACAATCCACGCATTTCATGCATCCATTCAACAGTCCATTCATTTCACGCATCCATTCAACAATCCATGCATTTCATGCATCCATTCAACAGTCTATTCATTTCACGCATCCATTCAATAAACCATGAATTTCATGCATCCATTCAACAATCCATGCATTCGATGCATCCATTCAACAATCCATGCATTTGACGAATCCATTCAACAATCCACGCATTTCATGCATCCATTCAGCAATCCATGCATTTCATGCATCCATTCAACAATCCACGCATTTCATGCATCCATTCAACAATCCATGCATTTCGTGCATCCATTCAACAATCCATACATTTCATGCATCCATTCAACAATCCATGAATTTCATGCATCCATTCAACAGTCCACGCATTTCATGCATCCATTCAACAATCCACAAATTTCATGCATCCATTCAACAATCCACGCATTTCATGCATCCATTCAACAATCCATGAATTTGATGCATCCATTCATCAATCCACGCATTTCATGCATCCATTCAACAATCCATGCATTTGATGCATCCATTGAACAATCCATGCATTTGATGCATCCATTGAACAATCCATGCATTTGATGCATCCATCAATCAATCCATGCATTTGATGCATCCATTCAACAATCCGTGCATATGATGCATCCATTCAACCATCCATGCATTTGATGCATCCATTAAACAATCCATGCATTTCATGCATCCATTCAACAATCCATGCATTTGATGCATCCATTAAACAATCAATGCATTTGACGCATCCATTCAACAAACCATGCATTTCATTCATCCATTCAACAATCCATGCATTTGATGCATCCATTCAACAATCCATGCATTTGACGAATCCATTCAACAATCCACGCATTTCATGCATCCATTCAACAGTCCATTCATTTCACGCATCCATTCAACAGTCCATGCATTTCATGCATCCATTCAACAGTCCATTCATTTCACGCATCCATTCAACAATCCACGCATTTCATGCATCCATTCAACAATCCACACTTTTCATGCATCCATTCAACAATCCACGCATTTCATGCATCCATTCAACAATCCACGCTTTTCATGCATCCATTCAACAATCCATGCATTTCATGCATCCATTAAACAATCCATGCATTTGACGCATCAATTCAACAAACCATGCATTTCATGCATCCATTCAACAATCCATGCATTTCATGCATCCATTCAACAGTCCATTCATTTCACGCATCCATTCAACAATCCACGCATTTCATGCATCCATTCAACAATCCACACATTTCATGCATCCATTCAACAATCCACGCATTTCATGCATCCATTCAACAATCCACACATTTCATGCATCCATTCAACAATCCACGCATTTCATGCATCCATTCAACAATCCACGCATTTCATGCATCCATTCAACAATCCACGCATTTCATGCATCCATTCAACAATCCACACATTTCATGCATCCATTCAACAATCCACGCATTTCATGCATCCATTCAACAATCCACACATTTCATTCACCCATTCAACAATCCACGCTTTTCACGCATCCATTCAACAATCCACGCATTTCATGCATCCATTCAACAATCCACGCATTTCATGCATCCATTCAACAATCCACGCATTTCATGCATCCATTCAACAATCCACGCATTTCATTCACCCATTCAACAATCCACGCATTTCATTCACCCATTCAACAATCCACGCATTTCATGCATCCATTCAACAATCCACGCATTTCATGCATCCATTCAACAATCCACGCATTTCATTCACCCATTCAACAATCCATGCATTTGATGCATCCATTCAACAATCCACGCATTTCATGCATCCATTCAACAATCCACGCATTTCATGCATCCATTCAACAATCCACGCATTCCATGCATCCATTCAACAATCCACGCATTTCATGCATCCATTCAACAATCCACGCATTTCATTCACCCATTCAACAATCCATGCATTTGATGCATCCTGTCAACAATCCATGCATTTGATGCATCCATTCAACAATCCATGCATTTCATGCATCCATTTAACAATCCATGCATTTGATGCATCCATTCAACAATCCATGCATTTGATGCATCCATTCAACAATCCATGCATTTCATGCATCCATTCAACAATCCATGCATTTGATGCATCCATTCAACAATCCATGCATTTGATGCATCCATTCAACAATCCATGCATTTGATGCATCCATTCAACAATACATGCATATGATGCATCCATTGAACAATCCATGCATTTGATGCATCCATCCAACAATCCATGCATTTGATGCAACCATTCAACAATACATGCATTTGATGCATACATTCAACAATCCATGCATATGATGAATCCATTCAACAATCCATGCATTTGATGCATCCATTCAACAATCCATGCATTTGATGCATCGATTCATCAATCCATGCATCTGATGCATCCATTCAACAATCCATACATTTGATGCAACCATTCAACAATACAAGCATTTGATGCATCCATTCAACAATCCATGCATTTGATACATCCATTCAACAATCCATGCATTTGATGCATCGATTCATCAATCCACGCATTTCATGCATCCATTCAACAATCCACGCATTTCATGCATCCATTCAACAATCCACGCATTTCATGCATCCATTCAACAATCCATGCATTTGATGCATCCATTCAACAATCCATGCATTTGACGCATCCATTGAACAATCCATGCATTTGATGCATCCATTGAACAATCCATGCATTTGATGCTTCCATCCAACAATCCATGCATTTGATGCATCCATTAAACAATCCATGAATTTCATGCATCCATTCAACCATCCATGGATTACATGCATCCATATATCAATCAATGCATTTCATGCATCCTTTCAACAATCCATGCATTTCATGCATCCATTCAACAATCCATGCAATCCATGCAATGCATGCATCAATTCAACAATCCACGCATTTCATGCATCCATTCAACAATCTACGAATTTCATGCATCCATTCAACAATCCATGCATTTCATGCATCCCATTAAACAATCCACGCATTTCATGCATCCATTCAACAATCCATGCATTAAATGCATCCATTCAACAATCCATGCATTTCATGCATCCGATCAACAATCCATGAATTTCATGCATCCATTCAACAATCCATGAATTTCATGCATCCATTCAACAATCCATGCATTTGATGCATCCATTCAACAATCCATGCATTTCATGCATCCATTCAACAATCCATGAATTTCATGCATCCATTCAACAATCCATGAATTTCGTGCATCCATTAAACAATCCACGCGTTTCATTCACCCATTCAACAATCCACGCATTTCATGCACCATTCAAAGTCCATGCATTTCATTCATCCATTCACCAATCCATGCATTTGATGCATTCATTCAACAATCCATGCATTTGATGCATCCATTCAACAATCCATGCATTTGATGCATCCATTCAACAATCCACGCACTTCATGCATCCATTCAACAATCCATGCATTTCATGCATCCATTCAACAGTCCATTCATTTCACGCATCCATTCAACAATCCATGCATTTCAGGCATTCATTCAACAGTCCATTCATTTCACGCATCTATTCAACAATCCATGTATTTCATGCATTCATTCAACAGGCCATTCATTTCACGCATCCATTCAACAATCTATGCATTTCATGCATCCATTCAACAATGCATTTCATGCATCCATTCAACAATCAATGCATTTCATGCATCCATTCAACAATCCATGCATTCCATGCATCCATTCAACAATCCACGCATGTGATGCATCCATTCAACAATCCATGCATTTGATGCATCCATTCAACAATCCATGCATGTGATGCATCCATTCAACAATCCATGCATTTGATGCATCCATTCAACAATCCATGCATTTGATGCATCCATTCAACAATCCATGCATTTGACGAATCCATTCAACAATCCACGCATTTCATGCATCCATTCAACAATCCACGCATTTGATGCATCCATTCAACAATCCACGCATTTCATGCATCCATTCAATAGTCTATGAATTTGATGCATCCAATCAACAATCCACGCATTTCGTGCATCCATTGAACAATCCATGCATTTGATGCATCCATTCAACAATCAATGCATTTCATGCATCCATTCAACATTCCATGCATTTCATGCATCCATTCAACAATCCACGCATTTGATGCATTCATTCAACAATCCACGCATTTCATGCATCCATTCAACAATCCACGCATTTCATGCATCCATTCAATAGTCCATGAATTTGATGCATCCAATCAACAATCCACGCATTTCGTGCATCCATTCAACAATCCATGCATTTGATGCATCCATTCAACAATCCACGCATCCCTCCAACAATCCATGAATTTGATGCATCCATTCAACAATCCACGCATTTCATGCATCCATTCAACAATCCATGCATTTCATGCAACCGATCAACAATCCATGAATTTCATGCATGCATTCAATAATCCATGCATTTCATACATCAATTCAACAACCCATGCATTTCATGCATCCGATCAACAATCCATGAATTTCATGCATGCATTCAACAATCCATGAATTTGATGCATCCATTCAACAATCCATGCATTCGATGCATCCACTCAACAATCCATGAATTTGATGCATCCATTCAACAATCCACGCATTTCATGCATCCATTCAACAATCCATGAATTTGATGCATCCGATCAACAATCCATGAATTTCATGCATGCATTCAACAATCTATGAATTTCATGCATCCATTCAACAATCCATTTATTCGATGCATCCATTCAACAATCCATTCATTTCACGCATCCCTTCAACAATCCATGCATTCGTTGCATCCATTCAACAACCCATGCATTTGACGAATCCATTCAACAATCCACGCATTTCATGCATCCATTCAATAATCCATGGATTACATGCATCCATATATCAATCAATGCATTTCATGCATCCTTTCAACAATCCATGCATTTCATGCATCCATTCAACAATCCATGCAATCCATGCAATGCATGCATCAATTCAACAATCCACGCATTTCATGCATCCATTCAACAATCTACGAATTTCATGCATCCATTCAACAATCCATGCATTTCATGCATCCCATTAAACAATCCACGCATTTAATGCATCCATTCAACAATCCATGCATTAAATGCATCCATTCAACAATCCATGCATTTCATGCATCCGATCAACAATCCATGAATTTCATGCATCCATTCAACAATCCATGAATTTCATGCATCCATTCAACAATCCATGCATTTGATGCATCCATTCAACAATCCATGCATTTCATGCATCCATTCAACAATCCATGAATTTCATGCATCCATTCAACAATCCATGAATTTCGTGCATCCATTAAACAATCCACGCGTTTCATTCACCCATTCAACAATCCACGCATTTCATGCACCATTCAAAAATCCATGCATTTCATTCATCCATTCACCAATCCATGCATTTGATGCATTCATTCAACAATCCATGCATTTGATGCATCCATTCAACAATCCATGCATTTGATGCATCCATTCAACAATCCACGCACTTCATGCATCCATTCAACAATCCATGCATTTCATGCATCCATTCAACAGTCCATTCATTTCACGCATCCATTCAACAATCCATGCATTTCAGGCATTCATTCAACAGTCCATTCATTTCACGCATCTATTCAACAATCCATGCATTTCATGCATTCATTCAACAGGCCATTCATTTCACGCATCCATTCAACAATCTATGCATTTCATGCATCCATTCAACAATGCATTTCATGCATCCATTCAACAATCAATGCATTTCATGCATCCATTCAACAATCCATGCATTCCATGCATCCATTCAACAATCCACGCATGTGATGCATCCATTCAACAATCCATGCATTTGATGCATCCATTCGACGATCCATGCATGTGATGCATCCATTCAACAATCCATGCATTTGATGAATCCATTCAACAATCCATGCATTTGATGCATCCATTCAACAATCCATGCATTTGACGAATCCATTCAACAATCCACGCATTTCATGCATCCATTCAACAATCCACGCATTTGATGCATCCATTCAACAATCCACGCATTTCATGCATCCATTCAATAGTCCATGAATTTGATGCATCCAATCAACAATCCACGCATTTCGTGCATCCATTGAACAATCCATGCATTTGATGCATCCATTCAACAATCAATGCATTTCATGCATCCATTCAACATTCCATGCATTTCATGCATCCATTCAACAATCCACGCATTTGATGCATTCATTCAACAATCCACGCATTTCATGCATCCATTCAACAATCCACGCATTTCATGCATCCATTCAATAGTCCATGAATTTGATGCATCCAATCAACAATCCACGCATTTCGTGCATCCATTCAACAATCCATGCATTTGATGCATCCATTCAACAATCCACGCATCCCTCCAACAATCCATGAATTTGATGCATCCATTCAACAATCCACGCATTTCATGCATCCATTCAACAATCCATGCATTTCATGCAACCGATCAACAATCCATGAATTTCATGCATGCATTCAATAATCCATGCATTTCATACATCAATTCAACAATCCATGCATTTCATGCATCCGATCAACAATCCATGAATTTCATGCATGCATTCAACAATCCATGAATTTGATGCATCCATTCAACAATCCATGCATTCGATGCATCCATTCAACAATCCATGAATTTGATGCATCCATTCAACAATCCACGCATTTCATGCATCCATTCAACAATCCATGAATTTGATGCATCCGATCAACAATCCATGAATTTCATGCATGCATTCAACAATCTATGAATTTCATGCATCCATTCAACAATCCATTCATTTCACGCATCCCTTCAACAATCCATGCATTCGTTGCATCCATTCAACAACCCATGCATTTGACGAATCCATTCAACAATCCACGCATTTCATGCATCCATTCAATAATCCATGCAATGCATGCATCCATTCAACAATCCACGCATTTCATGCATCCACTCAACAATCCACGCATTTCATGCATCCATTCAACAATCTACGAATTTCATGCATCCATTCAACAATCCATGCATTTCATGCATCCCATTAAACAATCCACGCATTTCATGCATCCATTCAACAATCCATGCATTACATGCATCCATTCAACAATCCATGCATTTGATGCATCCATTCAACACTCCATGCATTTCCTGCATCCATTCAACAATCCATGCATTTCACGCATCCATTCAACAATTCATGCATTACATGCATCCATTCAACAATCCACACATTTCACGCATACATCCAACAATTTATGCATTTCCTGCATCCATTCAACAATCCATGCATTTCACGCATCCATTCAACAATTCATGCATTACATGCATCCGATCAACAATCCACACATTTCACGCATACATCCAACAATTTATGCATTTCCTGCATCCATTCAACAATCCATGCATTTCACGCATCCATTCAACAATTCATGCATTACATGCATCCATTCAACAATCCAAGCATTCAACAATCCATGCATTTGATGCATCCATTCAACAATCCATGCATTTCACGCATCCATTCAACAATTCATGCATTACATGCATCCGATCAACAATCCACACATTTCACGCATACATCCAACAATTTATGCATTTCCTGCATCCATTCAACAATCCATGCATTTCACGCATCCATTCAACAATTCATGCATTACATGCATCCATTCAACAATCCAAGCATTCAACAATCCATGCATTTGATGCATCCATTCAACAATCCATGCATGCGATGCATCCATTCAACAATCCATGCATTCGATGCATCCGTTCCACAATCCATGCATTTGATGCAACCATTGAACAATCCATGCATTTGATGCATCCATTCAACAATCCATGCATTTGATGCATCCATTCAACAAACCATGCATTTGATGCATCCATTCAACAAACCATGCATTTGATGCATCCAATCAACAATCCGTGCATATGATGCATCCATTCAACAATCCATGCATTTGATGCATCCATTCAACAATCCATGCATTTGATGCATCCATTCAACAATCCACGCATTTCATACATCCATTAAACAGTTTATGCATTTCCTGCATCCATTTAACAATCCATGCATTTGATGCACCCATTCAACAATCCGTGCATATGATGCATCCATTCACCAATCCATGCATTTGATGCATCCACTGAACAATCCATGCATCTGATGCATCCATTCAACAATCCATGCATTCGATGCATCCATTCAACAATCCGTGCATATGATGCATCTATTCAACAATCCATGCATTTGATGCATCCATTCAACAATCCACGCATTTCATGCATCCATTAAACAGTTTATGCATTTCCTGCATCCATTCAACAATCCATGCATTTGATGCACCCATTCAACAATCCATGCATATGATGCATCCATTCACCAATCCATGCATTTGATGCATCCATTCAACAATCCATGCATTTGATGCATTCATTCAACAATACATGAATTTGATGCATCCATTCAACAATCCATGAATTTCATGCATCCATTCAACAATCCATGAATTTGATGCATCCATTCAACAATCCACGATTTTCATGCATCCATTCAACAATCCATGAATTTCATGCATCCATTCAACAATCTATGCATTTCACGCATTCATTCAACAATCCATGCATTTCATGCATCCATTCAACAATCCACGCATTTCATGCATCCAATCAAAAATCCATGCATTTCATGCATCCATTCAACAATCCACGTATTTCATGCATCCATTCAACAATCCATGCATTACATGCATCCATTCAACGACCCATGCATTACATGCATCCATTCAACAACCCATGAATTTGATGCATCCATTCAACAATCCATGAACTTGATGCATCCATTCAACAATTCATGAATTTGTTGCATCCATTGAACAATCCACGCATTTCATGCATCCTTTCAACAATCCACAAATTTCATACATCCATTCAGCAATCAATGCATTTGATGCATCCATTCAACAATCCATGAATTTCATGCATCCATTCAAAAATTCATGAATATTGATGCATCCATTCAACATTCCACGCATTTCATTCATCCATTCAACAATCAATGCATTACATGCATCCATTCAACAATCAATGCATTACATGCATCCATTCAACAATCCATGAAAATTAATGCATCCATTCAACAATCCATGAATTTCATGCATCCATTCAAAAATTCATGAATATTGATGCATCCATTCAACAATCCACGCATTTTATTCATCTATTCAACAATCAATGCATTACATGCATCCATTCAACAATCCATGCATTTGAAACATACATTCAACAATTCATGCATTTGATGCATCCATTCAACAATCCATGAATTTCATGCATCCATTCAACAATCCATGCATTTCATGCATCCATTTCACACTCCATGCATTTCATGCATCCATTGAACAATCCATGCATTTCTTGCATACATTTAACAAAAAACGCATTTCATGCATCCATTCAACAATCCATGAATTTCATGCATCCATTCAACAATCCATGCATTTGATGCATCCATTCAACAATCCATGCATTTGATGCATCCATTCAACAATCCATGCATTTCATGCATCCATTCAACAATCCACGCATTTCATGCATCCATTCAACGATCCACGCATTTCATGCATCCGATCAACAATCCACACATTTCACGCATACATCCAACAATTTATGCATTTCCTGCATCCATTCAACAATCCATGCATTTCACGCATCCATTCAACAATTCATGCATTACATGCATCCATTCAACAATCCAAGCATTCAACAATCCATGCATTTGATGCATCCATTCAACAATCCATGCATGCGATGCATCCATTCAACAATCCATGCATTCGATGCATCCGTTCCACAATCCATGCATTTGATGCAACCATTGAACAATCCATGCATTTGATGCATCCATTCAACAATCCATGCAATTGATGCATCTATTCAACAAACCATGCATTTGATGCATCCATTCAACAAACCATGCATTTGATGCATCCAATCAACAATCCGTGCATATGATGCATCCATTCAACAATCCATGCATTTGATGCATCCATTCAACAATCCATGCATTTGATGCATCCATTCAACAATCCACGCATTTCATACATCCATTAAACAGTTTATGCATTTCCTGCATCCATTTAACAATCCATGCATTTGATGCACCCATTCAACAATCCGTGCATATGATGCATCCATTCACCAATCCATGCATTTGATGCATCCACTGAACAATCCATGCATCTGATGCATCCATTCAACAATCCATGCATTCGATGCATCCATTCAACAATCCGTGCATATGATGCATCTATTCAACAATACATGCATTTGATGCATCCATTCAACAATCCACGCATTTCATGCATCCATTAAACAGTTTATGCATTTCCTGCATCCATTCAACAATCCATGCATTTGATGCACCCATTCAACAATCCATGCATATGATGCATCCATTCACCAATCCATGCATTTGATGCATCCATTCAACAATACATGAATTTGATGCATCCATTCAACAATCCATGAATTTCATGCATCCATTCAACAATCCATGAATTTGATGCATCCATTCAACAATCCACGATTTTCATGCATCCATTCAACAATCCATGAATTTCATGCATCCATTCAACAATCTATGCATTTCACGCATTCATTCAACAATCCATGCATTTCATGCATCCATTCAACAATCCACGCATTTCATGCATCCAATCAACAATCCATGCATTTCATGCATCCATTCAACAATCCACGTATTTCATGCATCCATTCAACAATCCATGCATTACATGCATCCATTCAACGACCCATGCATTACATGCATCCATTCAACAACCCATGAATTTGATGCATCCATTCAACAATCCATGAACTTGATGCATCCATTCAACAATTCATGAATTTGTTGCATCCATTGAACAATCCACGCATTTCATGCATCCTTTCAACAATCCACAAATTTCATACATCCATTCAGCAATCAATGCATTTGATGCATACATTCAACAATCCATGAATTTCATGCATCCATTCAAAAATCCATGAATATTGATGCATCCATTCAACATTCCACGCATTTCATTCATCCATTCAACAATCAATGCATTTCATGCATCCTTTCAACAATCCATGCATCACATGCATCCATTCAACAATCAATGCATTACATGCATCCATTCAAACATCCATGCATGAATCAACAATCAATGCATTTCATGCATCCTTTCAACAATCCATGCATCACATGCATCCATTCAACAATCCATGCATTACATGCATCCATTCAATAATCCATGCAATACATGCATCCATTCAACTATCTATGCATCGAATCAACAATCAATGCATTTGATGTATCCATTCAACAATCCACGAATTTCAAGCATCCATTCAACAATTCATGCATTACATGCATCCATTCAACAATCCACGCATTTCATGCATCCATTCAGCAATCCACGAATTTCATGCATCCATTCAACAATCCATGCATTTCATGCATCCATTCAACAATCCACGCATTTCATGCATCCATTCAACAATCCACGCATTTCATGCATCCATTCACCAATCCATGCATTTGATGCATCCACTGAACAATCCATGCATCTGATGCATCCATTCAACAATCCATGCATTCGATGCATCCATTCAACAATCCGTGCATATGATGCATCTATTCAACAATCCATGCATTTGATGCATCCATTCAACAATCCACGCATTTCATGCATCCATTAAACAGTTTATGCATTTCCTGCATCCATTCAACAATCCATGCATTTGATGCACCCATTCAACAATCCATGCATATGATGCATCCATTCACCAATCCATGCATTTGATGCATCCATTCAACAATCCATGCATTTGATGCATTCATTCAACAATACATGAATTTGATGCATCCATTCAACAATCCATGAATTTCATGCATCCATTCAACAATCCATGAATTTGATGCATCCATTCAACAATCCACGATTTTCATGCATCCATTCAACAATCCATGAATTTCATGCATCCATTCAACAATCTATGCATTTCACGCATTCATTCAACAATCCATGCATTTCATGCATCCATTCAACAATCCACGCATTTCATGCATCCAATCAAAAATCCATGCATTTCATGCATCCATTCAACAATCCACGTATTTCATGCATCCATTCAACAATCCATGCATTACATGCATCCATTCAACGACCCATGCATTACATGCATCCATTCAACAACCCATGAATTTGATGCATCCATTCAACAATCCATGAACTTGATGCATCCATTCAACAATTCATGAATTTGTTGCATCCATTGAACAATCCACGCATTTCATGCATCCTTTCAACAATCCACAAATTTCATACATCCATTCAGCAATCAATGCATTTGATGCATCCATTCAACAATCCATGAATTTCATGCATCCATTCAAAAATTCATGAATATTGATGCATCCATTCAACATTCCACGCATTTCATTCATCCATTCAACAATCAATGCATTACATGCATCCATTCAACAATCAATGCATTACATGCATCCATTCAACAATCCATGAAAATTAATGCATCCATTCAACAATCCATGAATTTCATGCATCCATTCAAAAATTCATGAATATTGATGCATCCATTCAACAATCCACGCATTTTATTCATCTATTCAACAATCAATGCATTACATGCATCCATTCAACAATCCATGCATTTGAAACATACATTCAACAATTCATGCATTTGATGCATCCATTCAACAATCCATGAATTTCATGCATCCATTCAACAATCCATGCATTTCATGCATCCATTTCACACTCCATGCATTTCATGCATCCATTGAACAATCCATGCATTTCTTGCATACATTTAACAAAAAACGCATTTCATGCATCCATTCAACAATCCATGAATTTCATGCATCCATTCAACAATCCATGCATTTGATGCATCCATTCAACAATCCATGCATTTGATGCATCCATTCAACAATCCATGCATTTCATGCATCCATTCAACAATCCACGCATTTCATGCATCCATTCAACGATCCACGCATTTCATGCATCCGATCAACAATCCACACATTTCACGCATACATCCAACAATTTATGCATTTCCTGCATCCATTCAACAATCCATGCATTTCACGCATCCATTCAACAATTCATGCATTACATGCATCCATTCAACAATCCAAGCATTCAACAATCCATGCATTTGATGCATCCATTCAACAATCCATGCATGCGATGCATCCATTCAACAATCCATGCATTCGATGCATCCGTTCCACAATCCATGCATTTGATGCAACCATTGAACAATCCATGCATTTGATGCATCCATTCAACAATCCATGCAATTGATGCATCTATTCAACAAACCATGCATTTGATGCATCCATTCAACAAACCATGCATTTGATGCATCCAATCAACAATCCGTGCATATGATGCATCCATTCAACAATCCATGCATTTGATGCATCCATTCAACAATCCATGCATTTGATGCATCCATTCAACAATCCACGCATTTCATACATCCATTAAACAGTTTATGCATTTCCTGCATCCATTTAACAATCCATGCATTTGATGCACCCATTCAACAATCCGTGCATATGATGCATCCATTCACCAATCCATGCATTTGATGCATCCACTGAACAATCCATGCATCTGATGCATCCATTCAACAATCCATGCATTCGATGCATCCATTCAACAATCCGTGCATATGATGCATCTATTCAACAATACATGCATTTGATGCATCCATTCAACAATCCACGCATTTCATGCATCCATTAAACAGTTTATGCATTTCCTGCATCCATTCAACAATCCATGCATTTGATGCACCCATTCAACAATCCATGCATATGATGCATCCATTCACCAATCCATGCATTTGATGCATCCATTCAACAATACATGAATTTGATGCATCCATTCAACAATCCATGAATTTCATGCATCCATTCAACAATCCATGAATTTGATGCATCCATTCAACAATCCACGATTTTCATGCATCCATTCAACAATCCATGAATTTCATGCATCCATTCAACAATCTATGCATTTCACGCATTCATTCAACAATCCATGCATTTCATGCATCCATTCAACAATCCACGCATTTCATGCATCCAATCAACAATCCATGCATTTCATGCATCCATTCAACAATCCACGTATTTCATGCATCCATTCAACAATCCATGCATTACATGCATCCATTCAACGACCCATGCATTACATGCATCCATTCAACAACCCATGAATTTGATGCATCCATTCAACAATCCATGAACTTGATGCATCCATTCAACAATTCATGAATTTGTTGCATCCATTGAACAATCCACGCATTTCATGCATCCTTTCAACAATCCACAAATTTCATACATCCATTCAGCAATCAATGCATTTGATGCATACATTCAACAATCCATGAATTTCATGCATCCATTCAAAAATCCATGAATATTGATGCATCCATTCAACATTCCACGCATTTCATTCATCCATTCAACAATCAATGCATTTCATGCATCCTTTCAACAATCCATGCATCACATGCATCCATTCAACAATCAATGCATTACATGCATCCATTCAAACATCCATGCATGAATCAACAATCAATGCATTTCATGCATCCTTTCAACAATCCATGCATCACATGCATCCATTCAACAATCCATGCATTACATGCATCCATTCAATAATCCATGCAATACATGCATCCATTCAACTATCTATGCATCGAATCAACAATCAATGCATTTGATGTATCCATTCAACAATCCACGAATTTCAAGCATCCATTCAACAATTCATGCATTACATGCATCCATTCAACAATCCACGCATTTCATGCATCCATTCAGCAATCCACGAATTTCATGCATCCATTCAACAATCCATGCATTTCATGCATCCATTCAACAATCCACGCATTTCATGCATCCATTCAACAATCCACGCATTTCATGCATCCATTCAACAATCCATGCATTACATGCATACATTCAACTATCCATGCATTTCATGCATCCGATCAACAATCCACACATATCATGCATCCATTCAACAAACCATGCATTTCATACATCCATTCAACAATCCACGCATTTCATGCATCCATTCAACAATCCATGGATTACATGCATCGATTTAACAATCCATTCATTTCAGGCATCCATTCAACAATCCACGCATTTCATGCATCCATTCAACAATCCACGGATTACATGCATCCATTTAACAATCAATGCATTTCATGCATCCTTTCAACAATCCATGCATTTGATGCATCCATTCAACAATCCATGCATATGATGCATCCATTCAAGAATCCATGAATTTCATGCAACCAGTCAACAATCCATGAATTTCATGCATCCATTCAACAATCCATGCATTACATGCATCCATTCAACAATCCATGCATTACATGCATCCATTCAACAATCCATGCATTATATGCATTCATTCAACAATCCATGCATTTCATGCATCCATTCAACAATCCATGCATTTGATGCATCCATTCAACAATCCATGCATTTCATGCATCCATTCAACAATCCATGCATTTCATGCATCCATTCAACAATCCAAGCATTTGATGCATCCATTCAACAATCCATGCATTTCATGCATCCATTCAACAATCCACGCATTTCATGCATCCATTCAACAATCCAAGTATTTCATGCATCCATTGAACAATCCAAGTATTTCATGCATCCATTGAACAATCCATGAATTTCATGCATCCATTCAATAATCCATGCATTTGATGCATCCATTAGACAATCCATGCATTTGATGCATCAATTCAAAAATCCATGCATTTGATGCATCCATTCAACAATCCATGAATTCCATGCATCCATTCAACAATCCATGCATTTGATGCATCCATTAGACAATCCATGCATTTCATGCATCCATTCAACGGTCCACGCATTTCATGCATCCGATCAACAATCCACACATTTCACGCATCCATCCAACAATTTATGCATTACATGCATCCATTCAACAATTTATGCATTACATGCATCCATTCAACAATCCATGCATTACATGCATCCATTCAACAATCGAAGCATTTGATACATCCATTCAACAATCCATGCATTTGATGCATCCATTCAACAATCCATGCATTCGATGCATCCATTCAACAATCCATGCATTCGATGCATCCGTTCCACAATCCATGCATTTGATGCAACCATTGAACAATCCATGCATTTGATGCATCCATTCAACAATCCATGCCTTTTATGCATCCATTCAACAAACCATGCCTTTGATGCATCCATTCAACAAACCATGCATTTGATGCATCCATTCAACAATCCGTGCATATGATGCATCCATTCAACAATCCATGCATTTGATGCATCCACTGAACAGTTCATGTATCTGATGCATCCATTGAACAATCCATGCATTTGATGCATCCATTCAACAATCCATGCATTTGATGCATCCATTCAACAATCCATGCATTTGATGCATCCATTCAACAATCCATGCATTTGATGCATCCATTCAACAATCCATGCATTTGATGCATCCATTCAACAATCCATGCATTACATGTATCAATTCAACAATCCATGAACTTGATGCATCCATTCAACAATCCATGCATTTGATGCATCCATTCAACAATCCATGCATTACATGTCTCATTTCAACAATCCATGAATTTGATGCATCCATTCAACAATCCATGAATTTGATGCATCCATTCAACAATCCATGCATTACATGCATCCATTCAACAATCCATGCATTACATGCATCTATTCAACAATCCATGCATTTCACGCATTCATTCAACAATCCATGCATTTCATGCATCCATTCAACAATCCATGAATTTCATGCATCCAGTCAACAATAATGAATTTCATGCATCCATTCAACAATCCATGAATTTCATGCATCCATTCAACAATCCATGAATTTCATGCATCCATTCAACAATCCATGAATTTCATGCATCCATTCAACAATCCATGAATTTCATGCATCCATTCAACAATCCATGAATTTCATGCATCCATTTAACAATCCATGCATTTCATACATCCATTGAACAATCCATGCATTTCATGCATATATTCAACAATCCATGCAATACATGCATCCATTTAACAATCCATGCACTTCATGCATTCGTTCAACAATCCATGCACTTCATGCATCCGTTCAACAATCCACACATTTCATGCATCCATCCAGCAATTTATGCATTTCCTGCATCCATCCAGCAATTTATGCATTTCCTGCATCCATTCAACAATCCATGCATTTCACGCATCCATTCAACAATTCTTTTATTTCAAGCATCCATTTAACAATCCATGCATTACATGCATCCATTCAACAATCCATGGATTACATGCATCGATTTAACAATCCATTCATTTCAGGCATCCATTCAACAATCCACGCATTTCATGCATCCATCCAACAATCCACGGATTACATGCATCCATTTAACAATCAATGCATTTCATGCATCCTTTCAACAACCCATGCATCACATGCATCCATTCAACAATCCATGCATTACATGCATCCATTCAACAAACCATGTATTTCATACATCCATTCAGCAATCCACGCATTTCATGCATTCATTCAACAATCCATGGATTACATGCATCGATTTAACAATCCATTCATTTCAGGCATCCATTCAACAATCCACGCATTTCATGCATCCATTCAACAATCTACGGATTACATGCATCCATTTAACAATCAATGCATTTCATGCATCCTTTCAACAACCCATGCATCACATGCATCCATTCAACAATCCATGCATTACATGCATCCATTCAACAATCGATGCATTTGATGCATCCATTCAACAATCCATGCATATGATGCATCCATTCAACAATCCATGAATTTCATGCAACCAGTCAACAATCCATGAATTTCATGCATCCATTCAACAATCCATGAATTTCAAGCATTCATTCAACAATCCACGATTTTCATGCATCCATTCAACAATCCATGAATTTCATGCATCCATTCAACAATCCATGCATTTCACGCATTCATTCGACAATCCATGCATTTCATGCATCCATTCAACAATCCAAGCATTTGATACATCCATTCAACAATCCACGCATTTCATGCATCCATTCAACAATCCATGCATTTCATGCATCCATTCAAAAATCCACGTATTTCATGCATCCATTCAACAATCCATGCATTACATGCATCCATTCAACGACCCATGCATTACATGCATCCATTCAACAACCCATGAATTTGATGCATCCATTCAACAATCCATGAACTTGATCCATCCATTCAACAATCCATGAATTTGATGCATCCATTCAACAATCCACGCATTTCATGCATCCATTCAACAATCCACAAATTTCATACATCCATTCAGCAATCAATGCATTTGATGCATCCATTCAACAATCCATGAATTTCATGCATCCATTCAAAAATTCATGAATATTGATGCATCCATTCAACATTCCACGCATTTCATTCATCCATTCAACAATCAATGCATTACATGCATCCATTCAACAATCAATGCATTACATGCATCCATTCAACAATCCATGAAAATTAATGCATCCATTCAACAATCCATGCATTTGATGCATCCATTCAACAATCCACGCATTTTATTCATCTATTCAACAATCAATGCATTACATGCATCCATTCAACAATCCATGCATTTGAAACATACATTCAACAATTCATGCATTTGATGCATCCATTCAACAATCCATGAATTTCATGCATCCATTCAACAATCCATGCATTTCATGCATCCATTTCACACTCCATGCATTTCATGCATCCATTGAACAATCCATGCATTTCATGCATCCATTTAACAAAAAACGCATTTCATGCATCCATTCAACAATCCATGAATTTCATGCATCCATTCAACAATCCATGCATTTGATGCATCCATTCAACAATCCATGCATTTGATGCATCCATTCAACAATCCATGCATTTCATGCATCCATTCAACAATCCACGCATTTCATGCATCCATTCAACGATCCACGCATTTCATGCATCCGATCAACAATCCACACATTTCACGCATACATCCAACAATTTATGCATTTCCTGCATCCATTCAACAATCCATGCATTTCACGCATCCATTCAACAATTCATGCATTACATGCATCCATTCAACAATCCAAGCATTCAACAATCCATGCATTTGATGCAACCATTGAACAATCCATGCATTTGATGCATCCATTCAACAATCCATGCATTTGATGCATCCATTCAACAAACCATGCATTTGATGCATCCATTCAACAAACCATGCATTTGATGCATCCATTCAACAATCCGTGCATATGATGCATCCATTCAACAATCCATGCATTTGATGCATCCATTCAACAATCCATGCATTTGATGCATCCATTCAACAATCCACGCGTTTCATTCATCCATTAAACAGTTTATGCATTTCCTGCATCCATTTAACAATCCATGCATTTGATGCACCCATTCAACAATCCGTGCATATGATGCATCCATTCACCAATCCATGCATTTGATGCATCCACTGAACAATCCATGCATCTGATGCATCCATTCAACAATCCATGCATTCGATGCATCCATTCAACAATCCGTGCATATGATGCATCTATTCAACAATCCATGCATTTGATGCATCCATTCAACAATCCACGCATTTCATGCATCCATTAAACAGTTTATGCATTTCCTGCATCCATTCAACAATCCATGCATTTGATGCACCCATTCAACAATCCATGCATATGATGCATCCATTCACCAATCCATGCATTTGATGCATCCACTGAACAATCCATGCATTCGATGCGTCCATTCAACAATCCATGCATTCGATGCGTCCATTCAACAATCCATGAATTTCATGCATCCATTCAACAATCCATGCATTTGATGCATTCATTCAACAATACATGAATTTGATGCATCCATTCAACAATCCATGAATTTCATGCATCCATTCAACAATCCATGAATTTGATGCATCCATTCAACAATCCACGTTTTTCATGCATCCATTCAACAATCCATGAATTTCATGCATCCATTCAACAATCTATGCATTTCACGCATTCATTCAACAATCCATGCATTTCATGCATCCATTCAACAATCCACGCATTTCATGCATCCAATCAACAATCCATGCATTTCATGCATCCATTCAACAATCCACGTATTTCATGCATCCATTCAACAATCCATGCATTACATGCATCCATTCAACGACCCATGCATTACATGCATCCATTCAACAACCCATGAATTTGATGCATCCATTCAACAATCCATGAACTTGATGCATCCATTCAACAATTCATGAATTTGTTGCATCCATTGAACAATCCACGCATTTCATGCATCCATTCAACAATCCACAAATTTCATACATCCATTCAGCAATCAATGCATTTGATGCATACATTCAACAATCCATGAATTTCATGCATCCATTCAAAAATCCATGAATATTGATGCATCCATTCAACATTCCACGCATTTCATTCATCCATTCAACAATCAATGCATTTCATGCATCCTTTCAACAATCCATGCATCACATGCATCCATTCAACAATCAATGCATACATGCATCCATTCAAACATCCATGCATTTCATGCATCCATTCAACAATCAATGCATTTCATGCATCCTTTCAACAATCCATGCATCACATGCATCCATTCAACAATCCATGCATTACATGCATCCATTCAACAATCCATGCAATACATGCATCCATTCAACTATCTATGCATCGAATCAACAATCCATGCATTTGATGTATCCATTCAACAATCCACGAATTTCAAGCATCCATTCAACAATCCATGCATTTCATGCATCCATTCAACAGTCCATGGATTACATGCATCGATTTAACAATCCATTCATTTCAGGCATCCATTCAACAATCCACGCATTTCATGCATCCATTCAACAATCCACGGATTACATGCATCCATTTAACAATCAATGCATTTCATGCATCCTTTCAACAATCCATGCATTTGATGCATCCATTCAACAATCCATGCATATGATGCATCCATTCAAGAATCCATGAATTTCATGCAACCAGTCAACAATCCATGAATTTCATGCATCCATTCATCAATCCATGCATTACATGCATCCATTCAACAATCCATGCATTACATGCATCCATTCAACAATCCATGCATCACATGCATTCATTCAACAATCCATGCATTTCATGCATCCATTCAACAATCCAAGCATTTGATACATCCATTCAACAATCCACGCATTTCATGCATCCATTCAACAATCCAAGTATTTCATGCATCCATTCAACAATCCAAGTATTTCATGCATCCATTCAACAATCCATGAATTTCATGCATCCATTCAATAATCCATGCATTTGATGCATCCATTAGACAATCCATGCATGTGATTCATCCATTAGACAATCCATGCATTTGATGCATCAATTCAAAAATCCATGCATTTGATGCATCCATTCAACAATCCATGAATTCCATGCATCCATTCAACAATCCATGCATTTGATGCATCCATTAGACAATCCATGCATTACATGCATCCATTCAACAATCCATGCATCACATGCATCCATTCAACAATCGAAGCATTTGATACATCCATTCAACAATCCATGCATTTGATGCATCCATTCAACAATCCATGCATTCGATGCATCCATTCAACAATCCATGCATTCGATGCATCCGTTCCACAATCCATGCATTTGATGCAACCATTGAACAATCCATGCATTTGATGCATCCATTCAACAATCCATGCCTTTTATGCATCCATTCAACAAACCATGCCTTTGATGCATCCATTCAACAAACCATGCATTTGATGCATCCATTCAACAATCCGTGCATATGATGCATCCATTCAACAATCCATGCATTTGATGCATCCACTGAACAATTCATGTATCTGATGCATCCATTGAACAATCCATGCATTTGATGCATCCATTCAACAATCCATGCATTTGATGCATCCATTCAACAATCCATGCATTTGATGCATCCATTCAACAATCCATGCATTACATGTATCAATTCAACAATCCATGAACTTGATGCATCCATTCAACAATCCATGCATTTGATGCATCCATTCAACAATCCATGCATTACAAGTCTCATTTCAACAATCCATGAATTTGATGCATCCATTCAACAATCCATGAATTTGATGCATCCATTCAACAATCCATGCATTACATGCATCCATTCAACAATCCATGCATTACATGCATCTATTCAACAATCCATGCATTTCACGCATTCATTCAACAATCCATGCATTTCATGCATCCATTCAACAATCCATGCATTTCATGCATCCATTCAACAATCCATGAATTTCATGCATCCAGTCAACAATAATGAATTTCATGCATCCATTCAACAATCCATGAATTTCATGCATCCATTCAACAATCCATGAATTTCATGCATCCATTCAACAATCCATGAATTTCATGCATCCATTCAACAATCCATGAATTTCATGCATCCATTTAACAATCCATGCATTTCATACATCCATTGAACAATCCATGCATTTCATGCATATATTCAACAATCCATGCACTTCATGCATTCGTTCAACAATCCATGCACTTCATGCATCCGTTCAACAATCCACACATTTCATGCATCCATCTAGCAATTTATGCATTTCCTGCATCCATCCAGCAATTTATGCATTTCCTGCATCCATTCAACAATCCATGCATTTCACGCATCCATTCAACAATTCTTGTATTTCAAGCATCCATTCAACAATCCATGCATTACATGCATCCATTCAACAATCCAAGCATTTGATACATCCATTCAACAATCCATGCATTTGATGCATCCATTCAACAATCCATGAATTTCATGCATCCATTCAACAATCCATGCATTTGATGCATCCATTCAGCAGTCCATGCATTTGATGCATCCATTCAACAATCCATGCATTTGATGCATCCATTCAACAATCCATGCATTTGATGCATCCATTCAACAATCCATGCATTTGATGCATCCATTCAACAATCCATGCATTACATGCATCCATTCAACAACCCATGCATTACATGTATCATTTCAACAATCCATGAATTTGATGCATCCATTCAACAATCCATGAATTTGATGCATCCATTCAACAATCCATGAATTTGATGCATCCATTCAACAATCCATGAATTCCATGCATCCATTCAACAATCCATGCATTTGATGCATCCATTCAAAAATCCATGCATTTGATGCTTCCATTCAACAATCCATGAATTTCATTCAACCATTCAACAATCCATGAATTCCATGCATCCATTCAACAATCCACGCATTTGATGCATCCATTCAACAATCCGTGCGGTACATGCATCCATTCAACAATCCATGCATCACATGCATCCATTCAACGACCCATGCATTACATGCATCCATTCAACAACACATGAATTTGATGCATCCATTCAACAATCCATGAATTTGATGCATCCATTCAACAATCCATGAATTTGATGCATCCATTCAACAATCCACGCATTTCATGCATCCATTCAACAATCCACAAATTTCATACATCCATTCAGCAATCAATGCATTTGATGCATACATCCAACAATCCATGAATTTCATGCATCCATTCAAAAATCCACGAATATTGATGCATCCATTCAACATTCCACGCATTTCATTCATCCATTCAACAATCCAAGCATTTGATGCATCCATTCAACAATCAATGCATTACATGCATCCATTCAACATTCCACGCATTTCATGCATCCATTCAACAATCCAAGCATTTGATGCATCCATTCAACAATCCACGCATTTCATGCATCCATTAAACAGTTTATGCATTTCCTGCATCCATTCAACAATCCATGCATTCGATGCATCCATTCAACAATCCATGCATTCGATGCATCCATTCAACAATCCATGCATTACATGCATCCATTCAACAAGTCATGCATTACATGCACCCATTCAACAATCCATGCATTACATGCATCCATTCAACAATCCATGCATTACATGCATCAGTTCAACAATCCATGCACTTCATGCATCCATCCAACAATCCATGCATTACATGCATCCATTCAACAATCCAAGCATTCGATACATCCATTCAACAATCCATGCATTTGATGCATCCATTCAACAATCCATGAATTTCATGCATCCATTCAACAATCCATGCATTCGATGCATCCATTCAACAATCCATGCATTCGATGCATCCATTCAACAATCCATGCATTACATGCATCCATTCAACAATCCATGCATTACATGCATCCATTCAACAATCCATGCATTACATGCATCAGTTCAACAATCCATGCACTTCATGCATCCATCCAACAAACCATGCATTACATGCATCCATTCAACAATCCAAGCATTCGATACATCCATTCAACAATCCATGCATTTGCTGCATCCATTCAACAATCCATGAATTTCATGCATCCATTCAACAATCCAAGCATTTGATGCCTCCATCCAACAATCCATGCATTACATGCATCCATTCAACAATCCAAGCATTTGATACATCCATTCAACAATCCATGCATTTGATGCATCCATTCAACAATATATGAATTTCATGCATCCATTCAACAATCCATGCATTTGATGCATCCATTCAACAATCCATGCATTTGATGCATCCATTCAACAATCCATGCATTTGATGCATCCATTCCACAATCCATGCATTTGATGCATCCATTCCACAATCCATGCATTTGATGCATCCATTCCACAATCCATGCATTAGATGCATCCATTCCACAATCCATGCATTTGATGCATCCATTCAACAATCCATGCATTTGATGCATCCATTCAACAATCCATGCATTTGATGCATCCATTCAACAATCCATGCATTTGATGCATCCATTCAACAATCCATGCATTTGATGCATCCATTCAACAATCCATGCATTTGATGCATCCATTCAACAATCCATGCATTTGATGCATCCATTCAACAATCCATGCATTTGATGCATCCATTCAACAATCCATGCATTACATGTATCATTTCAACAATCCATGAATTTGATGCATCCATTCAACAATCCATGCATTTGATGCATCTATTCAACAATCCATGCATTTGATGCATCCATTCAACAATCCATGCATTACATGTCTCATTTCAACAATCCATGAATTTGATGCATCCATTCAACAATCCATGCATTTGATGCATCCATTCAACAATCCATGCATTTCATGCATCCATTCAACAATCCATGAATTTGATGCATCCATTCAACAATCCATGCATTTGATGCATCCATTCAACAATCCATGCATTTGATGCATCCATTCAACAATCCATGCATTACATGTCTCATTTCAACAATCCATGAATTTGATGCATCCATTCAACAATCCATGCATTTCCTGCATCCATTCAACAATCCATGCATTTCCTGCATCCATTCAACAATCCAGGCATTTCCTGCATCCATTCAACAATCCATGCATTTCCTGCATCCATTCAACAATCCATGCATTTCCTGCATCCATTCAACAATCCATGCATTTCATGCATCCATTCAACAATCCATGCATTTGATGCATCCATTCAACAATCCATGCATTTCCTGCATCCATTCAACAATCCATGCATTTAATGCATCCATTCAACAATCCATGCATTTGATGCATCCATTCAACAATCCATGCATTTCCTGCATCCATTCAACAATCCATGCATTACATGTATCATTTCAACAATCCATGCATTTCCTGCATGCATTCAACAATCCATGCATTTCCTGCATCCATTCAACGATCCATGCATTTCCTGCATCCATTTAACAATCCATGCATTTCATGCATCCATTCAACAATCCATGCATTTCCTGCATCCATTTAACAATCCATGCATTTCCTGCATCCATTCAACAATCCATGCATATCCATCATCCATTCAACGATCCATGCATTTCCTGCATCCATTCAACAATCCATGCATTTCCTGCATCCATTCAACAATCTATGCATTTCCTGCATCCATTCAACAATCCATGCATTTCCTGCATCCATTCAACAATCCATGCATTTCATGCATCCATTCAACAATCCATGCATTTCCTGCATCCATTCAACAAACCATGCATTTCCTGCATCCATTCAACAATCCATGCATTTCCTGCATCCATTCAACAATCCATGCATTAAATGCATCCATTCAACAATCCATGCATTTGATGCATCCATTCAACAATCCATGCATTTCCTGCATCCATTCAACAATCCATGCATTACATGTATCATTTCAACAATCCATGCATTTCCTGCATCCATTCAACAATCCATGCATTTCCTGCATCCATTCAACAATCCATGCATTTCCTGCATCCATTCAACGATCCATGCATTTCCTGCATCCATTTAACAATCCATGCATTTCATGCATCCATTCAACAATCCATGCATTTCCTGCATCCATTTAACAATCCATGCATTTCCTGCATCCATTCAACAATCCATGCATATCCATCATCCATTCAACGATCCATGCATTTCCTGCATCCATTCAACAATCCATGCATTTCCTGCATCCATTCAACAATCCATGCATTTCCTGCATCCATTCAACAATCCATGCATTTCCTGCATCCATTCAACAATCCATGCATTTCCTGCATCCATTCAACAATCCATGCATTTCATGCATCGATTCAACAATCCATGCATTACCAGCATCGATTCAACAATCCATGCATCCATTCAACAATCCATGCATTTCCTGCATCCATTCAACAACCCATGCATTTGATACATCCATTCAACAATCCATGCATTTCCTGCATCCATTCAACAATCCATGCATTTCATGCATCCATTCAACAATCCATGCATTTCATGCATCCATTCAACGATCCATGCTTTCCGTCATCCATTCAACGATCCATGCTTTCCGTCATCCATTCAACAATCCATGCATTTGATGCATCCATTCAACAATCCATGCATTTGATGCATCCATTCAACAATCCATGCATTACATGTATCATTTCAACAATCCATGAATTTGATGCATCCATTCAACAATCCATGCATTTCATGCATCCATTCAACAATCCATGCATTTCATGCATCCATTCAACAATCCATGCATTTGATGCATCCATTCAACAATACATGCATTTCATGCATCCATTCAACGATCCATGCATTTCATGCATCCATTCAACAATCCATGCATTTCATGCATCCATTCAACAATCCATGCATTTCATGCATCCATTCAACGATCCATGCATTTCATGCATCCATTCAACAATCCATGCATTTCATGCATCCATTCAACAATCCATGCATTTCATGCATCCATTCAACAATCCATGCATTTGATGCATCCATTCAACAATCCATGCATTTCATGCATCCAATCAACAATCCATGCATTTCATGCATCCATTCAACAATCCATGCATTTCATGCATCCATTCAACGATCCATGCATTTCATGCATCCATTCAACGATCCATGCATTTCATGCATCCATTCAACAATCCATGCATTTCATGCATCCATTCAACAATCCATGCATTTCATGCATCCATTCAACAATCCATGCATTTCATGCATCCATTCAACAATCCATGCATTTGATGCATCCATTCAACAATCCATGCATTTGATGCATCCATTCAACAATCCATGCATTTGATGCATCCATTCAACAATCCATGCACTTCCTGCATCCATTCAACAATCCATGCATTTCATGCATCCATTCAACAATCCATGCATTTGATGCATCCATTCAACAATCCATGCATTTGATGCATCCATTCAACAATCCATGCATTTGATGCATCCATTCAACAATCCATGCATTTGATGCATCCATTCAACAATCCATGCATTTGATGCATCCATTCAACAATCCATGCATTTGATGCATCCATTCAACAATCTATGCATTTCATGCATCCATTCAACAATTCATGCATTTCATGCATCCATTCAACGATCCATGCATTTGATGCATCCATTCAACAATCCATGCATTTCATGCATCCATTCAACAATCCATGCATTTCATGCATCCATTCTACAATCCATGCATTTGATGCATCCATTCTACAATCCATGCATTTGATGCATCCATTCAACAATCCATGCACTTCCTGCATCCATTCAACAATCCATGCACTTCCTGCATCCATTCAACAATCCATGCATTTGATGCATCCATTCAACAATCCATGCATTTGATGCATCCATTCAACAATCCATGCATTTGATGCATCCATTCAACAATCCATGAATTTCATGCATCCATTCAACCATCCATGAATTTGATGCATCCATTCAACAATCCATGCATTTCATGCATCCATTCAACAATCCATGCATTTCCTGCATCCATTCAACAATCCATGCATTTCCCGCATCCATTCAACAAACCATGCATTTCCCGCATCCTTTCAACAATCCATGCATTTCCTGCATCCATTCAACAATCCATGCATTTCCTGCATCCATTCAACAATCCATGCATTTCCTGCATCCATTCAACAATCCATGCATTTCCTGCATCCATTCAACAATCCATGCATTTGATGCATCCATTCAACAATTCATGCATTTCCTGCATCCATTCAACAATCCATGCATTTCCTGCATCCATTCAACAATCCATGCATTTAATGCATCCATTCAACAATCCATGAATTTTATGCATCCATTCAACAATCCATGCATTTCCTGCATCCATTCAACAATCCATGCATTTCCTGCATCCATTCAACAATCCATGCATTTCATGCATCCATTCAACAATCCATGCATTTGATGCATCCATTCAACAATCCATGCATTTCCTGCATCCATTCAACAATCCATGCATTTCATGCATCCATTCAACAATCCTTGCATTTCATGCATCCATTCAACAATCCATGCATTTCCTGCATCCATTCAACAATCCATGCATTTCCTGCATCCATTCAACAACCCATGCATTTCATGCATTCATTCAACGATCCATGCATTTCCTGCAACCATTCAACAATCCATGCATTTCATGCATCCATTCAACAATCCATGCATTTCCTGCATCCATTCAACAATCCATGCATTTGATACATCCATTCAACAATCCATGCATTTCCTGCATCCATTCAACAATCCATGCATTTGATACATCCATTCAACAATCCATGCATTTCCTGCATCCATTCAACAATCCATGCATTTCATGCATCCATTCAACGATCCATGCATTTCCTGCATCCATTCAACAATCCATGCATTTCATGCATCCATTCAACAATCCATGCATTTCCTGCATCCATTCAACAATCCATGTATTTCCTGCATCCATTCAACAATCCATGCATTTCATGCATCCATTCAACAATCCATGCATTTCCTGCATCCATTCAACAATCCATGCATTTGATGCATCCATTCAACAATCCATGCATTTCCTGCATCCATTCAACAATCCATGCATTTCCTGCATCCATTCAACAATCCATGCATTTCCTGCATCCATTCAACAATCCATGCATTTCCTGCATCCATTCAACAATCCATGCATTTCCTGCATCCATTCAACAATCCATGCATTTCATGCATCCATTCAACGATCCATGCATTTCCTGCATCCATTCAACAATCCATGCATTTCATGCATCCATTCAACAATCCATGCATTTCATGCATCCATTCAACAATCCATGCATTTGATGCATCCATTCAACAATCCATGCATTTGATGCATCCATTCAACAATCCATACATTTGATGCATCCATTCAACAATCCATGCATTTGATGCATCCATTCAACAATACATGCATTTCATGCATCCATTCAACGATCCATGCATTTCATGCATCCATTCAACAATCCATGCATTTCATGCATCCATTCAACAATCCATGCATTTCATGCATCCATTCAACGATCCATGCATTTCATGCATCCATTCAACAATCCATGCATTTCATGCATCCATTCAACAATCCATGCATTTCATGCATCCATTCAACAATCCATGCATTTGATGCATCCATTCAACAATCCATGCATTTCATGCATCCAATCAACAATCCATGCATTTCATGCATCCATTCAACAATCCATGCATTTGATGCATCCATTCAACGATCCATGCATTTCATGCATCCATTCAACGATCCATGCATTTCATGCATCCATTCAACAATCCATGCATTTCATGCATCCATTCAACAATCCATGCATTTCATGCATCCATTCAACAATCCATGCATTTGATGCATCCATTCAACAATCCATGCATTTGATGCATCCATTCAACAATCCATGCACTTCCTGCATCCATTCAACAATCCATGCATTTCATGCATCCATTCAACAATCCATGCATTTCATGCATCCATTCAACAATCCATGCATTTGATGCATCCATTCAACAATCCATGCATTTGATGCATCCATTCAACAATCCATGCATTTGATGCATCCATTCAACAATTCATGCATTTCATGCATCCATTCAACGATCCATGCATTTGATGCATCCATTCAACAATCCATGCATTTCATGCATCCATTCAACAATCCATGCATTTCATGCATCCATTCAACAATCCATGCATTTGATGCATCCATTCAACAATCCATGCATTTGATGCATCCATTCAACAATCCATGCACTTCCTGCATCCATTCAACAATCCATGCACTTCCTGCATCCATTCAACAATCCATGCATTTGATGCATCCATTCAACAATCCATGCATTTGATGCATCCATTCAACAATCCATGCATTTGATGCATCCATTCAACAATCCATGAATTTCATGCATCCATTCAACCATCCATGAATTTCATGCATCCATTCAACAATCCATGCATTTCATGCATCCATTCAACAATCCATGCATTTCATGCATCCATTCAACAATCCATGCATTTCCTGCATCCATTCAACAATCCATGCATTTCCCGCATCCATTCAACAAACCATGCATTTCCCGCATCCATTCAACAATCCATGCATTTCCTGCATCCATTCAACAATCCATGCATTTCCTGCATCCATTCAACAATCCATGCATTTCCTGCATCCATTCAACAATCCATGCATTTCCTGCATCCATTCAACAATCCATGCATTTAATGCATCCATTCAACAATCCATGAATTTTATGCATCCATTCAACAATCCATGCATTTCCTGCATCCATTCAACAATCCATGCATTTCATGCATCCATTCAACAATCCATGCATTTGATGCATCCATTCAACAGTCCATGCATTTGATGCATCCATTCAACAATCTATGCATTTCATGCATCCATTCAACAATTCATGCATTTCATGCATCCATTCAACGATCCATGCATTTCATGCATCCATTCAACAATCCATGCATTTCATGCATCCATTCAACTGTGATGAATAAATTATATTAGGCATATACAGCAAACAACCGGCTCTGCAGCGATGCCGGGCGGATCGTGAGGGGACGAGGGGTGCACCACATCAAGAGATGGGAGGCGTACGTAAGGGGTAGCGGCTGTGTAAGAAGCTAGCTCGGAAAATTGCACATAGTATTACACAAGGGCAACTTGATTGTGTAGCATAGGAAAACAACGCATTAAAAGTAATTACCAACGAGAAAGGGATCTGTGGAAAATATGAACCTAAGCAGAATATGTTAGAGGGAAATGCGCGTGGCAATACCAAGTTTGTGACGCAAGGGGACACGTCAGAGGTGACGCGTTAGAAGCACCCAATCGCGAGATGCCACGTCACTAACAATTTGCGCGGGCATCCCGCACCATCTACAATGAGCGTCCCTTGTGCGGCGGGGGTATTTAAGCAGAGCAAGCGCGGGGACCGGCCTATTTGACCGGTGTAGTGGCAAGGATGTAGGCTTCCTGACGGCCAGCGGGGAGGTGAGATGATATTCTGTGTTCTGTGCTAGGAGCGTCTTTGTATTTTTCAAATACCATATGTGACAGTTAAAGTTCGGGTACAAATTAATTCTGTGGGTTTGATTTTCAAATCATTCTAGAATTGTTCACGTGATATGACTTCTCACAAAGGCTTGCACGTGTAGATTTTTCTCAAGCGGGGATTAGAATGCCCACTAGTTCTTAGCATTCTATTGACTCATTCGACCTTGTTCTCAAAAAGGGCGCTTGTGATTTGTTCTTGTAAAAAGGGGAGAAAATTAATTCATCATGTCGGGAATAGCCACATTGTCAGTGGAAGCTTCGAGTAAATTCTTAAAGGGGGATATAACATTCATATCTCGGGGAATAGATGACTCAACCCCCGCTTATTATTTGTACAGGCGGGTTGGGAGAGCTAGCCTACGCGGCTGCTGAGATAGCGGAGACGTGGGCTGTGAACGCCTAACATCCGAGGGCCTGTAGCGACACAACCGGCTGAGCGTTCGCAACCTTGAGGCGGGCAGCCAGCCTGGCATTCAACGCCAATGACGAAGCCTGGAGGCTGCGTTCGAGCCTCGACAGGACAACGACAGGGTATTTACTCCAGTTGTAATTTTTGAAGAATGAAGGGAAGAAGAGGCACGCCGAACAGTGCAAATCTTTGGTTGGCGCGCAGTATTTGATATGAATTGTGCTAGCCAGGATGTTCGTGTTTATGTTTCTAATTTCATGTTGTTTGTGCGTGAATCTCCGGGTTGATAATTGCCAAGAGAGGCTGATTTGCGTTAAATCATGTGATCGTTCGCTGGCGTTCAATAATTTTCTAGCCTGAATCTCTCATTTCATGTGTCATATTTCATCAACGTGTTCATCTTAATTAGAATGTGTTTGAATCTTCTCCGTTTGTCTATGTAACATCATTATGCCGGATAGAACTATCATGTCGCAGATCATTAACATCTTGCCTGAGGCCTCTGGTGCGAAAATGAGTGTTGCGATAAAAACATGTTTACTTGTGCCAATTTCCCTGTGTCAGCTCCATGTGTTCACTCAAAAATAAATGTGTTTAATCTTGAGGCTCATTATTCTCCATGCTTAATTATGTGGGTAGCTGGCGAGCAGAAAGGTGTACATTTTATTTATTTTACGGAGGTTGCAAGTCCTCCTACGTTACGTGCTTGATCAGCATTGTATCGTGACACAACAATCCATGCATTTGATGCATCCATTCAACAATCCATGCATTTCATGCATCCATTCAACAATCCATGCATTTCATGCATCCATTCAACAATCCATGCATTTCATGCATCCATTCAACAATCCATGCATTTGATGCATCCATTCAACAATCCATGCACTTCCTGCATCCATTCAACAATCCATGCATTTGATGCATCCATTCAACAATCCATGCATTTGATGCATCCATTCAACAATCCATGCATTTGATGCATCCATTCAACAATCCATGAATTTCATGCATCAATTCAACCATCCATGAATTTCATGCATCCATTCAACAATCCATGCATTTCATGCATCCATTCAACAATCCATGCATTTCATGCATCCATTCAACAATCCATGCATTTCCTGCATCCATTCAACAATCCATGCATTTCCCGCATCCATTCAACAATCCATGCATTTCCCGCATCCATTCAACAATCCATGCATTTCCTGCATCCATTCAACAATCCATGCATTTCCTGCATCCATTCAACAATCCATGCATTTCCTGCATCCTTTCAACAATCCATGCATTTCCTGCATCCATTCAACAATCCATGCATTTCCTGCATCCATTCAACAATCCATGCATTTGATGCATCCATTCAACAATTCATGCAGTTCCTGCATCCATTCAACAATCCATGCATTTCCTGCATCCATTCAACAATCCATGCATTTAATGCATCCATTCAACAATCCATGAATTTTATGCATCCATTCAACAATCCATGCATTTCCTGCATCCATTCAACAATCCATGCATTTCCTGCATCCATTCAACAATCCATGCATTTCCTGCATCCATTCAACAATCCATGCATTTGATGCATCCATTCAACAATCCATGCATTTCCTGCATCCATTCAACAATCCATGCATTTCCTGCATCCATTCAACAATCCATGCATTTCATGCATCCATTCAACAATCCTTGCATTTCATGCATCCATTCAACAATCCATGCATTTCATGCATCCATTCAACAATCCTTGCATTTCATGCATCCATTCAACAATCCATGAATTTCCTGCATCCATTCAACAATCCATGCATTTCCTGCATCCATTCAACAACCCATGCATTTCATGCATTCATTCAACGATCCATGCATTTCCTGCAACCATTCAACAATCCATGCATTTCATGCATCCATTCAACAATCCATGCATTTCCTGCATCCATTCAACAATCCATGCATTTGATACATCCATTCAACAATCCATGCATTTCATGCATCCATTCAACGATCCATGCATTTCCTGCATCCATTCAACAATCCATGCATTTCATGCATCCATTCAACAATCCATGCATTTCCTGCATCCATTCAACAATCCATGCATTTCCTGCATCCATTCAACAATCCATGCATTTCATGCATCCATTCAACAATCCATGCATTTCCTGCATCCATTCAACAATCCATGCATTTGATGCATCCATTCAACAATCCATGCATTTCCTGCATCCATTCAACAATCCATGCATTTCCTGCATCCATTCAACAATCCATGCATTTCATGCATCCATTCAACAATCCATGCATTTCATGCATCCATTCAACGATCCATGCATTTCCTGCATCCAATAAACAATCCATGCATTTCATGCATCGATTCAACAATCCATGCATTTCCTGCATCGATTCAACAATCCATGCATTTCATGCATCCATTCAACAATCCATGCATTTCCTGCATCCATTCAACAACCCATGCATTTGATGCATCCATTCAACAATCCATGCATTTCCTGCATCCATTCAACAATCCATGCATTTCATGCATCCATTCAACAATCCCTGCATTTCATGCATCCATTCAACGATCCATGCTTTCCGTCATCCATTCAACAACCCATGCATTTCATGCATCCTTTCAACAATCCATGAATTTCCTGCATCCATTCAACAATCCACGCATTTCATGCATCCATTCAACGATCCATGCATTTCATGCATCCATTCAACAATCTATGCATTTGATGCATCCATTCAACAATCCATGCATTTGATGCATCCATTCAACAATCCAAACATTTGATGCATCCATTCAACAATCCATGCATTTGATGCATCCATTCAACAATACATGCATTTCATGCATCCATTCAACGATCCATGCATTTCATGCATCCATTCAACAATCCATGCATTTCATGCATCCATTCAACAATCCATGCATTTCATGCATCCATTCAACGATCCATGCATTTCATGCATCCATTCAACAATCCATGCATTTCATGCATCCATTCAACAATCCATGCATTTCATGCATCCATTCAACAATCCATGCATTTGATGCATCCATTCAACAATCCATGCATTTCATGCATCCAATCAACAATCCATGCATTTCATGCATCCATTCAACAATCCATGCATTTCATGCATCCATTCAACGATCCACGCATTTCATGCATCCATTCAACGATCCATGCATTTCATGCATCCATTCAACAATCCATGCATTTCATGCATCCATTCAACAATCCATGCATTTGATGCATCCATTCAACAATCCATGAATTTGATGCATCCATTCAACAATCCATGCACTTCCTGCATCCATTCAACAATCCATGCATTTCATGCATCCATTCAACAATCCATGCATTTGATGCATCCATTCAACAATCTATGCATTTCATGCATCCATTCAACAATTCATGCATTTCATGCATCCATTCAACGATCCATGCATTTGATGCATCCATTCAACAATCCATGCATTTCATGCATCCATTCAACAATCCATGCATTTCATGCATCCATTCAACAATCCATGCATTTGATGCATCCATTCAACAATCCATGCATTTGATGCATCCATTCAACAATCCATGCACTTCCTGCATCCATTCAACAATCCATGCATTTGATGCATCCATTCAACAATCCATGCATTTGATGCATCCATTCAACAATCCATGCATTTGATGCATCCATTCAACAATCCATGAATTTCATGCATCCATTCAACCATCCATGAATTTCATGCATCCATTCAACAATCCATGCATTTCATGCATCCATTCAACAATCCATGCATTTCATGCATCCATTCAACAATCCATGCATTTCCTGCATCCATTCAACAATCCATGCATTTCCTGCATCCATTCAACAATCCATGCATTTCCTGCATCCATTCAACAATCCATGCATTTCCTGCATCCATTCAACAATCCATGCATTTCCTGCATCCATTCAACAATCCATGCATTTGATGCATCCATTCAACAATTCATGCATTTCCTGCATCCATTCAACAATCCATGCATTTCCTGCATCCATTCAACAATCCATGCATTTAATGCATCCATTCAACAATCCATGAATTTTATGCATCCATTCAACAATCCATGCATTTCCTGCATCCATTCAACAATCCATGCATTTCCTGCATCCATTCAACAATCCATGCATTTCATGCATCCATTCAACAATCCATGCATTTGATGCATCCATTCAACAATCCATGCATTTCCTGCATCCATTCAACAATCCATGCATTTCATGCATTTCATGCATCCATTCAACAATCCATGCATTTGATGCATCCATTCAACAATCCATGCATTTCCTGCATCCATTCAACAATCCATGCATTTCATGCATCCATTCAACAATCCTTGCATTTCATGCATCCATTCAACAATCCATGCATTTCCTGCATCCATTCAACAATCCATGCATTTCCTGCATCCATTCAACAACCCATGCATTTCATGCATTCATTCAACGATCCATGCATTTCCTGCAACCATTCAACAATCCATGCATTTCATGCATCCATTCAACAATCCATGCATTTCCTGCATCCATTCAACAATCCATGCATTTGATACATCCATTCAACAATCCATGCATTTCCTGCATCCATTCAACAATCCATGCATTTCATGCATCCATTCAACGATCCATGCATTTCCTGCATCCATTCAACAATCCATGCATTTCATGCATCCATTCAACAATCCATGCATTTCCTGCATCCATTCAACAATCCATGTATTTCCTGCATCCATTCAACAATCCATGCATTTCATGCATCCATTCAACAATCCATGCATTTCCTGCATCCATTCAACAATCCATGCATTTGATGCATCCATTCAACAATCCATGCATTTCCTGCATCCATTCAACAATCCATGCATTTCCTGCATCCATTCAACAATCCATGCATTTCATGCATCCATTCAACGATCCATGCATTTCCTGCATCCATTCAACAATCCTTGCATTTCCTGCATCCATTCAACAATCCATGCATTTCCTGCATCCATTCAACAATCCATGCATTTCATGCATCCATTCAACGATCCATGCATTTCCTGCATCCATTCAACAATCCATGCATTTCATGCATCCATTCAACAATCTATGCATTTGATGCATCCATTCAACAATCCATGCATTTGATGCATCCATTCAACAATCCATACATTTGATGCATCCATTCAACAATCCATGCATTTGATGCATCCATTCAACAATACATGCATTTCATGCATCCATTCAACGATCCATGCATTTCATGCATCCATTCAACAATCCATGCATTCCATGCATCCATTCAACAATCCATGCATTTCATGCATCCATTCAACGATCCATGCATTTCATGCATCCATTCAACAATCCATGCATTTCATGCATCCATTCAACAATCCATGCATTTCATGCATCCATTCAACAATCCATGCATTTGATGCATCCATTCAACAATCCATGCATTTGATGCATCCATTCAACAATCCATGCATTTGATGCATCCATTCAACAATCCATGCATTTCATGCATCCAATCAACAATCCATGCATTTCATGCATCCATTCAACAATCCATGCATTTCATGCATCCATTCAACGATCCATGCATTTCATGCATCCATTCAACGATCCATGCATTTCATGCATCCATTCAACAATCCATGCATTTCATGCATCCATTCAACAATCCATGCATTTGATGCATCCATTCAACAATCCATGCATTTGATGCATCCATTCAACAATCCATGCACTTCCTGCATCCATTCAACAATCCATGCATTTCATGCATCCATTCAACAATCCATGCATTTGATGCATCCATTCAACAATCCATGCATTTGATGCATCCATTCAACAATCCATGCATTTGATGCATCCATTCAACAATCCATGCCTTTGATGCATCCATTCAACAATCTATGCATTTCATGCATCCATTCAACAATTCATGCATTTCATGCATCCATTCAACGATCCATGCATTTGATGCATCCGTTCAACAATCCATGCATTTCATGCATCCATTCAACAATCCATGCATTTCATGCATCCATTCAACAATCCATGCATTTGATGCATCCATTCAACAATCCATGCATTTGATGCATCCATTCAACAATCCATGCACTTCCTGCATCCATTCAACAATCCATGCACTTCCTGCATCCATTCAACAATCCATGTACTTCCTGCATCCATTCAACAATCCATGCATTTGATGCATCCATTCAACAATCCATGCATTTGATGCATCCATTCAACAATCCATGCATTTGATGCATCCATTCAACAATCCATGAATTTCATGCATCCATTCAACCATCCATGAATTTCATGCATCCATTCAACAATCCATGCATTTCATGCATCCATTCAACAATCCATGCATTTCATGCATCCATTCAACAATCCATGCATTTCCTGCATCCATTCAACAATCCATGCATTTCCCGCATCCATTCAACAAACCATGCATTTCCCGCATCCATTCAACAATCCATGCATTTCCTGCATCCATTCAACAATCCATGCATTTCCTGCATCCATTCAACAATCCATGCATTTCCTGCATCCATTCAACAATCCATGCATTTCCTGCATCCATTCAACAATCCATGCATTTGATGCATCCATTCAACAATTCATGCATTTCCTGCATCCATTCAACAATCCATGCATTTCCTGCATCCATTCAACAATCCATGCATTTAATGCATCCATTCAACAATCCATGAATTTTATGCATCCATTCAACAATCCATGCATTTCCTGCATCCATTCAACAATCCATGCATTTCATGCATCCATTCAACAATCCATGCATTTCATGCATCCATTCAACAATCCATGCATTTGATGCATCCATTCAACAATCCATGCATTTCCTGCATCCATTCAACAATCCATGCATTTCATGCATCCATTCAACAATCCTTGCATTTCATGCATCCATTCAACAATCCATGCATTTCCTGCATCCATTCAACAATCCATGCATTTCCTGCATCCATTCAACAACCCATGCATTTCATGCATTCATTCAACGATCCATGCATTTCCTGCAACCATTCAACAATCCATGCATTTCATGCATCCATTCAACAATCCATGCATTTCCTGCATCCATTCAACAATCCATGCATTTGATACATCCATTCAACAATCCATGCATTTCCTGCATCCATTCAACAATCCATGCATTTCATGCATCCATTCAACGATCCATGCATTTCCTGCATCCATTCAACAATCCATGCATTTCATGCATCCATTCAACAATCCATGCATTTCCTGCATCCATTCAACAATCCATGTATTTCCTGCATCCATTCAACAATCCATGCATTTCATGCATCCATTCAACAATCCATGCATTTCCTGCATCCATTCAACAATCCATGCATTTGATGCATCCATTCAACAATCCATGCATTTCCTGCATCCATTCAACAATCCATGCATTTCCTGCATCCATTCAACAATCCATGCATTTCATGCATCCATTCAACGATCCATGCATTTCCTGCATCCATTCAACAATCCATGCATTTCCTGCATCCATTCAACAATCCATGCATTTCCTGCATCCATTCAACAATCCATGCATTTCATGCATCCATTCAACGATCCATGCATTTCCTGCATCCATTCAACAATCCATGCATTTAATGCATCCATTCACACAATCCATGCATTTCCTGCATCCATTCAACAATCCATGCATTTCATGCATCCATTCAACAATCCATGCATTTCCTGCATCCATTCGACAATCCATGCATTTCCTGCATCCATTCAACAATCCATGCATTTCCTGCATCCATTCAACAATCCATGCATTTCCTGCATCCATTCAACGATCCATGCATTTCCTGCATCCATTTAACAATCCATGCATTTCATGCATCCATTCAACAATCCATGCATTTCCTGCATCCATTTAACAATCCATGCATTTCCTGCATCCATTCAACAATTCATGCATATCCTGCATCCATTCAACGATCCATGCATTTCCTGCATCCATTCAACAATCCATGCATTTCCTGCATCCATTCAACAATCCATGCATTTCCTGCATCCATTCAACAATCCATGCATTTCCTGCATCCATTCAACAATCCATGCATTTCCTGCATCCATTCAACAATCCATGCATTTCCTGCATCCATTCAACAATCCATGCATTTCCTGCATCCATTCAACAATCCATGCATTTCCTGCATCCATTCAACAATCCATGCATTTCATGCATCCATTCAACGATCCATGCATTTCATGCATCCATTCAACGATCCATGCATTTCCTGCATCGATTCAACAATCCATGCATTTCATGCATCCATTCAACAATCCATGCATTTCCTGCATCCATTCAACAATCCATGCATTTCATGCATCCATTCAACAATCCATGCATTTCCTGCATCCATTCAACAATCCCTGCATTTCATGCATCCATTCAACAATCCATGCATTTCATGCATCCATTCAACAATCCATGCATTGCATGCATCCATTCAACAATCCATGCATTTGATGCATCCATTCAACAATCCATGCATTTCATGCATCCATTCAAGAATCCATGCATTTCATGCATCCATTCAATAATCCATGCATTTCATGCATCCATTCAACAATCCATGCATTTCATGCATCCATTCAACGATCCATGCTTTCCGTCATCCATTCAACAATCCATGCATTTCATGCATCCTTTCAAAAATCCATGCATTTCCTGCATCCATTCAACAATCCATGCATTTGATGCATCCATTCAATAATCCATGCATTTCATGCATCCATTCAACAATCCATGCATTTCATGCATCCATTCAACGATCCATGCTTTCCGTCATCCATTCAACAATCCATGCATTTCATGCATCCTTTCAACAATCCATGCATTTCCTGCATCCATTCAACAATTCATGCATTTGATGCATCCATTCAATAATCCATGCATTTCATGCATCCATTCAACAATCCATGCATTTCATGCATCCATTCAACGATCCATGCTTTCCGTCATCCATTCAACAATCCATGCATTTCATGCATCCTTTCAACAATCCATGCATTTCATGCATCCTTTCAACAATCCATGCATTTCCTGCATCCATTCAACAATCCATGCATTTGATGCATCCATTCAATAATCCATGCATTTCATGCATCCATTCAATAATCCATGCATTTCATGCATCCATTCAACGATCCATGCATTTCATGCATCCATTCAACAATCTATGCATTTGATGCATCCATTCAACAATCCATACATTTGATGCATCCATTCAACAATCCATACATTTGATGCATCCATTCAACAATCCATGCATTTGATGCATCCATTCAACAATCCATGCATTTCATGCATCCATTCAACGATCCATGCATTTCATGCATCCATTCAACAATCCATGCATTTCATGCATCCATTCAACGATCCATGCATTTCATGCATCCATTCAACAATCCATGCATTTCATGCGTCCATTCAACAATCCATGCATTTCATGCATCCATTCAACAATCCATGCATTTCATGCATCCTTTCAACAATCCATGCATTTCATGCATCCTTTCAACAATCCATGCATTTCCTGCATCCATTCAACAATCCATGCATTTGATGCATCCATTCAATAATCCATGCATTTCATGCATCCATTCAATAATCCATGCATTTCATGCATCCATTCAACGATCCATGCATTTCATGCATCCATTCAACAATCTATGCATTTGATGCATCCATTCAACAATCCATACATTTGATGCATCCATTCAACAATCCATACATTTGATGCATCCATTCAACAATCCATGCATTTGATGCATCCATTCAACAATCCATGCATTTCATGCATCCATTCAACGATCCATGCATTTCATGCATCCATTCAACAATCCATGCATTTCATGCATCCATTCAACGATCCATGCATTTCATGCATCCATTCAACAATCCATGCATTTCATGCATCCATTCAACAATCCATGCATTTCATGCATCCATTCAACAATCCATGCATTTCATGCATCCATTCAACAATCCATGCATTTCATGCATCCATTCAACAATCCATGCACTTCCTGCATCCATTCAACAATCCATGCATTTCATGCATCCATTCAACAATCCATGCATTTCATGCATTCATTCAACAATCCATGCATTTGATGCATCCATTCAACAATCCATGCATTTGATGCATCCATTCAACAATCCATGCATTTGATGCATCCATTCAACAATCCATGCATTTGATGCATCCATTCAACAATCCATGCATTTCATGCATCCATTCAACGATCCATGCATTTCATGCATCCATTCAACGATCCATGCATTTCATGCATCCATTCAACGATCCATGCATTTCATGCATCCATTCAACGATCCATGCATTTCATGCATCCATTCAACAATCCATGCATTTCATGCATCCATTCAACAATCCATGCATTTGATGCATCCATTCAACAATCCATGCATTTGATGCATCCATTCAACAATCCATGCATTTCATGCATCCAATCAACAATCCATGCATTTCATGCATCCATTCAACAATCCATGCATTTCATGCATCCATTCAACGATCCATGCATTTCATGCATCCATTCAACAATCCATGCATTTCATGCATCCATTCAACAATCCATGCATTTGATGCATCCATTCAACAATCCATGCATTTGATGCATCCATTCAACAATCCATGCACTTCCTGCATCCATTCAACAATCCATGCATTTCATGCATCCATTCAACAATCCATGCATTTCATGCATTCATTCAACAATCCATGCATTTGATGCATCCATTCAACAATCTATGCATTTCATGCATCCATTCAACAATTCATGCATTTCATGCATCCATTCAACGATCCATGCATTTCATGCATCCATTCAACAATCCATGCATTTCATGCATCCATTCAACAATCCATGCATTTGATGCATCCATTCAACAATCCATGCATTTGATGCATCCATTCAACAATCCATGCATTTCCTGCATCCATTCAACGATCCATGCATTTCCTGCATCCATTTAACAATCTATGCATTTCATGCATCCATTCAACAATCCATGCATTTCCTGCATCCATTTAACAATCCATGCATTTCCTGCATCCATTCAACAATCCATGCATATCCTGCATCCATTCAACGATCCATGCATTTCCTGCATCCATTCAACAATCCATGCATTTCCTGCATCCATTCAACAATCCATGCATTTCCTGCATCCATTCAACAATCCATGCATTTCCTGCATCCATTCAACAATCCATGCATTTCCTGCATCCATTCAACAATCCATGCATTTCCTGCATCCATTCAACAATCCATGCATTTCCTGCATCCATTCAACAATCCATGCATTTCCTGCATCCATTCAACAATCCATGCATTTCCTGCATCCATTCAACAATCCATGCATTTCATGCATCGATTCAACAATCCATGCATTTCCTGCATCGATTCAACAATCCATGCATTTCATGCATCCATTCAACAATCCATGCATTTCCTGCATCCATTCAACAACCCATGCATTTGATGCATCCATTCAACAATCCATGCATTTCCTGCATCCATTCAACAATCCATGCATTTCATGCATCCATTCAACAATCCATGCATTTCATGCATCCATTCAACGATCCATGCTTTCCGTCATCCATTCAACGATCCATGCTTTCCGTCATCCATTCAACAACCCATGCATTTCATGCATCCTTTCAACAATCCATGCATTTCCTGCATCCATTCAACAATCCATGCATTTCATGCATCCATTCAACGATCCATGCATTTCATGCATCCATTCAACGATCCATGCATTTCATGCATCCATTCAACAATCCATGCATTTCATGCATCCATTCAACGATCCATGCATTGCATGCATCCATTCAACAATCCATGCATTTCATGCATCCATTCAACAATCCATGCATTTGATGCATCCATTCAACAATCCATGCATTTGATGCATCCATTCAACAATCCATGCATTTCATGCATCCAATCAACAATCCATGCATTTCATGCATCCATTCAACAATCCATGCATTTCATGCATCCATTCAACGATCCATGCATTTCATGCATCCATTCAACAATCCATGCATTTCATGCATCCATTCAACAATCCATGCATTTGATGCATCCATTCAACAATCCATGCATTTGATGCATCCATTCAACAATCCATGCACTTCCTGCATCCATTCAACAATCCATGCATTTCATGCATCCATTCAACAATTCATGCATTTCATGCATCCATTCAACGATCCATGCATTTCATGCATCCATTCAACAATCCATGCATTTCATGCATCCATTCAACAATTCATGCATTTGATGCATCCATTCAACAATCCATGCATTTCATGCATCCATTCAACAATCCATGAATTTCATGCATCCATTCAACAATCCATGAATTTCATGCATCCATTCAACACTCCATGCATTTGATGCATCCATTCAACAATCCATGCACTTCCTGCATCCATTCAACAATCCATGCACTTCCTGCATCCATTCAACAATCCATGCATTTGATGCATCCATTCAACAATCCATGCATTTGATGCATCCATTCAACAATCCATGCATTTGATGCATCCATTCAACAATCCATGAATTTCATGCATCCATTCAACCATCCATGAATTTCATGCATCCATTCAACAATCCATGCATTTCATGCATCCATTCAACAATCCATGCATTTCATGCATCCATTCAACAATCCATGCATTTCCCGCATCCATTCAACAATCCATGCATTTCCCGCATCCATTCAACAATCCATGCATTTCATGCATCCTTTCAACAATCCATGCATTTCCTGCATCCATTCAACAATCCATGCATTTCCTGCATCCATTCAACAATCCATGCATTTGATGCATCCATTCAATAATCCATGCATTTCATGCATCCATTCAATAATCCATGCATTTCATGCATCCATTCAACAATCCATGCATTTCCTGCATCCATTCAACAATCCATGCATTTCATGCATCCATTCAACGATCCATGCATTTCATGCATCCATTCAACAATCCATGCATTTGATGCATCCATTCAACAATCCATACATTTGATGCATCCATTCAACAATCCATACATTTGATGCATCCATTCAACAATCCATGCATTTGATGCATCCATTCAACAATCCATGCATTTCATGCATCCATTCAACGATCCATGCATTTCATGCATCCATTCAACAATCCATGCATTTCATGCATCCATTCAACGATTCATGCATTTCATGCATCCATTCAACAATCCATGCATTTCATGCATCCATTCAACAATCCATGCATTTCATGCATCCATTCAACAATCCATGCATTTCATGCATCCATTCAACAATCCATGCATTTGATGCATCCATTCAACAATCCATGCACTTCCTGCATCCATTCAACAATCCATGCATTTCATGCATCCATTCAACAATCCATGCATTTCATGCATTCATTCAACAATCCATGCATTTGATGCATCCATTCAACAATCCATGCATTTGATGCATCCATTCAACAATCCATGCATTTGATGCATCCATTCAACAATCCATGCATTTCATGCATCCATTCAACAATCCATGCATTTGATGCATCCATTCAACAATCCATGCATTTCATGCATCCATTCAACAATCCATGCATTTCATGCATCCATTCAACAATCCATGCATTTCATGCATCCATTCAACAATCCATGCATTTCATGCATCCATTCAACGATCCATATATTTCATGCATCCATTCAACGATCCATATATTTCATGCATCCATTCAACAATCCATGCATTTCATGCATCCATTCAACAATCCATGCATTTGATGCATCCATTCAACAATCCATGCATTTGATGCATCCATTCAACAATCCATGCATTTGATGCATCCATTCAACAATCCATGCATTTCATGCATCCAATCAACAATCCATGCATTTCATGCATCCATTCAACAATCCATGCATTTCATGCATCCATTCAACGATCCATGCATTTCATGCATCCATTCAACAATCCATGCATTTGATGCATCCATTCAACAATCCATGCATTTGATGCATCCATTCAACGATCCATGCATTTCCTGCATCCATTTAACAATCCATGCATTTCATGCATCCATTCAACAATCCATGCATTTCATGCATCCATTCAACAATCCATGCATTTCCTGCATCCATCTAACAATCCATGCATTTCCTGCATCCATTCAACAATCCATGCATATCCTGCATCCATTCAACGATCCATGCATTTCCTGCATCCATTCAACAATCCATGCATTTCCTGCATCCATTCAACAATCCATGCATTTCCTGCATCCATTCAACAATCCATGCATTTCCTGCATCCATTCAACAATCCATGCATTTCCTGCATCCATTCAACAATCCATGCATTTCCTGCATCCATTCAACAATCCATGCATTTCCTGCATCCATTCAACAATCCATGCATTTCCTGCATCCATTCAACAATCCATGCATTTCATGCATCGATTCAACAATCCATGCATTTCCTGCATCGATTCAACAATCCATGCATTTCATGCATCCATTCAACAATCCATGCATTTCCTGCATCCATTCAACAACCCATGCACTTCCTGCATCCATTCAACAATCCATGCATTTGATGCATCCATTCAACAATCCATGCATTTGATGCATCCATTCAACAATCCATGCACTTCCTGCATCCATTCAACAATCCATGCACTTCCTGCATCCATTCAACAATCCATGCATTTGATGCATCCATTCAACAATCCATGCATTTGATGCATCCATTCAACAATCCATGCATTTGATGCATCCATTCAACAATCCATGAATTTCATGCATCCATTCAACCATCCATGAATTTCATGCATCCATTCAACCATCCATGCATTTCATGCATCCATTCAACAATCCATGCATTTCCTGCATCCATTCAACAATCCATGCATTTCCTGCATCCATTCAACAATCCATGCATTTCCCGCATCCATTCAACAATCCATGCATTTCCCGCATCCATTCAACAATCCATGCATTTCACGCATCCATTCAACAATCCATGCATTACATGTATCATTTCAACAATCCATGAATTTGATGCATCCATTCAACAATCCATGAATTTGATGCATCCATTCAACAATCCATGAATTTGATGCATCCATTCAACAATCCATGAATTTGATGCATCCATTCAACAATCCATGAATTTCATGCATCCATTCAACCATCCATGCATTTCATGCATCCATTCAACCATCCATGCATTTCATGCATCCATTCAACAATCCATACATTTCATGCATCCATTCAACAATCCATGCATTTCCTGCATCCATTCAACAATCCATGCATTTCCCGCATCCATTCAACAATCCATGCATTTCCCGCATCCATTCAACAATCCATGCATTTCCTGCATCCATTCAACAATCCATGCATTTGATGCATCCATTCAACAATCCATGCATTTCCTGCATCCATTCAACAATCCATGCATTTCCTGCATCCATTCAACAATCCATGCATTTAATGCATCCATTCAACAATCCATGCATTTTATGCATCCATTCAACAATCCATGCATTTCCTGCATCCATTCAACAATCCATGGATTTCCTGCATCCATTCAACAATCCATGCATTTGATGCATCCATTCAACAATCCATGCATTTCCTGCATCCATTCAACAATCCATGCATTTCATGCATCCATTCAACAATCCTTGCATTTCATGCATCCATTCAACAATCCATGCATTTCCTGCATCCATTCAACAATCCATGCATTTCCTGCATCCATTCAACAACCCATGCATTTCATGCATTCATTCAACGACCCATGCATTTCCTGCAACCATTCAACCATCCATGCATTTCATGCATCCATTCAACAATCCATGCATTTCCTGCATCCATTCAACAATCCATGCATTTGATACATCCATTCAACAATCCATGCATTTCCTGCATCCATTCAACAATCCATGCATTTCATGCATCCATTCAACGATCCATGCATTTCCTGCATCCATTCAACAATCCATGCATTTCATGCATCCATTCAACAATCCATGCATTTCCTGCATCCATTCAACAATCCATGCATTTCATGCATCCATTCAACAATCCATGCATTTCCTGCATCCATTCAACAATCCATGCATTTCCTGCATCCATTCAACAATCCATGCATTTGATGCATCCATTCAACAATCCATGCATTTCCTGCATCCATTCAACAATCCATGCATTTCCTGCATCCATTCAACGATCCATGCATTTCATGCATCCATTCAACGATCCATGCATTTCCTGCATCCATTCAACAATCCATGCATTTAATGCATCCATTCACACAATTCATGCATTTCCTGCATCCATTCAACAATCCATGCATTTCATGCATCCATTCAACAATCCATGCACTTCCTGCATCCATTCAACAATCCATGCATTTGATGCATCCATTCAACAATCCATGCATTTGATGCATCCATTCAACAATCCATGCATTTGATGCATCCATTCAACAATCCATGAATTTCATGCATCCATTCAACCATCCATGAATTTCATGCATCCATTCAACCATCCATGCATTTCATGCATCCATTCAACAATCCATGCATTTCCTGCATCCATTCAACAATCCATGCATTTCCTGCATCCATTCAACAATCCATGCATTTCCCGCATCCATTCAACAATCCATGCATTTCACGCATCCATTCAACAATCCATGCATTACATGTATCATTTCAACAATCCATGAATTTGATGCATCCATTCAACAATCCATGAATTTGATGCATCCATTCAACAATCCATGAATTTGATGCATCCATTCAACAATCCATGAATTTGATGCATCCATTCAACAATCCATGAATTTCATGCATCCATTCAACCATCCATGCATTTCATGCATCCATTCAACCATCCATGCATTTCATGCATCCATTCAACAATCCATACATTTCATGCATCCATTCAACAATCCATGCATTTCCTGCATCCATTCAACAATCCATGCATTTCCCGCATCCATTCAACAATCCATGCATTTCCCGCATCCATTCAACAATCCATGCATTTCCTGCATCCATTCAACAATCCATGCATTTGATGCATCCATTCAACAATCCATGCATTTCCTGCATCCATTCAACAATCCATGCATTTCCTGCATCCATTCAACAATCCATGCATTTAATGCATCCATTCAACAATCCATGCATTTTATGCATCCATTCAACAATCCATGCATTTCCTGCATCCATTCAACAATCCATGGATTTCCTGCATCCATTCAACAATCCATGCATTTGATGCATCCATTCAACAATCCATGCATTTCCTGCATCCATTCAACAATCCATGCATTTCATGCATCCATTCAACAATCCTTGCATTTCATGCATCCATTCAACAATCCATGCATTTCCTGCATCCATTCAACAATCCATGCATTTCCTGCATCCATTCAACAACCCATGCATTTCATGCATTCATTCAACGACCCATGCATTTCCTGCAACCATTCAACCATCCATGCATTTCATGCATCCATTCAACAATCCATGCATTTCCTGCATCCATTCAACAATCCATGCATTTGATACATCCATTCAACAATCCATGCATTTCCTGCATCCATTCAACAATCCATGCATTTCATGCATCCATTCAACGATCCATGCATTTCCTGCATCCATTCAACAATCCATGCATTTCATGCATCCATTCAACAATCCATGCATTTCCTGCATCCATTCAACAATCCATGCATTTCATGCATCCATTCAACAATCCATGCATTTCCTGCATCCATTCAACAATCCATGCATTTCCTGCATCCATTCAACAATCCATGCATTTGATGCATCCATTCAACAATCCATGCATTTCCTGCATCCATTCAACAATCCATGCATTTCCTGCATCCATTCAACGATCCATGCATTTCATGCATCCATTCAACGATCCATGCATTTCCTGCATCCATTCAACAATCCATGCATTTAATGCATCCATTCACACAATTCATGCATTTCCTGCATCCATTCAACAATCCATGCATTTCATGCATCCATTCAACAATCCATGCATTTGATGTATCCATTCGACAATCCATGCATTTCCTGCATCCATTCAACAATCCATGCATTTCATGCATCCATTCAACGATCCATGCATTTCCTGCATCCATTCAACAATCCATGCATTTCCTGCATCCATTCAACAATCCATGCATTTCCTGCATCCATTCAACAATCCATGCATTTCCTGCATCCATTCAACAATCCATGCATTTCCTGCATCCATTCAACAATCCATGCATTTCCTGCATCCATTCAACAATCCATGCATTTCCTGCATCCATTCAACAATCCATGCATTTCCTGCATCCATTCAACAATCCATGCATTTCATGCATCCATTCAACAATCCATGCATTTCATGCATCCATTCAACAATCCATGCATTTCCTGCATCCATTTAACAATCCATGCATTTCATGCATCCATTTAACAATCCATGCATTTCCTGCATCCATTCAACAATCCATGCATTTCCTGCATCCATTCAACAATCCATGCATATCCTGCATCCATTCAACGATCCATGCATTTCCTGCATCCATTCAACAATCCATGCATTTCCTGCATCCATTCAACAATCCATGCATTTCCTGCATCCATTTAACAATCCATGCATTTCCTGCATCCATTCGACAATCCATGCATTTCCTGCATCCATTCAACAATCCATGCATTTCCTGCATCCATTCAACGATCCATGCATTTCCTGCATCCATTCAACAATCCATGCATTTCATGCATCCATTCAACAATCCATGCATTTGATGCATCCATTCAACAATCCATGCATTTCCTGCATCCATTCAACATTCCATGCATTTCCTGCATCCATTCAACAATCCATGCATTTCCTGCATCCATTCAACGATCCATGCATTTCCTGCATCCATTCAACAATCCATGCATTTCCTGCATCCATTCAACAATCCATGCATTTCCTGCATCCATTCAACGATCCATGCATTTCCTGCATCCATTCAACAATCCATGCATTTCATGCATCCATTCAACAATCCATGCATTTCCTGCATCCATTCAACAATCCATGCATTTCATGCATCCATTCAACAATCCATGCATTTCATGCATCCATTCAACGATCCATGCATTTCCTGCATCGATTCAACAATCCATGCATTTCATGCATCCATTCAACAATCCATGCATTTCCTGCATCCATTCAACAATCCATGCATTTGATGCATCCATTCAACAATCCATGCATTTCCTGCATCCATTCAACAATCCCTGCATTTCATGCATCCATTCAACAATCCATGCATTTCATGCATCCATTCAACAATCCATGCATTTCATGCATCCATTCAACAATCCATGCATTTGATGCATCCATTCAACAATCCATGCATTTGATGCATCCATTCAACAATCCATGCATTTGATGCATCCATTCAACAATCCATGCATTTCATGCATCCATTCAATAATCCATGCATTTCATGCATCCATTCAACAATCCATGCATTTCCTGCATCCATTCAACAATCCATGCATTTCATGCATCCATTCAACGATCCATGCATTTCATGCATCCATTCAACAATCCATGCATTTGATGCATCCATTCAACAATCCATACATTTGATGCATCCATTCAACAATCCATGCATTTGATGCATCCATTCAACAATCCATGCATTTCATGCATCCATTCAACAATCCATGCATTTCATGCATCCATTCAACAATCCATGCATTTCATGCATCCATTCAACGATCCATGCATTTCATGCATCCATTCAACAATCCATGCATTTGATGCATCCATTCAACAATCCATGCATTTGATGCATCCATTCAACAATCCATGCATTTCATGCATCCATTCAACAATCCATGCATTTCATGCATCCATTCAACAATCCATGCATTTCCTGCATCCATTCAACAATCCATGCATTTCCTGCATCCATTCAACAATCCATGCATTTCCTGCATCCATTCAACAATCCATGCATTTCCTGCATCCATTCAACAATCCATGCATTTCCTGCATCCATTCAACAATCCATGCATTTCCTGCATCCATTCAACAATCCATGCATTTCCTGCATCCATTCAACAATCCATGCATTTCATGCATCCATTCAACAATCCATGCATTTCATGCATCCATTCAACAATCCATGCATTTCCTGCATCCATTTAACAATCCATGCATTTCATGCATCCATTTAACAATCCATGCATTTCCTGCATCCATTCAACAATCCATGCATTTCCTGCATCCATTCAACAATCCATGCATATCCTGCATCCATTCAACGATCCATGCATTTCCTGCATCCATTCAACAATCCATGCATTTCCTGCATCCATTCAACAATCCATGCATTTCCTGCATCCATTTAACAATCCATGCATTTCCTGCATCCATTCGACAATCCATGCATTTCCTGCATCCATTCAACAATCCATGCATTTCCTGCATCCATTCAACGATCCATGCATTTCCTGCATCCATTCAACAATCCATGCATTTCCTGCATCCATTCAACAATCCATGCATTTGATGCATCCATTCAACAATCCATGCATTTCATGCATCCATTCAATAATCCATGCATTTCATGCATCCATTCAACAATCCATGCATTTCCTGCATCCATTCAACAATCCATGCATTTCATGCATCCATTCAACGATCCATGCATTTCATGCATCCATTCAACAATCCATGCATTTGATGCATCCATTCAACAATCCATACATTTGATGCATCCATTCAACAATCCATGCATTTGATGCATCCATTCAACAATCCATGCATTTCATGCATCCATTCAACAATCCATGCATTTCATGCATCCATTCAACAATCCATGCATTTCATGCATCCATTCAACGATCCATGCATTTCATGCATCCATTCAACAATCCATGCATTTGATGCATCCATTCAACAATCCATGCATTTGATGCATCCATTCAACAATCCATGCATTTGATGCATCCATTCAACAATCCATGCATTTCATGCATCCATTCAACAATCCATGCATTTCATGCATCCATTCAACAATCCATGCATTTCATGCATCCATTCAACAATACATGCATTTCATGCATCCATTCAACAATCCATGCATTTGATGCATCCATTCAACAATCCATGCATTTGATGCATCCATTCAACAATCCATGCATTTCATGCATCCATTCAACAATCCATGCATTTCATGCATCCATTCAACGATCCATGCATTTCATGCATCCATTCAACGATCCATATATTTCATGCATCCATTCAACAATCCATGCATTTCATGCATCCATTCAACAATCCATGCATTTGATGCATCCATTCAACAATCCATGCATTTGATGCATCCATTCAACAATCCATGCATTTGATGCATCCATTCAACAATCCATGCATTTCATGCATCCAATCAACAATCCATGCATTTCATGCATCCATTCAACAATCCATGCATTTCATGCATCCATTCAACGATCCATGCATTTCATGCATCCATTCAACAATCCATGCATTTGATGCATCCATTCAACAATCCATGCATTTGATGCATCCATTCAACAATCCATGCATTTCCTGCATCCATTCAACGATCCATGCATTTCCTGCATCCATTTAACAATCCATGCATTTCATGAATCCATTCAACAATCCATGCATTTCATGAATCCATTCAACAATCCATGCATTTCCTGCATCCATTTAACAATCCATGCATTTCCTGCATCCATTCACCAATCCATGCATATCCTGCATCCATTCAACGATCCATGCATTTCCTGCATCCATTCAACAATCCATGCATTTCCTGCATCCATTCAACAATCCATGCATTTCCTGCATCCATTCAACAATCCATGCATTTCCTGCATCCATTCAACAATCCATGCATTTCCTGCATCCATTCAACAATCCATGCATTTCCTGCATCCATTCAACAATCCATGCATTTCCTGCATCCATTCAACAATCCATGCATTTCCTGCATCCATTCAACAATCCATGCATTTCATGCATCGATTCAACAATCCATGCATTTCCTGCATCGATTCAACAATCCATGCATTTCATGCATCCATTCAACAATCCATGCATTTCCTGCATCCATTCAACAACCCATGCATTTGATGCATCCATTCAACAATCCATGCATTTCCTGCATCCATTCAACAATCCATGCATTTCATGCATCCATTCAACAATCCATGCATTTCATGCATCCATTCAACAATCCATGCATTTCATGCATCCATTCAACGATCCATGCTTTCCGTCATCCATTCAACGATCCATGCTTTCCGTCATCCATTCAACAACCCATGCATTTCATGCATCCTTTCAACAATCCATGCATTTCCTGCATCCATTCAACAATCCATGCATTTCATGCATCCATTCAACGATCCATGCATTTCATGCATCCATTCAACGATCCATGCATTTCATGCATCCATTCAACAATCCATGCATTTCATGCATCCATTCAACGATCCATGCATTTCATGCATCCATTCAACAATCCATGCATTTGATGCATCCATTCAACAATCCATGCATTTCATGCATCCAATCAACAATCCATGCATTTGATGCATCCATTCAACAATCCATGCATTTCATGCATCCAATCAACAATCCATGCATTTCATGCATCCATTCAACAATCCATGCATTTCATGCATCCATTCAACGATCCATGCATTTCATGCATCCATTCAACAATCCATGCATTTCGTCCATCCATTCAACAATCCATGCATTTGATGCATCCATTCAACAATCCATGCATTTGATGCATCCATTCAACAATCCATGCACTTCCTGCATCCATTCAACAATCCATGCATTTGATGCATCCATTCAACAATCCATGCATTTGATGCATCCATTCAACAATCCATGCATTTGATGCATCCATTCAACAATCCATGCATTTGATGCATCCATTCAACAATCTATGCATTTCATGCATCCATTCAACAATTCATGCATTTCATGCATCCACGATCCATGCATTTCATGCATCCATTCAACAATCCATGCATTTCCTGCATCCATTCAACAATCCATGCATTTCCTGCATCCATTCAACAACCCATGCATTTCATGCATCCATTCAACGATCCATGCATTTCCTGCAACCATTCAACCATCCATGCATTTCATGCATCCATTCAACAATCCATGCATTTCCTGCATCCATTCAACAATCCATGCATTTGATACATCCATTCAACAATCCATGCATTTCATGCATCCATTCAACGATCCATGCATTTCCTGCATCCATTCAACAATCCATGCATTTCATGCATCCATTCAACAATCCATGCATTTCCTGCATCCATTCAACAATCCATGCATTTCCTGCATCCATTCAACAATCCATGCATTTCCTGCATCCATTCAACAATCCATGCATTTCCTGCATCCATTCAACAATCCATGCATTTGATGCATCCATTCAACAATCCATGCATTTCCTGCATCCATTCAACAATCCATGCATTTCCTGCATCCATTCAACAATCCATGCATTTCATGCATCCATTCAAAGATCCATGCATTTCCTGCATCCATTCAACAATCCATGCATTTAATGCATCCATTCACACAATTCATGCATTTCCTGCATCCATTCAACAATCCATGCATTTCATGCATCCATTCAACAATCCATGCATTTGATGTATCCATTCGACAATCCATGCATTTCCTGCATCCATTCAACAATCCATGCATTTCCTGCATCCATTCAACAATCCATGCATTTCCTGCATCCATTCAACAATCCATGCATTTCCTGCATCCATTCAACAATCCATGCATTTCCTGCATCCATTCAACAATCCATGCATTTCCTGCATCCATTCAACAATCCATGCATTTCCTGCATCCATTCAACAATCCATGCATTTCCTGCATCCATTCAACAATCCATGCATTTCCTGCATCCATTCAACAATCCATGCATTTCCTGCATCCATTCAACAATCCATGCATTTCCTGCATCCATTCAACAATCCATGCATTTCATGCATCCATTCAACAATCCATGCATTTCCTGCATCCATTTAACAATCCATGCATTTCATGCATCCATTTAACAATCCATGCATTTCCTGCATCCATTCAACAATCCATGCATTTCCTGCATCCATTCAACAATCCATGCATATCCTGCATCCATTCAACGATCCATGCATTTCCTGCATCCATTCAACAATCCATGCATTTCCTGCATCCATTCAACAATCCATGCATTTCCTGCATCCATTTAACAATCCATGCATTTCCTGCATCCATTCAACAACCCATGCATTTGATGCATCCATTCAACAATCCATGCATTTCCTGCATCCATTCAACAATCCATGCATTTCATGCATCCATTCAACAATCCATGCATTTCATGCATCCATTCAACAATCCATGCATTTCATGCATCCATTCAACGATCCATGCTTTCCGTCATCCATTCAACGATCCATGCTTTCCGTCATCCATTCAACAACCCATGCATTTCATGCATCCTTTCAACAATCCATGCATTTCCTGCATCCATTCAACAATCCATGCATTTCATGCATCCATTCAACGATCCATGCATTTCATGCATCCATTCAACGATCCATGCATTTCATGCATCCATTCAACAATCCATGCATTTCATGCATCCATTCAACGATCCATGCATTTCATGCATCCATTCAACAATCCATGCATTTGATGCATCCATTCAACAATCCATGCATTTCATGCATCCAATCAACAATCCATGCATTTGATGCATCCATTCAACAATCCATGCATTTCATGCATCCAATCAACAATCCATGCATTTCATGCATCCATTCAACAATCCATGCATTTCATGCATCCATTCAACGATCCATGCATTTCATGCATCCATTCAACAATCCATGCATTTCGTCCATCCATTCAACAATCCATGCATTTGATGCATCCATTCAACAATCCATGCATTTGATGCATCCATTCAACAATCCATGCACTTCCTGCATCCATTCAACAATCCATGCATTTGATGCATCCATTCAACAATCCATGCATTTGATGCATCCATTCAACAATCCATGCATTTGATGCATCCATTCAACAATCCATGCATTTGATGCATCCATTCAACAATCTATGCATTTCATGCATCCATTCAACAATTCATGCATTTCATGCATCCACGATCCATGCATTTCATGCATCCATTCAACAATCCATGCATTTCCTGCATCCATTCAACAATCCATGCATTTCCTGCATCCATTCAACAACCCATGCATTTCATGCATCCATTCAACGATCCATGCATTTCCTGCAACCATTCAACCATCCATGCATTTCATGCATCCATTCAACAATCCATGCATTTCCTGCATCCATTCAACAATCCATGCATTTGATACATCCATTCAACAATCCATGCATTTCATGCATCCATTCAACGATCCATGCATTTCCTGCATCCATTCAACAATCCATGCATTTCATGCATCCATTCAACAATCCATGCATTTCCTGCATCCATTCAACAATCCATTCAACAATCCATGCATTTCCTGCATCCATTCAACAATCCATGCATTTCCTGCATCCATTCAACAATCCATGCATTTCCTGCATCCATTCAACAATCCATGCATTTGATGCATCCATTCAACAATCCATGCATTTCCTGCATCCATTCAACAATCCATGCATTTCCTGCATCCATTCAACAATCCATGCATTTCATGCATCCATTCAAAGATCCATGCATTTCCTGCATCCATTCAACAATCCATGCATTTAATGCATCCATTCACACAATTCATGCATTTCCTGCATCCATTCAACAATCCATGCATTTCATGCATCCATTCAACAATCCATGCATTTGATGTATCCATTCGACAATCCATGCATTTCCTGCATCCATTCAACAATCCATGCATTTCATGCATCCATTCAACGATCCATGCATTTCCTGCATCCATTCAACAATCCATGCATTTCCTGCATCCATTCAACAATCCATGCATTTCCTGCATCCATTCAACAATCCATGCATTTCCTGCATCCATTCAACAATCCATGCATTTCCTGCATCCATTCAACAATCCATGCATTTCCTGCATCCATTCAACAATCCATGCATTTCCTGCATCCATTCAACAATCCATGCATTTTCTGCATCCATTCAACAATCCATGCATTTCCTGCATCCATTCAACAATCCATGCATTTCCTGCATCCATTCAACAATCCATGCATTTCATGCATCCATTCAACAATCCATGCATTTCCTGCATCCATTTAACAATCCATGCATTTCATGCATCCATTTAACAATCCATGCATTTCCTGCATCCATTCAACAATCCATGCATTTCCTGCATCCATTCAACAATCCATGCATATCCTGCATCCATTCAACGATCCATGCATTTCCTGCATCCATTCAACAATCCATGCATTTCCTGCATCCATTCAACAATCCATGCATTTCCTGCATCCATTTAACAATCCATGCATTTCCTGCATCCATTCGACAATCCATGCATTTCCTGCATCCATTCAACATTCCATGCATTTCCTGCATCCATTCAACGATCCATGCATTTCCTGCATCCATTCAACAATCCATGCATTTCATGCATCCATTCAACAATCCATGCATTTGATGCATCCATTCAACAATCCATGCATTTCCTGCATCCATTCAACATTCCATGCATTTCCTGCATCCATTCAACAATCCATGCATTTCCTGCGTCCATTCAACGATCCATGCATTTCCTGCATCCATTCAACAATCCATGCATTTCCTGCATCCATTCAACAATCCATGCATTTCCTGCATCCATTCAACGATCCATGCATTTCCTGCATCCATTCAACAATCCATGCATTTCATGCATCCATTCAACAATCCATGCATTTCCTGCATCCATTCAACAATCCATGCATTTCATGCATCCATTCAACAATCCATGCATTTCATGCATCCATTCAACGATCCATGCATTTCCTGCATCGATTCAACAATCCATGCATTTCATGCATCCATTCAACAATCCATGCATTTCCTGCATCCATTCAACAATCCCTGCATTTGATGCATCTATTCAACAATCCATGCATTTCCTGCATCCATTAAACAATCCCTGCATTTCATGCATCCATTCAACAATCCATGCATTTCATGCATCCATTCAACAATCCATGCATTTCATGCATCCATTCAACAATCCATGCATTTGATGCATCCATTCAACAATCCATGCATTTGATGCATCCATTCAACAATCCATGCATTTCATGCATCCATTCAACAATCCATGCATTTCCTGCATCCATTCAACTATCCATGCATTTCCTGCATCCATTCAACAATCCATGCATTTCATGCATCCATTCAACGATCCATGCATTTCATGCATCCATTCAACAATCCATGCATTTGATGCATCCATTCAACAATCCATACATTTGATGCATCCATTCAACAATCCATGCATTTGATGCATCCATTCAACAATCCATGCATTTCATGCATCCATTCAACAATCCATGCATTTCATGCATCCATTCAACAATCCATGCATTTCATGCATCCATTCAACGATCCATGCATTTCATGCATCCATTCAACAATCCATGCATTTGATGCATCCATTCAACAATCCATGCATTTGATGCATCCATTCAACAATCCATGCATTTGATGCATCCATTCAACAATCCATGCATTTCATGCATCCATTCAACAATCCATGCATTTCATGCATCCATTCAACAATCCATGCATTTCATGCATCCATTCAACAATCCATGCATTTCATGCATCCATTCAACAATCCATGCATTTCATGCATCCATTCAACAATCCATGCATTTGATGCATCCATTCAACAATCCATGCATTTCATGCATCCATTCAACAATCCATGCATTTCATGCATCCATTCAACGATCCATGCATTTCATGCATCCATTCAACGATCCATATATTTCATGCATCCATTCAACAATCCATGCATTTGATGCATCCATTCAACAATCCATGCATTTGATGCATCCATTCAACAATCCATGCATTTGATGCATCCATTCAACAATCCATGCATTTGATGCATCCATTCAACAATCCATGCATTTGATGCATCCATTCAACAATCCATGCATTTCATGCATCCAATCAACAATCCATGCATTTCATGCATCCATTCAACAATCCATGCATTTCATGCATCCATTCAACGATCCATGCATTTCATGCATCCATTCAACAATCCATGCATTTGATGCATCCATTCAACAATCCATGCATTTGATGCATCCATTCAACAATCCATGCATTTCCTGCATCCATTCAACGATCCATGCATTTCCTGCATCCATTTAACAATCCATGCATTTCATGCATCCATTCAACAATCCATGCATTTCCTGCATCCATTTAACAATCCATGCATTTCCTGCATCCATTCACCAATCCATGCATATCCTGCATCCATTCAACGATCCATGCATTTCCTGCATCCATTCAACAATCCATGCATTTCCTGCATCCATTCAACAATCCATGCATTTCCTGCATCCATTCAACAATCCATGCATTTCCTGCATCCATTCAACAATCCATGCATTTCCTGCATCCATTCAACAATCCATGCATTTCCTGCATCCATTCAACAATCCATGCATTTCCTGCATCCATTCAACAATCCATGCATTTCCTGCATCCATTCAACAATCCATGCATTTCATGCATCGATTCAACAATCCATGCATTTCCTGCATCGATTCAACAATCCATGCATTTCATGCATCCATTCAACAATCCATGCATTTCCTGCATCCATTCAACAACCCATGCATTTGATGCATCCATTCAACAATCCATGCATTTCCTGCATCCATTCAACAATCCATGCATTTCATGCATCCATTCAACAATCCATGCATTTCATGCATCCATTCAACAATCCATGCATTTCCTGCATCCATTCAACAATCCATGCATTTCATGCATCCATTCAACGATCCATGCATTTCCTGCATCCATTTAACAATCCATGCATTTCCTGCATCCATTCAACAATCCATGCATATCCTGCATCCATTCAACGATCCATGCATTTCCTGCATCCATTCAACGATCCATGCATTTCCTGCATCCATTCAACAATCCATGCATTTCCTGCATCCATTCAACAATCCATGCATTTCCTGCATCCACTCAACAATCCATGCATTTCCTGCATCCACTCAACAATCCATGCATTTCCTGCATCCATTCAACAATCCATGCATTTCCTGCATCCATTCAACAATCCATGCATTTCCTGCATCCATTCAACAATCCATGCATTTCCTGCATCCATTCAACAATCCATGCATTTCCTGCATCGATTCAACAATCCATGCATTTCCTGCATCGATTCAACAATCCATGAATTTCATGCATCCATTCAACAATCCATGAATTTCATGCATCCATTCAACCATCCATGAATTTCATGCATCCATTCAACAATCCATGCATTTCATGCATCCATTCAACAATCCATGCATTTCCTGCATCCATTCAACAATCCATGCATTTCCTGCATTCATTCAACAATCCATGCATTTCCCGCATCCATTCAACAATCCATGCATTTCACGCATCCATTCAACAATCCATGCATTACATGTATCATTTCAACAATCCATGAATTTGATGCATCCATTCAACAATCCATGAATTTGATGCATCCATTCAACAATCCATGAATTTGATGCATCCATTCAACAATCCATGAATTTGATGCATCCATTCAACAATCCATGAATTTCATGCATCCATTCAACCATCCATGCATTTCATGCATCCATTCAATAATCCATGCATTTCCTGCATCCATTCAACAATCCATGCATTTCCCGCATCCATTCAACAATCCATGCATTTCCCGCATCCATTCAACAATCCATGCATTTCCTGCATCCATTCAACAATCCATGCATTTGATGCATCCATTCAACAATCCATGCATTTCCTGCATCCATTCAACAATCCATGCATTTCCTGCATCCATTCAACAATCCATGCATTTCCTGCATCCATTCAACAACCCATGCATTTAATGCATCCATTCAACAATCCATGCATTTTATGCATCCATTCAACAATCCATGCATTTCCTGCATCCATTCAACAATCCATGCATTTCCTGCATCCATTCAACAATCCATGCATTTGATGCATCCATTCAACAATCCATGCATTTCCTGCATCCATTCAACAATCCATGCATTTCCTGCATCCATTCAACAATCCATGCATTTCATGCATCCATTCAACAATCCATGCATTTCCTGCATCCATTCAACAATCCATGCATTTCCTGCATCCATTCAACAACCCATGCATTTCATGCATCCATTCAACGATCCATGCATTTCCTGCAACCATTCAACCATCCATGCATTTCATGCATCCATTCAACAATCCATGCATTTCCTGCATCCATTCAACAATCCATGCATTTGATACATCCATTCAACAATCCATGCATTTCATGCATCCATTCAACGATCCATGCATTTCCTGCATCCATTCAACAATCCATGCATTTCATGCATCCATTCAACAATCCATGCATTTCCTGCATCCATTCAACAATCCATGCATTTCCTGCATCCATTCAACAATCCATGCATTTCCTGCATCCATTCAACAATCCATGCATTTCCTGCATCCATTCAACAATCCATGCATTTGATGCATCCATTCAACAATCCATGCATTTCCTGCATCCATTCAACAATCCATGCATTTCCTGCATCCATTCAACAATCCATGCATTTCATGCATCCATTCAAAGATCCATGCATTTCCTGCATCCATTCAACAATCCATGCATTTAATGCATCCATTCACACAATTCATGCATTTCCTGCATCCATTCAACAATCCATGCATTTCATGCATCCATTCAACAATCCATGCATTTGATGTATCCATTCGACAATCCATGCATTTCCTGCATCCATTCAACAATCCATGCATTTCATGCATCCATTCAACGATCCATGCATTTCCTGCATCCATTCAACAATCCATGCATTTCCTGCATCCATTCAACAATCCATGCATTTCCTGCATCCATTCAACAATCCATGCATTTCCTGCATCCATTCAACAATCCATGCATTTCCTGCATCCATTCAACAATCCATGCATTTCCTGCATCCATTCAACAATCCATGCATTTCCTGCATCCATTCAACAATCCATGCATTTCCTGCATCCATTCAACAATCCATGCATTTCCTGCATCCATTCAACAATCCATGCATTTCCTGCATCCATTCAACAATCCATGCATTTCATGCATCCATTCAACAATCCATGCATTTCCTGCATCCATTTAACAATCCATGCATTTCATGCATCCATTTAACAATCCATGCATTTCCTGCATCCATTCAACAATCCATGCATTTCCTGCATCCATTCAACAATCCATGCATATCCTGCATCCATTCAACGATCCATGCATTTCCTGCATCCATTCAACAATCCATGCATTTCCTGCATCCATTCAACAATCCATGCATTTCCTGCATCCATTTAACAATCCATGCATTTCCTGCATCCATTCGACAATCCATGCATTTCCTGCATCCATTCAACAATCCATGCATTTCCTGCATCCATTCAACGATCCATGCATTTCCTGCATCCATTCAACAATCCATGCATTTCATGCATCCATTCAACAATCCATGCATTTGATGCATCCATTCAACAATCCATGCATTTCCTGCATCCATTCAACATTCCATGCATTTCCTGCATCCATTCAACAATCCATGCATTTCCTGCGTCCATTCAACGATCCATGCATTTCCTGCATCCATTCAACAATCCATGCATTTCCTGCATCCATTCAACAATCCATGCATTTCCTGCATCCATTCAACGATCCATGCATTTCCTGCATCCATTCAACAATCCATGCATTTCATGCATCCATTCAACAATCCATGCATTTCCTGCATCCATTCACCAATCCATGCATTTCATGCATCCATTCACCAATCCATGCATTTCATGCATCCATTCAACGATCCATGCATTTCCTGCATCGATTCAACAATCCATGCATTTCATGCATCCATTCAACAATCCATGCATTTCCTGCATCCATTCAACAATCCATGCATTTGATGCATCCATTCAACAATCCATGCATTTCCTGCATCCATTCAACAATCCCTGCATTTCATGCATCCATTCAACAATCCATGCATTTCATGCATCCATTCAACAATCCATGCATTTCATGCATCCATTCAACAATCCATGCATTTGATGCATCCATTCAACAATCCATGCATTTGATGCATCCATTCAACAATCCATGCATTTGATGCATCCATTCAACAATCCATGCATTTCATGCATCCATTCAATAATCCATGCATTTCATGCATCCATTCAACTATCCATGCATTTCCTGCATCCATTCAACAATCCATGCATTTCATGCATCCATTCAACGATCCATGCATTTCATGCATCCATTCAACAATCCATGCATTTGATGCATCCATTCAACAATCCATGCATTTGATGCATCCATTCAACAATCCATGCATTTGATGCATCCATTCAACAATCCATGCATTTCATGCATCCATTCAACAATCCATGCATTTCATGCATCCATTCAACAATCCATGCATTTCATGCATCCATTCAACAATCCATGCATTTCATGCATCCATTCAACAATCCATGCATTTCATGCATCCATTCAACAATCCATGCATTTGATGCATCCATTCAACAATCCATGCATTTCATGCATCCATTCAACAATCCATGCATTTCATGCATCCATTCAACGATCCATGCATTTCATGCATCCATTCAACGATCCATATATTTCATGCATCCATTCAACAATCCATGCATTTCATGCATCCATTCAACAATCCATGCATTTGATGCATCCATTCAACAATCCATGCATTTGATGCATCCATTCAACAATCCATGCATTTGATGCATCCATTCAACAATCCATGCATTTCATGCATCCATTCAACGATCCATGCATTTCATGCATCCATTCAACAATCCATGCATTTGATGCATCCATTCAACAATCCATGCATTTGATGCATCCATTCAACAATCCATGCATTTCCTGCATCCATTCAACGATCCATGCATTTCCTGCATCCATTTAACAATCCATGCATTTCATGCATCCATTCAACAATCCATGCATTTCCTGCATCCATTTAACAATCCATGCATTTCCTGCATCCATTCACCAATCCATGCATATCCTGCATCCATTCAACGATCCATGCATTTCCTGCATCCATTCAACAATCCATGCATTTCCTGCATCCATTCAACAATCCATGCATTTCCTGCATCCATTCAACAATCCATGCATTTCCTGCATCCATTCAACAATCCATGCATTTCCTGCATCCATTCAACAATCCATGCATTTCCTGCATCCATTCAACAATCCATGCATTTCCTGCATCCATTCAACAATCCATGCATTTCCTGCATCCATTCAACAATCCATGCATTTCATGCATCGATTCAACAATCCATGCATTTCCTGCATCGATTCAACAATCCATGCATTTCATGCATCCATTCAACAATCCATGCATTTCCTGCATCCATTCAACAACCCATGCATTTGATGCATCCATTCAACAATCCATGCATTTCCTGCATCCATTCAACAATCCATGCATTTCATGCATCCATTCAACAATCCATGCATTTCATGCATCCATTCAACAATCCATGCATTTCCTGCATCCATTCAACAATCCATGCATTTCATGCATCCATTCAACGATCCATGCATTTCCTGCATCCATTTAACAATCCATGCATTTCCTGCATCCATTCAACAATCCATGCATATCCTGCATCCATTCAACGATCCATGCATTTCCTGCATCCATTCAACGATCCATGCATTTCCTGCATCCATTCAACAATCCATGCATTTCCTGCATCCATTCAACAATCCATGCATTTCCTGCATCCACTCAACAATCCATGCATTTCCTGCATCCATTCAACAATCCATGCATTTCCTGCATCCATTCAACAATCCATGCATTTCCTGCATCCATTCAACAATCCATGCATTTCCTGCATCCATTCAACAATCCATGCATTTCATGCATCCATTCAACAATCCATGCATTTCCTGCATCCATTCAACAATCCATGCATTTCATGCATCCATTCAACGATCCATGCATTTCATGCATCCATTCAACAATCCATGCATTTCATGCATCCATTCAACAATCCATGCATTTGATGCATCCATTCAACAATCCATACATTTGATGCATCCATTCAACAATCCATACATTTGATGCATCCATTCAACAATCCATGCATTTGATGCATCCATTCAACAATCCATGCATTTCATGCATCCATTCAACGATCCATGCATTTCATGCATCCATTCAACAATCCATGCATTTCATGCATCCATTCAACGATCCATGCATTTCATGCATCCATTCAACAATCCATGCATTTCATGCATCCATTCAACAATCCATGCATTTCATGCATCCATTCAACAATCCATGCATTTGATGCATCCATTCAACAACCCATGCACTTCCTGCATCCATTCAACAATTCATGCATTTCATGCATCCATTCAACAATCCATGCATTTCATGCATTCATTCAACAATCCATGCATTTGATGCATCCATTCAACAATCCATACATTTGATGCATCCATTCAACAATCCATGCCTTTGATGCATCCATTCAACAATCCATGCATTTCATGCATACATTCAACAATCCATGCATTTCATGCATCCATTCAACAATCCATGCATTTCATGCATCCTTTCAACAATCCATGCATTTCCTGCATCCATTCAACAATCCATGCATTTCATGCATCCATTCAACGATCCATGAATTTGATGCATCCATTCAACAATCCATGAATTTCATGCATCCATTCAACCATCCATGCATTTCATGCATCCATTCAACAACCCATGCATTTCATGCATCCATTCAACAATCCATGCATTTCCTGCATCCATTCAACAATCCATGCATTTCATGCATCCATTCAACAATCCATGAATTTGATGCATCCATTCAACAATCCATGAATTTCATGCATCCATTCAACCATCCATGCATTTCATGCATCCATTCAACAATCCATGCATTTCATGCATCCATTCAACAATCCATGCATTTCCTGCATCCATTCAACAATCCATGCATTTCCCGCATCCATTCAACAATCCATGCATTTCCCGCATCCATTCAACAATCCATGCATTTCCTGCATCCATTCAAAAATCCATGCATTTCCTGCATCCGTTCAACAATCCATGCATTTCCTGCATCCATTCAACAATCCATGCATTTGATGCATCCATTCAACAATTCATGCATTTCCTGCATCCATTCAACAATCCATGCATTTCCTGCATCCATTCAACAATCCATGCATTTAATGCATCCATTCAACAATCCATGCATTTTATGCATCCATTCAACAATCCATGCATTTCCTGCATCCATTCAACAATCCATGCATTTCCTGCATCCATTCAACAATCCATGCATTTCATGCATCCATTCAACAATCCATGCATTTGATGCATCCATTCAACAATCCATGCATTTCATGCATCCATTCAACAATCCTTGCATTTCATGCATCCATTCAACAATCCATGCATTTCCTGCATCCATTCAACAATCCATGCATTTCCTGCATCCATTCAACAATCCATGCATTTCCTGCATCTATTCAACAATCCATGCATTTCCTGCATCCATTCAACAATCCATGCATTTCCTGCATCCATTCAACAATCCATGCATTTCATGCATCCATACAACAATCCATGCATTTCATGCATCCATTCAACGATCCATGCATTTCCTGCATCGATTCAACAATCCATGCATTTCATGCATCCATTCAACAATCCATGCATTTCCTGCATCCATTCAACAATCCATGCATTTGATGCATCCATTCAACAATCCATGCATTTCCTGCATCCATTCAACAATCCCTGCATTTCATGCATCCATTCAACAATCCATGCATTTCATGCATCCATTCAACAATCCATGCATTTCATGCATCCATTCAACAATCCATGCATTTCATGCATCCATTCAACAATCCATGCATTTGATGCATCCATTCAACAATCCATGCATTTCATGCATCCATTCAATAATCCATGCATTTCATGCATCCATTCAATAATCCATGCATTTCATGCATCCATTCAACGATCCATGCATTTCCTGCATCCATTCAACAATCCATGCATTTCCTGCATCCATTCGACAATCCATGCATTTCCTGCATCCATTCAACAATCCATGCATTTCCTGCATCCATTCAACAATCCATGCATTTCCTGCATCCATTCAACGATCCATGCATTTCCTGCATCCATTTAACAATCCATGCATTTCATGCATCCATTCAACAATCCATGCATTTCCTGCATCCATTTAACAATCCATGCATTTCCTGCATCCATTCAACAATTCATGCATATCCTGCATCCATTCAACGATCCATGCATTTCCTGCATCCATTCAACAATCCATGCATTTCCTGCATCCATTCAACAATCCATGCATTTCCTGCATCCATTCAACAATCCATGCATTTCCTGCATCCATTCAACAATCCATGCATTTCCTGCATCCATTCAACAATCCATGCATTTCCTGCATCCATTCAACAATCCATGCATTTCCTGCATCCATTCAACAATCCATGCATTTCATGCATCCATTCAACAATCCATGCATTTCATGCATCCATTCAACGATCCATGCATTTCCTGCATCGATTCAACAATCCATGCATTTCATGCATCCATTCAACAATCCATGCATTTCCTGCATCCATTCAACAATCCATGCATTTCCTGCATCCATTCAACAATCCATGCATTTCCTGCATCCATTCAACAATCCATGCATTTGATGCATCCATTCAACAATCCATGCATTTGATGCATCCATTCAACAATCCATGCATTTGATGCATCCATTCAACAATCCATGCATTTCATGCATCCATTCAACAATCCATGCATTTCATGCATCCATTCAACGATCCATGCATTTCATGCATCCATTCAACGATCCATATATTTCATGCATCCATTCAACAATCCATGCATTTCATGCATCCATTCAACAATCCATGCATTTGATGCATCCATTCAACAATCCATGCATTTGATGCATCCATTCAACAATCCGTGCATTTGATGCATCCATTCAACAATCCATGCATTTCATGCATCCAATCAACAATCCATGCATTTCATGCATCCATTCAACAATCCATGCATTTCATGCATCCATTCAACGATCCATGCATTTCATGCATCCATTCAACAATCCATGCATTTGATGCATCCATTCAACAATCCATGCATTTGATGCATCCATTCAACAATCCATGCATTTCCTGCATCCATTCAACGATCCATGCATTTCCTGCATCCATTTAACAATCCATGCATTTCATGCATCCATTCAACAATCCATGCATTTCCTGCATCCATTTAACAATCCATGCATTTCCTGCATCCATTCAACAATCCATGCATATCCTGCATCCATTCAACGATCCATGCATTTCCTGCATCCATTCAACAATCCATGCATTTCCTGCATCCATTCAACAATCCATGCATTTCCTGCATCCATTCAAAAATCCATGCATTTCCTGCATCCATTCAACAATCCGTGCATTTCCTGCATCCATTCAACAATCCGTGCATTTCCTGCATCCATTCAACAATCCATGCATTTCCTGCATCCATTCAACAATCCATGCATTTCCTGCATCCATTCAACAATCCATGCATTTCCTGCATCCATTCAACAATCCATGCATTTCATGCATCGATTCAACAATCCATGCATTTCCTGCATCGATTCAACAATCCATGCATTTCATGCATCCATTCAACAATCCATGCATTTCCTGCATCCATTCAACAACCCATGCATTTGATGCATCCATTCAACAATCCATGCATTTCCTGCATCCATTCAACAATCCATGCATTTCATGCATCCATTCAACAGTCCATGCATTTCATGCTTCCATTCAACGATCCATGCTTTCCGTCATCCATTCAACGATCCATGCTTTCCGTCATCCATTCAACAACCCATGCATTTCATGCATCCTTTCAACAATCCATGCATTTCCTGCATCCATTCAACAATCCATGCATTTCATGCATCCATTCAACGATCCATGCATTTCATGCATCCATTCAACAATCCATGCATTTCATGCATCCATTCAACAATCCATGCATTTCATGCATCCATTCAACAATCCATGCATTTGATGCATCCATTCAACAATCCATGCATTTGATGCATCCATTCAACAATCCATGCATTTCATGCATCCAATCAACAATCCATGCATTTCATGCATCCATTCAACAATCCATGCATTTCATGCATCCATTCAACGATCCATGCATTTCATGCATCCATTCAACAATCCATGCATTTCATGCATCCATTCAACAATCCATGCATTTGATGCATCCATTCAACAATCCATGCATTTGATGCATCCATTCAACAATTCATGCACTTCCTGCATCCATTCAACAATCCATGCATTTCATGCATCCATTCAACAATCCATGCATTTCATGCATTCATTCAACAATCCATGCATTTCATGCATCCATTCAACAATCCATGCATTTGATGCATCCATTCAACAATCCATGCATTTGATGCATCCATTCAACAATCTATGCATTTCATGCATCCATTCAACAATTCATGCATTTCATGCATCCATTCAACGATCCATGCATTTCATGCATCCATTCAACAATCCATGCATTTCATGCATCCATTCAACAATCCATGCATTTGATGCATCCATTCAACAATCCATGCATTTCATGCATCCATTCAACAATCCATGCATTTCATGCATCCATTCAACAATCCATGCATTTGATGCATCCATTCAACAATCCATGCATTTGATGCATCTATTCAACAATCCATGCACTTCCTGCATCCATTCAACAATCCATGCACTTCCTGCATCCATTCAACAATCCATGCATTTGATGCATCCATTCAACAATCCATGCATTTGATGCATCCATTCAACAATCCACGCATTTGATGCATCCATTCAACAATCCATGAATTTCATGCATCCATTCAACCATCCATGAATTTCATGCATCCATTCAACAATCCATGCATTTCATGCATCCATTCAACAATCCATGCATTTCATGCATCCATTCAACAATCCATGCATTTCATGCATCCATTCAACAATCCATGCATTTCATGCATCCATTCAACAATCCATGCATTTCCTGCATCCATTCAACAATCCATGCATTTCCCGCATCCATTCAACAATCCATGCATTTCCCGCATCCATTCAACAATCCATGCATTTCATGCATCCATTCAACAATCCATGCTTTCCGTCATCCATTCAACAATCCATGCATTTCATGCATCCATTCAACAACCCATGCATTTGATGCATCCATTCAATAATCCATGCATTTCATGCATCCATTAACCAACCATGCATTTCATGCATCCATTCAACAATCCATGCATTTCATGCATCCATTCAACGATCCATGCTTTCCGTCATCCATTCAACAATCCATGCATTTCATGCATCCTTTCAACAATCCATGCATTTCATGCATCCTTTCAACAATCCATGCATTTCCTGCATCCATTCAACAATCCATGCATTTGATGCATCCATTCAATAATCCATGCATTTCATGCATCCATTCAACAATCCATGCATTTCATGCATCCATCCAACGATCCATGCTTTCCGTCATCCATTCAACAATCCATGCATTTCATGCATCCTTTCAACAATCCATGCATTTCCTGCATCCATTCAATAATCCATGCATTTCCTGCATCCATTCAATAATCCATGCATTTCATGCATCCATTCAATAATCCATGCATTTCATGCATCCATTCAACAATCCATGCATTTTCTGCATCCATTCAACAATCCATGCATTTCATGCATCCATTCAACGATCCAAGCATTTGATGCATCCATTCAACAATCCATGCATTTGATGCATCCATTCAACAATCCATGCATTTGATGCATCCATTCAACAATCCATACATTTGATGCATCCATTCAACAATCCATGCATTTGATGCATCCATTCAACAATCCATGCATTTCATGCATCCATTCAACAATCCATGCATTTCATGCATCCATTGAACGATCCATGCATTTCATGCATCCATTCAACAATCCATGCATTTCATGCATCCATTCAACGATCCATGCATTTCATGCATCCATTCAACAATCCATGCATTTCATGCATCCATTCAACAATCCATGCTTTTGATGCATCCATTCAACAATCCATGCATTTGATGCATCCATTCAACAATCCATGCATTTGATGCATCCATTCAACAATCCATGCATTTCATGCATCCATTCAACAATCCATGCATTTCATGCATCCATTCAACAATCCATGCATTTGATGCATCCATTCAACAATCCATGCATTTGATGCATCCAATCAACAATCCATGCATTTCATGCATCCATTCAACAATCCATGCATTTCATGCATCCATTCAACAATCCATGCATTTCATGCATCCATTCAACAATCCATGCATTTCATGCATGCATTCAACAATCCATGCATTTGATGCATCCATTCAACAATCCATGCATTTCATGCATCCATTCAACAATCCATGCATTTGATGCATCCATTCAACAATCCATGCATTTGATGCATCCATTCAACAATCCATGCATTTCATGCATCCATTCAACAATCCATGCATTTCATGCATCCATTCAACGATCCATGCATTTCATGCATCCATTCAACAATCCATGCATTTCATGCATGCATTCAACAATCCATGCATTTGATGCATCCATTCAACAATCCATGCATTTCATGCATCCATTCAACAATCCATGCATTTCATGCATCCATTCAACAATCCATGCATTTGATGCATCCATTCAACAATCCATGCATTTCCTGCATCCATTCAACAATCCATGCATTTCCCGCTTCCATTCAACAATCCATGCATTTCCCGCATCCATTCAACAATCCATGCATTTCATGCATCCATTCAACAATCCATGCTTTCCGTCATCCATTCAACAATCCATGCATTTCATGCATCCATTCAACAACCCATGCATTTGATGCATCCATTCAATAATCCATGCATTTCATGCATCCATTAACCAACCATGCATTTCATGCATCCATTCAACAATCCATGCATTTCATGCATCCATTCAACGATCCATGCTTTCCGTCATCCATTCAACAATCCATGCATTTCATGCATCCTTTCAACAATCCATGCATTTCATGCATCCTTTCAACAATCCATGCATTTCCTGCATCCATTCAACAATCCATGCATTTGATGCATCCATTCAATAATCCATGCATTTCATGCATCCATTCAACAATCCATGCATTTCATGCATCCATCCAACGATCCATGCTTTCCGTCATCCATTCAACAATCCATGCATTTCATGCATCCATTCAATAATCCATGCATTTCATGCATCCATTCAACAATCCATGCATTTTCTGCATCCATTCAACAATCCATGCATTTCATGCATCCATTCAACGATCCAAGCATTTGATGCATCCATTCAACAATCCATGCATTTGATGCATCCATTCAACAATCCATGCATTTGATGCATCCATTCAACAATCCATGCATTTGATGCATCCATTCAACAATCCATGCATTTCATGCATCCATTCAACAATCCATGCATTTCATGCATCCATTGAACGATCCATGCATTTCATGCATCCATTCAACAATCCATGCATTTCATGCATCCATTCAACGATCCATGCATTTCATGCATCCATTCAACAATCCATGCATTTCATGCATCCATTCAACAATCCATGCTTTTGATGCATCCATTCAACAATCCATGCATTTGATGCATCCATTCAACAATCCATGCATTTGATGCATCCATTCAACAATCCATGCATTTCATGCATCCAATCAACAATCCATGCATTTCATGCATCCATTCAACAATCCATGCATTTCATGCATCCATTCAACAATCCATGCATTTGATGCATCCATTCAACAATCCATGCATTTCATGCATCCATTCAACAATCCATGCATTTCATGCATCCATTCAACAATCCATGCATTTGATGCATCCATTCAACAATCCATGCATTTGATGCATCCAATCAACAATCCATGCATTTCATGCATCCATTCAACAATCCATGCATTTCATGCATCCATTCAACAATCCATGCATTTCATGCATCCATTCAACAATCCATGCATTTCATGCATGCATTCAACAATCCATGCATTTCATGCATCCATTCAACAATCCATGCATTTCATGCATCCATTCAACAATCCATGCATTTCATGCATCCATTCAACAATCCATGCATTTCCTGCATCCATTCAACAATCCATGCATTTCCCGCATCCATTCAACAATCCATGCATTTCCCGCATCCATTCAACAATCCATGCATTTCATGCATCCATTCAACAATCCATGCTTTCCGTCATCCATTCAACAATCCATGCATTTCATGCATCCATTCAACAACCCATGCATTTGATGCATCCATTCAATAATCCATGCATTTCATGCATCCATTAACCAACCATGCATTTCATGCATCCATTCAACAATCCATGCATTTCATGCATCCATTCAACGATCCATGCTTTCCGTCATCCATTCAACAATCCATGCATTTCATGCATCCTTTCAACAATCCATGCATTTCATGCATCCTTTCAACAATCCATGCATTTCCTGCATCCATTCAACAATCCATGCATTTGATGCATCAATTCAATAATCCATGCATTTCATGCATCCATTCAACAATCCATGCATTTCATGCATCCATCCAACGATCCATGCTTTCCATCATCCATTCAACAATCCATGCATTTCATGCATCCTTTCAACAATCCATGCATTTCCTGCATCCATTCAATAATCCATGCATTTCCTGCATCCATTCAATAATCCATGCATTTCATGCATCCAATCAATAATCCATGCATTTCATGCATCCATTCAACAATCCATGCATTTTCTGCATCCATTCAACAATCCATGCAATTCATGCATCCATTCAACGATCCAAGCATTTGATGCATCCATTCAACAATCCATGCATTTGATGCATCCATTCAACAATCCATACATTTGATGCATGCATTCAACAATCCATGCATTTCATGCATCCATTCAACAATCCATGCATTTCATGCATCCATTCAACAATCCATGCATTTCATGCATCCATTCAACAATCCATGCATTTCCTGCATCCATTCAACAATCCATGCATTTCCCGCATCCATTCAACAATCCATGCATTTCCCGCATCCATTCAACAATCCATGCATTTCATGCATCCATTCAACAATCCATGCTTTCCGTCATCCATTCAACAATCCATGCATTTCATGCATCCATTCAACAACCCATGCATTTGATGCATCCATTCAATAATCCATGCATTTCATGCATCCATTAACCAACCATGCATTTCATGCATCCATTCAACAATCCATGCATTTCATGCATCCATTCAACGATCCATGCTTTCCGTCATCCATTCAACAATCCATGCATTTCATGCATCCTTTCAACAATCCATGCATTTCATGCATCCTTTCAACAATCCATGCATTTCCTGCATCCATTCAACAATCCATGCATTTGATGCATCCATTCAATAATCCATGCATTTCATGCATCCATTCAACAATCCATGCATTTCATGCATCCATCCAACGATCCATGCTTTCCGTCATCCATTCAACAATCCATGCATTTCATGCATCCTTTCAACAATCCATGCATTTCCTGCATCCATTCAATAATCCATGCATTTCCTGCATCCATTCAATAATCCATGCATTTCATGCATCCATTCAATAATCCATGCATTTCATGCATCCATTCAACAATCCATGCATTTTCTGCATCCATTCAACAATCCATGCATTTCATGCATCCATTCAACGATCCAAGCATTTGATGCATCCATTCAACAATCCATGCATTTGATGCATCCATTCAACAATCCATACATTTGATGCATCCATTCAACAATCCATGCATTTGATGCATCCATTCAACAATCCATGCATTTCATGCATCCATTCAACAATCCATGCATTTCATGCATCCATTGAACGATCCATGCATTTCATGCATCCATTCAACAATCCATGCATTTCATGCATCCATTCAACGATCCATGCATTTCATGCATCCATTCAACAATCCATGCATTTCATGCATCCATTCAACAATCCATGCTTTTGATGCATCCATTCAACAATCCATGCATTTGATGCATCCATTCAACAATCCATGCATTTGATGCATCCATTCAACAATCCATGCATTTCATGCATCCAATCAACAATCCATGCATTTCATGCATCCATTCAACAATCCATGCATTTCATGCATCCATTCAACAATCCATGCATTTGATGCATCCATTCAACAATCCATGCATTTCATGCATCCATTCAACAATCCATGCATTTCATGCATCCATTCAACAATCCATGCATTTGATGCATCCATTCAACAATCCATGCATTTGATGCATCCAATCAACAATCCATGCATTTCATGCATCCATTCAACAATCCATGCATTTCATGCATCCATTCAACAATCCATGCATTTCATGCATCCATTCAACAATCCATGCATTTCATGCATGCATTCAACAATCCATGCATTTGATGCATCCATTCAACAATCCATGCATTTCATGCATCCATTCAACAATCCATGCATTTGATGCATCCATTCAACAATCCATGCATTTGATGCATCCATTCAACAATCCATGCATTTCATGCATCCATTCAACAATCCATGCATTTCATGCATCCATTCAACGATCCATGCATTTCATGCATCCATTCAACAATCCATGCATTTCATGCATGCATTCAACAATCCATGCATTTGATGCATCCATTCAACAATCCATGCATTTCATGCATCCATTCAACAATCCATGCATTTCATGCATCCATTCAACAATCCATGCATTTGATGCATCCATTCAACAATCCATGCATTTCCTGCATCCATTCAACAATCCATGCATTTCCCGCATCCATTCAACAATCCATGCATTTCCCGCATCCATTCAACAATCCATGCATTTCATGCATCCATTCAACAATCCATGCTTTCCGTCATCCATTCAACAATCCATGCATTTCATGCATCCATTCAACAACCCATGCATTTGATGCATCCATTCAATAATCCATGCATTTCATGCATCCATTAACCAACCATGCATTTCATGCATCCATTCAACAATCCATGCATTTCATGCATCCATTCAACGATCCATGCTTTCCGTCATCCATTCAACAATCCATGCATTTCATGCATCCTTTCAACAATCCATGCATTTCATGCATCCTTTCAACAATCCATGCATTTCCTGCATCCATTCAACAATCCATGCATTTGATGCATCCATTCAATAATCCATGCATTTCATGCATCCATTCAACAATCCATGCATTTCATGCATCCATCCAACGATCCATGCTTTCCGTCATCCATTCAACAATCCATGCATTTCATGCATCCTTTCAACAATCCATGCATTTCCTGCATCCATTCAATAATCCATGCATTTCCTGCATCCATTCAATAATCCATGCATTTCATGCATCCATTCAATAATCCATGCATTTCATGCATCCATTCAACAATCCATGCATTTTCTGCATCCATTCAACAATCCATGCATTTCATGCATCCATTCAACGATCCAAGCATTTGATGCATCCATTCAACAATCCATGCATTTGATGCATCCATTCAACAATCCATACATTTGATGCATCCATTCAACAATCCATGCATTTGATGCATCCATTCAACAATCCATGCATTTCATGCATCCATTCAACAATCCATGCATTTCATGCATCCATTGAACGATCCATGCATTTCATGCATCCATTCAACAATCCATGCATTTCATGCATCCATTCAACGATCCATGCATTTCATGCATCCATTCAACAATCCATGCATTTCATGCATCCATTCAACAATCCATGCTTTTGATGCATCCATTCAACAATCCATGCATTTGATGCATCCATTCAACAATCCATGCATTTGATGCATCCATTCAACAATCCATGCATTTCATGCATCCAATCAACAATCCATGCATTTCATGCATCCATTCAACAATCCATGCATTTCATGCATCCATTCAACAATCCATGCATTTGATGCATCCATTCAACAATCCATGCATTTCATGCATCCATTCAACAATCCATGCATTTCATGCATCCATTCAACAATCCATGCATTTCATGCATGCATTCAACAATCCATGCATTTGATGCATCCATTCAACAATCCATGCATTTCATGCATCCATTCAACAATCCAAGCATTGGATGCATCCATTCAACAATCCATGCATTTGATGCATCCATTCAACAATCCATGCATTTCATGCATCCATTCAACAATCCATGCATTTCATGCATCCATTCAACGATCCATGCATTTCATGCATGCATTCAACAATCCATGCATTTGATGCATCCATTCAACAATCCATGCATTTCATGCATCCATTCAACAATCCATGCATTTCATGCATCCATTCAACAATCCATGCATTTGATGCATCCATTCAACAATCCATGCATTTCATGCATCCATTCAACAATCCATGCATTTCATGCATCCATTCAACGATCCAATCCAGCAAGAGATAGCAGGCAATGCAAGAGATAGCAGGCAATGCAAGAGATAGCAGGCAAAGCAAGAGATAGCAGGCAATGCAAGAGATAGCAGGCAATGCAAGAGATAGCAGGCAAAGCAAGAGATAGCAGGCAAAGCAAGAAATAGCAGGCAAGGCAAGAGATAGCAGGCAAAGCAAGAAATAGCAGGCAAAGCATGAGATAGCAGGCAAAGCAAGAAATAGCAGGCAAGGCAAGAGATAGCAGGCAAAGCAAGAAATAGCAGGCAAAGCAAGAGATAGCAGGCAATGCAAGAGATAGCAGGCAAAGCATGAGATAGCAGGCAAAGCAAGAGATAGCAGGCAAAGCAAGAAATAGCAGGCAAGGCAAGAGATAGCAGGCAAAGCAAGAAATAGCAGGCAAAGCAAGAGATAGCAGGCAATGCAAGAGATAGCAGGCAAAGCATGAGATAGCAGGCAAAGCAAGAGATAGCAGGCAAAGCAAGAAATAGCAGGCAAAGCAAGAGATAGCAGGCAAAGCAAGAAATAGCAGGCAAAGCAAGAGATAGCAGGCAATGCAAGAGATAGCAGGCAATGCAAGAGATAGCAGGCAAAGCATGAGATAGCAGGCAAAGCAAGAAATAGCAGGCAAAGCAAGAGATAGCAGGCAAAGCAAGAGATAGCAGGCAATGCAAGAGATAGCAGGCAATGCAAGAGATAGCAGGCAAAGCATGAGATAGCAGGCAAAGCAAGAAATAGCAGGCAAAGCAAGAGATAGCAGGCAAAGCAAGAGATAGCAGGCAATGCAAGAGATAGCAGGCAAAGCATGAGATAGCAGGCAAAGCATGAGATAGCAGGCAAAGCATGAGATAGCAGGCAAAGCAAGAAATAGCAGGCAAAGCAAGAGATAGCAGGCAATGCAAGAGATAGCAGGCAATGCAAGAGATAGCAGGCAATGCAAGAGATAGCAGGCAAAGCATGAGATAGCAGGCAAAGCAAGAAATAGCAGGCAAAGCAAGAGATAGCAGGCAATGCAAGAGATAGCAGGCAAAGCAAGAAATAGCAGGCAAAGCAAGAGATAGCAGGCAATGCAAGAGATAGCAGGCAATGCAAGAGATAGCAGGCAATGCAAGAGATAGCAGGCAAAGCAAGAGATAGCAGGCAAAGCAAGAGATAGCAGGCAATGCATGAGATAGCAGGCAAAGCAAGAGATAGCAGGCAAAGCAAGAAATAGCAGGCAAAGCAAGAAATAGCAGGCAAAGCAAGAGATAGCAGGCAAAGCAAGAGATAGCAGGCAAAGCAAGAGATAGCAGGCAAAGCAAGAGATAGCAGGCAAAGCAAGAGATAGCAGGCAAAGCAAGAAATAGCAGGCAAAGCAAGAGATAGCAGGCAATGCAAGAGATAGCAGGCAATGCAAGAGATAGCAGGCAATGCAAGAGATAGCAGGCAAAGCATGAGATAGCAGGCAAAGCATGAGATAGCAGGCAAAGCAAGAAATAGCAGGCAAAGCAAGAGATAGCAGGCAATGCAAGAGATAGCAGGCAATGCAAGAGATAGCAGGCAAAGCAAGAGATAGCAGGCAAAGCAAGAGATAGCAGGCAAAGCATGAGATAGCAGGCAAAGCAAGAAATAGCAGGCAAGGCAAGAGATAGCAGGCAAAGCAAGAAATAGCAGGCAAAGCAAGAGATAGCAGGCAAAGCAAGAGATAGCAGGCAAAGCAAGAGATAGCAGGCAAAGCATGAGATAGCAGGCAAAGCAAGAAATAGCAGGCAAGGCAAGAGATAGCAGGCAAAGCAAGAAATAGCAGGCAAAGCAAGAGATAGCAGGCAATGCAAGAGATAGCAGGCAAAGCAAGAAATAGCAGGCAAAGCATGAGATAGCAGGCAAAGCAAGAAATAGCAGGCAAAGCAAGAGATAGCAGGCAATGCAAGAGATAGCAGGCAAAGCAAGAAATAGCAGGCAAAGCATGAGATAGCAGGCAAAGCAAGAAATAGCAGGCAAAGCAAGAGATAGCAGGCAATGCAAGAGATAGCAGGCAATGCAAGAGATAGCAGGCAATGCAAGAGATAGCAGGCAAAGCATGAGATAGCAGGCAAAGCAAGAAATAGCAGGCAAAGCAAGAGATAGCAGGCAATGCAAGAGATAGCAGGCAATGCAAGAGATAGCAGGCAAAGCAAGAGATAGCAGGCAAAGCAAGAGATAGCAGGCAAAGCAAGAGATAGCAGGCAAAGCATGAGATAGCAGGCAAAGCAAGAGATAGCAGGCAAAGCAAGAGATAGCAGGCAATGCAAGAGATAGCAGGCAAAGCAAGAGATAGCAGGCAAAGCAAGAGATAGCAGGCAAAGCAAGAAATAGCAGGCAAAGCAAGAAATAGCAGGCAAAGCATGAGATAGCAGGCAAAGCAAGAGATAGCAGGCAAAGCAAGAGATAGCAGGCAAAGCAAGAGATAGCAGGCAAAGCAAGAAATAGCAGGCAAAGCATGAGATAGCAGGCAAAGCAAGAGATAGCAGGCAAAGCAAGAGATAGCAGGCAATGCAAGAGATAGCAGGCAAAGCAAGAGATAGCAGGCAAAGCAAGAGATAGCAGGCAAAGCAAGAGATAGCAGGCAAAGCAAGAGATAGCAGGCAAAGCAAGAAATAGCAGGCAAAGCAAGAGATAGCAGGCAAAGCAAGAGATAGCAGGCAAAGCAAGAGATAGCAGGCAAAGCATGAGATAGCAGGCAAAGCAAGAGATAGCAGGCAAAGCAAGAGATAGCAGGCAAAGCAAGAAATAGCAGGCAAAGCAAGAGATAGCAGGCAAAGCATGAGATAGCAGGCAAAGCAAGAGATAGCAGGCAAAGCAAGAGATAGCAGGCAAAGCAAGAGATAGCAGGCAAAGCAAGAGATAGCAGGCAAAGCAAGAGATAGCAGGCAAAGCAAGAGATAGCAGGCAAAGCAAGAGATAGCAGGCAAAGCAAGAGTTAGCAGGCAATGCAAGAGATAGCAGGCAAAGCAAGAGACAGCAGGCAAAGCAAGAGATAGCAGGCAAAGCAAGAGATAGCAGGCAAAGCAAGAGATAGCAGGCAAAGCAAGAAATAGCAGGCAAAGCATGAGATAGCAGGCAATGCAAGAGATAGCAGGCAAAGCAAGAGATAGCAGGCAAAGCAAGAAATAGCAGGCAAAGCAAGAGATAGCAGGCAAAGCAAGAGATAGCAGGCAAAGCAAGAAATAGCAGGCAAAGCAAGAGATAGCAGGCAAAGCAAGAAATAGCAGGCAAAGCAAGAAATAGCAGGCAAAGCAAGAGATAGCAGGCAAAGCAAGAAATAGCAGGCAAAGCAAGAGATAGCAGGCAAAGCAAGAAATAGCAGGCAAAGCAAGAGATAGCAGGCAAAGCAAGAGATAGCAGGCAAAGCAAGAAATAGCAGGCAAAGCAAGAGATAGCAGGCAAAGCAAGAAATAGCAGGCAAAGCAAGAGATAGCAGGCAAAGCAAGAAATAGCAGGCAAAGCAAGAGATAGCAGGCAAAGCAAGAGATAGCAGGCAAAGCAAGAAATAGCAGGCAAAGCAAGAAATAGCAGGCAAAGCAAGAAATAGCAGGCAAAGCAAGAAATAGCAGGCAAAGCAAGAGATAGCAGGCAAAGCAAGAAATAGCAGGCAAAGCAAGAGATAGCAGGCAAAGCAAGAGATAGCAGGCAAAGCAAGAAATAGCAGGCAAAGCAAGAGATAGCAGGCAAAGCAAGAAATAGCAGGCAAAGCAAGAGATAGCAGGCAAAGCAAGAAATAGCAGGCAAAGCAAGAGATAGCAGGCAAAGCAAGAGATAGCAGGCAAAGCAAGAAATAGCAGGCAAAGCAAGAAATAGCAGGCAAAGCAAGAAATAGCAGGCAAAGCAAGAAATAGCAGGCAAAGCAAGAAATAGCAGGCAAAGCAAGAGATAGCAGGCAAAGCAAGAGATAGCAGGCAAAGCAAGAAATAGCAGGCAAAGCAAGAAATAGCAGGCAAAGCAAGAAATAGCAGGCAAAGCAAGAAATAGCAGGCAAAGCAAGAAATAGCAGGCAAAGCAAGAAATAGCAGGCAAAGCAAGAAATAGCAGGCAAAGCAAGTGATAGCAAGCAAAGCAAGAGATAGCAGGCAAAGCAAGAAATAGCAGGCAAAGCAAGAGATAGCAGGCAAAGCAAGAGATAGCAGGCAAAGCAAGAGATAGCAGGCAAAGCAAGAAATAGCAGGCAAAGCAAGAGATAGCAGGCAAAGCAAGAGATAGCAGGCAAAGCAAGAGATAGCAGGCAAAGCAAGAGATAGCAGGCAATGCAAGAAATAGCAGGCAAAGCAAGAAATAGCAGGCAAAGCAAGAGATAGCAGGCAAAGCAAGAGATAGCAGGCAAAGCAAGAGATAGCAGGCAAAGCAAGAGATAGCAGGCAAAGCAAGAGATAGCAGGCAATGCAAGAAATAGCAGGCAAAGCAAGAAATAGCAGGCAAAGCAAGAGATAGCAGGCAAAGCAAGAGATAGCAGGCAAAGCAAGAGATAGCAGGCAAAGCAAGAGATAGCAGGCAATGCAAGAAATAGCAGGCAAAGCAAGAGATAGCAGGCAATGCAAGAAATAGCAGGCAAAGCAAGAAATAGCAGGCAAAGCAAGAGATAGCAGGCAAAGCAAGAGATAGCAGGCAAAGCAAGAGATAGCAGGCAAAGCAAGAGATAGCAGGCAAAGCAAGAGATAGCAGGCAAAGCAAGAAATAGCAGGCAAAGCAAGAAATAGCAGGCAAAGCAAGAGATAGCAGGCAAAGCAAGAAATAGCAGGCAAAGCAAGAAATAGCAGGCAAAGCAAGAAATAGCAGGCAAAGCAAGAGATAGCAGGCAATGCAAGAAATAGCAGGCAAAGCAAGAAATAGCAGGCAAAGCAAGAAATAGCAGGCAAAGCAAGAAATAGCAGGCAAAGCAAGAGATAGCAGGCAAAGCAAGAGATAGCAGGCAAAGCAAGAAATAGCAGGCAAAGCAAGAAATAGCAGGCAAAGCAAGAAATAGCAGGCAAAGCAAGAAATAGCAGGCAAAGCAAGAGATAGCAGGCAATGCAAGAAATAGCAGGCAAAGCAAGAAATAGCAGGCAAAGCAAGAAATAGCAGGCAAAGCAAGAGATAGCAGGCAAAGCAAGAGATAGCAGGCAAAGCAAGAGATAGCAGGCAAAGCAAGAGATAGCAGGCAAAGCAAGAGATAGCAAGCAAAGCAAAGCAAGAGAAAGCAAGCTAAGCAAAGCAAGAGATAGCAAGCAAAGCAAAGCAAGAGAAAGCAAGCAAAGCAAAGCAAGAGATAGCAAGCAAAGCAAAGCAAGAGATAGCAAGCAAAGCAAAGCAAGAGATAGCAAGCAAAGCGAAGCAAGAGATAGCAAGCAAAGCAAGAGATAGCAAGCAAAGCAAGAGATAGCAAGCAAAGCAAAGCAAGAGATAGCAAGCAAAGCAAAGCAAGAGATAGCAAGCAAAGCAAAACAAGAGATAGCAAGCAAAGCAAAGCAAGAGAAAGCAAGCAAAGCAAAGCAAGAGAAAGCAAGCAAAGCAAAGCAAGAGATAGCAAGCAAAGCAAGAGATAGCAAGCAAAGCAAAGCAAAACAAGAGATAGCAAGCAAAGCAAAGCAAAACAAGAGATAGCAAGCAAAGCAAAGCAAAACAAGAGATAGCAAGCAAAGCAAAGCAAAACAAGAGGTAGCAAGCAAAGCAAAACAAGAGATAGCAAGCAAAGCAAAGCAAAACAAGAGGTAGCAAGCAAAGCAAAGCAAAACAAGAGGTAGCAAGCAAAGCAAAACAAGAGGTAGCAAGCAAAGCAAAGCAAAACAAGAGATAGCAAGCAAAGCAAAACAAGAGGTAGCAAGCAAAGCAAAACAAGAGGTAGCAAGCAAAGCAAAGCAAAACAAGAGATAGCAAGCAAAGCAAAACAAGAGATAGCAAGCAAAGCAAAACAAGAGGTAGCAAGCAAAGCAAAGCAAAACAAGAGATAGCAAGCAAAGCAAAGCAAAACAAGAGATAGCAAGCAAAGCAAAACAAGAGATAGCAAGCAAAGCAAAGCAAGAGATAGCAAGCAAAGCAAAACAAGAGGTAGCAAGCAAAGCAAAACAAGAGATAGCAAGCAAAGCAAAGCAAGAGATAGCAAGCAAAGCAAAACAAGAGGTAGCAAGCAAAGCAAAGCAAGAGATAGCAAGCAAAGCAAAACAAGAGGTAGCAAGCAAAGCAAAACAAGAGATAGCAAGCAAAGCAAAACAAGAGATAGCAAGCAAAGCAAAACAAGAGATAGCAAGCAAAGCAAAACAAGAGATAGCAAGCAAAGCAAAACAAGAGGTAGCAAGCAAAGCAAAACAAGAGGTAGCAAGCAAAGCAAAGCAAGAGGTAGCAAGCAAAGCAAAGCAAAACAAGAGGTAGCAAGCAAAGCAAAGCAAGAGGTAGCAAGCAAAGCAAAGCAAAACAAGAGATAGCAAGCAAAGCAAAACAAGAGATAGCAAGCAAAGCAAAGCAAAACAAGAGATAGCAAGCAAAGCAAAGCAAAACAAGAGATAGCAAGCAAAGCAAAGATAAACAAGAGATAGCAAGCAAAGCAAAGCAAAACAAGAGATAGCAAGCAAAGCAAAGCAAAACAAGAGATAGCAAGCAAAGCAAAGCAAAACAAGAGATAGCAAGCAAAGCAAAGCAAAACAAGAGATAGCAAGCAAAGCAAAGCAAAACAAGAGATAGCAAGCAAAGCAAAGCAAAACAAGAGATAGCAAGCAAAGCAAAACAAGAGATAGCAAGCAAAGCAAAGCAAAACAAGAGGTAGCAAGCAAAGCAAAACAAGAGATAGCAAGCAAAGCAAAACAAGAGATAGCAAGCAAAGCAAAGCAAAACAAGAGATAGCAAGCAAAGCAAAACAAGAGATAGCAAGCAAAGCAAAGCAAAACAAGAGATAGCAAGCAAAGCAAAACAAGAGATAGCAAGCAAAGCAAAGCAAAACAAGAGATAGCAAGCAAAGCAAAACAAGAGATAGCAAGCAAAGCAAAGCAAAACAAGAGATAGCAAGCAAAGCAAAACAAGAGATAGCAAGCAAAGCAAAGCAAAACAAGAGATAGCAAGCAAAGCAAAGCAAAACAAGAGATAGCAAGCAAAGCAAAACAAGAGATAGCAAGCAAAGCAAAGCAAAACAAGAGATAGCAAGCAAAGCAAAACAAGAGATAGCAAGCAAAGCAAAGCAAAACAAGAGATAGCAAGCAAAGCAAAGCAAAACAAGAGATAGCCAGCAAAGCAAAGCAAAACAAGAGATAGCAAGCAAAGCAAAGCAAAACAAGAGGTAGCAAGCAAAGCAAAGCAAAACAAGAGATAGCAAGCAAAGCAAAGCAGCACAAGAGATAGCAAGCAAAGCAAAGCAAAACAAGAGATAGCAAGCAAAGCAAAGCAAAACAAGAGATAGCAAACAAAGCAAAGCAGCACAAGAGATAGCAAGCAAAGCAAAGCAAAACAAGAGATAGCAAGCAAAGCAAAGCAAAACAAGAGATAGCAAGCAAAGCAAAGCAAAACAAGAGATAGCAAGCAAAGCAAAGCAAAACAAGAGATAGCAAGCAAAGCAAAGCAGCACAAGAGATAGCAAGCAAAGCAAAGCAAAACAAGAGATAGCAAGCAAAGCAAAGCAAAGCAGAACAAGAGATAGCAAGCAAAGCAAAGCAAAGCAGAACAAGAGATAGCAAGCAAAGCAAAACAAGAGATAGCAAGCAAAGCAAAGCAAGAGATAGCAAGCAAAGCAAAGCAAGAGATAGCAAGCAAAGCAAAGCAAACCAAAACAAGAAATAGCAAGCAAAGCAAAGCAAGAGATAGCAAGCAAAGCAAAGCAAGAGATAGCAAGCAAAGCAAAGCAAACCAAAACAAGAAATAGCAAGCAAAGCAAAGCAAGAGATAGCAAGCAAAGCAAAGCAGAACAAGAGATAGCAAGCAAAGCAAAGCAGAACAAGAGATAGCAAGCAAAGCAAAGCAGAACAAGAGATAGCAAGCAAAGCAAAGCAGAACAAGAGATAGCAAGCAAAGCAAAGCAGAACAAGAGATAGCAAGCAAAGCAAAGCAGAACAAGAGATAGCAAGCAAAGCAAAGCAGAACAAGAGATAGCAAGCAAAGCAAAGCAGAACAAGAGATAGCAAGCAAAGCAAAGCAAAACAAGAGATAGCAAGCAAAGCAAAGCAAAACAAGAGATAGCAAGCAAAGCAAAGCAAAACAAGAGATAGCAAGCAAAGCAAAGCAAAACAAGAGATAGCAAGCAAAGCAAAGCAAAACAAGAGATAGCAAGCAAAGCAAAACAAGAGATAGCAAGCAAAGCAAAGCAAAACAAGAGATAGCAAGCAAAGCAAAGCAAAACAAGAGATAGCAAGCAAAGCAAAACAAGAGATAGCAACCGAAGCAAAACAAGAGATAGCAAGCAAAGCAAAGCAGAACAAGAGATAGCAAGCAAAGCAAAGCAGAACAAGAGATAGCAAGCAAAGCAAAGCAAGAGATAGCAAGCAAAGCAAAGCAAGAGATAGCAAGCAAAGCAAAGCAAGAGATAGCAAGCAAAGCAAGAGATAGCAAGCAAAGCAAGAGATAGCAAGCAAAGCAAGAGATAGCAAGCAAAGCAAGAGATAGCAAGCAAAGCAAGAGATAGCAAGCAAAGCAAGAGATAGCAAGCAAAGCAAGAGATAGCAAGCAAAGCAAGAGATAGCAAGCAAAGCAAGAGATAGCAAGCAAAGCAAAGCAAGAGATAGCAGGCAAAGCAAGAGATAGCAAGCAAAGCAAGAGATAGCAAGCAAAGCAAGAGATAGCAAGCAAAGCAAAGCAAGAGATAGCAAGCAAAGCAAAGCAAGAGATAGCAAGCAAAGCAAGAGATAGCAAGCAAAGCAAGAGGTAGCAAGCAAAGCAAAGCAAGAGATAGCAAGCAAAGCAAAGCAAAGCAAGAGATAGCAAGCAAAGCAAAGCAAGAGATAGCAAGCAAAGCAAGAGATAGCAAGCAAAGCAAAGCAAGAGATAGCAAGCAAAGCAAGAGATAGCAAGCAAAGCAAGAGATAGCAAGCAAAGCAAGAGATAGCAAGCAAAGCAAGAGATAGCAAGCAAAGCAAAGCAAGAGATAGCAAGCACAGCAAGAGATAGCAAGCAAAGCAAAGCAAAGCAAGAGATAGCAAGCAAAGCAAAGCAAAGCAAGAGATAGCAAGCAAAGCAAAGCAAGAGGTAGCAAGCAAAGCAAGAGGTAGCAAGCAAAGCAAGAGGTAGCAAGCAAAGCAAGAGGTAGCAAGCAAAGCAAAGCAAGAGATAGCAAGCAAGGCAAGAGATAGCAAGTAAAGCAAAGCAAGAGATAGCAAGCAAGGCAAGAGATAGCAAGCAAAGCAAGAGATAGCAGGCAAAGCAACGCAAGAGGTAGCAAGTAAAGCAAAGCAAGAGATAGCAAGCAAAGCAAGAGATAGCAAGCAAAGCAAGAGATAGCAAGCAAAGCAAGAGATAGCAAGCAAAGCAAGAGATAGCAAGCAAAGCAAGAGATAGCAAGCAGAGCAAAGCAAAAGATAGCAAGCAAAGCAAGAGATAGCAAGCAAAGCAAGAGATAGCAAGCAAAGCAAGAGATAGCAAGCAAAGCAAAAGATAGCAAGCAAAGCAAGAGATAGCAAGCAAAGCAAGAGATAGCAAGCAGAGCAAAGCAAAAGATAGCAAGCAAAGCAAGAGATAGCAAGCAAAGCAAGAGATAGCAAGCAAAGCAAAGCAAAAGATAGCAAGCAAAGCAAGAGATAGCAAGCAAAGCAAAGCAAGAGATAGCAAGCAAAGCAAAGCAAGAGATAGCAAGCAAAGCAAAGCAAGAGATAGCAAGCAAAGCAAAGCAAGAGATAGCAAGCAAGGCAAGAGATAGCAAGCAAAGCAAAGCAAGAGATAGCTAGCAAAGCAAAGCAAGAGATAGCAAGCAAAGCGAAAGAAGTAATGTGAAGCAAAGAGAAGCAAAAGCTAGCAAGCAAAGCGAAGCACGCTGAAGGAAAGTATTTGGACACCGGTGCAATATAATAACTAGTGCTCTGAAGCAGGGGTCTCCAAACTACGGCCCGCAGGCCAAATCCGGCCCGCCAGTGTGATTAATCCGGCCCGCAACAGTTAATCCGACCGCGTACCCGGCGACTACTCTAGATATAGGTAATGGCAAGATAATTAAGACGGTTTTGGCCCTTGGAACTTACTGGAGTAATCCGTATGGCCCTAAGTCTGGCAAGTTTGGAGACCCCTGCTCTAAAGTAATGAACAATTTGCACCAGTAGCCCAACTGCCCCCCGCCAGTCGCAGTAAACTGAAGAGGAAGGTTTGGCAGCGCAGGACCACGGCTGGCCCACCGACACGTACGACTGGGAAGGTCGAGCTCGGGCTGTCAACAAACGTTCTCGTCAGACACGGTCCCAAGGAGTGGATAATTTCGAGCTGACGACCCAAGCTTGTAATTCAAGAATGGGTTAATTTTTTGTGTAATAATAATTCAGAAGCTTGTCCATCAACAATTTCTCAGCATTACAAATTAATTCATCAGTAATTTCTTATCATTTCAAAATAATAGATCAGGAATTTCTTAGCATTTAGAAGTTATCACAGCTTAATCCCTTCCCACTACTGAAGACCTCAAGTCCCGCTCCGACCAACACTGAATTTATAATAGGTATGGAGTGGAGAACCGACATCAGTTATAAAGGAAAATTCGCTACGAAGGGTCGACCGAACTCAACGCCAACTGGCTCTGTAGTCTCCGGTACCTCAGCGATCGACTGCAGAAGCCCACAGGTGCCCCACCGTTGCGATGCCACGTAAGCAGTCAGGGCGGCCATCAGCTCAGGAGGCAACAGCAATCCAACACCCACGACACGGCAGCACCACCTCACCCAGCAGCCCCCACCGCAGAGCAGCACGTGGTTGCGGCGCCCACTGCTGCCGCCAGCCCCAGGAGCTCTCTTCTCACTTCTCCATGGGGACGCTCATGTGACTTGCAAAGTCCAGAGAACAGCTCATGAAATCCGGAATGCAAAGAGGGTGTAAAATTGGGTGTTGTTGTGTTAATGGTTGGGTGTGGGCTGTTGCGTTATGAGCGGAGAGGCTTGAAGTCTATTTCATTGTGTGCGAACTATAGATGGTCAGGCTGCAAATGACTATAACACTGAATCGGTCGGACCCTTGCAATGTAAGTTTTGAATAATTATTATTTTGCATAAAACAAAGCAAAGAAAGAGATAACAAGCAAGGCAAAGAAAGAGATAGCAAAGCACGAGATAGCAAGCAAACCCCAGCAAAATATAGGAAGGAAAGCTACCATTCAGCACGGAAAGCTTCACCAACATTCAGGAAGGAGCCTCACTTATTCTTTTTGGAGGATAAAATAAGGAAAACAAAATAGAAGACAATGCAAGTAAAGCAGGTGCAGGGCTGAGAAATCCGGAATAAAATCATGGAATAATAATAATAAAATCAAGTTACCAGCATAAATAACGCTTGGTCATAACTAAGCCAATGCCAGAAAATCGTCATTATTGGATCATCAGTTATCTGGAATGCATCTGCAGTAATTGAATGCATCTGCAGTAATTATCTGGAATGCATCTGCAGTAAATTTCTAAAGTCTCATGCGTACCCATCTAACTTACAATAAGAAAACACTTTTTGTGTTCCCATTTCATTTCATATCAAGCACAATATACTCACGTGTTTTGGAATTATCACCAGGACGCAATGACGGTTACCACCAGTCGTGCCTCCATGCATTCACCTTGGTCGAAAGGAGAATCGAGACTAAATTTTTCTTTTTCCCATCTGGAAGAAACCCAGAGCCGCAACGAGAGGTCTCAAATCCTCGTTCATTGCACACTGAAGGCAAAAACTCTTCATCACGACACGGTGGCCTCTGCACACTCAACACAAATCAAACTCGCCTTTTTCAGGTGAAAATCGTCGTGCAGTTGTCGATTGTTTTAATTTTGTACAACAGAAACGCAGACTGAAGAAAGATCTGGAGCCTAAGCTCGCCTGGGAGTAAAAATAATTGTAATTATAGCCATCAAGTCTCTCCGGAATTTATCCACAGGATAGTTAACTAATTGCTATAAGTATGGGGTAGTATAAAAACTGTTTTATCCAATGAAAATGATGTAAAGATGTACTTTGTTCAAAGAAGTTCAACCTAATGTAAGGTTAACTTATGAGCTTTACATCATAAACTGGAAACGTTATATTGCCTATAACTAGTGTCCTCTTAACATTTACTGATAAAATCAGTGGGACCTATTCCACAAACCCGATGCTAGGTTCAAGTTATGAAAAAACATTTATTCACACGAGTGGAGGCTCGCAAAAAATGATTCATGCATCGATGATCCACTGCATCACCGATGCACAGGTTAATTTCTCCACAGCAAGAAGCATATAAGCAAAGCAAAGCAGGAGATGCGAAGCATCGTCGATGCTGAATTTCTTCCGACCATTATATTCACTTGATTTGCATTTTAAGCGAAGCTTTTGCTACATCTTGTTCGACGCAGCTTCAAGTATTCTAACATCGACATCATTACTATTATTATTATTATATAAGAAAGTTTTAGCCTCCCTTAACCACGACAAAGATGTTCCAAGAGAGGAAAGAGGAAGGCACCATTTAGTATGGAGTTGAGGGAACGCAGAATCTATGCACAAGGTGCACTGAAACAGTAAGCTAGGAAAGAAGTTCATGAAACAAGAAAAAAATTGAAGAAGAAAGTAGTAGGTGCTGAAAAACAGGACAGCAGTGAACCGAAAAAAGATGGTCCGTAACAAAACAAAAACCTATTTTATTACAACAAAAAGGAAGCCTACCTAACCTTTAGCTCAGGCCCTCACATAGTCCTCCTGGGAGCGCCAATTCCCATAGATACAATAGTTGTATCCCTCTGAGGGGTAACATCGACATCTTACTCTTTACGTTTTGTTTCGTGCGTTTTCTCCCCAACCTGTTTAGGTTGTGAAGAAGACCGAGTGAACTTAGCAAGCGAGATGATATTCTCGGAAGGCACCGGAGGCGAGTGATCAGACCTAGACCGCAAATCACATCAACTCCGCAGCATACGAAGGTTCACTTCGCTCAGCTGCAGATGTTCACGCACTCAAACTTTAGGCTGGGCCTGCATGATTTTGGTCACTCACGTGCAGCCTGTGCACTGGGCGGCTGGAATCATGCATGCCCAGGCGATGGGATTACACTGTGCACTTGGTCACAAGTCACATTTTTAATCCTGACGTTTTTTACCGATTAGATTATAGATTACGAGCTAGTTTAAGCCTCCCTAGCTACAAAAAAGGCGTTAAAAGAGAGGAAGAATGAAGGACTATTCAGTTTGAAGTTGAGCGAACGCGGAATACATGTACAACCACAGAATGATATACAATATCATTCAGCTCAACCATGCTACTTCTTTTTTTAGCACTACTGTCGAACAACATAGTTGATGTGTGCAATACTGAACAAATAAATTACGACCTAACTCTCAAGAGCAAATATTTTGGGCTTTGTTAGCTAGCACTAAACACTACAGCGCTCAGATGACATAAAACGAGTTCGTAGCACCGATACAACGCTCAACTTGTTCATTTCGAAGAGATATTCAATGTTGCCCCAACTTTACCACCTTGGTACGGACACAGCGCAAGAGCGCGCTAATAGCTTCCAATTGAATCATAAAACTGAAGTGAAGGTGAACACTTGGTTGTGTATCATTGCGTAATTACCAATGCAAACTAATGATATACAGGCTTAATCGAACTGAAATTGTGAGACCACTTGCTGGCTGTAGAGCTTTATATTCCTATTAACACGATGCCACGAGAATATCAGAGAAAAACGCCATTAGAGATCACTGTACTAGTTCCAATCACCACTTCAATAATTTTAATTTTTCCATACTTCATGAAGCACATAATGAAGAAAATCGTCAGGTTTTAGAACCAAGGCATATTCGCTAATTTATTAACCAATCTCGCGTAAATAGCGATTTCAATTCTACCAGACTGTTCATTACCCTCACTTGGTAACTTTCGAAACGCTGGTCTGCGTGTGTATTTGGGTGTTGGTGTGTTTTAACCGCTCATGTTTAGGATCAGAAGTTTCAAGTTTGGTGTACGGATTTTAGCTTAGGTTTTTCAGAGACGACTTTTTTGCATTATTTCTAGCTTCATTTTGTCATGTATTGTTTCACGTATTTCCACTCGTGATTTTTCCCCACTAATGATAGAACCTAAGAACTCCGAAACATTTGGAATTAAATACGTTTATCACGACTTCGGTTTTTACTTTTTATTTTGGGAGTGAGACTCCCTGAGAATTTTCCAATTAGAGAGGTGCTATTTATAGAGATCCACAAGAAAAAAATGAAAGAAAAGAATAAAAGTTTATTTTTCAAAAGCTGACGCACAAATAGCAAAACATTGGGTTTTATAATTCTCAACTTAGAAGGTTCTCAAACACAATTCTAATCAATACAAATCACACCAACAAGGAAGCTTATACATCCGATTTCCTGCCTTGCATCCACCAGTCGAGCAGAATAGGCATTTCACTGTTGCCACTTTCCTATCACTGGGGACATCCTTGAATAATTTTGCAACAGAAGTCTTCCTTCCGCCCGGCATTGTGGCTTTCCACTCAGTCACAATGCTAAAAAAGCTGCACCACAACAGGTACATGTGGGTACAACAACAAAGCAGACAACTTAGTTTTTCCAAATCACTTACAATATAAATTTCAGACACTACACCAAATTGGCAGAAAATGCTCATCTATGGCTACCATTAAAGACAAATTATCAAACACATCGTTTGGGGGGCGGAAGGAGATACACGTCCGTAGTAAAATAAATGAAATATCAAAACAACAAACCACAGAAAATGAAAACATCCTACAACCACAGAAAACCTGAATTAAGGAGTATGCAGTTTCATTTTATAATCCGACATGGAAACAATTATTGTAATGTAGTCCTTTTTCTTGCTGAATTATTTTAGAACAAAATATTTAAAAAAACAAATATATCCACGTTATTTCAGTCATGTTTTTTAAAGAAACACATGTGTTTTTAAATCACATCTCTGGCCGTACCTCATGCAATGACACTGCTTTCCAGTCAAACGGTCCGTTTAAACCTCGGTTTTCATTTCAAAAATATAGTTTTAGTCACGAGGACAACCATTCATTCTCCGGTAATTTATTTACTATGTAAAACATGGATAAAAGGCATAACAGGAATCTATCCGACTACAGAAACAAACCGCCAAAAGAAGATTTGACCGCGCGAGCTACAGCGAAAACAGTCATCAAGTCCGCAACGCAACGACACCAAGTCCTCCGACACACGGACTCCATACGACGAGGTGGCACTGGACACTTTCCTGAGGAGTGAATGCAATACGAAACGCTGTCGCAGCTTCTCTGACCGCCTTTCTGTCGCAGTCGTGCTCTACAAATGGTTGTTCAGGTTTTTACTCCGAGAAATAACAAGCTAATGAGTATGACTTATCCCTGTAACATCTACTAGTTGTTTTCGCATTCTCCAATCCATCAAAAAGCTCGTAAGGCGTACACTGGCACTTCTGTCTCTGAATTAAAATATATTATAAAGCAGTTCAAGCCTCCCTACCCCAACATAAGCGTTCCATAGGGAAGAAGGAGGAAGTCTTCTTTTAGTATCTACATGTTGGAACAAAATTTTTTGCACAAGCGCATTCCCGCACGAGATCCTCTATGCATAAAAACACTAAGTTAACCCCTTCCCCGGCAGAAACGAGTATACTCGTTTTCACAATATGTTCTTTTTTCAGTCGTCAACGAGTATACTCGTCTAAAACTCTACTTTCAAAAACCAGCTACATCCGTATATACTCGTCGATTTTAAGCCTTTGTAAGCCATTATATGTGTGAAACGAGCATTCTCGTAAAAATAGGAAAATTAGTCTGAAAAAGAAACGTTTATGAAAGACATTGTTTGGGAAGGGGTTAAGGGGAACGTACACCCACCCCAGAAAACTCATTTATATTTTTTATTGCTTTATTCGCTAGCGATATGCTTAGTTCACACAAACTCGCTAAGTTGCAGAACGATCCGAGTTTCGTAAGGGGAGGAAACAGGGTCGGGAAGGGGGTTGGTTGCGCGCCGCAGCCAGCGCCGGCCATGCAGCGCATGTACCACGCCGCGAAAAATTCATGATTTTGCTTTTTATATTGCTCTATTCAGTAGAAAAATGGTTAGTTCACAAGCTAGCGAAAGCACAGAACGTTCTGTGCTTCTTAAGAGGGGGAAACGGGGTCCCAGCAGCTAGTGCCGATCAACCTGTCGCTCGGTAGGAAGTGTGCTACTGAAAGTGAAGATAAAGTTTCAAAAGATATCTCCTCCGAAAGTTAGTATTGTTGAGCAATGATTTAAATTTCATTGAATGCGCAAAGAGAGACTGCATGGCTGGACGGAGAATCAGTTTGAAATTCATAGTATTTTTTTCGTTACATTGAAAAATCTACAGAAAAATCCACGCCATATAAATTTTTTATAATTCAATAAAAACTAAACTAATATGAATTTCCCATCCATTCTCCGTCCAGCTATGCAACAGCTCTTTATGCATTCAATGAGACCTAAATCGTTGCTCTAAATAATAACTTTCGGAGGAGATAGCTTTTGGAAATACCCTATTTTTTCACTCATTTTCTCCCACTATCCCCGTAATTACTTCGAAAATAGGAAAAATCTGGAATATGCTCCATATTCAGTTTCAAAAATACATACGTATAGCAAATTTCATAGGTCTAGATCAAGTACAACACTTGAAAGCCATTTTCTTGATTTTGGGTAGACGTTCCTATCAAAGAGGAAATTTAATAAACAAGATGAAAGTTTAAGAAGAAATCGATTTCATGTTAGTTTAGCGTTCTAACCGCAACAAAAGCGATCCAAAGAGAGGATGGCACCGTTTAGTGTCGACCTAGGGGAACCGGGAACCTATTTACAAGGTACGCAAGAACAGTAAGTCGAGAAGCGAAACAAAAAAGTGGAAACAAGTAGTACGTACTGAAAAACAGAACAGCAGTGAACCGAGAAAAGATGGTCCACAAAAAAGCAAATGCCTTATTCTATTTCAATAACAAGGCTTACCTAACCTTCAGCTTGCTGGATTTGGAAAACGTGCGCTTTTTCACTTCGAGCGTGTTGTTCAAAGAAGCAACTCGTGCTAAGTCAAATTAAAAGATTCTCGAATGCGAGTAACTATTCATTTGAAACTTTTTCGGCATAATACTAATCATATTTTTCCTTATTCACTTTATTTTTATCCATTTAAAAAAACTGTGGGCACAGTTTACAATGGCTGGTGTTCTTGCTTTCTGATATTGAAAACAGCTTTCCTAATCATACGCTCACCCATAATAACACTAATAGATATTTTCTCTACAATTTGACATCATTATTATATTAGTTAAGTCGAGATTCCCTCCCCATAACAAAGAGAATCTCAAGAGACCCTAGAGAAGGGGCCATTTATTATGGACCGTGGAAAACGAGGAATGCTCTGCGCATAAAAATAGTCAAGAAAAAAACTATTAAATACTATAAAATGAAGAAATTCAAATGTGCTGAAAAAAGACAACTGTCAATTTAGAAATGATGGTCTTCAACACAGCAAAATCCTTTGCTTTTTCAGTAAAAAGCCAAGCAAATTTTCAGCCCGAGACCTCACATCACCCCTTGGGAACACTAATTCTAGTGGATACATTAGTTACATCCCCCTCATGAGAACAGGTTAGGATGGAAGAGGAAGAGAAGCTAAAGAGGAGATAACAAAAACGCAAAGAAAAGCGAAAGAAGCACAGCGGGCTCGAAAGGTATCTAGGACTGAGGTCTCTCAACAGTATCTTCCCCAAAGGAGCCAGTCTACAAAGCATAGGATAGACATCCCTAACTAACGTAAGCCTATTTCGTAACCAATTCCCTTGAGGGATGAATCAAACTGTAATTTGGAGCATTTCAATGCAACGCTTCTTCAAAACATTCACGGATAACGTAGGCTTTAGAGATGTCCAAAAGGAAGTCGTCCACGTTTGAGGATGACCAGCATCACCAAGTCCCAGTCGGAGCACGCGCCAGCTCCAGGAGCTATAGTGTTGCCTCGGCCATTCCAGCTGTCAACACCCGGACGCTGCGGTCAGTGTATCAAGTCTGGGCTGGGCCACCGCAAAGGTACTACGATTTAATTGTTGAGTCAGTTTAAGCTTCCCTAACGAAAATAAGGTATTCCCAAGATGGATTTAGATTAGATTAGATGTCAGTTCAAGCCTCTCAGACCGCAACACAGGCATTCCAAAGAGGAAGAAGGAAGGCACAATTCAGTATTGGTGTGAAGGTATGAGGAATCTATGTCCAAAGTGCATAGAAACAGTAAGTTGGGAAAAACTTACCGAACACCATAGAAGTTGAAGAAGGTAGTAGGTGCTGAAAAACAGAATAGCACTGAACCGAAAATAGAAAGTTCGATCCCAATTAACAAAAAACTTCTATTTCAACAAAATGGAAGACCAACCGAATCATCATCACAGGACCTCTTTCGCTTTACAAGATAGTGTATCCTCAGATTGAAGAAGTATTACATGAGGTAAGTATTTCACATGATTAACATGGCCGTAGTGAACTCTTGCCTATTATAGAGGATGATTGCTGGCAGCCTTAGTTTGCGCATGGAAGATACGAGGGTTATTCAGAACGTAAGGAACGTTTCGAAATTTTAAAAAACCAAGTACAAGGAAAAATATATTACATACATCTGAGAGAACAGCTAAAATTCTACTTTTCTACACCGCCTCCAAATAAATTGAGGCCCTTATCATAGTGTGGACAAGCTCTGAAATTCCTTCGTCACAGAATTCTGCCGCCTGCGGCCTCAGCCACTCGGTGACGCGCAGCTCCTCGTCGTCGTCGTCGTCAGAGCGCTGTGTTGCTAGCCAGTTCTTCATCCTTGGAGACCAGTGAACACCACTAGGTGCAAGGTCAGTACTGTAAGGCGGATGAGTGAAAACCTACCATTTGAGTGAAGTAAGGAGTTCTTGAGTGCGGTTTGCCGTGGTGGCAGAATTCTGTGATAAAGGAATTTCACAGCTTGTCCACCACTTTAGGTGCCTCAATTTGTTTGGTGACTATATAGATTGGTAGAAATTTAGTCGCTCTTCTAATGTATAAAATAAATTATTGTCTTACACTTAATTTTTTCTGATTCTTAAAAGCTCATTACTTTCTGAATTGCCCTCTTATTACACTTCAAGTTATTAAGCTGCTCCTTGCCTTTGGCCGCATGAAAGCTGAAAGGCGTGCACTGAGAAAAGCGAAGGCCTTCAATTGAAGAGTCAAGCAAGCCTCCCAAGAAAGGCTGCTACCACCTTTATGTTTCAATTCGAACAGATGACATTGGACATTTACCAAGGATTACTGAGAAGAGGAAAAGATACAGGAGAGAAAACTGCAGCGGGAAAACTAACGTTAAGGGTAAGAAAGGTAATGCAAGCCATTGTCTCAATGCTGAATATAACTGCTATGAATGCTATCGTGAGCAGTATGAGTACGAAAACTGTAGATATAATGTAACAATATCTGCCAATATTTATACAGTGAATGAAGCGATCACACTTGGTGAACTAATCAAAAATCCGTTTAATAAGGGATTTAATGTGATCAACTTATTTGTCTTATACACTTAAGCTCACGTATGTGACGAATGCGTCACCTATTATTTTATTCGAAAGTTAATTTCATTATCAGGTACATTTTCCGAAATTATCTTAAATTCCAATAAAAATAGGAGAGCAAAAATCACTGATAAAATTTTCATTATAGTGAGAATTTTTCGGCTAATACCCATCTTCAGCTCATTATAGATTATAAGTTAGTTTAAGCCTCCCTAACCGCTGCAAAAATAGAGCGTATCGAAGAGAGGAAGGAGGAAGGCACCATTTAGCATGGAGATAAGAAAATGAGGAATCTATGCAGAAGTGGCATAGAAACAGTAAGATGGGAAAGAAGTTCATGAAATAAGAATAAAAGTTGAAGAAGAAAGTCAGAGGTGCTGAAAAACAGGACAGCAGTGAACCGAAAAAAGTTGGTCCCTAACATAACACAAAACATTTTATTTCAACAAAAAGAAGGCCTACCTAACTCTCAGCTCGGGCCCTCACATTTTTCCCCTGGGAGCGCTAATTCCCATAGATACAATAGTTGTATCCCCCTGAGGGGTCTTCAGCTCATTAAAAGAATCGGTCATATATCACTGAAATAGAAATGAACGTAGATGTACACACAGACATAAACACGGAATCAAAAGTAAAATGAAATATAACAGTATAAATGCAGTTAATAACACGAATCATAACTAAGAGCCTATGATGCTAAGCGGGTATGAACTCGACTGGTTGTGAAGTGAAGGCTTGCATTTAAAAATGAAAAACGATTCTAAAGTTTCGAGATCTAAAACACCTGAAGCTACACGTACTACTTTGAAAGGTTTGGAATGAGGAATTACACTGCAAGTTTCAGCATGTACGGTAATTATCGACAACATTTTTAATTCTTTTAGTTTACGTAGAAAACTATTTATTTTGTCCTCTTTTCTAAGTGCATGACAGTGAATCTGTGCTACATTACTTCTGGTGCTAACGTTTGGGTGTCTCGGTGGGCAAAATTTGGGTGTCTCGGTTGGCACAGCTTGCTACGATGGCAAAACCAGGCTCAAGCATCTCAATGCGACTATAAGGTGAAATGAGAATTTAAAACGACAGAAGAAGACACTCGAGGTCGGCCGCACGGTACGCCAACTTTCTCCACGAAGGAACTGAAAATTCCAGACTGAAAGATATTGCTTATTCAACTACCTATCTACTCACACAAGACTCGTGCAACCTGCGTTGGTGATTCTATGATACACAGCTGGGTAACCACTGAGCGGCCCTAGCTCTCAAGGTACTGTGCACGCGCGCATACTCTCGCCCCCCTACCCTAAGCACCTCAGAGGTCTTATAAGAGGTCTCGCAGTTCTCCAGCGTTTTCCCTAACCTCTGCCTGTATAGTACGATGACGTGACAGGAAACGGTAACGAACCCCCTCTGATTGTAGCTCATGCATCCTATGTACTTCCAGGGAGAGCTAAGACTGGACGAAAGAAAAAAAAGTTCATTTCCACTTTAGGTGTTAGTTTAAGCCCCCCATCCCGCAACAAAGACCTTCTGAAGAGAGGCACTCTTGAATATGTAGTTAAAATAATGCAAAATCTATGCATAGAAGCCAAGTTGAAAAAGTAGTTCATGAAACAAGATAAAAGTTGAAGAATATAGTAGGTGGTGAAAAACAGGACAGAAAAAAGATGGTCCATACCTAAACAATAAACTTATTCTATTTCAATGTAAGAAAGACCTGTCTAGATTAGATTAGATTAGATTATAAGTTAGTTTAAGCCTCCCTAACCGCTACAAAAATAGAGCGTATCGAAGAGAGGAAGGAGGAAGGCACCATTTAGTATGGAGATAAGAAAATGAGGAATCTATGCTGAAAGGGCATAGAAACAGTAAGATGAGAAAGAAGTTCATGAAATAAGATAAGATTAGATTATAAGTTAGTTTAAGCCTCCCTAACCGCTGCAAAAATAGAGCGTATCGAAGAGAGCAAGGAGGAAGGCACCATTTAGTATGGAGATAAGAAAATGAGGAATCTATGCAGAAAAGGCATAGAAACAGTAAGATGGGAAAGAAGTTCATGAAATAAGATAAAAGTTGAAGAAAAAAGTAAGAGGTGCTGAAAAATAGGACAGTAGTGAACCGAAAAAAGGTGGTCCTTAACATAACAAAAAAAAATTTAAATTCAACAAAAAGAAGGCCTACCTAACTCTCAGCTCGGGCCCTCACATTTTTCCCCTGGGAGCGCTAATTCCCATAGATACAATAGTTGTATCCCCCTGAGGGGATGAAATAAGATAAAAGTTGAAGAAGAAAGTGAGAGGTGCTGAAAAACAGGACAGCAGTGAACCGAAAAAAGGTGGTCCTTAACATAAAAAAACATTTTATTTCAAAAAAAATGAAGGCCTACCTAACTCTCAGCTCGGGCCCTCACATTTTTTCCCTGGGAGCGCTAATTCCCATAGATACAATAGTTGTATCCCCCTGAGGGGAGTAAGACCTGACTAAAAACTTTAGCTCGGGTTCTCACATATTACCACTGAGATCGCTAATTCCTCCAGCAGTGAAATCAATTCAAGGTAAGTTGCTACATTATTATTATTATTATACAAGAAAGTTTTAGCCTCCCTTAACCACGACAAAGATGTTCCAAGAGAGGAAAGAGGAAGGCACCATTTAGTATGGAGTTGAGGGAATGCGGAATCTATGCACAAAGTGCACAGAAACAGTAAGCTAGGAAAGAAGTTCGTGAAACAAGAAAAAAGTTGAAGAAGAAAGTAGTAGGTGCTGAAAAACAGGACAGCAGTGAACCGAAAAACGATGGTCCGTAACAAAACAAAAACCTATCATATTACAACAAAAAGAAAGCCTACCTAACCTTTAGCTCGGGCCCTCACATGGTTCCCCTGGGAGCGCTAATTCCCATAGATACAATAGTTGTATCCCCCTGAGGGGGGTAAGTTGCTACATTGTCCTGCCTAAGCGGAAGCATATTTCAAATATTTGGACGGAAATAGGAACTGAGTCAAGATAACAGCTACTAGGGACATCATCTTCTGTCCTTGTGTGGAAGACAAATTCTAACTTCAACAGGATCTATCCAAATGAGTTACAGAGTCAACAGGAAAGAAAAAACAAATAAAACAGCAACACAGGCCTAAAGCAAGACGTATAACTGCTCATTTAGGAGTGAGTGGCAACAAATGCTGCCACACTTCCTTGAAATATTGGTCCCAAGCAGGCAGAAACTTGCTTAGTTGAGAGTAGAAAACAAGTTGGTTTTGGCTTCCTTAACCTCAACAAAGGTGTTCTTATGAGGGCAAGGGCATTTGGGCAACAAGGAATCTAAGCGCAAGGTGTGTCTCTACATCATGGGCGTTGTAACAGTAGGATTGAAAGAAGTTCATGAAACAAGAACTAAGTAGTTGGCACTGTAAGAAAAAAATAGTAAACAAAAGATGCTCCATGAAAAACATAACTTTTCAAGTTAACCAAAAGGAAGGCTCACTTAGCCTTCAGCTCAGGATCTTAATTCTCCCTCCTGGGACTAATTGACAGCCAACTGCTCTAGGGAAATGTTCTACACAAATATTCTCGACTGTACCACGAAAACTAAAAAGATTGCAAGTGTATTTCCAAGTTGTTCAACATGATTGACCACTCACATTTATTAACTATGCCTTCTGTTACCGACAACACTTAACATGTTTACCAACAATAGAAAGCAAAATGCCCACAAGGAAGAGCAAATACATACATTGGTCAACAATTTAAGAAGACAACATAACAGCCAAACATTCTCAAACTACTTTGAAGCATGAGCATACCTAGCAATGTTCAAGCGCTAACCCTATGTGTTCAAGACAGTACAGCAACATGGACACTTTGAAAGCAATATGTGTATTCAACAATGTGCAAAAGAAAAGTAAAAACTGTGATCAAATAAACATATCACAAGGAGAGGTTATCATTTGCTTGTGTTCACTCACAGAAATATACCTTGAATATGTAGTTCAGTGAATGAATTAAGAATATTCAACCCTCCTAGCCTTCAATCATCATAAAATTTTTGCATTTAAGTGCATCGGTACTGACATAGCTTCAAAAAAAATTTTGCACAAGTGCACATTTCACAATCAACAATATAAAAACCGTTCTGAATTATAGAACTTTCACAGCAGAACTGTCCCTATTGATAAAAAAAACTTTTACCAATGTTTTAGCGTAAAATATCACAACACAATAAAGAGACAGAACCTGAATAGCCTACAACAAAGTAGATAGGAGGCCTTGCATAGGCTTAGTCATCAGTGGAGACACAAATATGACATCTTTTCATCCAAGTTTCAATTTAATCTGGTGCTAGGACATCCTTAAACATTTGTAGTTTTCAAGCATGAACTGAAGGAAGAGAATCTGTTGTGAACGAATTTTCCCCATAAAACCTGGGGCAGGCATAGATTTTCTATTCGAATTGGAATCCTTGTCATAAAATCCTGAAGGTATACAACTGGCACCTCTGCTTAGCCAAGTGTATGAATTTTTGCTTCAAGACAGAGGGATGCTGTGACTATTGGATATACTCTCTCATCTAGTGACATGGCAACAGTTGGAACATTTTTGAAAAAATATCTGAATTTTTCTCAGAAACTTTAGATGATTATAATATAAATTACTTGATAAGTACATAACCTAAAAAATAAAATGATTTCGATAACGCAAAATGCAAAAAAAATCATTGAACATGTAAACAACCAAAAAGAAATTTTCTGCTATTGGTCAATTATATAAACTGAATAAATTAGATCAGAAAACGTGCAGCAACAGACTGAACAGAAGGAAAAGCAGCACAACTCTACAACAATACAACAATGCACTTTGAACACATTTCACAATATTCATGAATTTAAATTACATGCCTTATATAACACAGCAGCAGGCAAAAATATACCATTGCAAACATAAACCAAAGAGTAACAGAAGAACCACAAACATCACTGAAGTACACCAAGAAACTGGCTGAGAATGAAGGGCTGAGGCAACAACTGGGCTATTCAGCCACTGAAATGCAGCAAGAAGGGGGCAGCAGAGGCCAGAGAAGCGATGAGCAGCCACAGAAGCATCAGGTCCAGCAATGCAGGGCTGGTGGGTGGCCTCAGGTCGGACATGCAATGTGAGCTCGCGACAAGGATCCAACACGTCATGCTGTAGGTCAAGAGAAACGAGATGGGCCAATTATGGGCCTAGTCATGCAAGAGAAACACAGAGCTACATATAATGGGATCATTGAAACTTGAAGAAATGATGGAAGGTGTAGTTAATAATAGCAAGAGAGCACTCGAGACATGAGAGCAATAGAAAATAAAACGATGAATGATAAATAACAGAGGCATCAGAAGACAATATAAATAATCAAGTTACTTATGCAGCAATTTTCGGCATGTTCAGCAAACAGTACATTGACAAATGCCATGTAGAGCAAATCAAGTGAAAAGAATTCAAAAACCGAGCACCGGCAATAAATAATTGGAGGGTAAATAAGCACAGTGTCCTAACCCACTAAACACAGAATTTTAGGACACTCAAGTTAGAGGCAGGGTTCATTGCAGGGTTGCCAAACTTGGTTTTCATAGGCAAGTTATTAACTAGGAACTGAAATAGGAACTAGGCCACCCAGCCTGGAAGACATCTACGCTGCTGTGAGGTGAAATTATCACCTAATCAACTCTCCAGCTATTGACCTCTGATTTGTGAGTTAGGACACTCTGCATATTTGTTCTCCAATTCAGGGTACACAGATAAAAGAGGAAAATCAAGCATGGGAGTGTAACTGTACACTAGTAGGCTTGTCCCAAAGAGCTCACGGTATAGGAAAATAATATAATCAAACAACCATACAAGTACCAGACCGTCAAGAGGATATTGAGCAGCTACTCCAAAATGAAGAGCATTACAAAATCAGTTTCTGAAATACAGGGCATGCATGCACAAAAGCATAGTTTGAAATAAAGGGTAAGAAAATTCAAGAAGCAAATAACTCAGGCAAGGAAGAAGTTACACGAATATAAACCACTCCTAACAGTGGGGCTATGAAACCTAGTTTAAAGCAAAGAAATTACACAAAATGCATATCATAACCCTGGAATAAGCATCACTAGTGAGAGAAGGTAGCGCCATGAGTAGCAAGCTAGTCCATTCAAGATGAAACGACAAACAGCCTACTAGTGTTACTTTTCAGAACAAAAGTCAGACATTTTACACGTCAACACTCTATAAGACAGTAACTAGAACACAGCTGAAACCAAACCAGTTAGATTTAGCAGCTTGAAATGAGTATCCTAAGTACTCAATGTTGTTTTCTAGACATGACCACAACTTTCACTACTAATATAATGCATATTTTGAATAGAGCTGTTTAATCCTTTCCACAGTAGAAGCTAGTAAATTGCAGCTAAGCAGCATGGGCATCAATCAATTTAGGAGACAAAATGAAATGCTTACGAGAGACTTGAAATAATTGCTGAAGCTGCTTCCCACTGCGCTCTGTAACCTGATCAAGATGTGAAATGGGAATGTATTCAAGTAAGCCCAACATTCCTTACAAATACTTTGGAATGATTTAGAATTATTTCCCCTCATATTTTCTAGGTAGAATAATGTTCCCCAGCAAAAAATCATCTCTAATAAGAAACTCTAGCAAGGTTGTCTGCAAAAATGCATTGAATTGATTACAGTGAAATGCATCAAGCTGAAATGAGGATAACTGATATACCATCAAATTATGATGGTACTCAAGTCCTTCAATTTCAAGCACTACATAGTATGCAATATGAAAAAAAATGTCACACATTGAAACAACATTATATAACTTCAACTCTCTGGCCATAACAAAGACAATCTCAAGACAACAACAGGCAGGAATCATTTAATATGGACTAGAAAAAACCCTAAATACAAGGTGTGTTCCCACACAAGTTACCTTGTACATAGAAACAGCATGTTAGGGAGAAAGATAAAAGAAAGACAAAGAAGAGATAACAACGAAAGCTTATAAATTGAAAAAGGTAAAGTGGGCACAAGAGTTAGGAATCCCATAGGCTTATCTAAAGTGGAGGTCACCTAACAGTATTTCCCCTGAAGGCACCAGTCTCCAAACCATAGGATAGACAAGTTTAAACCTGTTGCCAATCTTACGCTCCTGAAGACAATTCTTATAACAAAACATTCAAATCAAATAGAATGGATGCTCATGTGCTCCAAGTGCATGTATCACTGGCAATGTGAGAGCACAGGTGTCTTTTGAAGCTCATGCAATGTACTCAAATGGAAGACTCTAACATGAATAATTAACATTGTATTTGAAGGCTTTCTGTAGCCCACTACAGGAGATGAAAATATCTTGAAAATCAAACAAACTCTCAAAAAAATAAAAGCTATGCAAAATAAACATTTGAAGGATGATTAAATTAGAATACATGTTAATTTAAGTCTGCCAACCCCAACAAAGATGTTTCAGAAAAAGGAAAGATGACAGCACCATTATCTAACATGGTGTAAAGGAGATGCGGAATCTATGTGCAAGATGTGTTCCCACTAAAGACCTTGTAGGCATAGAAACACTGAGTTGAGATTTAAGTAATGAAATAAGACAAAAGTTGAAGGCAATAGGTGCTCAATAACAGGACAGCAGTGGACCAACAAAAGATGGTCCATAACACAAAACTTCTAATTACTACAAAGGAAAGCTACAGGACAGCAGTGGACCAACAAAAGATGGTCCATAACACAAAACTTCTAATTACTACAAAGGAAAGCTACAGGACAGCAGTGGACTAACAAAAGATGGTCCATAACACAAAACTTCTAATTACTACAAAGGAAAGCTACAGGACAGCAGTGGACCAACAAAAGATGGTCCATAACACAAAACTTCTAATTACTACAAAGGAAAGCTACAGGACAGCAGTGGACCACCAAAAGATGGTCCATAACACAAAACTTCTAATTACTACAAAGGAAAGCTACAGGACAGCAGTGGACCAACAAAAGATGGTCCATAACACAAAACTTCTAATTACTACAAAGGAAAGCTACAGGACAGCAGTGGACCAACAAAAGATGGTCCATAACACAAAACTTCTAATTACTACAAAGGAAAGCTACAGGACAGCAGTGGACCAACAAAAGATGGTCCATAACACAAAAATCTTATTTACTACAAAGGAACGCTAACTCCCAGCTTGTGAGTTCCCATTTTCCCCTCTGAAGAGCTAATTCTTCTAGACATAATACATATTTGTCTCCCTCTGAGAGGTAAACATGGGCTGTCAGAACATACAGTCATTTGGAAGTATATAAATTAATTTTTATAGCTTTAAATTTATATAATTCAGCACTTCTTACATGCCAGCTCGATAATTTAGGTCTATAATGAATGATAGTAGGACACAGAAAAAGAATTAGATCAATGTAGAGAAAGCAATTTGAAACTTTTGTAACCTAATTGGTTTATAATGATGGTTATTTTCTTTCTTGTATGCCCTAGCTTTACCTAAGTTCTTAGCAAAGGGTGTGCATGATGCATTGAAGTTACTAAAAATAGAGAAATTTTTCAGTTTTCTAAACATCCCTCTATTATACACAGGAATACTGCCTGAAAATTCAAGTAGACTTCTTAAATGGGTTGAGCCCTCCTAGCCTCAACCAAGTTTTATATTGATTAGAAGAAAATTTCAGCCTTCCTTTACCACAGCAAGAACAGTTAAAGAGAGGATGAATGAAAGGACGATTTAGTATGGAGTTAATTGCGTTAACTTCATGCTTCACTGCGTTTCCGCTACTGTTAACGATTGGTTTGGTTAGATTGTGTGTAGCAGAATTTGGAAATCAACTTCACTGCTTGAATGAATTTCTATTCTCCATAGTTAATATGACAAATGTAATTGCAAGATAACATTTTACCTCGTGCGGTAAAAGTTTGTCTTAGAAAAGGTCGCAAAATAGATAAAAATGTCGTGCATTTATACCGGTACGTAAATGGGCAACCTACCTGTTGGTACACATGTGGCCCAATACGCAGTGAACGTGTTAAGGTTACGCAGAATTTGAGCACAAGATGCACAAAAACAGAAAGCTACAAAAGAAGTTTATGAAACAAAATAAAAGTTAGAGAAGAATATAGTAGGTGTTATAAAACATGAAAGCAGTGAACCAAAAAAAAGATAGTCCATAACAGAATCAAGAACCTCTTGTATTTCAACAAAAAGAAGGCCTACCTAACCTTTAGCTTAAGACCTCTCTTAATCCCCCTGGGAGTGCTTATTCCCATAGATACAATAGTTGAACCCCCCCCTGAGGGGTCTACATATGTATGGATGGGATGCAGAGCAAATGACTAACACCATACTTTCTATACTGAGCATGATTCAGCATCAACACATACCGGGTCTTATTTACAGCTGATTCAAAAAGGCACACAAGAGAAAAGAGCCAGATGAAAGCCTATTTCCATTACATTAGATAGATAAATGTTTCAGGCTGCCATCCTGAAAGAGGGATTTCTTTTTGCAACTTATTGAGAAGGATTACTCCACAAGTTTTACAAATGTGCTCATCACCTTTGTCACTGATGATGAAGTGTAGATAACAGTGTAAGAAGATGTAATGGCGCTAAAATATCATCGGAAATCTACAACAAAATTATCTAGAGCAATAGGCAAATTACCGTAACTTAGCAATACAAGATGCTAGTGTTCAATGGGTTAAATAGGCAAAGTAGAAATTTTTTCAAGATATTGTAGAAATTCAGACTAGAATGGGATGCTGCAGCTCAATCAATACAAATTTTATGACAGCAATAGAAGGATTAATAGTTCCACTGCAGGTTTGGGGAAGAAGTTGCTTAATAGCAAAAAATTCACAAACTTTCCAGGTAATTCAAAAAAGGATGAGCAATACCCCTTCATAAAAATGTCATTGACACAACTGCTAATATTTTTACAGTTATGTTACATTTTGAACACTGTAGTAAAACCTAAATGCTAAAATTATGAATTTAATCAAAAACAGCATAGCTTGAATCTTTAAGCTGAATCACTGATGGCTTCATACTGCTAGATAATTTTTTTCCCAATACTTGAAACAATATTTTTGACTTGCATTTGCTTGCAATTTTCAATGCTTGATTTTTCTTTAGACTTCAAGGCTTGTGTCTTAATACACAATCAATATTTTGTGGCAATTTCAGTCAGTTTCACCCATGAACATGAGTTTTGGAGCTCTTAGGCCAACTCTCAAATCTGTACAATATCAAAGTTGAAATGTATAGCATACTACTATCTCATGGTAAATGACTTTAGAATGCAAACACTCATAATATAGACTAGTGAATAAATTTCCTGTACACAGTGGTACACCTATTCAAATAGCATAAAGGTAACCAGGTAGTTAGCAGGCAGTCTCACTTGAGTGAGACAAACTAATAATTTGTGATAGCTAACCATGAAGTAAAATGATATTTAAGACTTGCAAGGTGTTTTTCATTGATGTAATTTCTTTGAGTCATTCCTTCACGTCCTGCACACACACTAGCATGCCTGGGTGGCTGACTGTTGAGTCCCCTTACTTTCACTCTACATATTAGCAAGGTTAATTACCTACTTTGTAGCAAAGCAAAAAGATTATCACATCATGCAGGTACTAACAATCTAGCTTTGATCACCACAAATACATCTACGTAGGATGAAATACTTGGAAGCATGATGGTATGAACTAAGCAAACCAAAGTGCAGTAGGTAATGGTCAAATTCACAGGTACTCAAGAAAATTTTGAAACACATGAATGTAAGTTTGAAGAGCAAGAGAATAAAATGTTCACCAGAATTATCTAACCCTTCTCAATGGTTTTCAATAAATGTAAACAGAAATTATTCATTTTTCTGAACACAGCATCTGCAAGTGGGTAATATTTATAGTGTAGAGTAGTAAAATAACTTTAAACATTACTGGATCAACTGCAAAAACAACTCACCACCTAAAATCATATATTACCTGTAGATAATAAAATGAAACCTTGAAATTAGTGGCTGCAATTTACTTCAATCAGTTGGTTTCTTTCTTCAGTGTTGCATTTCTTAGACTATTACTTGAAACAATTTCAATAGCAGTTTTTCTGCAATTTTAAAGATCCTTCTCCCTTGCAAACTTGGCAACTAAATTGCCAATAATTTATCCTAATGACCGAGTATTCTCCAGACAGACTTGAAATACGAGTACTTTTGGATTCTTCTTATACAAAGTAAAAGTAGTGAATTTCAAATTTACTTGGAACAAGTGTTCTGTACAGACATGGAAAAAATTAACTTTCTCATATGACTGACCTTAGTTAAGAAATATTGCAAAAAAATTGTGACAAGGCAATCAATGTTACTTCTATTCAATAAGCTTTAGTACTATGACTTCAGTAACAAGTGTTCACAACACATTGGCATAACATCAGTAAAAAGAGTTGCTAACATTCACAACTGGTAACACAATGATAAAGCAGGTGAATATTCCCTTCCTTACATCAAAATACCCAACATCAGCTGCAATGCACAGTTCAATAAGCTTAGTGTCAACTTTCTGATGAATGGATTCATGAGTCTCTCAAGATACACTAACATGAAGCTGAAAAAAAACTTCAGCCATTAAGCAGGCATTTATGCAGTAAACATTCATTTCAGAAGTTTGGGTTTCATACCAGTAAGTTTGAATGCTCAAAAATGAACAGTTTTATGAAAGCTTGACAATGTAAAGAACTGAATTAGCACATATTTGAATAAAAACATGACAACAATTTAATACTTTTATCTCAACTTCTAAATAATTTGTATTTATTTAATATCTGCTTGTTCCTTCCTTGGTTACTTAGTTAGTCCATCCATTATGGTTTTATTGCCTTCATCTTATACAAAAACCATTGCAGTATCTATGCTATAGCTTGATCATATATTGGAATTTCTTGGAGCAAGTGTGTTGGAATTGTTTCACAGGTCCTTTTAGGATATGTTAGGCTAGGTAATAATTTAATAGATTAATTAAGGTAGGATATGTGATGATGGTCTAGGATTGGTTGGGCTAGGATTTTATTAGTGTTACGTAAGAAAGTTTTAGCCTCTCTTTTCCATGACAAAGATGTTCAAAGAGAGAAAGGATGAAGGCACCATTTTGTATGGAGTTAAGGGAACACAGAATCTATGCAAAAGTTGCATAGAAACAGTAAGCTAAGAAAGAAGTTCATGAAACAAGAAGAAGTCAGCAAAGAAAGTAGTAGGTGCTGAAAAACAGGATACCAGTGAACCAAACAAAAATGGTCCATAACAAAACAAAAACCTATTCTATTCTAAAAATAGAAAGCCTACCTAACCTCTCGCTCAGGCCCTCACATAGTCTCCCCGGGAGTGCTAATTCCCGTTGATACAATAGTTGTATCCCCCTGAGGGGAGGGCTAGGATATTAGCACATTAGATTCAAATATGTCAAGTCAGGCTAGGCTAGGTTAGGTTAGATTAGGTTAGGCTTGAATAGGTGAAGCTGAGGTGGGCCATGTTAGGTCAGCATAGGCTAGGTTAGGATAAGTTGTGTTGTTAGGATATGTTATGTTGGGTTAGGATCGGTAATATTAGGTTAGGTAATGTCGGGTAAGGATAGGTAATGTTGGGTTAGGATAGGTAATGTTGGGTTAGGATAGGTAATGTTGGGTTAGGATAGGTAATGTTGGGTTAGGATAGGTAATGTTGGGTTAGGATAGGTAATGTTGAGTTAGGATAGGTAATGTTGAGTTAGGATAGGTAATGTTGAGTTAGGATGGGTAATGTTGAGTTAGGATGGGTAATGTCGAGTTAGGATGGGTAATGTCGAGTTAGGATGGGTAATGTCGAGTTAGGATGGGTAATGTCGAGTTAGGATGGGTAATGTCGAGTTAGGATGGGTAATGTCGAGTTAGGATGGGTAATGTCGAGTTAGGATGGGTAATGTCGAGTTAGGATGGGTAATGTCGAGTTAGGATGGGTAATGTCGAGTTAGGATGGGTAATGTCGAGTTAGGATGGGTAATGTCGAGTTAGGATGGGTAATGTCGAGTTAGGATGGGTAATGTCGAGTTAGGATGGGTAATGTCGAGTTAGGATGGGTAATGTCGAGTTAGGATGGGTAATGTCGAGTTAGGATGGGTAATGTCGAGTTAGGATGGGTAATGTCGAGTTAGGATGGGTAATGTCGAGTTAGGATGGGTAATGTCGAGTTAGGATGGGTAATGTCGAGTTAGGATGGGTAATGTCGAGTTAGGATGGGTAATGTCGAGTTAGGATGGGTAATGTCGAGTTAGGATGGGTAATGTCGAGTTAGGATGGGTAATGTCGAGTTAGGATGGGTAATGTCGAGTTAGGATGGGTAATGTCGAGTTAGGATGGGTAATGTTGAGTTAGGATGGGTAATGTTGAGTTAGGATGGGTAATGTTGGGTTAGGATGGGTAATGTTGGGTTAGGATGGGTAATGTTGGGTTAGGATGGGTAATGTTGGGTTAGGACAGGTAATGTTGGGTTAGGATAGGTAATGTTGGGTTAGGATAGGTAATGTTGGGATTGGATAGGTAATGCTGGGTTAGGATAGGCAACATTTGGTTAGGATAGGTCCACTTAGGCTTCAAATCCAAAGTCCAACACTATCCAAGTTTACTTTGGTTTCAAATGATATTAATCGTGGAAATTGCACGGGTCCTGCTGGTATCAACGAATGTACTTATTATAGTATACCCATTAAAAATCCCTTCAATAAAATGCTTCTAATATTTTTTGTATTACAATTCATGCAATAATCATCATGGATTCCTAATGTTTTTGTATTTTTATTAAGGCCATTGAGCAATATTCAAAAACTCTATTTCTGCCAGCTTTCCAGAAATATACAATCAGCTCTCAATTCACAAGTAATGCAATATAAAACTTATTTAAATTATATTGGGCATTTTTTGGTATATGTGAAGGAGAGGATAATAATTGATGTTTTAATTTTTGGTGCCTAAACATAGTTAATTAGATCTAAATAAACAATTTTTCTTCTATGCACTTTTCATCACTAATGAGTATTTAACAAGTTATAGTGGTAGGTTACTTACCGCAATTCTACTCTTTCAAGTACGGGAAAAATGAGGGGAAGACAAGGGAAAGACTGACATAAGGGAAAGACTCCAATGGACTCTTCCTTTCCATAACTGTAATGCGCTCAAATGATCTTTAGGTTACATTATCTCATCTAAAAAATTTTTACTAACCTGCACTTGTAGTAAGAAATAATTATTCTTTGTCTGAAGATTCAGTTTCGTGATCTAACGTTGCTTATCGGAAAGTGGCGGGTACAGTTATGCAGCTTTGACATACCTAGCAGCATTGGCGTGAACGCAGCTTTGACGTAACTGGCGACATTTAAATTATTAGCAGTCTTCCTAAGCGTTATAAGTAGCTTACGTCGACCGCTATAACTCGGTAAACTCATTTGCGATGGAACGTGCATATATGATAAATTGTTAATTTAGATCTAATTAACTATGTTTAGGCACCAAATATTGAAAAAATTCATTATTGTCCTCTCTTTCACATTTACCCAATTTTTCTTGATCGATATTGAGTTCAATGAGCGGAAGGAATTCGTAAATTTGGTTGTCAATAATCAGTAGAGGAGCATATTTAAAAACGATTTACTTGCTGATGCGTCACTTTCAAGGTATAACATGCATTACGTTTAGGTAAGAGTAACATTATAAAGTTGGCTGCATCCTAGCTGCATTGATGGAACAAGCTCAGTATTTTGGCAAAACCATCATTGTCGCTGTAGCTAAGTCAAGTTATTTTTGGTTAGTTTAGGCTAGTTTATTCACCTAAACTAATGTTACTTAACCTATTGTTACCAATCATCAAGTCAATACCATATAACCGCATTTTTATGTTTCCGTTTCTTCACAGTTATATACAACATTTCTATAACTTTCAAGTTATATAACTCAAAAATTAGGCAACAGCAGGCAAAATTTTATTCATGTAAAATGTTCTTAAATATGTTTCTATAGCAATTCTTTGGAACAGAATTTTTTATTTCTGAGGGCGCATTTAACTCAATGTTGACTTTTTCTTGTATATACATGAAACAAAACCATATAACTCATATCACATAAAATTAGAAAAATTTATTTTATCATTGATTATTCTTTATTTACAATTCTGTCCATTACTGAAATAACTAAAATAAAATGTACACTGGATAATTGACATGAGAAGAAACCCATATGATTGGACTATAATAGTATTCAACATTTTGATAAAATGATCCAGTTGTGAAATTTTAAGCCATGGGACCCAGCATAACTCAACAGGGATTTACAACATTACAAACACAGGCTAAAGAAGCAATAACAATCAATACTACTGTAAGACAAGATGAGCATTAGATTTAAAGAATCAAGTACATTAACAGGATAATTCAGCACAACAAAAATAATAATACACTCTCACAGAAAAACATCAAGAAGTTCAGAAAATACAAGCTGAATAATTATCTCAACAAATTTTGCAGTAGGTAAAAGTTCATTCAACAAAGATCAAACCCCAATATACAAATTTTAAACAAAAATTACTTCTATTCGAGTCACTCACCTTAGATCTCATGAGTTTGACGATATGGTGTCTCCAGGAGCATTCAGCATACAAGCACTGCACACTAACTCCAAAGACACGGCGAATCCAAATAAATTCATATTACATGATTTCAGCAGTAATGTTCGACTAAACCCGCCAAGCAACAGAAAAAAATTACATTATTAGATAGATCCACATTCACATCACACATTTACACTTTCACGTAAGGCATTGCCTTCACCGCCGTGTTTGTCACGTGTTTACATCCATTTGTGCGTTCAGCCGCTTCAGATCTAAACAATCCTGTGATTATTTGATTTAAATCAAAATTGAATACCTCAAATTTTTCACATTCACCTTTTAAAAAATTAATCACACGAACTGAGAGCCTACTGGTAAATTTCAAATCTGACAACGGTACCTAACCTCACGTTCTCACCTGATACACCTGTACAATTGCGCACCTGGCCAAACGACCATCGCTGGCTTTTAGTGAAAATCAAAGATTAGGCTCGTGATGTACTTATGCAGACGTCAACAGATGTTTCAAATTTGAGGAATAAAAATTTTCATAAAAATATCTTTACCGATTGTTGATATTTAATTCAAATTAAACTTAAAATAATAAAATCTGAATGACAATGAAGTCGCGAATTCGTCGTGAACGCTGTTTAGGCTTAAAGCTAACTTTCAGAGTATTTTCTTTTCGTACGATGAGAGGCTGCCTCATCCATGATGCCTTCCAAAAAACAAACGTTTCTCTGGCAATTTTTTACTCAAATATGCGCCTATTACACTGACAATGTCAGAAGATTTTTTTTAGAAGATTTTCATTTGAATTTATAAATTTTCACTGCAAACTTGAAATTCGTGATTATTTCACCAAATGAAAAATCATACAATTTTCTTTACCCGATCCAAAAAATTTGAATAGCAATAAAAATGCTGAAACTCTGAAAATGTTTGATAATATTGAGAAGAAAACGCTGTTGAAAATTATACAGTATTCTCAAAACAGATGAACATTGCTGAATAAAATACATTTCTTGAATAATCAACAGTGTTCAAAAATATCATAGCCACAATATTCGAAAATGAAATTTACGGGATATTTGGTTAAATTATTCCCTCGACCCCTTTTTGCAGTAAGCTTCTTTTTGTTAAATGAGTTTCTTTATACTACTATACCAAACAAAAACTCTCTTATAGTATTACCGGAGTTTCAAATAATGTTAATGTGAGTCACATTTTAATGAGACTCACATTAAAATTATTTGAAGCTCCGGTAATACTATAAGAGAGTTTTTGTTTGGAATAGTTGTATAAAGAAACTCATTTAACAAAAAGAAGCTTACTGCACAAAGGGGTCGAGGGAATAATTTAACCAAATATCCCGTAAATTTCATTTTCGAATATTGTGGCTATGATATTTTTGAACACTGTTGATTATTCAAGATATGTATTTATTTCAGCAAAGTTCATCTGTTTTGAGAATACTGTATAATTTTCGACAGCGTTTTCTTCTCAATATTATCAAACATTTTCAGAGTTTCAGCATTTTTATTGGTGTTCAAGTTTTTTTTGATCGGGTAAAGAAAATTTTATGAGTTTTCATTTGGAGAAATAATCACGAATTTAAAGTTTATGGTGAAAGTTCATTAATAATTGTTTCACCCGTTTTTCACATACAGAAAAATTTGTGGAATAGCACGAGGGCCTCTGGATTAAGAGAGGAATCCGAGAGCTAGCTACTAGGCTCGCTTATGTAGATTTTTTCTTTTTATTTACATAAAAACCTCACAGTAACGCAGGGTATGCACCAAGTGTATACATTTTTATGCCCATCACAAATTTAAATACCACTAAAAATAGTTGTCTGTAATACTTTAAAATGAATAGGGGATGTCTAAGGTAGATAAAGAAGATAGAATCATGATACCCAACTAAAGAACTGAGTTATTATTTACCAAGCTTTTAGCCCATTTCCTGTGTTACTATTAGGGCGAACATAATAAAACTTACGGATATAAAGAAAACGTCATGCGACTAAGCTACAACAAAATTGCATAAGGATGGGCCCAAAAATGGATCATAAAAAGAATCTTTAAGCCCTTCTAAAATATTGGATGAATGCTAAAAAGATAGCATTCATAAAATTCTGAGAGAAGTTCTATTTTTACTACCAGTCTAGCTCAATGTTATACATGCGCTGCCACCTCTGAGCGCAAACAAGAATCAGCGCGATTACTCAGGCTGTTCAATGCTGCGCTAGTGAGATCTGGTTCAGTTCTGATTCTTTACCTCGATGTCTGCCTGAAAGGGAAAATTTACCGTGAAAAATATACGACCCTACTACAGCTTAAGGCATCCATCGAGGTAGAAATCTAGGGAGTTGGACCAGATCTTGCCAGGGGCGTAGATTAGATTATTAGTTAGCTGAAGACTCCCTATCCGGAATAAATGCGATCGAAAGAGAGAAAGAAGGAAAAACACCATTTAGTAGGGAATTAAGGGAACGCGGAATCTATGCAGAAATGATATAAAAACAGTAAGTGTTTATAGTAGAGTAGGTAGCCCTACACTAGAGCACAGTATAAGTATAGGTTCCACATAGACACAACATAGTAACAGTGCTGACCAAAATAGACAATGCAATGACACATCAATTTAGGTAAATAGTTCACTCACCTCTTGTATACCTTACAACTTAAATCCTCAATTCCCAGACCTGTGGCTAGCAAGAGTAGAGCGGAGATAGGTCGGAATATATAGAAAAGAGTCGAGCAGAATTAAGTACATTAGTTTAGAAATTAAGAAGTTAGATACCAACCACAGTAGGTAATTATATACACACTCGGCCAACATTTACTTGTTGTTGAGCCCGAGACCACTAGAAGACTGACTGCGAGTGTTGCTCTCTCGAGCGTTGCCAACTTTTGGCATAGCTGGGCGTTATCGCGATAAATTATCGCGATAACGATTTCGGGTTATCGGTTATCCGATAATTTTTTTTCCCGAGTTATCGATTTATCGGTATCGCCGATACTTTTGGTTCCAAACTATCGATAATCGATAATTTCAGTTTTTCCCGCTGGGATTCGACATGACGGGGCGGAACGAGTTCGGGACAGGAACTACACGTGTAGGATGTACGTGTTATGGTGTAATAATGTTGGCCTCTTTTGTGGCCTTTTTGATCAAAAGTGTGGCCTCATGTGAACTTGGCAACCCTGTGGGTGAGATCGTGACGACACGTATTCAGTTCGTGTTTAGCTCCCGTGATCGTTGAATGTGCATTTTGTTGAAACCTTTATTGTAGCACCTTGAATGTATATGTGTATAATACTGGTAATGTTACAGTGTTCTTGTGTTAGAATGTGTTTAGACAGTACTCCGCGCTGAGAACTGAGCTCATGGTTCTCGGGCTTGGCTGGAGCCCACTCCACCGCTATCCTTCGTGATGTAAACTGTGTCCTGCTCTGTGTACTGATTATACAAACTCCAAGTGTCTCGTCTTACTTAACCTACCTCCAATAGGTTATGGGCCCAGAAAACCTTCTGATGAAGCAATATCAAGTGAGGTTATCCTAAGTCCCGAAGCGAAAAACAGCCCGGGACAGCGAGAACAGACGTTGGTGATTTGTTAGTGCTGTGTGAGACAGAAACGGTGAAAGAGAAAGAAACATAGCAGGCTCCGTAAGTGAAAGTGCAAAGAACTGCCTCACGGCTCTTAATGATAAAAACTATCCTACGTGGAAGCTGCAAATGAAGATGATCCTGATGAAGGAAAAACTGTGGAACTTGGTTCGAGGAACGGAAACCATGCCACAGACTACGGACGAGACTGCTCGAGGAAAATTTGAAGAAAGACGTGACAGTGCACTTGCAACAATTGTGCTTGGTGTCGAAACAAGTCAACTTTATTTATTGGGTGATCCTACTGACCCTGTGCAACTATGGCGTAAGATTGAAGATACATTCCAAAAGAAAACTTGGTCTAACAAGTTCAGACTACGCAAAAGACTCTACAACATGAAACTAAAAGAAGACCAAGACTTACAAACTCATCTCAAAGCATTTGTCGAAATATTTGAGTCCTTGAATGTGATTGATGACGCTGTTGATGAAGAAAGTCGTGTAATAATCTTGCTGTCGTCACTTCCCGACCATTTCTCCACACTGGTGACTGCACTGGAAGCTCACGAAAAACTACCGTCATGGGATATTGTGACAGAGCGTCTTCTGAATGAAGAAGCAAAACTGAAAAACCAAAGTGCTTCAGACTTCAGTGAAAAATCCCTTGTGACCTCCAAATTGAAAAACTCAAGGTGCTACGAATGCGGAAAATTGGGACACCTACGTACCAAGTGCTGGATCTATCAAGAAAAGTTGAGGAAAGAAGATGGGAACCACACAGAAGACCAAAACAATTTTGTAGCAGGTAAAACAAATTATATCAGTGCATTGTCTGTGATAAATATCAATAATTGTTGGGTAATTGATTCCGGTGCAACAGCACACATGTGTAATAATAGGAATGATTTTTCTTGTATGAATGAGCTATCTAGTCCAATTAACATTGAAGTTGGTGATGGTAGAAACTTGCAAGGTGTTGGTGTAGGTGATGTTGAAGTTATGGTGTTGTTGCCTAAAGGTCTAGTAGATACCTGTGTTGTTAAGAATGTCTTGTATGTACCTGGCTTAGCCTACAATTTACTTTCTGTGCCTCAGATTACAGAAAGTGGAAACTCAGTTTACTTTGGCGAAAGCTCATGTAAGATTGTAAATTAAGACGATGAATTAATTGCCTTAGGCAGTAGAGTAGGAAAATTGTATAAACTTAATTGCACCCTTAATTCAGCTGCTAAATGCATGAACGTTTCCTCTGATGAAATTCTGTGGCATAAACGATTTTGTCATCTAGGATTCAATAATCTTAAGAAATTAGCCACTAAGAATCTTGTTAGAGGTTTTGATTTTTCTGTGAGTGGAGATAACATTTTTTGTGAAAACTGTTGTGATGGTAAAAATCATAGGCTTCCGTTCCCCAAAACAAATCACAAAAGGGAACGCCAACCCTTAGAACTTATCCACAGTGATGTGTGTGGCCAGCTTAATCCCATATCACTTGGGAGTGGAAGGTATTTTGTAACCTTCATAGACGAACACTCCAGATATACTTGGGTGTACATTATCAAACATAAGAGTGATGTTTTTAAAGTGTTTCAGGAGTTCAAATCCTTGGTAGAAAATCACTATGATTACAAAATTAAAATTCTGCGCTCCGATAACGGTGGGGAATACATCTCTAATGACTTTGAACAATTCCTAACAAGGGAAGGAATTATCCATGAAAAAACTGTGCCTAAGACACCTGAACAAAATGGAGTTGCAGAAAGAATGAATAGAACTCTCCTTGACTCTGTCAGAGCTATGCTGTCTGGTTCAAAGTTACCAAAATCATTCTGGGGTGAAGCTATATCAACTGCCGTGAATGTCAAAAATAGGAGCCCTGCTAGTGCATTGAATGATATGACCCCTTATCAGGCCCTTAATGGACACAAGACCAATGTACAGCACCTCAAAACCTTTGGCTGCAGTGCGAACGCACATGTCTGTAGCATACCGCTACATAAGTGTAAAAATTAGAAATTCGCTATTCATACTTGAATAAATTAATTAGCAGCATCAAAAATATTACTCTAATTTATTATTAATTATTTTCTACTTCTAATTCGTAATTATTAAAATTTTTGTGTAAATACATGAGAGATCAAATAATCAATTTACATTTCGAGTTCTTAAGAAGCCCGTCTGGCAACACACTAGCGCGTCGCCTAGTCCACTTACTCTTGCTTGTGGCGTGGTTGCGCAAACATCTCGACCTCTACAGCCTCGCCCTACACAAAACCTTCAAAATCAAATCTCCCTGGGCTTCTGGTTCTCCTGAGCGCCATGATGATTGCTTAATGCCATTCTCACATTATCAGTGACTAACTTGCTATTACTAATCTGGACAAGTAATTCAACTTGAGTGTGCCCCCTGCTAATGTGCCACTTGATTCCGCTCACATGAGCCGGATTTTGCTTGCTCATTCACACCCCATCTTATTTTTGGGAGTCATTAGATATTCTTGAACTACGTCATTGACTCTCGCTCAATCATCTCAAGTTACTTAATTCCACTTCCCCAAATTCAACTCATTCACCACGCTTAACTCCATCGTGTGCCGGCCTTCGTCGACTCCAGCCTGTTCCTCCGGCACGGATCGCCAATTTCACAAGCTCTCCGGGATCAAGAACCAAGACAGTTCCTGGTGTTCGCTACCCAAATAAACTACATCACGGAAAACCAAGCTGAGTTATCCAAACGTGTTTCATTATCATCTCACTATTTTCCCATGCGCTTCGAGAGAAAATCGAGTTTTGTCTTAGCCGTCAAATCAAAAATAACCACTGAACCACTCAACGGCAAACCCCAAAACCCGACACTGGTGCATTGGCCGCTATTTTAAAAATAAAAGAAAGAACTAAACTCGAAGTGTTCTGGGAGACTGTGAGAGGATAATGTTGGCGTAGCATGGTAGTGATAAGTTTTCCCATTTCGTGGTAGTTTGAGAGATTTCCTGTGAGTTTGACCATGCTAATGAATTTTCTCTGAGCAGCTTAAAAATTTTTTTTATCTTTCTTTTATGCTGTTTCCTGTCTTTGTTTGTTTTGTGCCTCAGTAGGTAGGAAAATATTTTTCTACTATTTCCGTGCTGTGCATTTATTCCTGACTACCGTAAAATTCTCGTCCCATTTTTTTCTCTTTCCGTTATCTTCAACGTTATTGATTGATTGAGTAGGTAGGAAAATAATTTTTCTCTCACCTGCTTAATTTTGTGCCTACGCAAATTGCCGCATACCGCATAATAATTTTTTTTTCTCTTCGTTTCCAAATTCATATTTCCTATCTTCTGCTTTCACTTAATTTGAATGATCGAGTAGGTAAAGAATTAACGCAAACCCTTGCTACCTAATCCCAAGTCTTGGGCACTGATATCATCAATTGCGCATTCCCCAAAAGAGATCGCTAGCATGCCTGACTCAGACAATGAAGATCGAGCACACGCAAATCCCATTAGACTCCCGCCTTTCATTCCAGGGGACGCTCACACCTGGTTCAACCAGGTGGAAGCTGTGTTTAGGTATAATAGGATAAATCAGGACATAGACAAATTTTACGCGCTCGTTAGCGCAGCGCCCACGAAACTGCTTAATGATTCCAACGAGTTATTAGAAAACCCTCCTGATCACGATCCTTACGGAATATTGAAAAGAAAAATCTTGGCAAGGCTTCAGATGTCCGATGCGGACAAGTTTCGTAGCTTGGTAGATGCCTCAGCAATTCCACCTGTCTCTGCTTCTTTCTCTCCCTCTTCGCTCGTGAAAGAACTTCGGAAACTCGCTACTGGTGTTGCCGTAGCTGAGGGGTTTCTGAAGGAAGTTTTCATGACGAAGCTCGCACCTAATGTGCGTCCTTTCCTCTCGTTAGCGGGGCCCGAGCAAACTCTAGAAAAATTAGCGGAGTCCGCTGAGACTGTGATTAGAAATATCAATTTGCCACGAGAACCACAAGTTGCTTCCTTGAATGTAGGAGCTACAACTTTTAGCCCGTCAAATACGACGCAGAATTCAGTCAAAATAGATCAGTTGCAGCAGGACATCGCTGAAATAAAGCAAGCTCTCCAAAATTTTCAAATAGGTCAGAGTCAAAGTGTGGCGCACATTCAGCAAGGCCCAGGGAGATTCCAAAGCCACCAAAATGCCTACAACTATCCTTATGACTATCCCTCCAACTATCACTATCCTCCTCCTCCTCCTCAACGCTTTGATAGAGGTAGATCTTATGATAGGTCAAATAATCAAAACCCCCGTTTTCGGTCACGCTCTCGTGATGCCAGTAGCAACTTGTGCTGGTATCACCAGAAATTTGGTGACCAAGCTCGTAAATGCGCCTCACGCTTTTGTCCGCGTTATACCGAACAAATGACTTCGGGAAACGCCACCAGCAACGCACAGTAGCGAGTACTGCGTTGCCTCATTCCCAGACTACTCGCCTCTTGACAATTCTCGATCCCGTTACCAAATACCGATTCTTAATCGACACTGGATCCAGTGTATCCATAATCCCTGCCACGGCAAGAGTCAAAAATCAGCCCTTAGTGGCTACACTACGCGCCGCAAACGGCACGCCAATCTCGTGTTACGGTGAACGAGTTTTAGAGTGCAGTCTGGGATTGAGGCGAACTTTCTTGTTTACCTTCCTCATCGCGGAAGTCCAAGAGCCTATCATTGGCGCGGACTTTCTCGAAAAATTTGGGATTGTTGTCGATGTCAAAAATAGATGCATTAGGGACGAGGAGACACAGATCTCAATTCCCGCTGGTAGCATAACTAAAGAAAATGTCTTGCATTCCTTTTCTATTGCTTTCAAGGAGGAGTGCATTTTCGCACAAATCCTCAAAAATTTTCCCGCATTAACAAACCCTAACTTAATTTCCAAAAATATGCAAACCTGCACGAAACACTTTATAGAGACGCAAGGACCGCCTGTCTTCTCCCGTGCTAGGAGATTGCCGCCTGATCGATTGGCGTTAGCCAAGAAAGAATTCGCGCGCATGCAGGAGTGTGGCATCATCCGCACCTCCAAAAGTCCTTGGGCTAGCCCTCTTTTGCTGGTACCCAAGGCTAACGGTGAATTCAGACCGTGCGGGGATTTCCGCAGGTTGAATGCCGTTACTTTACCTGATCGCTATCCTATTCCCTACCTTCACGATTTCAGTGCAAATTTGGAAGGAGCACAAATTTTCTCTAAGATTGACCTGCAGTCCGCCTTTCATCAAATCCCTCTTGATGAGTCCGCTATCCCCAAGACCGCTGTCATCACTCCATTTGGTCTCTTTGAATTTCTCAAAATGCCATATGGTCTCCGGAACGCGCCTCAAACGTTCCAGAGACACATGGCTGAAATCTTCTCTGATCTATCTTTCGCTTTTGTCTACTTAGACGATATCCTTGTGGCGTCCACAACCCCAGAGTTGCACAAAGACCACCTTAGGGTCGTTTTTCAAAGATTGTCCGACAATGGACTCCTCGTAAATCCTGAGAAATGTGAGTTCGGAAAGTCATCACTGATTTACTTAGGTCATGAAATCTCTAGCCTAGGTCTAAAACCTTTGCCTTCCAAAGTAGAAGTGATCAGAAACTTTCCTCTTCCACAGACCCAGAAGGAACTAAGAAGGTTCCTAGGTTCTGTTAACTTCTACCATCGTTTCATACGCAATTGTGCTCAAACTTTAGCGCCCTTGTCCGACCTCCTCGAAAAGAAACATAAAGGCAAATCTATCGAGGTAAAATGGACAGAAGAAGCGCGCAAAGCGTTTGAGGAAATAAAACACAAGTTAGCTTCCGCGACGGAACTATCCTACCCTATTTCTAATGCTGATTTCAGCCTAGTTGTTGACGCATCCAGTACCGCCGTAGGTGCTGTGTTGCAACAACAAGTAGGTACTAATATCTCTCCTCTTGCTTTCTTTTCCAAGAAGATGTCGCCCACTGAGCGTGCTTATAGCGCGTTCGGTAGGGAACTTCTTGCTATCTACCTATCTGTGAGACACTTTCGCTATGCTCTCGAGGCGAGGGAGTTTGTGATCTACACAGATCACAAACCTCTGACCTCGGCGATCAAGATGCCTTCTGAGCGGCATTCGCCTAGAGAAGCTCGACACCTGTCCTTTATAAGTCAGTTCTCAACTGACATCCGTTACATTAAGGGACTAGACAATACCGTAGCCGATTGCCTCTCCAGAATTAATTCTGTCCAAACCAGTGGCGAAATCACCTTCGGCAACATTTGTAATGCTCAAAAGGAGGATCCTGAACTTCAGGACCTTCTCAAATCTTCTAACCCTTCCCTTCCAAAACTAACCTTGGTTGACGGCGTGTATCGTGATGCCGAGCGACCTTCTCGTTTGTATCTTCCTGCGACTCTCCGCAGAGTAGCTGTCCTCCACTACCATTCCCTCAGTCACCCTGGTATTAACCGTACATTGCGTTTGATTTCTGATCGTTACGTCTGGCCAGCGATGCGTAAGGAGGTCAAGCAAATTGTGCAAACTTGCCATGCGTGTCAGAGTAGTAAGGTGGTGAAACATAATCGTGCAGCGCTGCAGAGTTGCGCATTCACAGGTCAAAAGTTTGACTCTGTCCACCTAGACCTAGTGGGTCCCTTGCCTGTATCGCGCGGTTATTCTTATTTGTTGACCATCATCGATAGGTTCACGCGTTGGGTTGAGGCTGTCCCTCTTCCTGATACACAAACTGAGACTGTAGCTCGCGCCTTCATGTCCAACTGGATAGCCAGATTTGGGGTTCCCGTACAAGTCACACATGACCGGGGATCACAATTTACCTCCAAATTTTGGAGTGAGCTCAGTACCGCTTTAGGGTGTGCAAACACATCCACGACAGCTTATCATCCGCAGTCAAATGGACTTATTGAGAGAGTCCACAGAGACCTCAAGTCTGCCTTGCGCTGCCTTAATTGCAGTCACGATTGGACCGATAGACTTCCAGTAGTATTGCTCAGCATTAGGAATCTCTTCCGGCAAGATCAGCAGTGCACAGCGGCGGAGATGTTGTACGGGAAGACACTTCGTCTCCCCGGCGACATTGTTGACCCAAAACCGTTGCCTGAATTTTCATCCGCTGACCGTTCCGCATATGTAACCTGCCTAAAAGATTGCATGCGTAAGATTGAGTATGTTGCTCCACGAATGCCTCAGACTGAGGACAGACTAGATCCTGCCCTGCAAGACTGCACACATGTGTATGTCCGAAATGATGCTATAAAGCCTACGCTCACGCGCCCTTATGATGGCCCATTCAAAGTACTTAAACGCAAGCAAAAATATTTCATCCTCGACAGATTCGGCTCGAGCGACCCTGTGAGCATAGACAGATTAAAAGTCGCATACACTTCGGATCATAGTGTAACTTATAACTCATCATCTTCTCCGCAGAATTCTCCTTCCACTGAGACTCGACCATATCTACCATCTCAGCTTCCTCAGTTGACTGCATTGTTGCCTAGTCAGCTTGAGTGTAACCCTTTCTATGTGCCTGTACACTCAAACCCTATCCATACGCCTATCGTAGACTCTAATTCTAGTCCTCTTACTGTCACAGCGACAAGTCTGGAGAGACCAGACGAGCCCGCTGCAGTAACTCCTGTTCCTAGGACTCTTGCTGATCTAAACTTGCAGACCCGTTTGGTGAAACTTCCCCGCTCAGTATCGTTTGCCAATTGCCGAACTCGGCAGGGTCGTGTAGTTCGCCCTCCTTCCCGCTACAGATGATTGCAGCGGGTGGACCTTTCGGTCTGCGCCTTAGGGGGTAATGTAGCATACCGCTACATAAGTGTAAAAATTAGAAATTCGCTATTCATACTTGAATAAATTAATTAGCAGCATCAAAAATATTACTCTAATTTATTATTAATTATTTTCTACTTCTAATTCGTAATTATTAAAATTTTTGTGTAAATACATGAGAGATCAAATAATCAATTTACATTTCGAGTTCTTAAGAAGCCCGTCTGGCAACACACTAGCGCGTCGCCTAGTCCACTTACTCTTGCTTGTGGCGTGGTTGCGCAAACATCTCGACCTCTACAGCCTCGCCCTACACAAAACCTTCAAAATCAAATCTCCCTGGGCTTCTGGTTTTCCTGAGCGCCATGATGATTGCTTAATGCCATTCTCACATTATCAGTGACTAACTTGCTATTACTAATCTGGACAAGTAATTCAACTTGAGTGTGCCCCCTGCTAATGTGCCACTTGATTCCGCTCACATGAGCCGGATTTTGCTTGCTCATTCACACCCCATCTTATTTTTGGGAGTCATTAGATATTCTTGAACTACGTCATTGACTCTCGCTCAATCATCTCAAGTTACTTAATTCCACTTCCCCAAATTCAACTCATTCACCACGCTTAACTCCATCGTGTGCCGGCCTTCGTCGACTCCAGCCTGTTCCTCCGGCACGGATCACCAATTTCACAAGCTCTCCGGGATCAAGAACCAAGACAGTTCCTGGTGTTCGCTACCCAAATAAACTACATCACGGAAAACCAAGCTGAGTTATCCAAACGTGTTTCATTATCATCTCACTATTTTCCCATGCGCTTCGAGAGAAAATCGAGTTTTGTCTTAGCCGTCAAATCAAAAATAACCACTGAACCACTCAACGGCAAACCCCAAAACCCGACATGTCCCCAAAGATGAGAGGGAAAAACTTGTTCCAAAATCTAAACCGTGTGTTCTTGTAGGATATGGAAGTGGATCCAAGGGATATCGTCTGTATGACATAAGCAGCAGAAGGATATTTTTGAGTAGAGACGTTATGTTCAATGAATCTCAGCAGATGCCAATTGAGAAGGAGCCTTCTGAAGTAAATGATGGCAATTTTACTCTTCTTCCTCAGGATCCAGAACCAGAAGACTCTGAGGGAGGGGTGGAGCATAGACAGTCAGATGCTGGGATGGAGAGAGTGGAGCCTAGACAATCAGCCAGGTATCGACGCGCTCCTGATAGGTTTGGTGAATGGGTGTATTTAATGAAAAATGAGCTTGATATACCATCTTGTGTTCAAGAAGCACTCAGTGGACCAGAAACAAAACTATGGGAAACAGCTATGGAGAATGAGATGGAGTCTATAAATCAAAACAAAGTATGGTCTCTTGTAGAGTGTCCTAATGAAAAAAAACCTATCAAATCAAAGTGTATCTTTAAAAGAAAAACCGGACCCGAAGGAAGCATTTGCTCCTACAAAGCTCGCCTTGTGGCTCAGGGCTACTCACAAAAATATGGCACTGACTACGACGAGACCTTCAGTCCCGTGGTTCGATTTGAATCTGTCAGGAAAGTACTAGCTTTGGCTGCCAATTGCAACATGCAAGTCCATCACATGGACGTTGCAACAGCCTTCCTTAATGGAGAACTGGTTGAAGAAGTGTACCTGGTTCAACCTGACGGTTTTGTTATCAAAGGCAAAGAAAATCTGGTGTGTAAACTACAAAAATCGCTCTACGGACTAAAACAAGCTCCTAAGTGTTGGAATACTACACTAGATAGCTATTTGAAGAAATTGGGTTTTGTACAATCTAAGAGTGATGCTTGTATATACACTCGTGTTCAAGAGAAGAAACTGTGTATGTAGACGACCTAATAATTGCTTCGGAGTCTGGTGACGAAATAAATCAAATAAAGATGAGTCTTTCTACCCAATACCAAATGAAAGACCTTGGTGTGCTGAGTTACTTCCTAGGTGTAAGTGTTGTACAATCTAAAAACAATGTTTTCTTAAATCAAACTGCTTACACTGAGGCTCTGTTGTCAAAATTTGGCTTTGATAATTGTAAACCTGTTGCAACTCCAGCTGATGTATATGTAAATCCGATATGCTCCCCAAATGATGTCGAATTTGCCCCTGCTACTTATCAAAGTGCTGTAGGTAGCCTTTTGTATTTGTCAACCAAAACTCGACCTGACATTGCATTCGCAGTGAATAATGTTGCTAAATACAGCTCCAAACCTCTTGAACAGCATTGGATGTGTGTTAAGAGAATATTCAGGTACCTGAGAGGCACCTCCAAACTTAGGTCTCTTGTATAGCAAATGTTCTGATACTTGCATTGGTTATTCAGATGCTGACTGGGCTGGTGATAAAAATGACCGAAAGTCTACCTCTGGTTACTGTTTCACCCTCAGTAATTCGGTAATTACGTGGAGATCTAATAAACAAACTTGTGTAGCCCTCTCAACTGCAGAAGCCGAATACGTTGCTCTTGCCGGTGCGGCTCAAGAGGCTGTCTGGTTGAAGCACTTACTCAGTGATCTAAAATTTGGTACTGTGGAACCAATGGTTATAAACGAAGACAACCAGTCAGCCATCTGTCTTGCCAACAATCCCAAATATCATGGGAGGAGCACGCACATCGATATTAAGTTTCACTATGTACGGGATCTTGTAAGTAACAAAGACATAGACGTAGTGTATTGCCCAACCGACGAAATGCTCGCCGACATATTTACCAAGAACCTGCCCATAGAAAAGTTCTCTAGGCTGAGAACGAAGTTAGGAATGGTCTCATCTGACACTCATTCAATGTGAGAAGGAGTGTTGAAACCTTTATTGTAGCACCTTGAATGTATATGTGTATAATACTGATAATGTTACAGTGTTCTTGTGTTAGAATGTGTTTAGACATTACTCCGCGCTGAGAACTGAGCTCATGGTTCTCGGGCTTGGCTGGAGCCCATTCCACCGCTATCCTTCGTGATGTAAACTGTGTCCTGCTCTGTGTACTGATTATACAAACTCCAAGTGTCTCGTCTTACTTAACCTACCTCCAATACATTTAAGTCCGTCTTGTTTCAGTTCAAACTTGCATTATATTAATTAATTGATAATATGAGTGATATAGAGGAACTTAGTAACAGTGATAGGGAGGTTACCACTAACCAGTGGCCTTAGTGGAGCTAGACTAGCTCCACTAGGGCCCTATTTTTGTGGTATAATTGATGTTGGCTTATAATTCTAAGTGTTATTTACGATCTAGACAATCGTGGATTTTTTTGCCAATCTTGCCTTTTTTACAAGGTAATCTTGGCTTTTAATACTTTTGTGAGTGTCAACCCTGGTGGTCGACAGGCGGCGGGGCCGTGTGGCAAAACGTGTGCGTACTTGTGTGTTGTTGGCTGGATCGCGCTGAATGTATGTATTGTGTGAACGTGGCGTCGCGTGCTGATCTTTATTAGTTTTGTCTTTAGTGTTGTGTTTTTGAGAGTTAGAACTATAATTGGTGGTTTAATAGTTGCTAATGTGACGGATATTATACAATTGTGTGTAGGTCATATAATATATGTATAATATATATACAACTGAATATATCTGAACGGGTCAGTTGTTTGCTTTAATCGCTACTTAAAGAGGAATTTAAAAACGAGGAAAATTCCAAAGAACTTAATTATATATACTAGGAAAACTCTTTCCTCTTCAAATGTTAATAGTTTCCTCTTCAGGAAACTATTAACATTGGTTTAAACCGTTTATTTTCGGAAGGCAGCTCAAAAGTTATGGGTTTAACTCGCAAAATGTTTAGTGCGCTACTGGAATTATCTGTAGCGCACTCTTTCTTTATATTTGCAGGCAAACTTTATTAACAAATAGACGGGCTAGCAATGGGGCTTCCGTTGGCTCCGTCACTTGCCAACATTTTAATGGGTTTCCACGAAACAAAGTGGTTTAATGAATGTCCCTCTGATTTTAAACCGGTGTTCTATAATCGATATGTAGACGATACTTTTGTTCTATTCAACCATTCATCTCATGTTGCGCAGTTCTTGAACTATATTAATTATAAGCATCAATCAATTAAGTTTACCGTAGAAGTTGAAAAGAATAACTCCCTTGCCTTTCTTGACTGTCTCGTGACGAGAGTCGAAGATCACTTTCAGACCTCAGTGCACCGTAAGCCAACTTTCACAGGATTAGGCTCAAGTTTTTTCAGTTTTTGTTCAACAAGCTTCAAAATTAATTGTGTTCAAACTCTAATCAATGGAGGTTACAAAATATGTACAACCTTCAAAAATGTTCATAGTGAATTTGAATTTCTGCGCAAATATTTTAAAACTAACGGTTTTCCCTTGGGTGTCATCAATTCGCAAATTAAAAAATTTCTATCGAAACGATACGCAAAGCAGACCGTTGAACAAAACAATAAAGAACTTCTAGATTGCTCTCTCCCGTATTTTGGGGCGCCTTCTGAAAAATTGTCATCTGAGTTGAAATTATTGTGTGGAAAATACTTTTTAAACCTTCAGTTACGCGTATCTCTTTTTCATAATTTTAAGGTTGCTTTTTTTCCGGTACAAGGATACGCTTCCGATGGAGATGCGAGCCTCTCTGATTTATTCTTATAGTTGTCTGCAGTGCACATCATCGTACGTCGGCATGACGTCACGCAATTTTTATATCAGAGTGGCTGAACATCGGGGTCGAAGCTTCCGCACAGGGAACCAATTAGCACACCCCTAACACTCCGCAGTACGTAATCAAGCAGAAAAATGCAACGCACCGATATCCTCTGCTGACTTCAAAATCTTAGATTCAACTTCAACTGCATTCGACATTAAAATTTTAGAGTCACTACATATTTTTAAACGAAAACCGGCCCTCAACAATACTGACAGCTCCTACCCTTTGCAAATTTTAACTAGGTAGCAATCCTTTCGATTTTTTTTATGGGTCATTTTTAATATTATTTTGTTTTCGTGATTTTCATTCATGACTGTATCCAACTTTTTGTTTTCTCTTTTATTACAGACAGAATGATTTGTACTTTTACGAACTGATGATGGAGCTGGACTTCGAAACGTTTTCCTAGTAAATATGATTAAGTTCTTCCGAATTTTCCTCGTTTTTAAATTCTTCATATATATACAATATATATAAATATTATATATATTATATATGTACATACACACACACACACTATATTTTATTCAGATTTATTCAGATACATTTTATTCAGAGTTTCGTTTCCGACTGTCTTTTGGTACCTCGGAAGTACTATGCCATCGGACTTTCCTTGGTATTCTGTTGTTGCCTCAAAAAAAAAGACAAAGCGAGATATTTTGTTACACCAAAAATAAGCGGGACAAACATTAAAAAGGCCTGCCTCTGGTCACCTTATTTAATAGTAATGCAACTTTCAGTGCTAAAAGCTGTGTTTCGTTAGTGTCTGTGTATATTGTGTACATTTGTGCAAGTGTTTTACGTTTTTCCGATTCTGATTTATCTCATTTAATCTTATGGTTATATATATGTATACACATTTTTTCCACATATAGTATTGACCTAGTGATGGCGTTGCTAAAGACTGTTCCTGCAAGCCAAGGAGACTCAGCGGAGTCTATTGACTCTGAGCTCACTGATACTGAGGCTGAACCTCAGTCACCCTGGCCATTCCTTGGCAAGTGGGTAAAGTATAAAAAGATGGTTGGCGACAGCTACGTCTTCCAGTGCTTGACCTGTCTCCCCAAGATCATTGAGGTGAAGGCGAACAAGACCACCAAGGCCAACCTGAAGAGCCGCTTCAAAAGGATTCATCCTGACAAGGCAAAACAGTTTGATGAAACTTGCAAGGCCAATGTTGGGACTGGCGGCCGCAGCAGGACCCGGTCCGGTCAGTCAGACGACGGTGGGTCAACCAGCAAGAAGCAGCGGCAGATGACCATCACCGAAATCATCATGGCCCAGGGCAGCTCCGTACTGCAGTCCACCGTCGACAAGACAATTGTCAGGTTTGTGGTGAACAACATGCTTCCGCTGCAGATTGTGGACAGTCAGAGCTTCAGGGACATGATCCACACCCTCAACCCTAAGAAAGAGGTACCCTCCAGGAGGACGCTGGGGAGGAGGATCCTCAAAACCTATGAGGAGATGAAGGAGAGCCTCACCAGGTAAGAAACTAAGAAAATATTCAAATATTGAAAAAAAATCCAATGAATAATGATTAATAAAATCAGTTGAAATTATGCTTACATATCAGCAAACTAGAGAAAGTCAAGTGGGTGAGCACTACAGCTGACTGCTGGTCAGCTAACAAGAAGGGGTACTTAGGTATGACTGTTCACTGGCTGGACCCAAACACCAGGGTCAGGAAGATGGCTGTCCAGGCCTGTGAGAGGATCATGGGGAGCCCCACCTATGATGTACTTGCACAAGTCATGGCGAATATCCACAGCCGGTTTGGGATAGAGGACAAGGTCACCATGTGAGTTATTATATTTTTTGTTTCAGAATTTTTGAATATTGTTAGGTTAATAAAGTAGCGATAGTCGATAGAATGAAGTTATCGTCTATAACTAACTATTATTAAATAATGATACATTCTAAAATCTTTTTTATTTATTTCAGGACTACCACAGACAATGCTGCCAATTTTCAAAAAGCATTTGTCACATTTGTCTCTGATCTGGATGACCGCCAGGAAGAGGAGACTCGCGCTCCTGAACCTGAGGCTGAGCCTGCGGACACCCACCTAGAGGTGCTCATCGCTGACCCTCCAGAGGGCCAAGAGGACCTGGAGCTAGAGGTGTGTGGAGTACACTGAATATTACTCTGTCCAATGCTACTTCAAAAGTACTTCAAGGAATGGTTTAAAGTTAAAAAAATATGCATTTATGCAAATTTTGGATAATTTTTTTTTCCAGTTCATTGCACTTGATGGCTTGGAGAAGGGCAGCGAGGACGGCATCACCAAGCTGCCCAGGCAGCACAAGGTGCGGCGCACTCACTGAACCTGGTCGCCAGCGCCGACATAGAGGAGAGGCACATGCCTGGAGCCTTCAAGAAGGCATACAGGAGCGCCATTGCTAAAGCCCAGGCGCTGTGGAACAAGCAGGGTAAGTCATAAAATGGTAATATAAAAAATATTCATAAATAATTCAGCAATAATACAAATAATTAAATAATGCAAAACTTTTTTTCAGGAACAAGCACAGTGTTTTCGGACAGACTTTACACGGCGATAAATAGGCGGCTTACTGCTCCTACCAAAACAAGGGGGAACAGCCTCTATGACAGCCTGGTGGTCCTCAACAAAGTGCTGGAGGAAAAGAAAGACCAGCTGCACCGGTGCATGAACCAGCAGAGGAATCTGACAGTGTTTGTCCAGAAGAACATTGACTTCATGTCAGAATATTCTGAGGTAAATAAGCTAAATATAAGTTTGGGGTTATCGCGATACTTTACTGCTTTTTACTCTTTATCTTAAGCTTATATTTTAAAATGAGTTAATTAAATAACACTATTTGTCTATTTCAATTATCAGGTTATGGCACCTATCGCCAACGCAATGGACCAGATACAAGGGGAGAAGCAATGCTACTTGGGCTGCCTGATCCCCACCCTCATTGTGGTCAAGAAGAAGCTGTTCAACTTGATGACCAGCAGCAATCTGCGGTTCTGCGAGCCCCTAGTCAACAGCCTTCTAGCTGCCATGGAGAGGAGGTTCGCCGCCACCTTTAACGACGAGGAGTGTCTTCTGGCCACTGCCTTCCACCCCAAGTTTCGCCTCAAGTGGATGGGGGCTTTTGAGGAAAGAATGGTCAGGAGGTCAGAGGTCAAGTCCCTGATGGAGAGGAAGGTGGAGGAGTTCTTGCGGCGTGCTGACCTGAACACCGCCAGCAGCAGCAGCAGCAGCGATGACATGGAGGCGGAGGACTACTACGCCAGCATTTGTGATGAGGAGAATGACACTGGGGGTCATCACAGGTCTACTAAGTCCAAGGCCGCTCATATTGTGCATGTGTGGCTGCAGGCCAAAGGGACTGACAGTCTGGCAGACACTGCCTTCAACAGCGAGAAGGTCCTCATCGACCTCTTTTTGAGGTACAACACGGCGATGCCGAGCAGCGCCGCGGTGGAGCGTTTGTTCTCCCTCGAAAAGGACATCATCAGGGCCAAGAGGAGCTGCCTCTCTGATGAAAACTTCAACATTCTTATGTTTATGAAGGGGAACATGCTGCAAAACCTCGTCTAAATTTAGGTATTTTACTTTAACCCGCAGTTTTCATTAGTAGACAGGATAAACATTTATTATTTTTTCTAAAAGTTTTCAATGACTTCTATTTTTTTCTAAGATTTTCTATTTTCTACGATAAAGAAAAAAAATATTTCGATATGTTTCTTTATTTAAAATACCATTATCGTTATCGCTAGTATCGGCAATTTGGATTTATCGATTTATCGGTTATCGATTATTGGCGATAAATTTTTCGCCAATTATCGATTATCGGTTATCGACGATAAGGTTTTCGTTATCGATTTATCGGTTATCGCGATAACGTTTTTTAGTTATCGTGCCCACCACTGCGCACTCTAAGAGTAGCAATTCATAAACAATCAATAAATGCACACAAGCAACTTTAGGACAACCCTAAGAGAGCCACTTTAGCTCGCTACCTTTCATCCTCTGTATGAACGAGCTAGATATTGGAATCAACGGGAAATTTAATAATTTCATAAATCACTCACAAATTTGTAAGAGTGCACTCAGCGAGTGCCTCAGTATTACTATTGAAGCATACCTTAACTGATTTCTCCAATCGACGGAAACCTGGCAAATGATCTTCAAGGCTGAAAAAATGTCAGATGTGCACCAACTGGAGCATAACTTCACTAGAACTGATCTTCGAATGCTCTACTGATACTCTAACTGAAGCAGTTGGAATATCATTCGAGAAGATATTGGTATCACTATCCACAAAGATCTCAAGAATGACCAAAAAATAGAAAAAAAAGCGTAAAGAGGGAGAGCAGAGCAGATTTCGTCGTTTCACAATGAAATTTTGTGAAAAAAGTTAAAGGACATTACACTACCCTTTTCAAGCTCTAGTCCGACCGCATCTGCATGAAAAACGCGGGGGATAAGCGGTCTCCAATTTTGAAATGAGGACTTAATAACTTGGGAGCAATGCAGCGTTAAGCAACGAACACGACGTCAGAACTCTGCAACCGTAGTTTACGAGCAACGGCCTTAACTAACTAAACTCATTTCTATTAAACAAACAAGAATGCGGGATCAATAACCCAATGGCTTTAATAATGTCACCCTAGAAAAGCCTATTGACACTACACGAAGTCAATGAGTCAGAAATAGCACTCTGAAATAAGTAAGCGAAAATTGCGAGCCAACTGAGACCCTGAATTTTTATCCATTGAAAATGATCAGAATTTGGACGATCTCCCACAAAATTTCGTCTCTACTAGCACGGTGAATGCTTTCATAAACTTTCCTCACTTTTCACTTCACGCGAATATAGTTCTGAACCAAAATCAAATACGCACTCAAAATTAACTACTTTGCAGAAAAAAGCCCAATTAACGCACTACACGAGACCTAGAAGTAAAAGGTTCCCGGCCGCCATGGTGCAGCTTCAGTGAGGGCCACTTTTGTTGCGCCAGCACAGGCAGCACTCGGCTCGTGGTGCCATTAGCCAGCAAAAGCATCGCGCGGCTGCCAATTAGGAGCAGCTGCACAAAAATGCCTTCAATTATCTTTTTCCCCTGCACATTCTGTTTGGAACGAGCCCAGACTGAGTTATTGTTAAAAAATTGCAGTTATTAATGAATAGCGCGTGATAATGACTGACTGCCTTGAAAGTCATGTATACTTTATACAAAAACCGTAGTGCATATATGTTATAGCAAACCTGTCTCTTCAAAATGGTGGCATGAATGACAATATAAGACTGCATCTGTCATGAATTACCAGTGCAGAAAACTTTTGTTTAACAGTATTTATTAAGATGCGATTTTGGCCTAATGAATTAAAAACAACACTAAATCACTCAATACTGTTTGGGTTGGATACTTATAAAATAATTATTAAAGTTAAGAAATTGATCAATAATCATGCATTTATCGAGGGTAAAATATTTCATTTATCTTAGGTAGCATATTTCAAAAATCTGCTGAGAATTCCGCGAGAAATATCATTCGTGTAATGATAATTTGTGAATGGCTGCGCACACACTACCGCCAGGAATATTACTATGAGTCCGACTATGAGAAACGTAAATTTCTCTCGGTGTATTAGTGAAAGACTCAAATTATCTGAGATATGCAAAAGGAGCGGCATTTTACGTATATTGGAGCCACTGACAAGTTTTGAAATTTTCATTAAAACCTGAAAGCTGAATTTTGCATAACTAAGTTACTGGGAGTAGGTTGTCGGCGATGGCAACCAGGCTCAGGTAAGTAATCAAGCGAGAATGCGAGATTTTTGACACGAGACCAGATTATGCCGGGTGTTGAGTAATTCGATGCATATTTATTTTAACCGTATACGGAAAAACGCAAGATAAACGATTTTCATGAATAACAAAAACCTCAAAACTCCTTCGTTTTCGAGACCTTATTCCCTGAAATAACTTTAGATTCCTGTAGGAATAGTCTTAAGCGCGCGCCAACAGCCCAGATGTTAGATTTTACTCGGCTGCATTGTAAGGCTATTCCTACGGGAATCTGAAATTATTTCAGGTCGTCATTTCTCAAAAAACAAGGGGTTTTAGGTTTTTGTCACTCATGAAAATTGATTTATTTTGCGTTTTCTGTATATGTTTAAAATTTGTGCTTCGAATTACACAAGACCCTGTATATGACCCAACGGGTCAGGACGTTCGTGCAACTTTTTTCTAACATATATAGCGGTCAACAATTATTCTTTTTTGAAAAAGAGAAATGACTCAATAACAATAAAAACCTCCCTTTGAATATTCTGATCAAAAAATTAATTTGAGAACATTAAAAAAAAGCTTGTCATGGACCACATATCCATACATGTGGTGAGATTAATATAAGTTGGGCCATAAAGTACGCACATTTTCCCTACATATTTATAAAAAACACTCGCGTGCAATATGAAAATAGGTTTGAGGTCAATTAAAAAGTTATTAATTTCGCCTATGTTTTCAGGGAACAAGAGCCTTCAGTTTTTTTCTGTCTTATAATTGTGTTGACTGTTGCTGGCAACCAAGCAAACCAGTAAACTGGCAACCGAATAAGATGGTTATAGTTTTATAATAGTTCAAAATGGTTCTCCGGAAGTTTCCTGATCTCTAAGTAAAAAGGAGAAAACTGAAATAACCTTATCAAACATTTACTCGAAATAAATACTGCGAGTAAAACAGTAAAATTAAACGTTTCGAGCATTCGCTTATCTTCAGCAAATGAAATTTACCTGAAAAGACATAACATGAATTTGAAAGTTGATAACTTTAAATAGCTAACCTTAAAGCTACCTGTTAACTATGGACAACGATAAAGAACAAACTTGGTTGTTAAAAATTGGCTTATTTCTTGAAATGAGACTAAAATTTTTAACTTGTAAGAAAAATTTGGATCTAGTAAGAATTTTGAAATTACTGATGTTAAACGGGCTATTACACTGCTCAGAATGATTTCTAAGAGCTGATGAGGAGGGCTAGATGAGTTTCAAAGATATGCTTCCTACCGAGATGCAGGCCTCCCTAATTTACAAATTTCGTTGAGCACGGTGTGCATCTGCATGAGTATGTCGGATTGACTTCGCGTACTCTAGGTTGTAGAGTAGCTGAGCAATTAGAAATCATTCTGGTGGTGTAATAGCCCGTTTAACATCAGTGGTTTGAAAATCATAACTAGATCCAAATTTTCCTCCGTTTTAAAGATTTTAGAGTCTCAATTCATTTTCAGAAATGAGCCGATTTTAAACAACCAAGTTAGTTCTTTTCCGTTGTCCATAGTTAACTGGTAGTTTTTAAGGTTAGTTATTTCAATTTATCGACTTCTAATTCATGCCATGTCTTCCCAGGCAAATTTCATTTGGAGAAGAGGAGCGAATGCTCGAAACGTTCAATTTTACTGTTTTAATTACAATTTTTAATTCGAGTAAATGTTTTGTACGGTTTTTATAGTTCTCTCCTTTTTATAATAGTTTAATGACTGAACGCATATTTCTTTCATTTTTTAATTCCCTTGGTAACATACCGTATACTCGCGTGATGTACTCGAGTGAAAGCAGGAAATTAGAGGTAAAATGAAATTGATTTCCGTTGTCAAGTAGTACAACCATACTCTGGTCGCCATCAATAACACATAAGTGCAGCTGGATGTACAGTTCGCTTTACGTAGATTTTGAACGATTCTTTACTTACTCCTTAGAAGGAAATCACCTCCCCCAATCTGTACAGATTAGCGTAGTATGTTCGTGTTAAGAGAGATAGGTAGAGGGGTAGAGGGAGAGCTCTTGGCAAGATCCTCAGGAATGCAGCTGATAAAGAGGGCTATTGCGGTTACGATGAAGCCGAGTCATGATGTGTGTCTCGTAATCAGATAGTTCTTTCCAGAGATTGTTTCGACTTGCTTCCTGCTGACCGAGTCAGAAGGCTCGAAGCTTGAAATGGACGAATTGCTGAAAATTGTATTGAGAAAGAAATACTGATAGTTCATTCATAAACTACTCTACAGAAGGCTTCATTCCCATTTCAGTGATTCTGGTTGGTTCAATTATTCGTCATATACTAATTTTCATTGTGTTAATTTCACCTTATGAGTGCCGTTTAGTGCAGCTGCTCAAAGTTGTGAAATGAATGCATTTTTTAACAGTGGACTGACGCCAGATATTGTTTGCATTACTTTACTGATTAAAATGAAATCTCGATTAGTCAGATACAAGTTTCCTTCTTAACAATATTTGTGCAGGCATAATAATGCCTGCACCTCATCCGATTGCAACGAAAATAATTATTTTCGTTGCGGCCGGATGAGGTTAACAGCAAATTTCTAAACCCAAACGAGCATGAGTTGATTGTTGTGAGGACGTCTTAGTATAAATTTCTTTCAGAGTGTGTTTCCAAAGTAAAGTTTATAACCAAAGTGATGTCTTCATCGTTTGTGAATTATGTAAGATGTTATTTTATTCATTCAAAAAATGTTCAACTCACAACCTTGAGTTTGAGGTAATATCAAATAAACATTGGCCCCCAAATTTAGAAAAATGCATTAATCATCAGCTGTTGTTTGCAGATGATACAGCGCTTGTAGCTGATTCAAAGGAAAAACTGCGGAGACTGTTGCAGAGTTTGGTAGAGTGTGCGAAGACGTAAGTTGAGAGTGAATGTGTATGAAAGCAAGGTGATGAGAGGTTCAAGAGGTGGATTGTTTGGAACATTAGATGTGAGGAAGAATGGTGAAGTGTTAGAGGAGGTAGAGCATTTTAGGTACCTCGGGTCGGACATGGCAGTTGAGGATAGTATGGAAGTCGAAGTGAGGCATCGAGTGAGTGAAGGCTGCAAGACATTGGGTGCAATGAGGAAAGTTTTTGAATGCAGGAATTTGAGTATGAGTGCTAAGAGGGCACTGTTTGAAAGCTGAATCGCGCCAGTTTTGCTCTATGGATCAGAGTCTTGGGGTTTAAGAGCAGCTGAGAGGAGGAAGTTTGATATGTTTGAGATGAAGTGTTTGAGAAGCGTGTATGGAGTAACAAGAAGAGATAGGACCAGGAATGAGTTGGTTAGGGAGCAGACGGGTGTAGTAAAAAGATGAGCAGTAAAAAGAGTGCTTGGATAGTTTAGGGATGTTGAAAGAATGGATGTTGAGCCGCTGGTAAAAAAGATTTATAGGTCGGAAGTGAGTGGTATTAGAGCGCGAGGTAGGCCACAGATGAGTTGGATGGATGGAGAGAAACGTGCTTTGTATGAGAGAGGTCTGACTGTGGACGTGGCGAGAGGCATGACTGAGGACAGAAGTGAGTGGAAGCAGTGCATAAGGAGGTAATTTTATTTTTTGACGCAGACACTGGAAGCCTGCCCGTGTGTGATGGGGTTGACCTGTCCTGTGGTGGGGGAGGGCCTGCACTCAATAAAGCGGTCGGGGGTAAACCAAGTATGGCTGTCGGGCGTGACTGTGGAAGATGGTTGTACTGGGCTGCTACTGATCCGGGCAGTCCTAGTGCGGCCAGTGCTGCCTCTCTCGCCTCCTAGTGTCTGAGGGTGATGATTGTGGCATGCTGTCGGTTACCCTTCCGTGGGGAGGAGATGCCTGGTAAATGCATGTATGTACATTACTCGAACCATTACTCACAGGCTTCTAGTCAATATTGACCGAATCTACGGTAAAATCCGATTCTACGTGTACAATACGCACGGTTAAACTCAGGTTGACCAGTCTTCAATTGACTACCAAACCTATGATACTAATTTACATACGCTCTGTTAACTTTGCAAACTGTTTAATAAAGATTACTACAATGAGATAATTGAATACCGGGCATCAACCCCTGATATCTGCCTTCTATACCGAGTTGAAAATCTAAGAGCGACTTAGTTTAAGATTTCAGGCAGTTCTACCAAGAAAAAGTAGTTCGCAAATGAATTTAAGCAGTTAAATGATGAATTTCAATTGTGTTAAGTTTGCTAAGGGCATCGGCAGATCGCGGCAGTAGTTATCGCCTGTTGAATGCAAGCAGACAAAGCCCTTATGGCAACGTGAGTTTTCGACAGTAATTATTTCGGTCAGTTTTGCTCCTCAATGAAAGTAATTACCTTCTCTCAATAATTAGTTGTAAACTGTGTTAATCAGTCAAGGGCAATTACTGGAGAATCAATTCATAGGCAGGATTTTTTTTGTTGAAAAATTTTGCGGATATCTTATAATCGTTCAGCCTAAGTGGTAAAGAATCTTAAGATTAAATTGGATCGGTTTACCGACAAAGTGTTTGAATGAAGCACACGTTTCGTTGAGATCAAAATTACAAGCAGTCTTCAGAGTTTGCTGATAAAAATGCAATATGATGCTAAGCTTCTTTACCAAAAATCGTTGCAAACACCGGTATACACTAACTCATATTTATGCTCTTACACTTCAGCCCTTTACGGCCTGGGTGCACGAATTCGTACAGTGGAAAATAAAAAAATAATACCAGAGATATTTTATGCTAGTTATTACATGGCCTAACTAGCCTCATTCGTACAGCCCCGATCTACATGCCGAATGTTGCAAGATGGTAATTACGCGCGGGAACTAGTCAGCGAAGTCCTGTTTGTTGCTAGGTGCGGTCGTTGTCATGAACTTCCCCGACACTTCTTCTTGTTACACTCATGAATCATAAAAGAGGTGAATAGCGCAGAAATAAAAATACTGACAATGACTATATTTATTCAATAAAGGCATGGAACGATGTGTTCGTTCATATTTCATAATGCACATTTACTAAACCATGAAAAGTTCCGTGAACTAATTCGTTCAGTTATGATTATGGGCTTTCTCTTGTGCGCTGTACGAAATAGTTCAGTTCGGCTTTTGCCAGCCTAAAAGCTATAATTCATTCATATTTGTGCTTAATTTTCAGGAATAGCAACGAATTTGTTCTACAGTAAGAGAACTAGTCAGCTAAGTGGTGCCAATTCGTTTTTGGTTGCCGTCGACAGCGATGAGGAAGAAGAAGAATATGACAGAGATAATAGGGTTGAAGATCCTACATGTCAGCGCGTTTGTGCATTTGTCTCTCTGACCCCGTTTTGCGAGTATAAATATACTCGCCGCATTCTTAGATGCGCATTTGGTTCGCATCCCACTCTGTAACAACATCGCTATCATTAAACCTCGCAGTTCTCCAGCGAATCTTTATCCTTTGGTCCGCACATGCATTTGTTCCTGACAAAATCCATATCTGTGAGCGAGGTGAGATCATAGGAAAGGAAGACAACCAATTCATGGATACTGAGTGATTTAGATGATTCAACGCAAGATCTCGCATTCAGTACTGGTGAAAGCTACCTGGATCTTAGTCTCTCCAGTCCTATTGCCTACGTAAGAGAATATTTGTCTGAAGATTTTTTGGACCTCCTTGTGAACCAAAGCAACTTAGATATATTTAGCTCAAAAAAATCAAACCAAGTTCTCAATACTGATTGCAAAGAAACTGAGCAGGGGATTGACCTAATTTATTACTTTCTTTAATCAAAATAATATGTGTTAGGATGCATTGGAGCATCCAATTGCTAGGTCTTTGAGAGGTGCCTGGAAGGGTCAAGAGCAGATACAGATAGCTTGAAATAAAGTCCAATATACATTTGGTAGGTAATAAATCCAACATGACTGAAGGCAGGTTGAGTATAATGTGTCCAATGATTGCCTATCTACAATCGAAGTTCAGAGATATACCAATGGTGCGAAACCTGTGTATTGACGAAAATTTGCTACCTTTCAAGGGGAAGACATCATTGAAACAATACCTTCCCAATAAGCCCCAAATACGTGCATTGTGAATTTTAATTCTTACGAACATATTTTACAGCTAATGGGTTTCCCTGTGCCATATTAATTCGTAAATTAAAAATATTCGATCAAAATAATACAGGTCACAAGCTTTGAAAGTTAACAGTATAGACCGGTTGTACTGTTCTATTCCGTATTTGGGAGCACCGTCTGATAAGCTGTCTCGTGAATTGAAATTACTGTGTGAGAAATATTTACATAATTTTACTTTACATGTCACTCAGGTAAATAATTTCAAAATTGCTTTTTTTCGGTACAAAGATACGCTTCCCAGTGATATGCAAGCCACTTAGGTGTACTCTTATACAGGGTGGGCCAAATGAAGTCATCCGATGTTGTTTGGCTCTAATTTTTTTTTAGAAATAAAAAACCTCGATTCTGTTTTTTTAATATGTTTATTTAAACCTTTGCAACTATATTGTTTAAGTCGAGAAGATGATATCGGCCCAATGGGCGCCGCCACATTATTGATTGCTATACTGGCGCGTTTTATGGCATTTTTCATCACTTCGGCGAGAACTTCGGGCGACAGATTCTCGGACTCGTGTCGAATGTTGTCCTTAAGTGATTCCAGGGTCTCGGGCTTGTTCACATACACACGGGACTTCAAAAAACCCCACAGAAAAAAGTCTGGAACGGTCAAATCGGGCGACCTTGAGGGCCAGTCCAAATCGCCAAAACGAGAAATCAGGCGACCCGGGAACGCCGCCTTCAGAATATCGGTTGTGGCTCGCGCACCCTTAGCTCGAGCTAAGGGCGACGTACCTAAGCCCCGCACACACTTTGCAACATGTCGCGGTTCATGCCGCATTGACGAGTTGCCATCGGTTGTGGCTCGCCACAACCGATATTTACATCTGTCCGATATTTACATCTGTCAACTTCATAAATGCCAAAACAGATTTCACACTGGCCGCAATCTGCACAAAAAAGGCCTATCACAATGGGGTGACTGCTTTTGGCCCACCTGATAGTTGTGTGCAGTGCACTTCTTCGTACGTCAGTATGACGTGACGAAATTTCTATTTCAGAGTTGCAGAGAATGGAGGTGGAAGCTTCCGTACTGGTAACCAACTAGCACACCCATGGCATTCTGCAGTGCGAAATCATGCCGAAACTTGCCATGCCCCGATATCTCCTGCCGATTTCAAATTATTTTAGACTCAGCTTCAACCCCGTATGACATCAGGATTTAAGAGTCCTTGCATATCGTCAAGCGCAACCCTGACTTAAACAATATGGACTTTTCTTTTCGTACCCTTTGCAAATAGTGAATAGGTAGATTCCCCGTCAGTACCAGCCTAATTTCATTTCATACATATGTACCGCATGTATTCTTTTTGTGCTTCTGTGTTGTGCTTTTTGTTTTTCCGTGGCAGGACTCCGAAACGCTTTCTTAGTAAAGATGATAAATTTAATCGAAATTTTCTTCGTTCTTAGATTACTGATGAGGTTGCGATTAAAGCAAACCTCTGACGTGTTCACTTAGACCACTAGGAAAACATTTTGTTGAATGACAGAGCTGCGGCTTGCAGGTTTTATTGGTGAGAGTACGGACGATGGTATCAGAGCCGGGTTAAACCGGGCAATCTTGGGCAAAACCTAGTAATATTCTAGAGGAAAATAGTTAAGTTGATGAATCTGACAATAAAATAAGAATTTATTTGATCTTGTTACATTTAATTTATATCAAGTATGATTCAATCAGAATCAAATCAGTATCAAACTTGAAACTGAGGCACATTTCACATTTCAAGAGGCTTCAAATAAGAGGAAATTAGGAAAAGTTTAAAAATGGTAAAGCCTAGTACTTTCGAATTGCTATAATGTTAATGTGATGAGAAGATTAACATCTTATTATAAGATCGAGTTTATATTATTAAGGTACTCAAGACCAATAGCTAAGCAATAAGAATCTCCAGAACAGGAGTGTAAGGAATTACCCATAACCGGGCGCGTAGACGTGCTAGGCCTCTCGTCTTGTTATACAGGAGTGTAACCTTGCAGTCTTTTCCTTTGATATAAATTTAAATGAAACAAATACTAAAGCGTGATAACTCAACCAAAAAAAAATAATTACGATGATTCGGCTATAGTTAATTGATCTGTCCAGGATTACACCCTCATCAGCTCTACGCCCTAAGCACATTAATTTTCCACATCTCCTTCACTTTTTCTGTTAGAGTTACTCAAGAATTACGCAATATCTAACAATACAGCAACTTGCCATGCGATTAAATTTGTTTAGCTGTACATCAAAACTTCCACTTCTATTGAAAAATGCTTCAAATTTTGATGTTAATAAAAACTTACCCATCACTTTTCCTGCACATCATCATCAAAAGCTGGGGTCCTGGCACGTAACATATAATGTACGTTTATTTTATGCTCTGAGTTTAATGGATCTTGCTTGAATTTGAAGCACATAATTTTCTTCCCCCAATATTTCACATTATAATTTTCTAAAATATATTTCTCAGCACCAATTAACTTGAAGAAAGAACCAAAATAAACCTAACTTGAGTTGTTGAACTGGACCTAAAAATGCAGAACTTAATAAAGTTATTCAGACATCAATTTCACGATCAAACCAAGGTTTTCAAGATTTGTTTGCAAAATTAGGACGAGTTCACACGAAGAAACGATTGTTTAAAAATCACACATTTTCAAAGTCTGATACTTCAAGACTGATGTAACCATCGTACATTACTATCAAAGTCCGACACTTAATGTAATAAAATTCAAAATGAATGTTAAAATTTACGGACGAATGAACTATTTTGTTTCAGTATTGACCTTATTAAAGAATCAATTTTCACTAATTAAACTTGCTAATTTCAAATTCCACATAAGTGAAATCAATGCATCCCTCAATTAATTCCGCCCTTTTTCCCAAATTAGAGTTTTTGTAACCATTTGTAAAATTTCGTACCATGATCATAAATCAAACGAAGACTATAGCTGTGAAACAGTGTGTGCAGAATTTCCTAAAGCCTCATTTGTGCGAAAACAAAGGATTCAGATTCTTCAATTCCTTTTATCTTAGAATAATTCAAACAATATTTATTCCGTCGAACTGTAGTAGCTGAAGGGTCGAATAAAATCCACTGCGTGGTGTTGATTATGAGAAAATTTAATGAAAGTGTGAAAAACTAGTTTTTCGAACAAATTTTTTTAACACTACCGAAAGGAAAACGCTCATATTCGTTGGATTCGTCGGTTGTTTTGAATGTGCGTTTGTACACTAATACATGTTGTTTCACAATAATGAGAATAAACATCATTTTTCGTCGTTTGATTTATAGACTTATCAAAGTATTTTATGGAGAATTCTGACATTCCCCATTGCCCTGAGAGATACTTAGCCGTTAAAACTTTAGTACCTTTGCAGCTTGGCTCGTACCAGGTGAGGTGGGAGCTGCTTTACGGAGAGTAAAAGTGAGCTTCATTCCATTCCTATTGAGTCTTGGGGTTGATCCCTTTTATTGTAGAGGTACCGTTTGGTATCTCTTGCTTTTTTGTTCCTTTATTTAAGTTGCGACTTCCTAGCTATGGTGGTGACCTTTAGTCGCGATCTCAGCGGTTATCAATCCTGAGAGTAAAGGCGTTCCGCAGTCGTGGGTGCCGGCGCTCGGTGTTCAGCCGTGGCACGTCCTCAAGCGCGTGTCCCGGTGGATCGCTTCTTCACTTATTCTCTCTATTTCCTATAGCCATTTTTGCTTCTATTTCTTATGAATTCAGCACCTTGTCCTATTGCTCTGATAGATGACCTTGCCTTTGTTAATTGTATGACTGTGAGTGTGAGTGATCTTGTTAAGCTACCTAAAATTTCTTGAATTATTAAATCCTTGAACCTTAATATTTTCTAATAATTTGTACTGTTATCAAACTGAGGAGATGAACTTAGAATCTGGCTTCCTTACCAGGACATCTAAAAAAGGTATTTCAACATTCTGTTCACATTCCAAGGAGAACTTATTGTTTGAGTGAAAAGAACTAACGTACTCAAAAAATTAATTTGTTGGTTCCGTGCAATCATTTGCTTGATAATTTGTGCAATTAATAAAGCTTCATTTTAACATCACTGTGTTTAAACTCAAAAAGGTGAATGAGATATGTGGCCATTTTTATATGCTAAATGACATGAGAAATCTATTTCTGACCTTTTCTTGAATTAGGCATGCGTTTTTGCAGAATTGTCCCTGTAGAGAATTTTGGCGTCAAGAAGGCAGAAATGGCTTCCCGTGTTATTTTGCTTGTAATAATGGCCTCAGATCTCTTGTAAGTCTTTGAGTGTTGTAGAGATTCATTATTATGAGTTTATTTTCAATTGAATTTTTCAAATCCTTCTTTTTAATTCAAAGCTCGTGCTTGACATTACTTTTCTTTCAGATCTTAGATGATTTAAGCAATGAGTGCAAACAGTGAAAAAATGATCCAAACAGTTGTTGCTATATAACCGGGGGTAAACATATGCTAAAGAACAGCGCAGCATTACATGCCATAGCAAGAAGTCGTACAAGACGTACTTTGATTACGGCAAAGGAGACCAAGATATAGGGCTCATGTGTGTCGCATTACATGTGTGAAGACAGTGAGCGCCTGGTGGGCAGGAAATCATGTTCACATAAAGTTTTGTGAGCCAATAATTTGGCGTGAGTAGAATGATCCCTCTAATGACTGATATTTCTGCGAGCTATGACTACTATTTCTTCACGAGTTGTACTACAGTAAAAAAAGAAGCATATTGTTTACCCAAAATTGCAATCAGCAATGGCGCAGTTAAGCGCTCAAAAGATTAACCCGCACCCAAACTTCCAGATCAAGAAACACGGAGTTCCAACAGTGCAGATGAATATTCTAGTGGTGAAAATGTGGAGTCTATTGATCCAGAAAGCGAGAGTAAACCAATACTATTCGCACAAGAGGATCTACGAGCTCGTAAATGACTTGTGCAGCAATCTCTATTTAACCAAACATAAGAGTGAGCTTCTGACACATAGGCTTCAAGAATGTAATCTTCATAAGGAAGAAATGAAAATAACACTGTACAGAAAACGTACGTAGAAGCTGCTTGAATTGTTCATCATTAAGGATGACTTATGATGATGTAATGCCATCACCAAACTATTCTAGCGATTGGGAATACATTTAGTTACACCAGCTGCCATGGCGACTTTCCATGGATGCGCCCAAGCTGTTCTGCTACAAAACAAAAATACTCTCCCAACTGGTCCCATTACTTTCAGCGCAACCATGAACGAATCATTTGAATACTTTAAAGCAATTCTAACATGCATGTCATATTTGTGCAGATTTCAAAGTTGCGCCCCTGCTTACTGGCCTTCAGCTGGCTACACTAAATTTTGTTGCTTCCTGCGCTGAAAAAATAACGAGTAAGGACTGAACATTATGTGTGCAAGGAGGCGGCGACCCATCGTGACCTGGAGCTGTGCTCCAAACTACATCTCAGGAATCTCACGAAGGATGGGCCGATCCGAGAGGAAAATGAGGGAGGAAAATATAGCACTATCCACAAGCCATCTGGGAAAAGTGATTAAATTAATTCACCACCTCTGGGTGTTAAACTTGATTTGTTTTAAACAACTTTTGAAAGCCCTAGTCAAGGACTCTTCCGAATTTGCAGAAATACTCCCTTTCCCAAGTCAGAATAAAATAATATAACGTATCTTCATAGGTCTCCAAATTCGAAAAAATTATAGTTGATAAAACTTTCATCACATATCTCAAGCAAAAAAAGATACTTGCCTATGAATCATTCAAGAAAGTTTGTGAGAACTTCTGGGGAAATGTGGTGGTCGCAACAAGCTGTTCGCAGATATCACCACACAAGTTTCGAAGCTTTACTTCGCGCAGCAACAGCCCCAAAGCGCCAACACGCGCTCACCAATCAGAGCGAAAGTTTGGCGCGGTGGTGCCGCACCAAGCCTCACAAGCTGCCCGCTTCGAGCAGCCAGGCGACACCTCAAGACAGGCACGTAAGTTTAGCACAGCCTTAACAGCGCCGAAGCACCACCACGCGCTGACCAATCAGAACGCTTGTCCAGAACATAGACACCTCACCAGATACTATATTAAGAGGTCCAGTGCGAGCTGATTCAGCCTCCTCACAGTAGCGGCTCACACACGTCTTCTCTCAGCGACTCACCATGCAGTAGTTCACTATCAGCGGCTCTGATATTCACTACAAGTCACGGCCGCTACACAAGCAATAGCTTCACTGCCTCTACTGACGTCTCGACTGCCAGCCGCACAGCAACGCCTCGCCCTCGACCCGGGTCAGTTCCCTTCTAGCGGCTCTGGTACTCACAAGCGAAGACGCTCGGTCAGCAACAGCCTTACCACTTCGCATTAAACCGCCACTCACGCTGCGACTCCCCGCCACTTGTCGGTCATTCAAGGTGTCCCTGGGTGCTGTACTACCTGCTCGTAATACTCTCATCGTGTGCCATTACTGTCGGCGATATTCACAATAATACGGCATTTATCCCAGTTGTGTTTTTCTCATCCTGCGGGGTTCGTTTGTACCTCAGGCACTCGCTTCGGGCATTGATATTCCAAGTCTTAGATATTCTCAGTACGCCCGGAGCGTAAAGCAGCGTGAGTGAGAACACTACAGAAACATCGTTTAGAAGACTATGTGCAAAGTGAGAACAATGATCTGCTGAGTCATTGTCATGATATGGGATTAACCTGTCTCTAAAAGTTCATGTTATCCCCTCTCATTATGATTTTTACGAAAAGTCTTGGTGATACGAGTGTTGAGTAGGGTAAGGGATTACATTAGGATATTTCAGCGGTGGAGTAACGATTCAAAGAAAAATGAAACCCTGGTATATTGGAACACTGCAACTGGAATATAAAAAAAGAAGAGGCACTCAAGAGCCTCAAAGAACAAATGTTGATCAAACTGACTGGTGTGTGTTTTTCATTCATAACTGCTGATAATATTTAATTCACGGAAATGGTGCATAACCTGGAAGAATAATGGTCAGATTCAGAATCAGAGCATCTGTTTTCTCCGAAATACTGTAGGACTTCCGTTCCTTGTATTTTTTTTAACTTGAAATTTGTTGCTCAGTGTATTTGGGGCCACCAATTTAATATTTGATCCGAGGTGAAATGTTTTTACCGTTGGTTAATAATTGTATTGGGAGTGCTAAAATTTCAGATCAGTACTTTTACTGTTGTGTGATACAGTGATAAATAAATGTGTATATATTCACATTTGTAGGATTCTACCACACTTTTTTAGCTGCCAAAAAACTTTCTGTTATGAATTTGATTTAACTTTAATTAAAAGTTTTAGGTGGCTATTTGAATGCAACTTACAAACAACGTAACTCATAAAGATTAAGAAGTACGAATGCAAATGGTACAGGTGAACTTTTTTACCCCTAAAACTGCATCGATGAATACGATCTCTTGCACTCAAAGAGTTATCATTTCGATTAAAAAAGTTGATACTATTTTCTACTTCACCTAATTAATAATGAATGCCTTATTTAGAAGATAACTAAATAACTAATACACAGAGTCTCAGAGGCTAGCTTCTGCCCCCCATCAGTTAAAGGTGGGAAAACTTGTGCTTGCTATGGACTGGGATGACACAATAATATGCTAAGAAAGTTCCTTTTGTAGTATCAAAGAAAAATAACTCTTATGACTTTAAGGGCTGTTTGTAGAATAGAGATACATTTTCCAATATGAAGTAATTGTAGATTTCTCATTATATTGCTGTTTAAGACTTAGGAAAATAATTTATGAAATGAATTATGAAAGGAAGTGTTTGAGTCCTTCTAAAAATGATTGCAAATTCGTTATTATTTCCGTGTCCGAATATAGCTCAAATTTATATAACGATAATACATAAAATATAATTCATCTTGTACCAGAATAAATTCCATGACAAAATTTTTGTGAATATGTTCGTCGTTAATGGAATATGGTATAAAATATAATGAAGTATAAGTAAAGTATAGGTACGTTCTTTTATTACCACACATTATAAAAAGCAAAAAAGAAGTAAAGATGGCCGCCTTTAGCTTCACTCGCAACATAATTTTTACACCCTGTCTTTCATACTTACAGTGCGGTTTTTAATTATGCTTTAGACCTGAACCTCACACACGATCATTACGTGCACCTTAATTATGAATTTCTTCTTGTTGGGAAGCCAATTCAATTTTAAACACCAATATTTATTGGTGGAGTGCACTTCAGTGTATTCAAATCATTCTAAATCGAATGTATTTTTCTAAAGTTCTTCTTTGCCTTATTGTGCCCATACAAGTTGGGCTGTGATTGCATTTAATGCAGATTTCTCACTTACGTCACCTATTTAGCTCCCTATTTTAGTGCATTATTCTTATTCGTCATATGGATTTCCTCACCACTAAAAGTTTCCTAATCTCACAATGACCAAACTTGATATTGCGTGTGCCAATCGGTTCCGCTTAAACAACATTTTTGATCTTTAATATTAATTTAAAAATTTTTTCCCAATAACATTTCGGTATTCGTGTAACCTACTTTAGAAGAGAGGCTCTCAACACAGTAATGGAATAATCACTTTGTTCGACATTTTCCTGCATAATATGGGTAAAATTAGTAATGCTCGTACCCCACCAGGGGGGTTCCTAGTGTATCTTGGGAATTAGCACTCCCAAGGAGGATATGTGAGGTCCCGAGCTAAAGGTTAGGTAGGCTTTCCTTTTGTTGAAATAGAATAGGTTTTTTGTTTGGTTACGGACCATCTTTTTTCAGTTCTCTGCGTTGCTGTTTCTCAACACCTTCTACTTTCTTCTTCAAATTTCATCTTATTTCATAACTTGTTTTTCAACTTACTGTTTCTATGCCCCTTGTACATAGATTCCGCGTTCCCTTAATCCTAAATGATCCCTTCCTCCTTCCTATCTCAAAACGCCTTTGTTGCGGTAAGGAGGGATTAAACTAGCATTTAATCTATCTAATCTAATTTGACCTAAGCATTGCTCGTATTAGGAATATCTTTCTGATTTGTGGAATTTAGTGAGTAATAAGTATTTAGAATTTCTTTCGCCTCCTTATTTGTGCATGTGATTATCCATGCATGCTACTCCCCGCACAGGAGTATTTGTTTCCTTCAGAGTTATTTTTTCAACTTTTGCCTTTTTTTCGTGTCTTTACTTTTGCTGATAAAATTACTTGGCAGTGATTTGAGAAATTTATTTCATATATTTTGTTTCAGTATTTGAAAGAACGATCATTTGTACATTCTAAGAAAGAAATGCTATTCGATAGCTCATAAATTTACGGAAGCTTTTATGATTTTTATTTTCACAGATTTGAGTAGTTGAATTAGGCCTCGTCAAGAGAAATTGTCCTCTCAAGAGGATACAACTATTGCATCTCGGGGAATTAGCACGCCCAACGGGAAAATTTGAAGTCTCGAGCTGAGAGGTAGGCCTCCTTTTTCTTGAAAATGAATTTTTTTTGTAATGCTACGGACCATCTCTTTTCGGTACGATGCTATCTTGTTTTTCAGGTCCCTCTGACTTTCTTCTTAAACTGTTACCTCATTTTATAACCATCTTTCTCACTTGGTGTTTTATTGCGCAGGTTATCTTGAGGGGCCACACTCCTTGTGCATAGACCTCCGCGTTAAATGCTGCTATCAACCTTCCTCTATTTGGAACCCCCTTTATTGGTTAAATCAACTTTTTTTATCTAAGCTGAGAGAAATTTTAAATTGAAATTGGCCAATAGCAGCAAGAACTTCCAAAAGCTATTTATAGTAGTATCGATACCAAGGTATTATTTTTAATCACTTTCATCTTGAATACAGTTCCAAACCCTCGAACAAAGATCTAGATTAAAATACCAAAATTTTATATCATGTTGTTAAAAAAAACATATTCATATAATAGAAGCCTTACATATTTGTAAAAGCGTACATCATATTCTCGTCTCGTGTTCATTCTAGCGCGACCTTCTCTGACCCGGTTGTCATGTGACCTCAGGCAGTCCGTGCGCCACTCCACAGGGTCTGGTGCTGCGTCTGGCAGAGGAGAGTATTCCGAGATCATATTACCCAACTTCTATTTTCACGTATTGTTCCGTGAAATCTATCTATCGTTCCTGCCAAGTGTTATCTATCGTTCCTGCCAAATGTTATCTATCGTTCCTGCCAAGTGTTATCTATCGTTCCTGCCAAGTGTTATCTATCGTTCCTGCCAAGTGTTATCTATCGTTCCTGCCAAGTGTTATCTACCGTTCCTGCTAAGTGTTCTCCTAATAAAATTTTTAAAACTTGTGCATAGTTATTCCCCTGACCTGAGTCACCCTGAACCTTTGAAATATTCATATATTTAAAATCTCCTTCAATGAAAACACTGTAGATTTTTTTGCTCTAAAACTATTCAATAGGACTGAAGGTTAGAAGAAAACTATTCAATAGGACTGTAGGTTAGAAGAAAACTATTCAATAGGACTGTAGGTTAGAAGAAAACTATTCAATAGGACTGTAGGTTAGAAGAAAACTATTCAATAGGACTGTAGGTTAGGAGAAAACTATTCAATAGGACTGTAGGTTAGGAGAAAACTATTCAATAGGACTGTAGGTTAGAAGAAAACTATTCAATAGGACAGCAGGTTAGAAGGAAACTATTCAATAGGACTGTAGGTTAGGAGGAAACTATTCAATAGGACTGTAGGTTAGAAGAAACTTATTCAATAGGAGTGTAGGTTAGAAGAAATCAATCCAATAGGAGTGTAGGTTAGAAGAAAACTATTCAATGGGAGTGTATTCAATGGGAGGGTGACTGTAGGTTAGGAGAAAACTATTCAATAGGACTGTAGGTTAGGAGAAAACTATTCAATTGGACTGTAGGTTAGAAGAAAACTATTCAATAGGACAGTAGGTTAGAAGGAAACTATTCAATAGGACTGTAGGTTAGGAGGAAACTATTCAATAGGACTGTAGGTTAGAAGAAACTTATTCAATAGGAGTGTAGGTTAGAAGAAATCAATCCAATAGGAGTGTAGGTTAGAAGAAAACTATTCAATGGGAGTGTAGGTTAGAAGAAAACTATTCAATAGGAGTGTAGGCTAGAAGAAAACTATTCAATAGGCAATAGGAGTGTAGGTTAGAAGAAAACTATTCAATAGGCAATATAGGAGTGTAGATTAGAAGAAAACTATTCAATAGGACTGTAGGTTAGAAGTTTGAAACGCCAGCTTGATCGTTCATTTTGGCCTTGCCTCTGGTGCTGTGAAGATGTAGCTGTTGCTCAATATTAGATAGTCATCGAGAAATCTGTCTTTCTATTGTACAAATTATTTGCCTCTAGTCTTCATGCAACGTGATCTGTGTTAGTTTTTTATATCGTCTGATTCTGTTTTTGCTATTGATTTACATTTCTTAGTATTGTGACTGTAAAATTTACTCTGTATTTTTCAGCCTGATGATGATGTACGAACATCGAAACGTTACTTTAATAAATAGAGTGATATCGAATTTTGCAGGGAGTGTTTTAGTATAGATGATAAGTAATTTTCTTCGTCTTTTGACGCGTGATGAACTAGAATAAGTTCATAAGGTCTAGAAATTGGAAAAGTAGTATCGGTAATTAAAATTTGAATTGTCAACTTGTGCTAACAGTAGTTATTAAAAACTTAAATTGTCACACAGATTGAACACTTTACCTCTGCATTGGTTTATAAATTGAACTAAAAAATATTTTAGTTCTTTGTCTGTAACTCATTTTTTTGCATGTCTCGTGAAATCATTAGCTATTGCTATTTTCACACTGGTACAGTGGGGGGGGGGGGGGGGGGGTGTAAAATAATACAAAACGTTGACTAAATCACTGGATACCACATTTCTAAGCCAAGTACAAATACGAAAATTGGACTATATACAGACAAAGGAATGTTATAAAAAGGTTTATAAAATATCCAAAACCCACAAATATATAACAAAAAAAATATCTAGGAACATGCATGATAAATATGTTAAGAAAAGTTTACAATACCCTACATTTTTCTCAATACTATAAATCGAAATTATTGTAGAGTTATTCCAGAATGTTCTAATACATTCTACAATTTGTCATCTGAACTTTCGTCTGCATTCATCTCCAATAACGTGTCATTGGTGCAACAGCTCACGTTCTGAAAGGTCGTAAGCATGGGAAAAAATATGGAAATCAGCCAAGACCTTCGCGAACGTATTGTGGAGCTCCATAATGAAGGTTTAGGAAATAGAAAGGTATGTGCACATTCGTGTATTCATAAAGCCTCGGTTCGAATCATAATACATAAGTGGAAATGCTGGAATACGGCTCTCAGCAAGCCTCGAACTGGCTGTTCACAAAAGATTAACCACCCCGTTGTTCGAAAATTTGTCCGAACAGTTGCGCAGAAGCCTCAAACTACTTGCGAAGAATTGAAGGATGATCTCAAGGCATCTGGATCGGAGCCAGCGAACACACGATCAGCAGGGCACTACTCCGTGAAGGTCTTTGCCCCCGCACCCCTCGTAGGACACCTCTTCTTCAGAAACGTTACATCAAGTCCAGGATGAAGTATGCCAACACCCATTTGAACAAGCCAGAATCGTTTTGAGACTCAGTACTGTGGTCAGATGAAACCAAAATAGAACTATTTTGGAGTAACACTGCAAACTATGTTTGGAGGCAACAAAACGAAGTGTATAAACCAAAGTGCGCCGTACCCACTGTTGAGTTTGGAGGTGACTCAATCATGATGTGGGGATGTTTCAGATCACCAGGGGTAGGTAAACTTCATATCACTGAAGGAACCATGGATGGCAGGAATATCGTGAAATATTGGAAGGACAACTGCTACCTTAAGCTAGTTTGTTAAAATTGAAACGTGGATAGATTTTCCAGCAAGACAACGACCCAACCCGTAATGCAAACGAAAACAAGGAATGGTTGACGATAAAGTAGATAAACATTTTAGAATGACCTAGTCAGTTCCCGAGCATGAATCCGTTCGAAAACTTGTGGAGGGTGTTGAAATTGGAGATTCAGAAGAGAGGTCCCAATAACATCACTGAACTCAAAGAAATTTACATTGAAGAATGGAATAAGATTACACCCGAAACTTGTAATAGGCTGGTAGTGAAGTACTTAAACGTCTCGAAACCCTAATTAATAATAACGATTATGCAACGAAGTATTAATGTATGTATATCTTGAAATGGGTTGTAAACATTTGTCCACGTATTCATCATACATGTTCCTGTATATTTTTTCTTTTCAATATTTGTGTGTTTTAGATATATTATTGACTTTTTTATGCTACGGATTGTATATAGTCCAATTTTCGTAATTGTACGTGGCTTAGAAATGTGGAATCGGGGGATTTAATCAACGAATTGTATTTTTTGCCCCCCGTTGTGTGTAGACTACGTTTCAAGCCACTACCATCTGGCACGAGTCAGCTATCAGCACTTCTAACTTTAGGCACCGGCAAAAAACCTCCAACAGAGGTACTCTAGCATACATTTGAAGTATTACCTTAGACGTTTTGCTTTGTGGTGACTGTGAACATCGTGGTAGGTGTATTCAGCCAACTTGTATACCTTCGCCAGCCTTCAGATCAAAATAACATGACGATTGTGTGTGTTACCGAAACAAGTTTCATTGCAATAATTCTGCAGATTTTTAACTTATATTCGATCGCTTATTATAAAACTTCTTTCAAAATAAAATTATGCAACGTACAATTTCTTGTTGCACACACATATATTCAATCATTGTTTATTAATATATATAGATGAATTTCTTGTATGAAAAAATAATTTGAGGAATATGTGCTGTGATTTTTATCTTCAGGATCGCAATAAGTACTATTGAAGGTTACTTTATTCTGTGCAGATAGCTGTTGCTGGGGAAAAATTAACGCATAAGAATAAAGGAACGTATCACTCCTCTCGCCAGAGATAAGATGTATTTGAATACAAATTGTATGATCATCACAAGCAGACACTTGGGTTTTTAATATTTGCGTCGAGTTGATGTCTTTTCTTATAAGCATTCTTGTTTAAGCCCAATGGGAGTGATATGTTATAATATATCACTAATTGTGATATATTATAACAACGTGAGTGATTTATTATAATATATCACTCACTTAAGAAATGAATCATTATCCTTCATAAAATACTATGCACTGGAATGTGAACACTAATTCCTATGTTGAAGTAAAGAAGCACATCTGATGGTTTCAGGTTTCCATTGTAGAACTACTGTCGGTGATTTCCAACGAGATTTTACAGTATTTCCGAAACTTATCCACATTTATATCCTCAATTCGTGGTTATCAACAGATAATTCATTAGCAATATCACAGTTTGCTGTGAATGAATGAAAAAATGATCGATTGTTGGACTATCCTTGTAGCTTAACTGTACAGAAAAATTGATAAACATATGTACTTACCTCGAACGGAGACTTTCAATTAGTTAATAATTAATAAAGCAGTTCGAGTTAAAAGCGCTGAAAGTTGGTAATTTGCAAGCAATGAAGTTGAATAATTTAAGACGGCATGAACACCCTTATACTCTTAGAAATCACCATGAGTCTATGAGGTATTTGTAGCTAAATCGTTCTGAAGTGAGAACAATTTAGACATTGTTGGAAAACTCCAATGTGACTTGTGGCCAACGTCTCATGCAGCCTCTTACTATATCGGCTTTTAAAATTTAACTTATGCGATCAGTGAATTTATCACCTGAAGGACTAAATGTTTAATAATATATATACCATTTAAATGTATTGATACTTTGAATCACTGAAGATTATCTAGAGATAGCAGTGATAAATTTTGACATTTTTTACAATTTTCAGTATCTTTATTGAATATTTATTTCTCTTTAATTCTCTATAAGATAATTATCCTAACGTACGGAAGAACAGGCCTTTCACTTCACCTCTCTGCAAGCTGCTGTTAGGTGGAAAAAATAGCGCATTTCCTGAGGCTCATCGGGTTTCCATTTTCATAAATGCAAACCATTACACCGCCGGTATCCTTGCTCTGTATTTACGGAACTATGCAACGGCGTGTCCGCGATACCATACCCGCCCCTTTTTAGGCTATCTCTAATATTCGCTATCTAAGCTTGAAGTCAATTTCTTCACATCTGAACTGGACTTAGCTAGAGTTAATGCTGGTATTGAGAATTTTGTAAACAACTGAAGTATAATTAATAGGTCAGGCCTATACCAGACAACGGATACTTTTCCAGCACACACTGGCCTAATGAAATTGTAATGACTGTTCTCAGCGAACCTCGGAGCTTCCTTTCTACGTTTTCTGGATCTTATTTAGATATGTCATTCTCTCGCCTCTCGCATCACTCTAAAAGGCGCACGTTTCTACCTTAGTTTTCTCGTGAGATAGAATTGATAGGAGCCTATATATTCATTGTTATTTAAAAGAAAAATACTCTCTGACAACATGAAATCGTTTTCAATTTTTCTTCACGAATAGGGAATGTTTAACAATAATTGTTATTCTCGAAATGTAGAGGTACTATCCTCTCAAACTCAACACTACTTGTGAAATAAATCAAAATACCTCGGATTTATGGCATATACGCGCTCTCATATCTTTTGATGTAGATCGTATTTTAGTGTTGCTCGATGAATAATCGCTCATTCGGAGTACGAAGCATGCTCCAAACCATTCAACGTAAGATATGATGGAATCCTCAATACAAGTATAGTGAACTCATTGATCTGTTAAAAAAGTTTTTTCTTCCGAAATTTGAACTAGCATTTAGTGAGAAATATCGAAGGAGCAAACATTTTTCACTACTGGAAAAGTTCCTTTCTCATTTTTTCATCGAGCTTTACCAGACTTTATATTGTGTAAGCAAGGGAAATCTTCTATACTCTTTTTAATCATTGCCTGAAGATGAAAACGACAGTATTTCGAAGTAAAAAATACGGAATTAAGCTTACAGGAATAAAGAAATTATCTTTTCTAGAAAGCTGATGGTACAATTCGAAAAAGTAAAGGATTCGGCAATGGTAAAGTGTCTGATCAGTGGACACCCTGGCCTGATGAGTGGAAGCACTTGCCTTCATGGGGAGAGTCTTCGGTTCGATTCTAAGCAATGCTAGCTCAATGTTTATGTCCGTTAGATAAAGAGGGAACTTAGCGATGATTCCTTACAAGACCTGTGTGTTTGAACTTGGACCTGGCTTGACCGTCACCAACCGCCATTACGTCCTGAGGATAGTTAGAAAACATTTGAAAAGATACTGTAAAAAATTATATAGATCAGAGTAGAACCTTTTAAAAAAAATTTGTTTACCTTACTTAATCATTTAACATCGAACACCTCGATGAACCATGAGCTACATTTTTAGAAAGCTGGAAAACAGCAGTGGGTAAGAAAACATACTTTGTATTAAATGAAACCAAGCTATTGGAATAATTTCTAAAATAAATACGCTCGAAATCGTAAACATACATCGTACATAGGTAAAGTCACTGTACGCACTCTATAGAGTCCTCCAATTGCGAAGATTCACAAAAAGTTGATAGTACGATTGTTGAGGAAATAAAATAATTTGCCAAGCTTGAGTACATCATTTTATATTGCAACATAAAACTATTCAAGGGTTTCTTCTACGAATTAACCATTCACGTGTCCATGATTGAGGCTCAATCGAAGGGTGTGGTTTTTTCAGTTCACTTGGTTGACCCTTCAAAGAAAGCCACGACCTAGTCTAAGAAGGACTGAAAAAGTTAATTCGTAAAATGAAAAGCAAGAAAATGGCATAGAGTATATCAAATTTCTTACATACGAGCGTTAAAAGGTTGTTCCAATTGAAGACGAAACCAACATAGCTGGTGTGGATATCCTAAGAAGCTGGGAAATGTTTCAATTCATAAACTAAAACTTCATTTTTCATATTATTTCTTACATAAGGTAACCGACCATAGTTCAGTTATGGCTTTTTCAGCGCTACATAACTGTTGCATCTAAGAACAGTAATAAAGAAGCAATTAGTACAAATTATAATTGCTAATCTGATGGAAAATATTGGGTAATAATTAATTTAAAAACATATCAGTAAAAATATTAATACCTATGTTTTTGCATAAAACATCAGACAATACTAACGACAGAGCAACGAACAGCCCCTGTTTGCGCTCGAATTCCTGGAATGACCCACGTGTGCAGACAAATATCACTCGCGAGTTTGGAAAAACAGATCCCACGGGTCTAGCTAGCGAGACTCTGGTCAACAAACTCAAGCTAAATTGTGTTGGGAATGCACATCTAAAGGCCATAATGCACGAGCGGACTTTTCAACATCAATTGACTACGAGGGCTCTAAGCGCCGCCCATTTGCTCAACGCCCCGCAATTCCAGTGACTTCAGCTGCAAACATGCCGGTGGTAATAAAGCGGCAAGTGCTGTGCGAGCAATTATTGTCGAGTATCCTCGATGGAGTTTTCTGGAGATGATGTTGTGAAATTAATCGAGATGTACGAAGATTTTCAATGTTTATTGAATACTAAATTGGAAGAATATAAAAATATAAACTCTAGAGATGATACGCATTTGAAAATTCCTGACAGTCTCCCAAATACTACAGTAGAAGCAATAAAATCTGAAATTCAAATTACAGAACTGAATGCATGGTATTGAAGAAAACAAAAAAATTTGTGCGGTGACTGACGACGCATACTAACCAAAACTATATTTGACGATCTTTTCAGCTTTTTGAAAGTTGTTATCTGCGATAACGTAGCTTCCCAATCTAACTCCAGGTGGGATGGCGTTTTTCATTACCGTCTCCTTTTCTGAATTTTTTCAGTCACTTTGTGGAGAAGCTGCTGGAACATAGGGACTTAGAGCCACATATACTTTCAGAATAATCTTTCATCAGTACTTAGCTTTTTGAAAATAGATCTGTAGCTACCAAGAGTTTGTCTATATTGTAGTCGCTCTCTTCACTACATTGATTGCGTTGACTGCAAGCGGTAACTACGTGTATAAGCATCAGCTGCAGTTGCGCACGCAATTACCCTCAATAGGCGTGGCTTCATGTGTGCACTATTAATCAATTGATTTTAAGAAGTCCGCACGTCTATAATGGCCTTAAAGGAGGCCACCTGCAACACCATGAAATGCGCTGAGTGGAGAGGATGCTACCACATGGCATCTTCATACAAAGTGACGAAGAAGGAAGCTCATTTTGTTCCACTAAACACAGTATGAGAACCCTACTCTACTGCTGCATAACATTATGATTTTCAATAGTCTTTAGGAGGTCATGACGCTTGGTTTCTTTGGTTGCATTGTCGTCTGCTTCAAGCTTATGCACAACCTGTAAGTTGTACGAAAAGAAAGCCATCCTAATTCTTTGCTAGGGATCTCACATTTTCCCAGTGGGAACGCTATTGATTTTGTTAAACACAATAGTGGTATCCCACTGCGGGAAGTGATATGTACTACACTCAGCTCAGTTACTGGAGGGATCGGTGGCCACCGTGAACGATGTTTATCTGCAACACAAACAGTTTCATTGAATTAGATTTCTAAAGTGATCTTCTAATCTGAACATTATTTAAAACCTAAATTTTCGTATTCTCAAACATTCAAGTGCAATTACTTTTGGGTTTCTAGAACCTGGATATATATAGTTTCAGGATTAACTTCCGATTTTTTCACTCATCAACAAACTATATATTGCTATGGATTTCCTCTTCCAATGAGGCAGAGAGACTGTTAAGAACAAAGACTGATCAAGTACTTCCTGGTCATTGTTTTTGATAATCTTCCGTTGTCTGTTTTCACTAGTTTTCGAGACGAGCAAATTAGCTATCTTTTGAAAATGAGTGACATAGGGTCAGAATGGAAAAAGCTTTCAAGTAGCTAGAGTGCTTTTTCGAATACGGAAAGTTCGTTCTCTAGAAGGAAATTTTTATGGTGCATACTGCAGATGAGCTAGAAGTGTTCGAAATCTTTATGGTGGAAAACCTTTATCCACTCATTCATGTCTTCCGCTGGGTATTTAAATAATGCAGCCTCATGTTAACTTCCGAGTTAATGAAATAGCTCAAAATGGTTCGATATTCAAAGTACACCATTGAATACAGTACGTGAAGTCTGAAGTGTTCAGATTGAAATTCAACATTAAAAGTATTTATTTTTTCCAGTACATAATTCATCAACGGAAACAGCGGCTTTGTTCCAGTATTTTTCATTGCGTGAAATGAGGCGCCGGCCCTATCAATCTCGTAAACATTGAATTTGGTTTGGAAATAAAGCAGCAATGCGTCCCATTACTCAAGAGTAGCTTTAATCACATTTCCACGCGATAACCGGCAAGTTTGAGCTAGCTGAAGTATTTTGTGATTTTCTGTATTTGTGAAATCTTGCATATGAGTGAAATATTTTATGCACTTGCTACTTCGTGAAAAATAGGAATAAACATCTCTAGAACATTTATCCACGTAAAGACGATGGTAGTGCATTGACTGCATGGCTTGCACACAAAGCAAACGAATGACTCACGCAACCCATGACGAAAAGCATCGGAGCATCTTTCTTCAATAACACTGGGATCCACTCTTATTTCTCTTCATAGTGGAACAATTATCACTTCCAAACCCTACAGTGTTGCACATAGGGATGCCTTGCTCATCGAGCGTTTTTTTAACCGACTCGTATAATCCTTCTGCAGTGACGGAAACTATCTAGCAAATAATCAACCACATCTCTCTCCTGAACTTCAAAATATTTAACAACTATAGGCAAAACTTGAGATAATGATGTATCAGTACTCTTGACAGTAATAATAATGAGAACATACTTTTTTTTTGCACAGATTAGCAATGTCCAATTTTTCGTGTTAAGCAATTCTTTCTCGGGTGAGACACGACGTTTTAGTCGTCCGCAGTTTAACTCCTTTAGCAATATTACTGTCATGAATGGCTTTTTTGCTCACTTTTATGAGGTGATCAGTGCGAGCAAACGCATATGGTGTTCTGCAACAAAAGCTGATTTCAGTATTTCTGCCTTTGCTACATTTTTCTTTTCCGTAAGCGCCGGTTTTTGATAAACGGATCTAATTTTGCTGTTGATTTTGCAACTTTCATGTACTTTTCGTGTTTAGCTGTTTTACTGTGCGATAACAACATCGATTCATTTGCGTTTCCAATTTTTGTTTCTCAGAAAACGTAGTAACTGCTTCCCTTGCCATTCGGATCTAGATGAAGAGCTAGCGGGCCGAAATTGATGGTACTGATCTACTACTACTATTACTACTACTACTAATACGAATTCAACACTGTATAATTACAAAATTAACTTTGCGACAACAAAATAGCTTTTAACCGAAGTTGTCATCAACTCAGTTTATTATTTCCTTTAACAATTTTACATTTTATGTCAGAGTTTATTATCTCGTTGCTCCTGTGTGTTGCGGTGCGACTTTAAAGACGAAGTCTGTAATACTTGAAAAATATTAGACATAGACCGTAATGACAACCAGATGCACAAGTCACTACACGATTTGTATTTGGGTGGACGACGTACGAAACACTTATCTCTGGCGCCAATTGGAAAAGGCGAAACGAGATTCAGAAAAGATTGTTTGAATTTCTTAGTCTCCCTGTGTTTGTGAATAAAAAACGATTTCGCTTGGAGGACGGAATTGTTGCCAGCTTGAGGTGACCATAAACTTTTTGCACTTCTTTTATTTGCGAACCAATGCTTATGAACTTTGGTAGACTGGTAAGCGCATGAAAAAATAGGGTCATCCTCTGAGATATTTCCAATTTGCTTCATAGAAAATGAGCGACGGGAAAGAAAATGGAAAACTTCCGAAAGGAAAAACCCTACTCCCACTACAAATTTCAACCTATGGACATGAAACAAAAGTCATTTAAAAGACAAACACTTGGGCAACACCGCTGAGGTAGGAATGTTTGAAACTCGTTTTGGTTTCGGAGATATTTTAAATTAAAAAACAAACTTTAAAAAATTGCCTAAAAATCGGTTTATTTTACTTTGATGGCCTGCCAGTTTCTACTTAATTAGAAAATGTTAAATTGCTTCCTCGGGGCTGTAGCTCTATTATTCTTCGCTCAAAAAACATTATCTCGATTCTCTACACCAAAATTTGTAGGAGGAATAAGATTTAGCGTGAGGGAAGTTTCAAGTTTTCACGGAAGCAAAAAAAAAAAAAAGATATTTTCACAAACAAACGTTTGTTTGTTAGGAAATAAATAGTTTTTGTGATTAAAAAGTTCTAAGAGGTTTTTCACTGGTTTTTCATACACCAAAAATGTTTTGCTTGAAAAAATCTTTTCACAAAACAACATTCCTCCCTCACCACACTCTACCCCCATAGTAAGCGTTCTATTGCGTGCACGCATGTAAAATTCACTGTGGATACTCAGCTCATGTATAGCTTCAATTTAAAGAAAAGAATATTTTTGCTCAAAATAAGGTGTACGGTGCCCTTAAGAATTTTAGATCCCGCCGTGGCTCAAAATCTTGCCAAATCTCCGAGTTCATTATCGAACGTGGGCCTGCATTTTCCCCACTCTGTACCCGAGCATTAACTAGGTTATTTGAACGATGAGCGGATACTATTTCGACAGTTAAAAAATTTAACAATGTAGAAAAAATCTATACCTAATATTTGACATTCCCTACGTAACATCAAAGACAGCTGTGGCAACTCAAAATTCGGAACACTTTCTGATTTTATGATCAACCTTATCGTTTTGCCACACTCATCTGTATGAGTAGAAAGAGCATTTTCACTTGTAAATCACGTTCAAGCAAAACAAACAAACTCACTCAAAACAGACACTGTAAGAGATAGGTCGTTGGCAAAACAAGTGTTGTCACGAACTGCTCAAAACTGACCGGAGTGGAAACCTAATCCTGAGTTAGCGAGAGATGTGATGAACGGAGTTCGCAACCAGCGAAAAATACAACGTCTTGAACATCAGAAAAGTGATCTTAATATTGGTGTTTTCACTGGAGAAGATAATTGGGAAAAGGATTAATAAAAAAATCAAAATTACGACCATCATTTCAAATCACGTAAGTAAAACTATATTATTTTTAAATCAAGTATAATTTTTTGTTGTAAAATAATTTTTTCATGTTCGATTCGGGTTTATTTGAAATTTCTGAAATTCATGACCGGGAGCCTTGTTCCTGCATACAAGTAAGGTGTTGTGACATCGCTTGGCGGTGTGCCCATATGTTTAACAGTTAAAACACATCATCGTTTTACTATTAAAAAGGGGCAGACCTTGGTGTCCTGTCTTTTTCCTGGGATGTACATGCTGTATGGAACGGTAGGTTCACTGGTTGTTATGAAAAAAGCTGGAGCTTCGGGGTATCTACTCGTAGGTTTAATGAAGGTTGCTTTGACGACTTCCTCCACTTTGTAATGTTCTTGAAGACCAGACTTGAATTCTTCGATATTAGCGATGTCAAAGTCAGTGATGTATTTCAAGGCTACCGAGTGGTTGAATCGGCCGTATTTTGCCGTCTGGCACGGACACTCTCCACACAAGTCACGTCAACAATACTCACTGCCGGCACGGCGCTTCGCACCTCCACCGCCATCATCTCGCGGCTTATGCTAAAGATCCTTTTAGGTTTTGCTCCAGTGATCGTTTGGGTTTGGTCTTCAATGTTGAGTGGGTTGATGGTTCTTTTCATACCTGTCTCGAATGTTACTGAGAATTATTTACGATAGTATTTTCGTCCATGAAGACTTGTCTTGGGAATTTATCTCTCTTTGTCGCTGGTGCAACTGGTCCTGCAGGTGCGGTGGATTGAGCCATCAATACTGCCTGCTTAATTCTCCTTAGCTGTTCTTCGATCTTGCTCACTTTGTCAGCACTCAGTTCAGCAGCTTGTCATTATGATTCTTCATTTCTCCACCAATCATAAGAACGATTTCTCCTTCAATCCTCTTTCTCATACTCAGAACCTGATTCACTTGCTTCATGCCACACTGAGAACCCCCGGAGTCTTCTTCGTCTCTCAGCTCAGCTTCGTCCTCCATTCCCGCCAGATCAACAAACGCCGGACGCTTCTCACTCATTTTGAGATTTTTTTCACGAGTAGGTCTCTTGATAAATCAAGGGGGACAACTTTTATTTTCATCTCACAAAACTTATTCATTATAAATACGCAAAACAAAAGATACAAAACCCAAATGTTAGTGGGCAACTCATCCAACTCAACCAACTCACTCCGTTTGTTCAACGCACTGACAATTCAATAGGTAAGCTGATAGACACTTTATTATTAATTTACATAAACCGTTTGTTACGAGTAACAAATCCATGTGGGCATACTAAGAGTAACACCTCGTGTGGGATAATTCGGCACAAGTTCGGCACCAGTCAAATTGGTAAAGGGAACAGTGAAAATTCCTTTTAAAGGGAAAGACTGAATTACAAAATTTCTTATGAGGTCCATAATTAACACTTTAACCGCAACTACTAAATATTAAGTTCAACACCAAACTCAAATTATAAGTCAACTGCAGCGCGCGATGTTGAAAATAGCAAACATGAGCTGGATCGTGCCTTCATTTAGCTTTGATTAAGTATTTATGGAAATTGTGTTTGTGACTACTGGTCGGTCTGCAGCGTTGTGAAAATTACCTCCGTGTACCACCGGTGGGTCACGCTGCGGTCAAAGTGTTAAACAAAGTTAATAATTCATAATTTAGTAAAGTCATAATTTTTCTGTAGGCTAAAAGTATTTATTTTAAATTCTGCATGTGAAGTTTTCCATGAAAAAACAGTAATAATTACTAGTTCATATTTTTTTCTAAATGAATGCACACAATAGACTGTCAACAAGAAGGCAGTCACCTTTCATTCAATGAAAAATGCTTAGTATTGCTAAGAACTTTGTCAGCTGGCTGATATTTATTTCCAAGTTTAAACTGATATTCAAAACGCCTTCACTCTTTCTTTCATTTCGAGAAATTGATCAGATATACGCATACTTTTCACACAGTTGTAATATTTGTGTAATTTTAAACTCAATGCATGATTGAAAAAATGGTTTTGGGAAAAAAGCTCAATCACTCAAGGTTAAGAAATTTCCATTCCGTCCAGTTTGTGGGTTGAAAATTGTCTTGCATTTTCTGACCTAGAATTTAATTTCACTCAAATATCTAAACAGCAATCTCACCTAATAATACCTTTGGTGTGTTTATTTATTTGTTTGGTGTTCGCTTCTTAATAAACAGCTTCTTTGATTTGAGGGATGCCTAATGACCGTATCTGTGATGCGAGTTTCATCAGTACACAAGTACAAGTATATTTTATTCGCGCTTACTATTAGGATAGATATTTTTGTTTGTCATCCACATCTGGATAATTTATTCGAGGAAAAATTAAATTCCATTATTTTTGGCGGGCCGTGTACATTAGTTGAAAATAAAAACTAGAAATACACTTCATGGATGAGTTGTTTTAAGTTTTTACTGAGTGGGCTTTCTTGGGGTTTTATTAGGTAGGTTTTTTATTGTCAACTGTGGAAGAATGTTCTAGATCAGTTAGTGTAAGCATCCTAACGGCAAACAGGTGTCCCCAAGAATGAGAGGAGAGAAACGCCATAAAAGGAGAGATACACCATAAGAGGAGAGAGACGCCATAAAAGGAGAGATACACCATAAGAGGAGAGAAACGCCATAAAAGGAGAGATACACCATAAGAGGAGAGAGACGCCATAAAAGGAGAGATACACCATAAGAGGAGAGAAACGCCATAAAAGGAGAGATACACCATAAGAGGAGAGAGACGCCATAAAAGGAGAGATACACCATAAGAGGAGAGAGACGCCATAAAAGAAGAGATACACCATAAGAGGAGAGAGACGCCATAAAAGGAGAGATACACCATAAGAGGAGAGAAACGCCATAAAAGGAGAGATACACCATAAGAGGAGAGAGACGCCATAAAAGAAGAGATACACCATAAGAGGAGAGAAACGCCATAAAAGGAGAGATACACCATAAGAGGAGAGAAACGCCATAAAAGGAGAGATACACCATAAGAGGAGAGAGACGCCATAAAAGGAGAGATACACCATAAGAGGAGAGAAACGCCATAAAAGGAGAGATACACCATAAGAGGAGAGAGACGCCATAAAAGGAGAGATACACCATAAGAGGAGAGAAACGCCATAAAAGAAGAGATACACCATAAGAGGAGAGAGACGCCATAAAAGGAGAGATACACCATAAGAGGAGAGAGACGCCATAAAAGGAGAGATACACCATAAGAGGAGAGAAACGCCATAAAAGGAGAGATACACCATAAGAGGAGAGAGACGCCATAAAAGGAGAGATACACCATAAGAGGAGAGAGACGCCATAAAAGAAGAGATACACCATAAGAGGAGAGAGACGCCATAAAAGGAGAGATACACCATAAGAGGAGAGAAACGCCATAAAAGGAGAGATACACCATAAGAGGAGAGAGACGCCATAAAAGGAGAGATACACCATAAGAGGAGAGAGACGCCATAAAAGGAGAGATACACCATAAGAGGAGAGAAACGCCATAAAAGGAGAGATACACCATAAGAGGAGAGAGACGCCATAAAAGGAGAGATACACCATAAGAGGAGAGAGACGCCATAAAAGAAGAGATACGCCATAAAAGGAGAGAGACGCCATAAAAGGAGAGATACACCATAAGAGGAGAGAGACGCCATAAAAGAAGAGATACGCCATAAAAGGAGAGAAACGCCATAAAAGGAGAGATACACCATAAGAGGAGAGAGACGCCATAAAAGAAGAGATACGCCATAAAAGGAGAGAGAAGCCATAAAAGGAGAGATACGTCATAAAAGGAGAGAGACGCCATAAAAGGAGAGAGACGCCATAAAAGGAGAGATACACCATAAGAGGAGAGAGACGCCATAAAAGAAGAGATACGCCATAAAAGGAGAGAGACGCCATAAAAGGAGAGATACACCATACGAGGAGAGAGACGCCATAAAAGAAGAGATACGTCATAAAAGGAGAGAGACTCCAGTAAAAGTTAAGGGATAGGGGAATCGGGGCTATCTGTGTGTCCCCACACCCATCGCATTGAAACAAGATATCAAAATAGACACGATAAAAGTTCAAGAAGAAACCCATAGATGCTAAATGAAAGGATAGCAGTGAACACACCATCACCCTTTCTCCCCTCCCCCCTAAAAATGAACCATAACACAACAAAAAACATGTATTTCATAAAAAGGTAGGCCTCCCTGCCTTTCAGCTTGACCCATTATATTTTTCTTCTGAGTGAACTAATCCCCAGGAATAAAATAGCTGTATTTTGAAATAGGTCTAATTTTCAAAGGAGAAGGAAAATTTACACGTATAGTATTGCAATTTGAGACTCTCTTTCCCGTACAAGATGCTTTTTCAGAGGCAAGGTAAGGGAATACTTTTTACGGCTAACTATGTGAAAGGAATTTATATTTCTGGTGTTCTATTCACTGTTGAAAAAGTGAATGGAACCGTCAGGGCCATCGGGAGGTCGTCCGAAGTTTCCTCGGCGGTCCGGGATTTAGGAGAGAGTTGCCATTTCTTTTGATGTTTAGTTTCCTGAGAGAGCGGTGTCTCTGTCAGCGCTATATTTTTCGTCTTTTGTTTGGTAACAAATTTGGTTTCTAGGGCCCTAGTATTTAGTGTTCAGTTATGTTCAGTTTTGCATGAGTTTTGTTACTCCTGTTGGAGGGCCGGTCAGCTTAAATCCTTAATTGGGGGGGGCTTTTAATGGATGTGAAGAGCAAATTCGCTCAATTATCTACTCTGGTAGCAGAGTCCCTTAACTTTGCTATTAAATTCACTACTCTAGTAGAAAGCAGCTAGACTGCAGTCGAAGTCCTAATTTGACTGATCAGCTTTCTCTAACTTAACTTATGAAAATTAGAGGTCCCCTCGTCTTGCGGTACTAATCTTAATTAACCTTAGCATTCTTACTGTTCTGGCCGGTCCTTCGGTTTCCTCTTCTGTGTTTCTATTAAGCGGTGAAATCGCCACTTCGAGGAATATAATTCGAAGGTTAGTAATCTCTTAAGTGATCAACGTAATTAATGGAAAATGATATAAGCTCAGCTATTGATATCGTTCGCGTGCTATGTATCCTAATTTAAACACTCAATGTTTTCTTGCAGTAACCTGCCGAAATTCATTCCTAGCGATAAAAGCCTGTTCGTCACTACTTCTAAAGTAGACTGCACGAAGTTAGTTCGGTACGTTGCTAGGAATAATAACGAAACTAGCGTGATATTTTGCTAAATCTTGAAAAGGTTTGTTATAAATTTGGTTATAATTTCGTTTGGTCTCGTCATGGGATTTATTAGCTTCTTTATTTCATTGCAGTGACCTAGCTTCCGTGGTTGCTAGTGCGTATTGACTCCTCGCCTCTTGTTACGAACGGCAGCCCCTCGAATAAAACCTCAGCGAACGTCCATTGTCTTTTATTTATTAACATATAGTTATCATAATCGTTTGACACTCCCTAGCAACAATAAAGGCAGTCTCAAAAGAGAGAAAAGAACGAACTAATTGTTATCAACCAATTAGTATAAACTGAGGAAACATAACAATTATGTATAAGGTATATTTCCACTAATGAACCCTGCGCATAGAAACTTAGGTTAGGATGAAAGGTCAAGAAAAGGCGAAGAAGAGAACAGTAAAGAATGTTTGATAACTGAAAGTGACTTAAGCACAAAAGATTGAAGCATCCAAAGCCCTATAAACAGGTGAGGTAAACTGACAGAATCTCCTCTAAGGTGATAGTTTCTGAAGGTCAGGAGCGACAAACTTTAACTATCCGAAGCCAAGAGCTTATCCCATGCATCCTGAGGAGAGGAAATGTGCAAGTACTCAACTAACGCATCTATTAAAGATTTCACACCCAAATATGGTTAAAATTATTAAATACAAACGGACTGTCGTCGAGGATGATTTCTATTCCCTGGGTGACTTATTTAAATTCGAAGAAGAACGTACGCGTAAAACACTATATTAATAACTACCACACAAAACGTTTAATAATCACTGGATCAAAGTTGAACGAATCTGTTAAAGTAATAACCTTCAGATAATTTATTGATGCTCTAAAACCTAATGGAACTACAGACACATGTGCGACGATTAGTAAGGACGTTCCGTGCAGATTAACCACGGGAGCAACAAATACTAATAGAATGGCTCCTCGGTATAGCAGCGGTGTCTCGACATAAATAATTACGCAGGTTGGATGGAAGCTGGTTACTAGCATCCAGCCTTGCTGGCCACCAAATTTTTCTTGCTGACTCCGAGCACCGAGACAATCGCCGGCGGATTTTCTTGCAATTAGCCGGGTAGAGTGAACAGGAATGACGTCTACAGGCGGAAGGGGAGATATCAGATGAAGAAACGCTGCCGTAGTCTCGTACAACCAGAGTAAAAATCGCCAGGATCTCTTTAGGCAAAAACGCTAATTACTCGTTAAATACCTGGCACAGAATTAACCCAGTAGGTAAATGAACTGCGGGCAATATTTCCAAAAGGTCGTATCATGGGGCTTTAAGTATAGGATCATAAAAGACAGAGCCAACAACCACTGTCAAGCTCTGAGGAATCGAGCCCCGCGCCGCCGTTGAGGGTACTGATGGAGTAATAATAACTCGATTATTCCAGTCCGAGAGAAAGGAATGGAAAGCTATGTTTACTTAACTTCAGAACTTCAGTACTGCAACAATGAATACGTGTTTTACTATCTCATAAAGGACGCCAATGTAAGTAAGTTTTCCTTCGGGTGTGGATCCCTTCTGACATCGATAGAAAAGGAACAAGTAAAGGACTTAGGCTCATTACGGGCGGAAAGCAAATCAACTAATCATTAAGATGAATAATAGTAAATACGCAGAGATAAAATGAATGCTGGTAAAGCACTCTTAGCTTAGCCTCGGATGATAACAACAGTTAAGGGAGGGGGTACAAATTAAGCAGTCAATTTACCCGAGGTAGGTAAATAATCACTAATAGGGTTAAGTATTAAACAGCCACACCTGCATTACCACAGCTAAAGTAAGTAAGTAGGTAAAAGGGAGAAACAGATGCGCAATGCAACGGCAGTCTTCGATCCCTACGACCAGCATCAATCTCCACTCCAGGACGGCCCCGCTTTCAGCAGACGCACAGAACTGCTAGCTCAGCAACCCGAGACTCGTGGTGAGATATGTCAGGCTGTCAGGCTGTCCAGAGCGCAGCTTGAAAAACGTCACTGCAAGAACAACAAACAAACATCGGCATCTTTGGGATGCTTTATTTCCAATCAAGCCCGATACATATGATCTTGAGCATTGGTTTTTCAAATGTCTTATAACTAACATTATATTTAGGACACCATGACGGTTCCCCCGTAAAGCCGGTACCCATTTCCGACACCTGGGTTGAGTAAGGTATTGTGCTGGAGCTTTCCCTTATACCCAACGACCAACGGGGAAAATCGCCGCGCTAGCGCCGGGATACGAACCCTTGTCTCCAACATACAAGGCTGATCCCTTAACCACTGTGCCACGGCGAGCACAGTGGTGCTCAAAGAAAGGTGCTCAATGTCTACAAAAAATATTCTTAAGTTCAAAAACTCTGCAGCTGCAAAGCAGTCACAGCTTACCTTCCCAGCGACGCAGAATGAAGCTATAGTTCTAAATGTTATGCGCTTGACGGGGCAAAGATAATGTTAGGGCTCTCCGTACAATCATTATTCAAACTTTCTAAGTGAATTCAAGTACTAAACAGCGTATGAGAGATTCCCCGCCCTTCTGAATTTTAAATAGTTAATGCTAATGACAACTGAAAATCTCTCGGTAGCAAATTCAAACAAAATCTGAAATGAATAAATGTGTTGGTTAAGTTACTGGGCAAAGAAAATTAACATAAAGTCAAAATATTCTCAGATGAAAGCTGACTGCATGGTCTTTTAAATCAGACGCGATTATAATGATGAATAATTTTTACTGGACTGCTTTTAAAGGAGCCAGCTGTAAAGTCAAGAAGCCCATTTATGTAATTCACCAATAGTTTGATAGATTAATGAAAAATATTTCTAAGATTACTCGAGCTACACAAGATAGCTAGAAAAAAAGCCTCGAACTGATGAAAAAACAACCATAGAATTCCTCCTAATACTGAAGATGATTATGGGTCTACAACCAAAACTACAAAACATACCTTAAAACATACTTGTAAGTCTTGAAAGAAAGTCAATAAACACACAAGCCTTAGCGTGTGTGAGCCTCTGGGATCAGCTCATTGCTTGAGAAAAAAAGTGCACAAGACAATTTGATTACTAATTACATAAAAAAGTGCTCATATAATGTACCATTGATCTCGCTCAATAGTTTAATTCCTTGAGTCTTTGAGCCTGAATTATAAAATTAAATCATTCAAACTAAATAATGATATGTTCCCTATCGATACTAAACTTTAACGTGCCACTATAGGTGTAACCAAAATAGTTATACCAGCTTTTATTAATTGTGAAAGCAATGAATGAAAATCAAATTGTCTTTATTTTCTTCGTCGTATATAGATGTATTTGTATACTGATGGCTTGTGTTAATTCTAACTCTAACTCATACGTCATTTTGCGAAGTTTTTCAGTGATGTATTTCATCTCGTGGACTGTTATCGAATTCATCGAATGCTTTTCATCAAAGCGGTTCTCACATGATAACTGACCTTCAGCGTATCTTGGACACTTTTCAACATCTCTCGAGTAATTGGTGGAATTCAAATAAAGGACGTGATAGTAGGAGTGACTCTCATCGTTAACTGTCTTCGAAATTTGTGATCTCCAACTTTCCTTTCAACTGACACCATCAAGTTTAGAAGGCCTTACCAATAGTTATCAGTTTCAGTTGTATAGATGAAAGTATTCCATGTATATTTTAATTTCTCATTGTATTTAAAGATGTAGCTCAAGTGTTTGTTTCAACGTTCTCCTGTTAGAAGCCAATAACTATTCTGTATTTTATTCTTATTTTCAGGAGTAAAGTGGTCTTCATAGGTTAATATACTGTTTTCGGAATGGTCACATCTCGGTTTCAAGTGAAATATTCATGAGGATTTACGAATGCTAGCTTTCAACACTGGTTAACCTTACTTTTTCAACATATTCACATCAGCAGTCCGCAATATTTAGACGTACATAACATGAAGAAATAACAGTTCCCAAGGAGTTGTGAAGACTTCAGAAGACAGAAACGCGAATCGTTGCCAACGGAAAAAATGACGAACAAGTTATTTAGCATCAGCAGGAGATGTGGAAATGGTTGCACGACATTCTTTTCAACCTTAGGAAAACAGCATTTCATCAAACTGTGCTGACAGACGAGAGTACCCAGAAAAGTTGTCACCTACGTGGAGAATGCGGTCCGAATATTACACCGGGGATCACTCACTTGTTGCATAAAAAATATATCTTTCGATGGTCAATTTGATTGTATCGATTTCAAATCTGAAGTCGGGTTTTGTCTATAAGCTACCGATTTTATGCAATTTGACATAGTTAATTTTTTATTTTTAGTTATTGTAGGAAATTGAAATATCAGCCATAATATTTATGTTCACTTGAATCTTAAAACTGTATGAAAGTCATTACTGTATTTTTATTGAGGCAAAAGAAACAAAATTTTAACAAATTATTTGAGAATAAATTACACTATTGCTGGTTGTGCCGTTTTTTCTGAAAACGTTTCTTGGAAAGCATCAATCTTTTTCCCAAAGTCAGATTATAGCATCCTTTAGAACATCACCACAGGTGGTGAAAGCTTATCAATTTCTATGTGTATTTTATTCAGGCAGGAATTTGCGTTTGTAACTTTTGCGGTCGTACACTCCATCTGGGCAATCTCGTTTAATGCTCCAGCAGAAGTCAGCCATCATACATTCGTTCCAGAGCCCTTGTGTAATATCGTTGTTTTTCATCACGATATTAGGATTGGTAATTGTAGCTGCAAACTACAGTATCGGTAGCTGTAACTACCGTAACTGAAGCGTTAACTTCAGGAGTATGAAGTGGAAACTCTTGGCTAGGTTCCTATTCTTGTACTGCATCATCCAAACACCGACACTGCTTATAAGCTATAGCGCTCGGAAGTTAAACAATGCTCTTCCGGTGCATACCAATGCGATGCGCTCCCAAGGCACGGTTTCCGGTGCGTGCGGTCAGGGCGCTTCCGACCCATTTGAACCCAAGTACGATATAGACATAGGGCAATCCGCAACAAGCGCTTCCGTCGGCTCCGTCTTGCGGTTAAGACGCTTCCGCCGGTGCCGCGATATCCCAAACCAAGTGTGATAAGGACATCATGCCTGAAAGGCCTGTATTGAGATACTACACCTTGGTAGCGTTCTTCCATGACCATTAGGTCTCGGTGGAATCCTCCTCCTTGTTCGTCGCTCACAGCCCTCAGGTTGTCAGGGATCTTATCAAGGTGGCTGTTCAAAAATAAAGCTTGATGCTCATGTTGCACCCGAGATCACGAAATGAGAGCAGCATTCTGTTCACAAGTTCACTGTAGTTCTCCGCCTTATTGTTTCCATGGAAGTTCTGAACGACTGCCACAAAGAAAAACCATGCTGTCTTTTCTAAAGCGGTCAGCTTAGCAACGAACTGATCATCACGAATTAGGGTTTGAATCTGTGGGTAATCAAAAAAGCCTGCTTTGATCTTCTCAAATGACAACCCTGGTAAAGCTGTGATGGTGTGTTGGCAACACTCACCTTCGATTTTCAGTGCCATGACAAATTGCTTCATCAAACTTGATTGGATGGGAAGAGGAGGGAAGGTGATCTTATCTCTGCTTACAATTGGGTCTTGTATGATGAAGGGCATGCCTGCTTCAAGGGTGTCACGAATAGGCCAGCCCTTCTGGACCCTCGGCTGTCCCACATACAGAGGAAACATGGAAACTTGTGACATTTTTCTGCTGTCCAAGAAGAAAGTTTACCATCTTTAAGTCAACACAAATGATCAAATTGTGCTCTTGATACTTCAATAAGGCAATGACCATTCTCATATAATCATGGTCTTCGGGTAAATACACCGAATGACCGACAGGTACTGCTCCATAAACATTGTTATTATGTTAAAGAACGCACTTAAGACTGCGTTTTAGACTGTCTAAAAAAGTCTCCATTCAGCAGGACTATAATAAGGAACATCTAGTTCTTTCAGAAGCCCTGGGATGTCCTGAGGGTAAACAAACTGTCTGCCTTCTGAAAAGAAAGTAACATAAACCTGGTCATGCTCTCTGAAATACGATACCGTAACAGAGAGATCAACAACATTTCTGCCATGTGATTTGAATAATAATTGCACATTTTATTATTGAAATCAACCTAACACAATGGACTCATTCAATACAGAAACATGTAAGTACAAGAACAGTTACACATGAACAACAAGATTTCAAGCCCTTGATTGCATCTGCTTTCTTTGAAGATTTAAATCCCACACTAAATCATTGAGTTCAGCCTGGAGAAGAGGCTTGGGGACGGGAAAATGTTCGGTGTCTGAAGAACAGTTCTCCACTTGTGAATACTTTACTCACAATTCACTGTCACAACTGTCTTGTTCGCTTGTTTCATGTCCAATGTCATTTTCGCCCAACGAAGGAAAGCCTTTGAAAACTGGAACAGGAACTTCTTCAAAGTGCGGAAAAGGTCGAATATCAGAGGGAATGTTAGGAAACGTAATCTTATGTCTTTTTCCTCCTAACACCCGTTGTGTTTACCATGCAGTACATGGTTGGTGTCATTAAGCAATATGTATTAAAGGGTTTGCGGGCTATACTTTTCTTCATTTATGTCGCCCGGTATTGAACTTCAGCTGGTTTTTATGTTCGAACCCTTTTCTTCGCTACTGTATTTCACGTTAAAGACAATACTTGCTGAACGCACCTCTTCGTATTATATAGTCTGACAAATCCGGTGGCTTTTCATAGCTTCAGCAGTCACCGCTAGAAGCGGAGCTGCGTTGTGGGACGATACTTAACAAAACTTTACGTATCCATTAGTTTTGATGCTAAAGCTTTGGCAATATCCACATTGTTTTGTGTTTCTAGTGGGTATCACGTATGTTTTGATATATTCTTCAGTGAGCTCGTCAGTCGACTGGGATACTCGGGACAAGCCCAGCCACAAATCAACCGGTTGCTGTACTTTAAAAAAAATTATTTCCGTTCCACGTATCTTAAAATTGAAAGCTGAAGGAGCCAAATGCTGAGCTCGCCGCTTCGCTTTTAGCTCCTACGCTGCTGCGAATGTTGCTGCGAGTAGCAGATTTGGGGCACCAAACAATTTCATCACTTTTATTATTGCTTGTTATTTTCGGGGACTTGGACTTCGTAACTTTTCTGGCTGTCAATCGATCAACAACTTAACCTTCTACGCTGGAAGCGAAGATCAGGCTGGCTCTAAGCATCCGACTCTAATTGCAGTGTTTTAGAGTTCCTCATTTCGTCGCTTCAGCCGTATTGTGGTTAAAGTTTTGCGTGACGCAAATATAGTTTAAATTTCTTCACTATAGCTTTCTAGGTGTCCGAATTTATTTTATCTTATATTTATTTGCAATTTTTGTAACTTTTTATCATTTGCTCTATAGTAAAGGTAGATACGCAGGTAGATGGAAACTCCGGTGGTAGGCTTGGGTGGATTTATTGTCAGATGTTGTCAGCAGGGAGAGCAGACTAAGAATGAGCAACTAAGCCTCGACAATAACGGCTTTTATAGACACGGTACCGAATACAGATATACGTGCCCGTATATAGCACCCCCTCTCAATGCTTGAGAGAGTACCACACTCAAAAAATAATTCAAGGATACGCATAATTAATGGACTATTTGCCCAATTTTAACGCAGTTAAACAAAAACTTACAAGCTTACTCGGGAACTAACAAAATGACAAGTAATTCATTGAGCAAAATTCATTGAGCAAAAAAACAACGAAATTAAACGAAGAGTTGTAAAAGAAAAGTACGCTATTAAAGCATCACCAACGAATTTTTCTCAATACGTTTTTCGAAATCAAATTACGTTAACTGCTACAACATTCATAATACCAAAAAAACTAATCAAATGTTATAAACTCATCCACCAAGCCTTACTATAGTTTTATGCAAAAGAATAAAGCAAAACAAAGGTAGCTTCTAGCGAACAATATACGCGTCCTTGTTTTTTTTTTATAAATAAAAAGAACTCGGTTAATACTCATAACGTCAAACTAAAACTGGTTACGTTATCAAAAATGATTATAGGTAACGCAACTAACATCGATTAATAGAATGCAAAAACTAAAGCTAGAACGCAGGCCAAGAGAAAGACGCTATTTACCTACCGATTTACCCCCGCCGCATTAGCTAGGTTATCAACATGGTTATAAAAAAAACACCAAAACAATAATACGGTTAAGTAAATTTTTAGAAAAAAAAAAAATAAAATTTACGCATCGGAGAAAATCATTAACACAACCAGCATTCGAAATAAATGTTTATCCCCTTTTTTCGTTAAAGTTAACATTTTCCGCAAACAACCACAACAGATGATTAAAAGTTAATTTCAATACATTCTCAGAAAAAAAAAATTTCCCTTCTACCGCATAGGAGAACATTAAAAAAACTTAATAATTAAAAAGCATAAAAGCAAAGCAAGGAAAACACGCAAAGAAGCAAAGCAACTGACTTACCGTGCTTAAATAATGTCAGCACGTCGACAGTCATGTAGAACGATGTAAAGGAATCAAATATTGAAACGCCATTTCATATTGATAGCAATAATCCACCGAATATATAAAAAAAACCATTTGCACGATCACAAATACCTTAGTGTTTTCGCACCTACTAGAACAATTGAAACAATAAACAAAAATAATTCGCAATAACACCTTGTAAAAAGTTTTCGTAAGAAATCGGAAACACCACCAAAAGAAAAAATAATGCAACCCAAAATCAACATTATGAAATTTAAAAAAATCAAGCTCCTAAAGTCATAATTAATACGAAATTACTAATTTAATTCTTGAGAATTAACGCGTCAATATTAAAAAACTTAAATTAAAACATGGATTAAATAGATTAAATAATAGATTAAGTAGAACACTGCGCGCTTTTTATCGCACATTTCTTGCGATTAGCATTTTTCCTAACTCACTGCGCGCCAAATTTTTAAAATTTTCAAACCAATTCTCGAATTCTAACACTTTTCCAATTAATAAATTTTCAGTTATTTCAATTAAATTTCCTTCCAACTAAATAATTTTCACGTTTCCAAGTCCATCACTACAGTTCTTTAGTGTTGATCTCGAAGACTATTTAGAATCGTAGTCCTACTGCGTAGACTGTAAAGGATTGACGCGAGTCCTATTGTCGTCAATAATATCATCGTGACTATCATCGTGATCGCCACGTGATGAGACTCCTGGTCAAACGCCACTGCCGTGCAGACGACCATAAAATTGTCATATTTTGACAAAGTCGTCGCCACCAGCTCGACCCTCTCGCCCTCAAGCGTCTCGTCCATCGCCGATGCTTCCCGATCATGTGCTGCAAGGAACAGATACAGAAAGATTAGCATGGCCGTTACATAAATTAAAAATAAATACAACATATAATTTGGTATCAGATCTCGGTTGCCTGACAACTGTCATTGAACAACCACGACACTCTCCCATTAAAAAATATAATCGCTCAACATATCGAAAAAAATCTGTCAGGTGACAAACGCCTGTCTCATGAATCTAATCCAAACTTTTCCGATCGTCGAACATTCCGACGGAACAAAAATAGCTCGGCGCGAGACTGCAGCACACGGCCGCAGCGTCAAAACAACCCATCTCGCAAGGTGAACAGCAACCTCAGCGATTTGCAATTCGCCGTCGGCGCATCCGTTCAAGATTAAAACTGTCAATTTAGCAATACGAATGTCTGAGTGAATTCGAGAAAAAAAAAATGTATGAAACGTCTTAGCGACAGCTAAACGAGACAGTACAAATTCCTCTGGGTTAAATACCTAAACATTACCTCAAATTACTTGAGCATAAAGCAACAGTAAGACTAACATATAAAAGTACAACGCATTGATTACTGAGATTAATATGAACGCAAAACATATTGCATATAGCGAAAAAATGCTTCTAAAATTATGATTATATTCCTTAACATTATTGATAAACGGTAAAACAACGGTAAAAAGGTAAAAAAACGGTAAAACGGAGTAAACAACGATAAAAAGGGTAATGCGTTACTCGTCGATTAGTTAGAACGTCATATAGTCTTAAGAACTCGTCTTTTTAACTCACAGATTTTACCTGTTTGAGTGGTAACAAATGATTAAGATTACTTCTAATAATTTTAGATCCAACCTTGACATCGGCATAATTTCGTTTCACTTTTTGGACAACTCCAGGACCCATCCAGGTAAGATCTAATTTAAATTTCTTCCCGTGATTTTTTAATAGAACTCTATCTCCAACGTGAATATCCTTGTTGCGCCGCTTAAGATTTTTATAGAGATTTCGCTCTGTTGTGTTGTTAATAATTAAATTTCGTATATTTTCTACTGTTCGAACGGCTTCTCTAGCTCTAAAATTTACTAAATCCAATTCTTCATCAAAACTATAAACAACCGAATCAAAAGTGTCAGACTGGTAGTATCCACACGTATCGCGATTGAACATCACAAAGCTTGGAGTTTCACCTATCGTAGAATTAAGTGAATTGTTCAACGCATTCTCTACTACTTCTAATAATTGATCCCATTCGCTATGAGCAATTGTGTTTACATACAGTTTCAATATATTTGTAATTTTTTTATTGTTGCGCTCCACAATAGCATTAGAGTGTGGGCTGTATGCCAAAACTTCCCTTTTTGCAATGGCATGTAATTTTGCAAACTGTTTGAGTGCCACTGATTTAAACTCAAGGGCATTATCTGATATGAGCGTCTTCGGAAAACCTAAAAGTGAGAAACAGTTGCTTAAACAAGAGATCACTGTTTCCGTATTTCGATTTGAGATTTCATATAAACGACAAAACCTGGAGAACAAATCAATTATTACCAATATATACTTATTCCCATTATCAGTTACTTTAAGTGGCCCTAAAAGATCCATTGAAACAACTTCGAAAGGTTCATTAGCAATCGGCGCCGTCAAAATTTTAATTGGAACTGAAGGTCTTCCTTTAATAATTTTACATACCTCGCAATGTTGAACAAATTTGCGCACAATTGTTTTCTCTAACTGATTCCAATATTTTAACTTAAATTTGAACAAAGAATGCTTGTAGTCTGTATGGTATAGACAGTGTATTGCTCGAACAGCTTTATGCATTAAGGAATTAGGAACGACTGCAGTCAAAATTGTACTAGGTCTATTATCAATCTCCCTACGTCGGTAAAGAATATCATTCAGAATTAAGAATTTTTGCAAGTCTGGGATAGTCGAAATACTGTCATGTAATAAAGCATTCTTAATTTCTATGCAAAATGCGTCGTTGTTTTGTTCGTCGATAAACTCCTTAATCGTCCATGATATCTCAGACTCTCTCGGCACGTAGTCTATCAGAGCCGGTCGTGCGTCTGGGTCTGCTGCACTGTCAGCATTGTCGCTATGCGGCGGTTCAATCACCTCGTTTCCTGTCGTGCGTCTGTGTCGTGATCGAGTCTCTACAACACAAACTTCTGATTCAATTGCGACTTCCAAATCATCACAAGAATTTAGTTCTTTAAGATTTAATTTCTCGTTATTCACAGGTAATCTGCTTAAATAATCTGCTACAACGTTTTCTTTACCAGGTAGATATTTTACCACCGGGTCAAATGAATGTACATTTATGCACCATCTCGCCATGTTGGTGTCTTCAGGAAGTTTTTTATTAAAAAATGGCGCTAAAGGCTTATGGTCTGAATATACCCGGACGGGGTAACCAGTTATTAAATACTTGAAGTATTTTAATGCAGCATGAATGGCGAAGAATTCTTTTTTGGTAGTAGAATACCTTCGCTGGCTCGAATTTAAATTTTTACTAAAATAAGCTATAGGTCTTAGAATTTTGTCGCTTGAATCATCCGCTTGCATTAATACAGCACCAATTCCTGTATTGGAAGCGTCAGTAAAAACATGGAAGTCTTTAGTATAGTCAGGATGTCTTAGAACTGTGTCAGAAGTTAGCAACGACTTCATAAAATCAAAACTTTTTTGACACTCGTCTGTCCAATTATAATCAACATTTTTTCTCAAAAGGTTGTACAAGGGGTAAGCTACTTCTGCAAAGTTGGGTAAAAAATTTCGAAAATAATTTGCTAAACCTAAAAACTGTTGTAGTTCCTTAACATTGATCGGCGCCCGGCAGTCTTGTAACTTTTGTGAATATTTACACTTAATACCATCGGCGGCAATAATATGGCCCAAATATTCTAGCTCTTTTTTAAAGAAATGGCATTTCTCAAGCTTCAATGATAATTTACCGGATCGTAGCATCTTAAGAACAATTTCTATATCAACCAAGTGCTGATCTTTATTTTTTGAAAACACCAAGATATCGTCTAGGAAGACGAAAGCTAGTTTACCCAGAATGGGTGCAAGGGCAGAAGTCATTACTCTTTGAAATACTCCCGGAGAAGTTGAAAGACCGAATGGTACACGGCAGAAATGAAATTTACGGTAATTTATACTAAATGCCGTGTACTTTCTACTCTCTGGTTCTAACTCAATCTGATGAAATGCCGAGCGAAGATCAAGGTTAGAAAACCACGCGTTACCGCCTAAGGTCGATAAAATATCATCAATGCGGGGAATGGGGTAAGAATGTTTAATCAAAACCTTATTCAAGGAACGGAAATCTATTACGGGACGCAGGTCTCCCGATTTCTTTTTAACTACAATGACAGGAAAATTAAAATCAGAGGACGACTCCTCTATTATTCCTTGATCGAGCATATCGTTAGTTATTCTCATTACCTCTTCTTGGTACTTGTGAGGTATGCGGTAGGGAGCTAAATTTAATACAGGTGCATCAGTCTTCAACTGAATATGATGCTTCAAGATATTCGTTACACCTATTTTTTCTCTTTCTAAAGTCACTACATCACGGAACTTATTCAAAAAATTAACTAAAGGTAATTGTACGTCATCTTCATTGCATGAAATATCATTTACCGTCAAGTCACGTCGTAACTCCTTCTCTCCACTTTCTCCACTTATTAAACCTGCATTTACTTCTGCATTGATTTCTCCACTTATTAAACCTACATTTACTTCTGCATTAAAACCTAACTCCTTGTCATCAACAAGAATTTCACCTCTGCCACGAGTATCAGCATCCAACTCAAGTTTTCTATTGACAATGGCATTCCTTCCACCACCTGTCGATACAACTTTTACCGTATCTGACCCCGCGACAGAATTTACTTCCACATCACTTCCATCTCTGAGCGCTGTTTCCACATTTGTTAAATACACTTCGCTCTCAATATCATTTACCGCTATGACTTCTACATTGCATAGCATAGAATTCTCAGAGAGATACACAGTCTCATCACTTGGATTTAAGATCATAACCGGTACCACACCGTCTTCATTTATTTGAACAATTGAGTCTGCTATAAGAGCACCATTATCAAGACATCTTTTCAGAATCATGTATTCTCCTGCAATTGGTTTCTTAAGGAAGCCATAAATAACATTAAGTGAATTACCAGGCACTTCAGCTTGATTGCAATGTACGATTAATTGTTTCGTACTCATTGACTGTGCCTCCTCAGTCACCGCTGAGCTTGCTCTCTTTTTCTTGCAGTCAACATTTTTTAATCTCCTGTTGCTCTTCCTCGCAACAGCAATCTCTGACAACAGACAGTCACTGTTCACTATTTTTCTCATTACTATTTCTCTGTTCAACAAAGGTTCCATATTTAAATCTTGAAAAGGAATTGGAATATTATTCCAAAGAAGTTCTTTATCTTTAAAGTTAATCACGGCATCTTTCAAAACATCTCGACCTAGTATCAAGTCATAGTTAAACTTAGCTTCCTTGATTATGAGTGCGCTTGTTTTAATTACTTTGTTAGTGCCGGGGATTTTAATAGACAGCTCTACTTCACCTGTGACGTCACTTTTGCCGTTTATTCCTTTTACTCTCAAATGACTTGGTTTGACTTCTTCGCTCAAATTTTTAATCTGCCTGTAACTGATAAGACATTTCTCTGAGCCGCTGTCTATCAGAGCATTCAAATACTGATCGTTATTTTTGATAATGATAGTCGGCTTGTTGCACTCTTTAAATGATACTAATCCAGCATTTTTATTAACATTTTTTACAACGGATACCGAAAAATAGGATTCGATAGTCTTGCCTTGATAATGATCATTCTCAAGCTCTTCGTCTTGCAACAAGTTATATCTATTTTTACATCTAAATAAGGGGTCAACATACGATTTGGTTATCTCGGTGGTATCTGGAATTTTTGCCACGGTCTCTAGTTTAACGAGGTTGGTACCGCTAAATACCTCGGGCTCAATCTGTTTCAACTCTCCCTTACTTCCTTCACCTAGTTTAAAAAACTACTTGACTCACTCTCTGCCCAGTGGACTTCACTCCTTCCACGATTAGAACTACCTCTACCGCGTAGATACGCTTTATAACTCCTAATCTCCGCACCTGAGGCTCTACAGTTTTTTACAATATGAGTTCCGCCGCACGCGAAACATCCTCTCGGAAATTGTCCTCTCTGAACTCTGTACTCACAGTTTCCTAAATTACCTCCTGAATTTCCTCCTGAATTTCCTACAAAACCAGAACTACCGCTATCTGATTTAACCATGTTGCATTCTAAGGAACCGGTACTTCGATCTCCTACATAACTGTTTAACTCTCTACCTCTAATTCGGGGATTCCTTAGCCAAGGTCTAGGAACAATCCTCCTCATTCCTGGTCGATAACTCCTCCGGTAACCTCCTACACTACCGTAGAACACTTCATTGTGATCTGGCTCTTCAAAAACTTCTTCCAATCCACTGTTTACCTCACCTACGTAAACTTCACTTTCGTGTCTGACCTGAACTTTTTGCGCAAGGATCTTTTTTGTCTCGGATTGGCTGCGCACAGCTGAAATTAACCTAGCTAATAACTCCTCTGCAGTGGAAAATTGTGTTTCAAAGATTTTCCTAGCAAAAGACTCATCAAGAAGCGGACCTAAAGTTGATAAAGCCAGACTGTACGACATGCTGTCGCCCACGAATTTTTTTAACTCAGCCTGATTCGTGCAGTTCTGAAAATACGCGTGGCGCTGCCACCCTAGCGAGTTTGAAGTAAGAATACTCTCGGTTAGCTTCCTTATTTTCGAAAAGGCATTGACGATCTGAGCAGCTAGTGCATTATTTTTAACTAATTGCAACTCGTTTAGGTCGCAAGCCAATGCATGAATACTCTTCTCTCCACGTGAAACGTAAATGTCCTCAAGGATCTGAACTACCTGATCAAAAGAGTAATTTAAATCAGCATTAACTAGTTTCGTAACTACGCTATTAAAATCTCCTACGTTCTTGTTAGCCGAGCGTACCAAAAATTCCTTACGACGCTCGTCACTAGTGGCATCAGGCAACAAGGTCATGTATGCCTTGAGGTTCTGTATATGAGTATGAAAACTCTTATTTTCGAGGAACTCAGAATCATTCTGTCTACGTCTACCTCTGAACGTAGGAAGCTCCGCATTTGTCATGATCGTTCCGACACTTGGTACATTCATGTTAGCTGCAATATCACGTGCAAGTTGTGTCGCGTTAACATTACCAGGAATACTAGAACTAGGCCCTGCTGTGGTTGGGGTCGTCATGGTCGGTACTTGGGTCACACTAGTTACTCTAGGTTTGGAAATACGTCCGAATTTAGTTACCGTAGCCTCTGTTCGAACTACTTCCTCATCACTATCAAAATAATCGGACATGTATTCGATTACCTAATCATCAAACCAAAAATTTCCGTATATCACTAAAAGTCAACAATTCAATACCAGAATTCAATTAAAATTCAATCAAAAATTTATATCGTACTCCGAGAATGATAATAAACACCGAAAAAGCAGTTAGAACACACAAAAATTAATTAAACACATACGTTGAAGAACCACAGCAATAAAATCAGTACTTTATCACCAATACTCTCAATGAAAAACAAGCAATAGCGTCACTAATCCTGAAAATTAAAATTTTTAGCACCACAATAAGACTTGTGACTGGTCAATAATATCACACAGTGCACACGTGACTGCTTCAGCTCACGATAAAGCTCTCGACAAGGCGTAAAAAGAAAATCGCTGCTCACAGCAAAGAACGTGAATTTCTATCAATGTAAAGCTTCAAAAAATAACATCAAAGTGTTTCAGACACTTCCACTAACACTCCTATTCTATTATAAAAAAATCTGAAACTTACGACGATAATTGAAGGTAAACAGTTGGTAACCAGCTAATTCCAGATTCGTCGGACACGGATGTGTCTCTCACAATGCACAGACTGAGACTGATGCCTACAGATTGCAGAGCTATACGGGAAATGGGCACGGCAAAAAGAATTCCGCGGCAGGAAGTGCGACAAAAAATAAGCTGCTTGAGACCGAGCTCACTTGCATCTAGCAACAGAAAAATAATTCTTTTCAGAAAGACTTATCTGAGAACAAAGATGACAACGGCTGCTCACGTCGATTGCAGGCAATGATGGGGTGGGGTGCTTCAATGCTGTGATGGGGTGCAGACAATGATGTCGGCTGGTACAGCAAGATGATACTGCGTTGATACTGTGCACCACGTTGAAGAATTTACACTTTTAAAATGAAAGTACGAGTACGTGTCACTTCACTGGTACAGTTAATGATGCAATTTACACTCGTACTGTTCTTTGACACAAATTACCTTGGTACTGTTATTGATGCAATCGTAGTAATTTATCTCAACACAAATTAAATTGTTGTTGGTCACTCCACTGATGTATCACTTGCAGATGTAGAAAATGTTTCTTCACTCGATATTTGCTGGAAATGCGGCAATTTTTACTTCAAAGACCAATTCGATATCGTCGCCTGCTTCATATATTAAAACTCTTGTTCGTAGCGGTGAATTGTGGCGTAACAAAATACTTATTTGGCTGTAGGCTTCCTGTAGTACAGCTATTGGTACGCTGATTCCAAACACAATAGTAGTTTCTTGCGGCTGCCACAGTTGATTGTTTCCGCCGGTACACATCGGGAGTTTATACTTCGAAAATGTCTGTACTGGACACTTGATATCCACTTAATACTTATGCGAATGTGAGTTCAGGTAACCACAGACTGTGCCACCAAAATGTGCGACCTACGCAGGTAGATGGAAACTCCGGTGGTAGGCTTGGGTGGATTTATTGTCAGATGTTGTCAGCAGGGAGAGCAGACTAAGAATGAGCAACTAAGCCTCGACAATAACGGCTTTTATAGACACGGTACCGAATACAGATATACGTGCCCGTATATTTCCTTTGAAGTTTTGAAATAATAGTAAAGTGTAAAAACTTATTTTTCTTTCACCACCGGTTCACCCAAGTCGAATATCCGTTGCCTGAACAATTGGTGGGTTCGCTCTAAATCATTGGCACTCCAAAAGGCAGACCGTTGCGTTTTCCTTTGGTCCAGTCTCGAAGCATTTCCTCACAATTGTGGCAAACAACATGAGGAGCCCATTGCTTGCCTTGATCACCAAGATGAACTTCAAAATATCCCTTATAGGCGCGCTTGACAAACGAGGATATGTCTCTGACGGTCGTGTGTGTAGCATCCGCGTATGCAGCAGAAGACATCAGACTGGTTTCTGCAATGATATCTCTCTTTGGAAGCCATGTTTGAACTGGAACAAAAGAAGAATGATCAAAATATTAAAAGTCATCTATATAAATATATATATATATGGACGTGAAAATTCTCATCCATGGTTTAAGCAAGTTCACAGTTGTACAATTGTATTAGCCTCAAATTGCGTAAAAAGTATAACTTGCAGAGAAAAACTGATTTCAGATATGAAATCACCGCCTGAAACTCCTTCAGAATCAGTTAAAATATAAAATACAACTCAAAGTTACTGAAAAAGTGTTCCCCAGTGTTAACCAAGTGTAAGTAGCGAATTTTATTTGTCTAAAAAAATGCCTCATTCGTTATTTTAATTTAATTCTGTTTGAGATGATGGATGGTTATTGTAAGATTTACTTCGAAATATGAATATAACAACCTTTGAGTAAAGAGTGTTGAAATTTAAATCATCTTTACAGTTTTACAGCTTATAAGCTCGTTCGACTTCGTGTCTCGTGCAGTGAGTATGCTGCTTGTTTTGCTCTAAAACAAAGCGCCTGAATTGGCTCATGATCAAGCATTTCTAACCAAAAAAGTGCTCAATCAAACCATGAGAATCGAAGAGTAAATTTCATCTAACCATGTAAAAAACAACGAAGAAAAAGGGTAATTTTCCCTCATAATTCCTGTAATATTCCGTCATATTCCCTTTGCTTTTTCAAGAAATCAGCGCTTTCCTTATCATGAGATGGCGGCTAGAAGCCTAAGCAAGAACAACGGTAAGGGTACGCAAGATTCTTGGCTATCCTAGCGTAGAAAAACTGCCAAAACAGAGTAAGCAAGTAGTCTCCATCCTAAATGATCACTTCAACTCAGTAATGAAGAAATTTCGAAGCAAAATTAGTGACTTGGAAAAGTTCATTGAAACCCTAACGTAGGAAGAATCTAATCAAAAAACAATGATAGAAGTACAAAATAAGGAAATAACTAACCTAGTCTCTCGTCTGGATCGATTAAAAAGAATATAAGAACGTGAAGAGCTGGAAAAAAACGCACTTGGGTTATTTCAAGGGAACCACCGCAATCTCATTCGGGAGAAGACTGCAGAGAAACAGTGCGCAAACTCCCGAAGGAAGAAATCAACCTAAGTAACTCTGACGTCACTACAACGAATAGGTTGGGGAAAAAATCTGCACCTGGAAGCGTCGATAGGAGAAACATTACTTTTGAATTACGACAATCCGAAGAGTAGCAAGAAGTTTTGACAGCCTACCGAGTGAATACACCGAAATTCTACGAAAATGAAAATCTCATACCTTCACGAGCTAATATCATGTACACTTCATGATAGACCAAACGAAAATTTGCAGAACAAATAGGACTCGCAAGAAGTCTGGATGGCAAAGTCAACGTCTACTCTCCGAAGATACCTGGAGTCCTGGACACACGACTCAAAGACCTCAGACTATCAACACGCCTGAAGCGCTTGATCAGTATTTCCTGCAACAAGTCGGCTAGTTCTCTGAAGATATCATTTGTAATTAGTATTTTTGTAGACTGACGTACTGTATTTAATATAATTTTGTTTTCTATCCACATGATTTCTCTTTGTTTTCTGCTAGAATCGCATTTTTGCCTTTTCAAGGCACCGACGTCGAACTTGTAACTTGGATGTTCCGTTTACTGAATTGATTTTATTTCCTTCCTAATATTTTTTCTTTTCATCGAATGCTCGAATCGAATTTGCTGCTCAGGCTTAATTTGTGTGTAACCACATGTATTTCTAAATATGAAAATAATTTAGATACTCGAGGTCTTCATGTTAAATAACGTCACTGTCACTACGATTTAAATCCATTTAGTCCTATGCTACGTCTTATGTGTTATTTGCGGATACCACTGGAATGACAGCCTCGGAACTACATTATTCGCAATTTATGATCCCTAAATAATGTTCCGGCTCATGAACTGAGAGTGCGTACTCCGAATGAAATCGCACCATATTGTAGACTAATAATCTCTATGTGTTTTACTTTCTCTTTACTTTTCAATTTAGTATTAAGAAGGAAGGTTTTTATTTTTATTTTGACTCTGTAGTCTGTATCTCTTTTTTTGCTACGTTACATATTACTTACTGTTTGTTAATTTTATTGACTGACCCCGTTGATATATTTCATAGTATTGTCCCAGATCTCAATTATTGGAATAGACAGTATCCAAACCTAAATGAACAGAAAAATTGCAAAAACATCAATATTAAAAATTCAATGAATCAATGAGGACAACCTGCAATGATTTTTCGCTATTATGTTGGACCTGTAGATCCATTCATCCGAAAATCGATGAAATATCCTGTACTATCACTGAGCTGAACAGCAATTTTGATGTTCTTAGTTTCGCCTAAAGTTGGCTAGATCACTCAACTAAAGACCTGATTCAAACACAAAACTATTATAGCCATCATTCACTTCGTAATAATAAACGTGGCGGGGGCATTAGTACGTACATATCTAAACACAAATCTTCAACAATCATTGTGGGCGACTATGAATCGTTAACATATTGAGGATCTATTTATAGAAATAACGATATACAGTTGACGGATTATACCTGGAATTGTGTATGGGCCTCCAACAGCTTGTCCTGTATCTTTCCTGAATGAGCTTCATTGTATTATATTTCAGTTTAACAAGTCTCCTTACAATGACAATAATCTGTGGGTATTTCATCAACGATCTTCTAAAGTATGAAAACTGTGAGAAAATCTCAAACTTCACGAATGTTTTTCAGTTTAAATCTTTCCTTCCAATAATCACGAAACCAATACGTGTTTCATCATAATTTGCTACGCTGCTCGATAATATTTTCATGGTAGATCTGACTGATTTTCTTACCAGAATTATAGTTTCTGAGTTATTTCACCATTTCCCGCTGTTTCTCATCAAGAAAAATGTCTATAGTACTTGTACCAGCAAACAGGCTGAAACTTACTCATTTCGTTGTGTAAATGAATATAACTTGGGAACAATGCAAACTGTTCTAGAAGAATTAATGGCATCATTAGACATCTTTCAACAATACAATAATACGATTAACATTGATGAAGCAATACTAAATTTTACTGAAATTAAAACGCCCGCATACAATCAGTGCTGTCAAATAATCACCAGCACAATTACGCCAAAAAATAGACAACAGCCCTGGATTACTGAAGATATCTTGATCAATATAAAGAAATGTCAAGCATACCTAGTCTTGCTATACGAAGGACGAATATCTAAAGAAACGTATAACAGACTCAGGAATCATTTGACAAATCAAATACGAACATCGAACCAAACTTCTTTGCGCTCAAATTTACTGAATACAAAACTAACATTAAAAACACTTAGCGCCTGCTTAGTTTATGCTATAAACCGAATAATAAAGCTACAAAAACTATTGAGCCCATCGTTCAAGAATATGTACTATATCACGAGAAAAAAGATATTGCAACAGTATATAACAACTTTTTTTAAGGACACCGTCAATGTAAAAAAAGTCCGTTATTTATAGATGGATTTCTCTGAAATTTTCACAGTAGGTGTGAAATGATCCAAATATCATTTGTTATTTCGACAAAATTTTTGTATCTGCACTGGATTTTTTTTTATTTTCGAAAAATATGATAAAATAGGGTTTTTTTTAAAATCCTACTACTTCTACAATTTTGAAGTTACAGAACCAGTACTTCGTTTTTAGATTGCTTAGATGTCTACATAACCACTCGCAATAGGGAATTTCGATAACTTTTTTTTTGTGGATGTTGGGAAAAAAAAGAAAAAAAATGAACTTTTTTTCATTTTTTTTTCATCTCGTGTAATTTTCAAAATAATAAATTTATCAAAAAATGCTATTGCGCGAGGATACACCTTGCTGAGCCCTATCGAATGGTATATAAACCATTCTTGTAGCTCTAAAATTGTGGAAGTCGTAGCATTTGAGAAACCAATTATCAAGTTTCCATAAAAACGATTTTTTTCACAAAAAAAATTGTTTTTCTTTTTATCTTTTGAACTACAGGGTTTTCTACAATGAACTCTTGAGCGTTTGTAGCTCTTTTCAAGCCCTTTCGATTGATATAATTTACATTGCTGTAGCTCTGTAACTCTGAGAAAAAATATACAACAAAAGAGAATAGGTGTAATTCATGAAAACAATTAATTTTTTTAATTTTTCATTTTCTTTCGACCAAAATACGTTTTTTTTGTCAAGTCAACTCCTTTGTTTTATAGCTCTTTTCAAGCCCTTTGGATTGGTGTGCTCGCCATAGCTGTAGCTATGATACTGCAGCTGTTATCGAGCTATGAATGAAAGCTGCGGTATCATGGATACGGCAGGGCAACTAAATTTTGAAATTGTCAAAAATTATAGAAAAAATGTTTATTCAGCGTTAGAATGTTTTGTTTGAATAATGGAAGCACTTTGAGTAGCCCATTAACGAACTATAATGCCATTCCCGCAGAGAAACGCTCAATTGACTCCCAATAATGAGGGGGGAAGGGTTCAAGGTCACTCCACCCCCATCGCTTTCCCCCCCTCTGGTGGGCGCACTATTCGGAGTAGACGAAAATGAAAAGTACCAATGGAAGCGCAAGAAAATTCTCTATAAGATGCATATATAAACAGAAAATCAACACATAACCTGATTTCTACCTAGACGGTGTCCTTAAACATAGGGAAAAATATAGCTGATAGTGTTTCTAGTGAACCTACAGACCACTTGCAATACATGGATCATGTATGTTTTTTTGGGAGGAAATGAAATGCGAACCACCAACAACAGATGTATTGGAGTTTCAAGACAACATCGCTGTTCAATTTGAGGAGTTTACGATTTAGAGACTTAATTTACTTGTTCAGTGATAGGATCGACGCATCCTGAAATAGAAAGACAAAACTAAGTACAGATGACCCAAGGTAATCGAAGTGAACTATTTTTCAGTTATAGGCACGTTGCTTTGTTCAAGAACAGGAATCTCCCTCTGCTCACCCTAAATTAAAGATAACGAAGGCTTATACATATAACCAGTGGACACGCCGACGCTGCAGGGGCCTCCATTACCCGCAAGGAAGATTTTACCAAGCGCTGCCGAATAAGTAGAGATGCGCCGCGTATTATCTGAACAACGTTCAGGTTGAACGTTACGTTTTACTAGAACACGTTAAGGTTATAAATTCTTTTAGTTCAAGAACGGTATAGCAGTATGAGCAATATATAGTTTCATTACAACAGCCTAATTTACGTACCTATTTGTCGCCTTCAAAAAGGATCATAAACAAGAGCCTCTGTGAAGCTTTTAGAAAAAGGAAAATAAAGCAAGAAATAGTTCCAGCCTATTAAAAAAAGAATAAAGTTAATTGGTTAGGAATCATGCAAAATAAGCTTGGCTTAATTTAAATTAGTTAAGGACACCGCCTCGGTTAAGTTAACTCTGCTTTCAAGCAGCCAATACTTTTAGGTTAAGGGGATCATCTCAGGCCCCTGCCAGGCCCCTGTCGGTCCGGTGAGCTTTTTTTGTTTTGTTGTTGGAAAAGGACCCTTAGGTGGTGGACTATTCGATCCTAAAATTTTATGGCGCTACGGACACTAGATCGTTGGAGGGAGGGGGAGGGGTCAGAGGACTAAAAATCCTGAATTTTCGACCCCATTTCGGCCCCAAATAAAAACAAAATAAAGCAGGAAGTATAAAATTTGAAACCTTAACTTCGTTTACCGTGCTTTAAGGATTCTAAAACTGTCTTTGGTTTTGTTCTAGCATAAAAACTCAATGAGTTCTATTCATTTGAAATATCAATAAAAATGAACAAAAAATAAATATGTCCAATTTTGTCAAAAAACTAAGGCCTGAATCGAAAAAATGAAGCGAAGAAATTGTGTTTCTTTTCAAAAGTTACATATAGTAGTCAAATTTCTTAAGAATCAGATTAAAAATGTCAAATTTCAGATATATCATAATTTCTATAAAAAAAAATTTGTTTTATTTTTTGTAAATTACTATTCACAGTGTGAATATGATGTTATGCATGGAGATTATCGAAGTAAAAATGAAAACAGCATTCAATAACATAAATTGTCCATTATATTGCACTTCAACAAAAAGTGTTGTTTTTGGCTTTTACCCAAAACCTCTAACTTTCAACATTCAAAAGAGGACTCGTCAGTGAGTTTTTGTGCTAGGAAAAAACAAAGACAGTTGTAGAATCCTTGGAACATTTCTAACGAAGACAAAGTACGGTTCCAAAGAAAGCTAGTACGGTTCCAAACTTCCAAATTTCACCCCAATTTTTTTTTCTTCAGTGTGAAAACCGAAAATTTGTGTATATTTGATTTAGTGATAAAATATCTCATATATATAAAAACTTTACAAATGTTAAAATTTGGAACCGTACTTCTGTTAGAAATGCTCCAAGGATTCTAAAACTGTGTTTAGTTTTGTTCTAGCATCAAACTCAGTGACGAGTCCTCTTTTGAAATATCGTAAAAATGTACCAAAAAACTAATTTATCGTAATAAAAGGCCTAAATCGAAAAAGTTACACGATTAAAAAAAGTGTATTTCCAACAAATACATATACTGGCCAAATTTCAAACGAACCGGAGGAAAATAGTCAAAATCTTGAGATGTTCCCCTTAATTTTAAAGCTTAAATTCTGAGAATAGCAGCCGTAAGGTCAATCTGCCACACGGGCAGCCAGAGGGTCACAGTCAACTCCTCTACTTTTAGTTTAATTAATTAACTCAAGTTTAATATGAACGATTAAAACCGGCATCAAGCCAAACTCACGAACAAACTGAAGAGTGGAACAAAAGAGGCGCAAACATGCAAAATTATAACTCAATAGAACGAAATCACATTCATACAAACTAAATGTTAAAGCGGAAAAGAAGAAACTTAAAGAAAAGGAACTTAATGTGCCAACAAAAGGGCTCTCAAAATGAATCTGCCACATCCTGCGCAAGAACCGCCTATGACACCTTCAATTGCAGTTGCAAGCAATTGACTCCACGCTAAATTTTCCAGTTCGAACTTGAAGGTCACGATTGAAGGTCACTTGAAGGTCACATGCTGAATACAAATTTCAATACATGTCCGTGTACACAACCCTTTCTTTTTCACGCCAACTAATCCATCCGATGTAATTGCGTGCATGAACAACTTGAAAATAAATAAAGTGGAAAAGTTTTCAAGCCTAGAGCTGATACAGTAGCACCGTTCATATCTACTATTATCAACCAATCACTTTTCCAGGGTATTTTTCCCAACTCCCTCAAAATTTCCAGAGTGACCCCTATTTTCAAAAATGGTGATAAAAGTTGCATTAACAATTATAGACCTATCTCTGTACTACCAATTTTTAGCAAAATATTTGAGAAAATAGTGTATAAAAAGTGCATTCATATTTTGAAAAAAATCTTTTCTCTGCGACAAACAATAGGGTTTTCGTTCTCAAAATCGACGATACATGCTGTAATAAATCATTTACAATACCTTTATTCTAAAATAGATGAAGGAAAGCTTGTTTTCTCCGTATTTTTTGACTTTCGAAAAACATTCGATTGCGTGGACAATAACATTTCACTATCGAAACTACACTGTTATGGCATCAGAGGAGTTGCGCATGATTGGTTCAAATCATACTTAACAAATCGAAAGCAATATGTTGGCGTTGACGATGCACAATCAGAACTGCTGACAATCAGCCATTGAGTATCGCAATTGGGTCGGTCCGTGGCCTCTTCTCGTTTTGATCTGTGTCATCTACTTCATTCTTCAAATTAATACCTTTTGCCGACGACAGCACGCTCTCTACGGCTCTTCTAAATGAGAATAAAATTCTAATTGCAGAGAGCATTAATGATGAGCTGCAAAATTTTTCAATATGTCTTAAAGCTAATATAACAAGCCTCAATATCGTTAAGACAAATTACTTATATTTTCATACAAGAGAAATATGTCTCTTCCACACATTAAAATTGGTGATGGTGAAATTAAAACACCAACTCCTGTAATTTTCTGGACATTATATTAGATAAACATCTGACATTCAAAGAGCATATTGTACATTTCAGTACCTACTTATCAAAATCCGTTGGAATCTTTCACAAAGTAAAAAATGTTGTCTGAATAAGCTTTAAAAATACTTTATCGATCGATCATTTGACCATATCTACAGTAAAGATTGAAGCTTGGCACGGAACTGATAAAATAAATGTCAATCTGCTTTTTGGATTGCAAAAAATAACTATTCGAGCTGTAATGAAATTAGAATTTAATGCTCACGCAAATGATTCATTCAAAAGCCTCCAAATACTCAAGCTTTTTGATTTCTACAAGCTCTCCAAATGTAATTTCAAGTATAGAACACTAACTGATAATGGCGCAGAGAACTCAAACAACTATTAAGTGCTCGAACTGGCCATCATGATCATTTTCACGAAGCAGAAGTAACTTCATACTTCCTTATTATTTAAAATCTCGGTCACAGCTCTGCATCCCTTTCATTAGAACTAAGAATTGAAATGCAATACCTGCTGAGATCCGTGGAAAAAGTTCTTACAAAGCTTTCAAAACAAATCTTGGATTCCTCTTCCCATAGAAATATTAATCATATAAGTTAATTCAAGTCAATTTTCCTTCATTTGTTATACGACTTATCTTGATAAGGTAATCTGCCGCGATTAATAATATAGATCTAATGCTCCTAATCGTTTTTCTTGAATATCCTGTTCCCATCTAGCTCATATTAATTATTTTTTCTTAAATAATTAAGCACCGAAATATGATCAGTCGTGTATACCCCTAGGTTAAGTTAATTAGGTTAAACATAACTGTACACTTGAAAAATAGTTTTTGATGATAGCATGACCTATAAGTCGTTGAACTTATTCACGCCCACAAGTAGCTATACTCAAATATGTCCATTGTACTGGACTTAAGATCCAATCTATTGCTGTATCACTAGTGGCAAAAAATTATTTAAATTGCTTGAAGTGATTAACCTGAAACAGTAGCGCTTCATTAAGCCGCTAGATAACTATACTTTGCCATTTGCGTTATGTCTGAGTGAAAAAAACCCTACAGCGTTGTTTATCTTTCAGTATAACTGTTACGTGCATCTGGTTAGAACTGTCATTAAACGGTATGACAATTACTTATGATATATCAGGCATTTAGATTGGCCAGTCAAGTCTATAAGAATAAACCCAATAGAAATTTGTAGGCCTTCCAAGTTCAGTTTAGACATCGCGAAGATCGTTCTCGTTCTGTGGCCGCTTTTCGAGATCAGTTGATGCAAGGGATTTAAAATTGGCCATTTGTACATAAACTTGTAGACTCAATACCGCCCAGAATTGCCGTCAGTGTTCGTGCTCATGAAAGTACTACAGTAGAACTCCTAAAATTCGAACATTTTGCTATTCCGGATATTAGGAAGTTTTCGGGTTTCGAGAAGGACACATTTAGCATTGTGTACCCTCAAAGTTTTCTATGAACAAATTTTCTTTCTCAAAAGAAAACATATTACTCGTATTCTACGGCCAACTGAGTCATAAAAATTTCAACTAATGGTCTAAACTCTAAAGCTTTATGACTGTGTTAAAAGGTCAAATCAAACAACTGTTCGTGGAAATGTATTATTTGTGAACTTAAAGAGTGTCTACCATGACAAGGTATGACGCAAAGTGAAAATATGCAGCAATATAAATATTTATGACTAACATATATTGAATATATATTATTAAACACAAAAAGATATGCATAAACTGATTGTAGAAAACTAAATTACAAATATTTATTTTGTAGAAATATAGTATAGTGGAAAGCATTGTATTGTTCATTTAGACAATATGTAGTTGAAAATTAGACAAATACAACAGGTAACAACACAAATAATGTAACAGCAATTTCAAATGTGGTTGAACAGAAACTGACAAACTGTAATCCTCTATCATGCTTCTCTATCATTATCAGTAAAATCAAAGGACTCTTGTATACCTTTCTTGATGCTTTGGTGGACTTCGTTGAATTTTGCGTTGCTTGCTTTACGAGAAAGTAATGTTGTTTTTAAGTTATACGCCTGCAATGTGTCATCACCGTTGAAACAAGGAGTCATTTCCATAAATTCTATAACTTTATCTATGTAGGATTCTGATTCATTCCACGTTGTTTTACCTTGGCATTCATTGTCAGTAAGGTTGCTTTCGCTACCATCTGGATTCGGCAAGCATTCAATGTTCTCCTAATTTTTTGGAGCGGAGTGTATAATCTCGTCTATGTCTTCCATCCATTTTTCCACATCCTCACGTTCAATATCTGCGAATGCGCCGCTTGATGAAGCTAAGTGAAATGAATCATTAATTAACTCTTTATTTCGTGACTTTACAGAATTGTTGTGTTCATGGTATGCTTCATTCATTGACTTGATGCCATGCAACAATTGATGCCATGCATTCGAGAGAGTTTCGCATTTCACCGTGTTCCACGCTGACGCTATCGCATACAAAGCGTGTTTGATGGTAAAGCAGCGCTGAAATTCGCCAGGATGTGTGTCGCCATGTATCATTTGAAGAATGAAATTTCTCTTGTAGAAGCATTTCAAACCTTGTATTACACCTTGATCCATAGGTTGGATCAGTGCCGTAACATTTGGGGGAAAATAACATGCGAATATATTGCCATCATCAGAAACCAGTTCCGTTTCCTCTGGATGCGCTGCACAGTTATCTAACAGAAGCACGCACTTTGTACGAGGCTTTCCCACTGCTTGCAAATTTTTTTGTACTGCTGGAACGAATTCATTAAAAAACCATTTTTTGAAGATGTATTTGTTCATCCATGCATTAGGTTGTGAACGACATGTGACTGGCAAATTATGTGTTCCTTTCAATGCTTTTGGATTTTTTGACTTTCTAATCACTAGAAGTTTTAATTTGTGCTTCCCAGAAGCATTGGTGCAGGTTAATACCGTAACTCTTTCTTTATTCTTTTTAAATCCAGTTGCTGTTGCTTCTTCATTTGCAGCAAGTGTTTTACTAGCTAGGCATTTCCAATTGAGCCCTGTCTCGTCGCAGTTATAAATTTGATCGGGCGTAAGTTCATTTTCTTTCATAACGTTTTCAAAGGTGTTCTTGAAGACTGTTGCTGCATCTGCGTCTGCCGATCGCTTTCCCCCAGAAATACTTAGCTGTCGTATGCCATGCCGTTGCTTGAATGATCGCAACCAACCTTGACTAAATGTAATATCCGAAGTTATTTTCATTTCTTCCTTCAATATCTTAGCTCTAGCAATCAACAATGGGCCTGATACAGGTGCACCTTCCTTCCGTTTTTTTGAAAACCAAGCGTACAAACATTTCTCAAAAGTCGCATCTCTTGGTTGGTGTACGTAATGTTTTCCTTCCTAACGTTCTTTTACATAGGGAATTACCAACGGCAGCCAGAATTTTACTCTTCTTTTTTTTAATATCACAAATGGTAGAAATACCAATTTCATATCGTCTTTTAATTTCTTTATATGACATTCCGTCTTCTATGCATTGCAGTACTTGCCGTTTTTCCACAAGAGTTAATACCTTATATCTTGCTATTGCTCGTTGCTGTTCTTTTCGTTCAGACGCCATTATGGGTTTCTCGATGAATAAATTATAATTACCTATCTATGTATTATCGATGAATCTGTGGTATAAATAAATCATTGAGAAATACATCTAAAGACCAGTTGTACGTTTTAAACGGTATTGTAACTAAGAGTAACATGGTAACTTTACAACACGAATTGTTTGTATTACGCACACATACACGGCTACTGCTCATTTACAATCCTGTTGCTTAGGTAAAGTTATGAATTTGCCCGGTTAGCAACAGATGACGCTAACGTCGGTTCGGATTTTAGAATTTTCGGGTTTTAGGATGTCGGATTTTACGAGTATTTCGAATTTTGGGATTTCGGATTTTAGGAGTTCTACTGTAACGTTTTTGAAATTATGAAATTATCACTCCAATTTTAGTTGTGAGTGGCTCATTTTAGTCCGGGTAGCTTATAATGTAGGTTTTCAGTTTGTGCCGAAGAGTGAAAGGCTTCTGATTGCGAGGAAATATTGATAAGTGGAGGGCAAAAATACAGAGTGTCCTAACCCACAGAACACAGAATTTTAAGACACTCGAGTAAGAAGCGTGGTGTTCATCGCAGGGTTGCCAAACTGGCTTTTTCTAGCGAAGTTACTAACTAAGAACTGAACTAGGAACTAGGCCACTCTGCCTGAAAGATATTTACGCCGCTATGAGGTGAAATTATCACTTAATCCACTCTCTAGGTTTAACCTCTGATTTTTGGGTTAGGGCACTCTGCATATTTGCCCTCCAATTTTCAACGTGAGTGAAGGGATGAGTAGAGTGACCCATTCCCGGGCTGCTACACAGGGTCCATGCCGTTAGATACAAATCCCGTACAGGCTCCGAAGTAAATCTAAAGGAAAAATAACGGTCCCATTCGCGTTCCATTGTAGCTGACACACAATCAATTGTAAGATTTTTTCACAATCCATTACAAGGTGAGTGTTTTCTTGAGCATAAGCCGCTGTAACATTTATGAAAATTGCATAACTCAATATACTAAGCGTCTCGATTGATAAACTCATTCACCCAGCCTCTTATCAACGTAGTGATGCCTAATTTGATGATTATACTACTATACGTAGTTTTCCACTTTATGCTCTCATTACCCATATGAGTGCATATTAGCTCTCTTTTCAGTGTTTTCATCGCTTGACCACTTTATGTGAATTCGAGAATAATTTTGGTTCATAAATGTTTCCTGTTCAGTATTTTCGAGTTCAGTATTTTCGAGGATTGTCGTTATCGAAATATTGAGGTTTTAATATTTAAACTGACCTTAGGGTCCTGATAACATCGCAGAAATTTTTTGGCAGAATCTGCTTCAACATATTGCAACAATCTTGAGTTTAAAAAGTCAAAATTATGACTGTCCGAATACGTTCTTCACTCTTTAAAACAAATGCAGGACGTTTACGCTTCTGAAATCAAATATGATTTAGTCCTATTTGCATAAATTAAAAGTATCCATCCGTGTACAGTTAATGTATAAAATTTTGTTCTCTCAGCACTTCCAAATATGTTGATACTAAAATATTCATGTGTACATATGTTTCTTTCCTCCCGCTGTATCTCTTCAACTCACTGAAGCTTCATGGGTACTCGTGAACCTGGGCTATGTATATGCAGAATCATCTTGAGAACTCTTTCTTTGGTTGCGTTTTTCATTTTTATTGCATTAGCATTCACTACTTTTCTGGTGTTATGAAGGATAGATGTGAATTACTGGAAATTTGCAAAACATCCAATGGAACATTTAACGTTTATTTACTTCTCCGCAGACAAACTAAATCAGGCAAATAAGATTTGCTACTGTAATTTTTACTGTTCAATATTTTCAGTCGCTTCCATTCTTTTGATGTATTACATAGTTCATTTTATTCTTTGGATAGTTTCGGAAAATGTGACAGTATACAGTTCCTCTACCTCAGGGAAGGAATAAACTGACGGTTGTCGTTGCATGAAACCATTTTTCAACACACATTGATACTTTAATGCTGCGTGTTTCTTCTTATTAACCATATTCAAAACTCTTATGTAACATAAATAAGTCAAGCGATAAAGAAATTGACCTAATTTAAAGACAAAATTAAAACATCCTCGGCTACAAAAAAGCACACAAACTCAGTGAAACTGTTCTGTTAGATTTTCTTAAGAACATCTTTTTTCAATCCTGCATTCTAGTCGAATATTTTCCTAGTGTGACTATTGAGATTTAGAAAATATACTTAATAAAATGTCCAAATTATATGGTACAATTTTTTCCGTATTACTCGGTATTAAACAAAACGTTACCCTAAAATCTGTAATTGTAAACAAAAGTTACATTAATCTTTAATTTGCTGGCCACTGTTCTCGTACACCATTCTCGATTTTGCTTTTGGTCGGTGCTCTAATTTTTCCTCTGAAGCCATCTCAGGAACTCCAACTAAATGGCAACAGGAGCAGTTTCCTCAGGCTGGCGCACGTTGCTGGAAGCAGCTCTTTCCAATCCTTTCTGCGGACGACAGACACCTCTCTCGTCAGGCGGCGGTGCCCGGTTCGGTGTACAACCAACGTGTTTATTTGCGAGGGATATAGTGGTTCTCAAATCCCTATCACATACCCCCTATCTAGTGGTATCTGTGCACCTACCGCTGCCGCCTCTGCCTTCGTAATATTCTGCTGCCTTCATCTCCAACCTCAAGATCTACTACCTGGGCACGACTATATATCTACCGATGATGTCGCACGTCACAGGATCCTCTGCGGGGAAGATGGAGAGAGACCTCTGCACTGACATCCCACGCGCCCGTGGCCTCGTCGGGTGGACAGCGCACGAGCTCGAGTGCTTGCAATGGTGAGACACCGTCCATAGGTAGCGTCGCGGAGTGGTGTGTTGTAGCAGTTCAGTGGCCTGCTTGGAGAATAGTAAAATAAATCTGGAGAGACATAACTTTGAACTTAAATTATTGCGGCCTTGTGCCCTGTGTAACGCAATTCTCTTACTGCAGCCTCGTGCCCTTTATTCACGTAATTCTCTTACTGCTGCCTTGTGCCCTTTATTCACGTAATTCTCTTACTGCTGCCTTGTGCCCTTTATTCACGTAATTCTCTTACTGCTGCCTTGTGCCCTTTATTCACGTAATTCTCTTACTGCGGCCTTGTGCCCTTTATTCACGCAATTCTCTTACTGCTGCCTTGTGCCCTTTATTCACGTAATTCTCTTATTGCTGCCTTGTGCCCTTTATTCACGTAATTCTCTTACTGCAGCCTTGTGCCCTTTATTCGCGTAATTCTCTTACTGCGGCCTTGTGCCCTTTATTCACGTAATTCTCTTACTGCGGCCTTGTGCCCTTTATTCACGTAATTCTCTTACTGCGGCCTTGTGCCCTTTATTCACGCAATTCTCTTACTGCTGCCTTGTGCCCTTTATTCACGTAATTCTCTTACTGCTGCCTTGTGCCCTTTATTCACGTAATTCTCTTACTGCTGCCTTGTGCCCTTTATTCACGTAATTCTCTTACTGCTGCCTTGTGCCCTTTATTCACGTAATTCTCTTACTGCAGCCTTGTGACCTTTATTCGCGTAATTCTCTTACTGCGGCCTTGTGCCCTTTATTCACGTAATTCTCTTACTGCGGCCTTGTGCCATTTATTCACGTAATTCTCGTACTGCGGCCTTGTGCCCTTTATTCACGTAATTCTCTTACTGCTGCCTTGTGCCCTTTATTCACGTAATTCTCTTACTGCTGCCTTGTGCCCTTTATTCACGTAATTCTCTTACTGCGGCCTTGTGCCCTTTATTCACGCAATTCTCATACTGCTGCCTTGTGCCCTTTATTCACGCAATTCTCTTACTGCTGCCTTGTGCCCTTTATTCACGCAATTCTCTTACTGCTGCCTTGTGCCCTTTATTCACGTAATTCTCTTACTGCTGCCTTGTGCCCTTTATTCACGTAATTCTCGTACTGCGGCCTTGTGCCCTTTATTCACGTAATTCTCTTACTGCGGCCTTGTGCCCTTTATTCACGCAATTCTCTTACTGCTGCCTTGTGCCCTTTATTCACGTAATTCTCTTGCTGCTGCCTTGTGCCCTTTATTCACGTAATTCTCATACTGCGGCCTTGTGCCCTTGATTCACGTAATTTTTTTATTGCGACCTTGTGCCCTTAATTTACGTAATTTTCTTATTGCGGCCTTGTGCCCTGTTCAATTGCTGATCAATCTCTCCTCCGACAGAAGTCGTGGCAATTCAGGCACCGGGGGAGCGCTACTTGAGACGATACCCAACCGATCTAATCTCCATCCCTCCGGTCCATAGTTGGGACTTCATGAACCTATTGATCTTCCCAGCGTTTCTTCTACGGTAGTCTCATTAAAGACCTTTTATTCTATTCTATTGTTTATCCCTGCTATAGTTGTCACGGCAAATTTTTTGGCAGGTATTATGTAGTGAATGAAATGATTTATTAACAGTCATGTCATGTTTATGGACCAGCAATGTAAGTTTGTCATTATCACTGTTACATCATGGAAAACGTCTCATATGGATAACTGAAATGATTGCCTTTGTAAAATAATAGCCACAAAAAGTGTATAAAAATTATAGTCACAACTAAGTCATGAATGATTTAATTATGTAACATAATTAGGAGAATCAAAATTGAAATTTTGAACAAATATTATTTTACATTATTTCGTTTGTACTATTTTTGTGTGTACAGATTGTCTCGTTGCTGCTGAGTGAACTAATGTGACTCCAGCCACAAACGTAACCAATAGGCTGAAATGTTCAAACGCTTGTCCCTGGACAGAAAAAGTGTGTAAATGAAAGTCGTCCACTGAAAGGCATCAAAATTATCAAGCTGTTCTACGGCTGTACTCAGCACTTTGGGAAAAATAACTTCAATCGAGATAACTTATTCAGTGGACTAAATAAAAGCCCTTTAGCTGTTAAATAAACTCTCCCCATTCAAATATCTTGTTCTATAACGAACATGTCGTAGCGTAGCCGTCTTGCTCGCACTCAGCACCGTTATCTGAGTACTTAGGAGTAGTGGGACGACAGTAGACTGGCATAGACGACCTGGAAGTACTCGATCAGTGTATTGCTGAAAAACTGGTGAATTTAGTCAGATTCTTTGACTCATTTGAAGGAAAAATTTATACTTTATAATGGGTTGCTTGTGAATTCAAAAATAGCATGTTATTCAGCTAGGGTCCAGATTTCCGAAACAAGTTGTCTCACATCATTTTTTTTAGAAAATCCGAATATTCAGGTTTGTCACTATAATTGAACCAATAGTTTTTTTCTGGCTTCATTGTTTTATAATTTTCTTAATTTCAAACAATCAATCAAGGAATTAGCTGCTCCCACTCGAATTTCGAGGAATGAGTAATTTTACGCAGTACGTGTGGGTATTTTCATTTATTTTTAGGTAGCGGTATTTTATCAAATCCTGGCTTCGAATAGCGATTATTGAGCGTTTATCTTCGTTTTCCTTGTAAGAAACCGGGGGTTAAGACGTTCATAAAACGATAACGACATCAAGAGAAGCTGATAGCATACGGTATCGTAGGAGAATTGCAAGAAGGAACGCAATGCTATGCCTAAATTGATTTCAAACACTCAACTTGACTGGGTGCAGGTACCGATGATCAACAAGGATATGGGGGATCCGTCAGATAGGTTCTACGTTGTCGACAATATAGACGTTAAGTTCAAAATATCTTTGCTTTAAAAAAAACACTTTAATGAATATTCAGTTCATTAATGATGATGACTGTAATCATTAATGACGAAACCGAGTTTTCAGTGTTATTCAGTTCAGTATTGTTGTAGAAGTACCGTCTCAACAGGGGCACAACGTGATGGAGACGCTTTGCGCACTCTTTCTGATATTACTCCCATGCCCCTCGCGGTTAAGCTGAGAGTATTTTTAAGCCTCGGGCATAATTGCGAGAACCAAGGCCTGGTCTAAGATATAGACGTTAATATCATATGATATACATAAATGTTTTTCTACCGATAATCTGAGTCATATGAACTATTCTCAGTTAGAATATTCTCATTTAAAATGACGCTAAAAACTGTTGAAACACAATGAAAGGGAGAAGGATTATAATTCTCGAAGAAATCGTTCAGAGTTCGTCGTTGTGCAGAGGTGGTTTGAGGAAGGGCCCAGTAGCTGCAAAACTGGCAACTCTGATCAAGAGATATGGATGCTGGTTTCTCAGAAGATTTTCGAAGCTTTGAATATCGATGCGATAAGCTTTGCGACAAGAGAAATTTTTCCTTGCATGGATTGGGGCATTCTTGGAGAGGGAGTTTGCATTAGAAATTCTTAACGTGAAAAATCCTCTGAAGCATCGTACAGGAGATTGTACTGATGCGTAGTCATTGTGTCGAGAACATGTAAATTACGAGTCAACACTTTTCAGTTCCCTCTACAGGCACGATGGGAAATAGAAGGAGGGACGCATTATTTCACGGTAGGGTTGATGTAGTCTGTAAAGGCGATAAAAATCGTGGTGTACGCCACATCACATTTCCGCCGGCGTAGAAAATTCAATCTCCAACTTAAAGAGGTTAAAATCTGGAAAAACAAAGTCAAATCCAGTATGGCAAATAAGTTCACTTGGTCGAACAAAATATTCTAAATGAGAGGTACAATGCTGAAATCGGTGGCGTTCAGCATCGAGACATATCTTGGCACGAGTCACTGCAAATGCAGCACTAAGTGGCTCACAGATTCTTTAGTGCAAGTGTTCCGTGGACAGTGTTTAGGAACTCTGAGTGTTTAGGCAAAAAATGTGCTCACTTTAAACTCGTATGGAAAAAGTACACACTCATTTGCTCGGCTAAATTTATGGACAAATTCAACAAAATGTTATTTAACAGGTAGCAAAACCCTCAAAACCCTCGGACGTACTTAAGCTTTGGAAAGCGGAACAATTTATTTGGTGGTAATAGAAGTTTGTGGTTGTTGCACTGTGGAGAAATAGCAATCGGACACCATGGTAGAAAGTACTGTATAAGTTGTGACTTGTACCTAAAAATGTATCGAAAACGAATGCCTCAAATCTTACGTGAGGAACATTTAGTTGTCCAGAAATTATGTTGTTTGCCAGATTGAACGTTAACTTTATTTTCCCATAAGTATAGCATCGTACGGTGGAAATAAATTTGCTTATTTTTTGAAGCACCCCGTACGCCAACGAATCAGCTGAAAAAATGCTCTGAAAGGTTAGTCTAAAATTTAAATTTTACATATCAACAACAACCAAGCAATTGAAATAGTTCCGCTAACGTCGTATTTACTTCAGCCTAACGAATATACCATGTTTGAATAACACATTACAAGAAAAAACAATTGTTTCATCTGCAGCAAAATGAAAAATAAAAATTCTGTAAAGAACTGTCGAAAACTGTTCGACATTTTCTAAGAATTAAGTATAGAAATAAATTAAACAATGAAATGAATTAGAATAAACAAATAAATGAAATGAATCGAATTTAAATTTAAAATAAAAAAAATCCTAAAATCAAAGTTGAAAGTATTACTTTTAATTTTTCTAGTTTCGAATTTAATTTGAACCTTTATTTTCTAAGTGAGCTGACCTCGTGTTGTGCTGCGGCTCGACCTGTAGATTCTTACCGTTCCCAGCTGCGGATACTTTCCGTGCCCCGTAGAACTTGTTCCGCACGAGCTGGCGATCAGTGCTCGTGGTTCTGCTCCGAACCAACTTCGGCGACGTCGGGTGACGTAATTTCACCATGTTGTGGTCTAACCAATGTGTCACCTCTATTCTTCCATCGTTCAGTTGACTGGTGTCTACGTCTTTAAGTTACCGTGTTACGTGGTGCAGTTCTTTTGGCAACCCTAACTTCCTGTGTTTCATTCCTTCTATCTTTTGATTTTCAATAACTAGTTTCTTTCATTTTTTGTTGTGTTGTGCTCTGCGCACCAATTTTCACCTTGGCGTACTCCATCGATTGAATACACTCATAGTAAATTAAATTAAATCGAATAAAACCGAATTAGAAGTGGCTGTGGCTCTACTAAAAGTGGAGGTTGACCGTGGCCTTCTCATCAGAGCGCAGCCCTGATCAAAGTCTTATCTAATTTCCATCGAATGAATCTCTAACTATTCTTTTCTTTTCTAAGATGGAGTGCGTCTCCTCTCTCAGTATTTCCCTCAAATGTCTTTTTCTTATGCCTGAACGTATTCCACTGAAGACTACCATTCTTTAGGTGAGTTAGTCGCTTAATTGTTAAACTCAAAGTGTCAAATTACTCGCATATTGAATTCTGGCGTCCTCCCCTTTTATTTCCGCGCACTAAACTGTCCTTCTAATCGCGGGCAGTATCTACGTCCTGAGACTGTTGTCCAGTTCTCTCGCGTCGGGTCATCTACTTCTTGGAAGGCCCTCGGTTTATTTTAGGTGGGTTATTTGTGAGGTTCATTATACAATTGCCATAGTTTGGTCTAACATTCCTGGCCATTTTTTTCCTCGTAATCTAACTGGGCTTTTACTCGTGCAGTGTTCACGTCGCGCCGTTTCTGTTAAGATTCCGTCTCTTCGGGCTGAGGCCTCTACTTTGGGAAAGCCGCTCGGTACCCGTCGGTGGGTTAGTAGTTGAAATATCCTGAACTTATGTGGCAACAATGTTAGTTTCTTATCTGTGCTTATTTCCAAGTTTCACCGTTTTTTTGCTCTGCAGCATTAGTAGCCGACTGTTGTGGGCCTGTATTCTGACCCTTCTACCTCGTTGGGTTGTTGCTGAGACGTTGGTTCTTGCGCTGGACACTTCGAAGCGTGCGCAGCTTTCGTTGGTCTCACTGACAGCAGGAGCGGAGCTTGAATCGTCGTGCACCCTGGAATAACTCGGGAGCGAGAACGGAAGATCTCTCGTCAACCTCCACCTTAATTTTCGTTAAACATTGTTGTCACTCTAAACTGTTTTCTGGGTTCCTTGCAGACTTAGGTCTGTTTTACGGACACCGTCTGGGTAGAAATCGGGATAAGTGTTGATTTTCTGTTTTTATATGCATCTTATAGAGGATTTTCTTGCGCTTCCATTGGTACTTTCCGTTTACGTCTACTCCGAATAGTGCGCCCACCAGAGGGGGGGAAAGCGATGGGGGTGGCGTGACCTTGACCCCTCCCCCCCCTCATTATTGGGGGTCAATTGAACGTGTTTCTCTGCGGCAATGGCAATAGAGTTCGTTCATGGGCTACTCAAAGTGCTTTCATTATTCAAACGAAACATTCTAATGCTGAATATATATTTTTTATAAAATTTTAACAATTTCAGAATTTAGCTGTTCTGCCGTATCTATGATACCGCAGCTTTCATTCATAGCTCGATGACAGCTGCAGTATCATAGCTACAGCTATGGCGAGCACACCAATCCATAGGGCTTGAAAAGAGCTACAAAACAGAGGAGTTGACTTGAAAAAAAACGTATTTTGGTCGAAAAAATTGAAAAAATAGAAAAGTGGGTATTTTGAAGAATTACATGTATTGTCTTTTGCTGTATATTTTTTCCAAGATTTACAAAGCTACAGCAATGTAAATTATATCAATCAAAAGGTCTTAAAAAGAGCTACAAACGCTCAAGAGTTCATTATAGAAAATCCTGTAGTTCAAAAGATAAAAAGAAAAACATTTTTTTTTGCGAAAAAACACGTTTGCATGGAAACTTGATAATTGGTTTCTCAAATGTATCTTCTCCCACAACTTTAGAGCTACAAGAATGGTTTATATACCATTCGATAGGGTTTAGCAAGGTGTATGCATAAGGGGTTACATTTGAAGATACATCTATTATTTTGAAAATTACACGACATGCAAAAAAAAATGAAAAAAGGTCACATTTTAAAAAAAAATATTCTCAAAATACACAAAAAAAAGTTATCAAAATTCCCGAGCCCTTATGGTTTTATAGACATATAAGCAATCTAAAAACGAAGTTCTGGTTCTGTAACTTCAAAATTGTAGAAGAAGATAGATTTTAAAAATCCCAATTTTATCATATTTTTCGAAAAAAATCCAGTGCAGATACAAAAATTTTGTCAAATAACAAATGATCTTTGTATCATTTCACACCTACTGTGAAAATTTCAGAGAAATCCATCCATAAATAACGGACTTTTCCCCTACCCAGACGGTGTCCTTAAATGTAACCTTCTCTTTTGTTCAAGGAACCTAGCACTTTTTGTTTGTGGAGAGAGACAGTAACACTTGTTGGAGGAAGCCGTAATATTAAAACTTGTATCTAAATTTAACTCAGGCTGTGGCCTATAGAAATAAATCTTTAACTTTAAAATTAACTCAGGTTGTGGCCTATCGAATTTAATACTTCAATTTCTAAATTTAACTCATGGAGCGTGAAAATTCTCGCTATTGAATCTAAATAAAACTACCTGTGTTGGGCTTCTGCCTAGCGTATTCACCGGCCGTAAGCCGCATCTGACCTCGTACGTCCCTTTTAGCGGGTTTTTCTGCTGTTTACCTTAAAACTATTTTGAAATGAGTTAATTGAATATTTGAACTTGTATTTGTCATTATTTTTCCTTCTTGAAAAGGTTAAGAGATAAAGTTCAGGCATCGAAAAATCTCGATAGAACTTCGTGGTTCTGTGGGTGCGTATAGGGTATTCGGAAACGCGCAGGCTTATCCAAACGGTTTCTGTAACAATATGATACAAACACACTTAAGATCTAGCTCTAAAAACAAAGTTCATTGCACTTCAATTTCCCGATTTTCATATATTATGCCTTTTAATAGTCTAAATACACATATTCAACAAAAATGTTAAAACCTATCCCATACACGAAATCAATTTAGGGATTATTGCAAGGTATAAAATAGTTTATGACACAATAACAAATACTAAAACCTCACCGAATTATTAGCCCCTTCCGACATGCTCTTCCGTGCATAGACAACAAGTGAAACGGCTCAAGCCCACACAGATCTTAAAGACCTATAGACTAAGATGGAGCTCAAACTAAATGTGCCTATCGTACGCGCATGAGCTTTGCTAACAAATTCACTCAAAGATAACGCTGTCACAGAAGAGCACAAAAGATACAAGGGAAATTTTTAGAAATAAGTTGTCATCTAATCAAATTGTACCACTTTTACCAGGTCTTCCAACTGCAAATTGCATTTTGAATGCATGGTACCTTTTCATGATGGCCCCGAAAATCGTACATTCCTTACGTCTCTGATAGAATTGTTGAACTCTGGTGGGTTTTCGCATTTACATTTCGTTTACTGTTTTCAGTAGGTTTCACTATCAACTTTATTAAATACAATGAAAAAGTAGAATACTTAACTACTTATGACATTCTTTCCAAAATTTGAGTATCATGAGTAATACATTGCTCTTCATCAGTAGCAGGAACTAAATTAAAAAGCATTCAGTGTACATTTAATGGAAAACTAAGCACATGATGGAATTTGACTATACTATAGCTGTGTGTACAATGTAGGAACAACAAAAATTAGGAATTTTTCTATTAATATCGGTTATGGAGAGACTTTTGCTATGGTAAATAATTTTCAGGAAAATCATCAACCTAATTTTAGGTATTCAAAGGTGCAGAATTATTGTCAATTTTTAAATTTCCGCTCAGTGCCACCCAGATCGAGTCGTTGAAATTTCTGAAAAATATTTCAATTCATTTCATTAAGCAGCAATTCAATGCTGTGATACATCTGTTCCTATGAATATTTCGACGTAAGAATCAGTCTCTCAAAAGTCTACACTTCATAAAAATTAGTTTTGATGGTACTACATGTTGATTGTCTTTGCATATTTACTTCTTGCAAATTCCAACGTACGCTTAATTTTTTATTTACTCTCATAGATGCTCAGTATAGAACTCTTGCGGATGAACACCGTAATGCTCGAAAGCTCAGGAAATAAGTTTTTTTTTGGAGGTGAGCAAAACACGTTTGATTTCCCGACCTGTATTTTTGTGGTCTCTAATTGTGACATGCTTCACAGAGCATAAAACTATTTACTTTCATGCCTATTGAATGACTTGGATTACTAGTCATCTTTTTTGAAAGAATGTTTGAGTTTGGAACATGGAGTGTGAAATTGAACGTGATATTAGGATTGTGTTTGCAGCAGTACGCGTCCCAGCAGCCTCTCGAAGCAACTTTGATCCACAAGTTATGTACAGGAAAAGTTGTACTAAGTGTTGTTTTGAAATCTAAGGCTGACCAATTAGTAACATAAGGTACTACAAACCATGAGAAGTACAAAGTTGGAGTCCAGCAAGGGCTATAGTTGATTACCAACGGTTCTAGATTGAATGAACGAGTTGTATTGTTTGGGACTTCTGCACAAATTTCAGAAATGGAACGTATGAGCAACAATTACACTATTAAGAGTGCTGGTTAGAATATTTGCACATAACGGAGTTCAATAAAATATGAAATAATAGAATAACACACAATGTAGTATAATAGAGTAGAATGAAAGGGAATAGAAGACAACAGAGAGAAGACCTCGTTGTATAATGAGGTATAGAGGAGTAAAGTAACATAGAGTTGATAGGAGTAGAGTGGAATGGAAGTGGAGTACCAGGGCAGTATTAATAGGGGCAGTGTAGCGGAGGAGGGTTGCCGGAGTAAAAGTGGAGTAAGAATGGTGCAAGAGTAGAGTTAGAGGCAAACAAAAAGGGATTTGACTAGAGTACAACATCAATAAATAGAATAAAATAGAATACAGTACATCATTATCAATACAAAAGAAAATAACGCAACGAAATAGGATAGAGTTCAACAAAACTTTAAAAGCATCCCATGAGAAAGAGAGAGTGGGAATAAATTTAACTCAGCTTGATAAGATTGAAATATACAAACAACGTAACTGAATAGAATGGTATATAACACAGAATAATATCAAAGAAAACCACACAAGATAATGGAATAGAACCGAAAGCAAAATGGAACACAATTAGAATAGAACACAAAATAATAGAATGCAACACAAGATGATAGGAACGAATAGGAAGCAACGAGAAGTAGGAGGGTAGAATGAAATAGCATAGAAAAACAACACAAGACATTAAAATATAACATGACACAATGTTATAAAATAAGCGTGGCTCATGGTTAAATAATGACATTGAAACAACACTAAAGGCGCTGCTACACTATGCGTTTCTTCATGCAACTCACGCGCAACTCGCCCAAATTTGAAGCATGCATGTCGGTTACACGAGTGCTGCATGAACTTCCTCTTTGTGCGGTTTTTGGCGCGGCTCCTTGTGAAGCAAGCATCTGTAGCGCGTAGTTAGGAGTGAACTACACATCATTTCAACGTCATCGCCAGACAGCTGTCCCAGTTTGCAGTTGCACTTTATCATGGAGTGTTCTATTATACTTCTGTTTATTGTTTATTGCTTGCGCTTTCTACAATGAGTGATTGGCCACGCGAGCTGGTATTCCAGCTCAGAAACCAAATTAAAACGAATGCCTCTGAAACGGAGGTTCGTCCTTTTCTAGTAAAAGAAGGCCTTTTCGGGTGCTGGTGTGAGATTTGGGTGATTTGCTCCTCATAATATATTGTCCGCAAATCAAATTAATATTATATTTAGTGCTTGAATTTCTCATTAATTGTTAAAACTCTTAAAACTTTGAAAACTTATCAAAGTCTGCAAGACTTTCATAAACCTTGAGCTGCAAATTTATCCTAAATTTTCCAGTTTTCGACCAACTTCGACTAAATTCGTATAATTTGTTGTCACCCAGGTTCGGATCTGTACCAGCGGCGGCGGATCCAGTCCCTGCATGGGTTCGTTCACTCGCTCTTCTGCATCGATCTATCCCGGATTTTTGACCTTGCAGCAGATTTTATGAGCACCTAATTTTAAAATGGCTTGAAAAGCCTTCCATCATCATAATAAATTGCTGAAGCTGGAGCAGATTTTTGCACCTTATTCATTTTCTTTGCAGCATTTCGTACAACACTGGATGGGAAAATACAGCAGAACATAATAAAAAATCTGACAACGGTAACGAACCGCAACTTTATCTTCTCTAGTCGCAGCTCAAGCGATATTTGTCAGACAATAATCAAATGCAAACAATATCTGAGTGAAAATATTAAAACCACGCATTTGCAGTCATAATTTTCAATATATACAAAATCATTTTAACGCAAACAAAGAGCCGATCCATGGATGCGTGTTCTCAACTCCTCATCATTCTGCTTTTTTTCAAAATATCTGTAATATTAGGGCATAAATTTCTTATGATGAGGATATTTGCATGAAAAAACAGTACTAAGTGTTTCATAAATACGTAGATTCTAAAATCGACTAACGAATATTTTACTTTTCATGTCTACCCGAAATTCCTGTCAACATTCGATTGTATACTTCAAAATGCGAGAAGTTTTCTCATCCAGTATTGGATGAGATGAATTCTACAGCAATTTACTTTGTTTGCAGAGACGGTGTTGACAAGCGATTTCAGCTTGAATTAATTTAGTTCTTGTTGTGCCTTTATTTCTTTCCGGATAATTTCTGGCTGCTGCTGTATTTGGTGAGAACGTTATCGTCAGTACTAAAATACACGTGTGTGCTCACGTCGCGAAGCTGTTAAAAATGTGAAAGCTAGTTAGATTCACATTCTCGTTCCTTCAACAGAAGAGAAGAGAGTCCAGGCCGTTAGAGACGCATCATGTTCCATTACCACCAGTGAATAGCAGAAGTGAGGTATAGTCATGGAAGTGGAAGAGTTTGATTGCAGTGACGTTTGAAGTGGCAATGATGGCATGAGAGGCCATAGAGCCGTTGGCAATTGAGTAATTATAAACAGAGCCATGAAACGAAGTCAGATAAATTAAAACGATGGCAAAGGAATGATGTTCTGGTTTGAAATTCGATCTACGATTGGAGAGCGTGCTAAAGTCAAGTTAACGTAGTATTCTGATATACCCTATAGTCTTTTTATACCATCGGTATGTCGAAGTCATGGAGTCTATGTTAATCCGTATCAGTTCGAAACATGCTAAGTACACAATGTAACTTATCACGCCTTCAAATTGAAAATCACTGCTTTCTACGGAAACCCTTTACTGATTTGCTAGAATTGAATGAACAGATATTTTGGTAAAATTTTTGCATTATTACAAATTTAATGAATTTTTCGGGTTCCAGGAAGGAATATTGAAGCTTCGAGTTTGGTAATGTGTTCATTAATAAGTTCAAACGATTGGAATAGTTTCAACCGTTTAGAGCAATCATTGATAAATTAAACGATCATAATTTGGGGTTGAAAAGTACCAGAATCACGTAGAAAGTAGATGAAATTTGCTGATTCCCAGGAAATCTCTCTTTTACGATAAAAAAGAAAACAAGCGTAACTAAGAATATAATGATATAAACAAACGTTTAGGATTAAAAAAAGAAATTTTCAGAGCTCTAGAAAACAATGAATCAAGGCATTAAAAAAATTTTTGACTCTAGTTCTTTTGAATAAACTGAAAATGCGATATCGGCGTTAAAAAAACAATAATTATACAAAAAACTAAAAAAATCTTAACAGACATTGGAATGTTTCACCGCCTATTCACATTTGTCGGATTATTTTTTTTAATGAGCATCGACTCTAAAATGCTGAGATCAGAAAAATTTGAGACTTAATCCAAAGTTTTAAAATTTGTGTTATTTTAAAGTATGGTCTTTATTCAAAGAATAATATCTCATAGACGATTTGGATGGTTTGGTCATATAACTACATGTGTGGAAGGAGACTTCCCTGCGTTCTGCACACCTCACAAATAATTGTCGCCCAGTGCTACCAATGTAAGATCGCTCACAGCGGTCACACGTACAAGTATATTGATATACCTACCACTGGGGTGCGCAGCATCACATCCGGAGTCTTCCTTCTTTTAAAATATGAACCCATTTTCCTATCACTTGTGAAGCACATCCAAAGATTTATTTGAGTCAAAAATTGAATGTTGACAATACTTTAATTTTCGTTTTCTCTGTACGGGTTCCTATTAATGGTAGCTGACAATATAAGCTAAACCTCGGCTCGGTGAGAATTCTTTGCTTCGCAGTGAACTTTCTTCCCAAAAATTTCCTTAATTCCTTACTAAAAACATTCTTCAGGTCACTAATTGAAAAAAAAAATTGGAAATTATTCAATACTAAAGGGATTAATTTGTAGGACGATGAAATTGGAAAATCATGGTTCCCATGCCTGAAATTATATATTTTGAGAATATATAACTAAAAAAGTTCGTTTGCAATCCCAATTTGCTTTTCGAAACACCGACGTCATAAATTTGTTTTCAGCTCTTGCCACTTTCACATCTGAAAAAGACAATTCAGAATTCATTTCTAGTTCACATGAAAACTTTAAATTCTCATGACATTGACTGAAATTTTGAAGAACTGCTCCGAATCTCGTCTGCTTTTGAAAAGAATAAACGTTTCATCAAGATATCGCCAATAAAAGCCCGGCTTAAAATCATCTGGACATGATTTCAAAACCTTCTCTTGAATAAGGGTTGGAAGCATATTAGCCACAAGGGGGATAAAGCAGATTCCATTGCTAAACTATCAACAATCAAGAAATTTTAGGATTAAACTTTAAAAAATAAGCCCTTTAAGTGCTAGATCAAGAAATTTTTTCATACTTGTTTTGGATAAACCTTCATGAACAATTGAGTATGCTGTACAATTTTTTGTCTGAAATGATAGATATGGCTTCGTTAACTGGCACATTAGTCTTCAGCATTCAAACTACACATAAGAAGAGAATTTGCTTTAAAAAATAAAACTCAAAGATTTAACAAATTCTAACTAAGTGTTGAAAAGGTTTTCGTTTGCACTATTATGGATAAAATTAATCATTTCGGAATTAAAGCTTTACCTATGTTGAAATTATGCACATTCCATGCGGAAAGGGTTGGATGGATAGGTGTGTCTGTATTGTGGATTTTGTGGTTTTATTATTGTTATTTAAATTTTACTTGTTTTTAAGCTTATTGGTAATTGGTAAATGGTAATAGTGATGGACAAACTTAATTCAGATAATATTCATATAATGTAATAATTCAAATAATAATGCAATATAAGATTGGAAATAAAGTAATCAAATAACAATATTTACTCAATTAGTGTATATACATAAATTTAAAATAGAGGTAACTGGAGCTGTGTGAATAACTTTATTAAACAAAAACAGGTATTACGATAAACCCAATGAAGCCCCCAAAAAAACAATACAACCCAAAAAACCCAGGTGTTTTTTTTTGAAACCCAGGGGTTTTTCATCCCTTTTAGAAGCAGTTCTTCCTTCTCATTCACAGCTACAAATTTTGAAGTATAGTCGAGAATAGACTCGACCTTATTTTAATGAGTAGTTTTTGAAATCATGCGTAAATAATTTTCAACCGGTGTTTTATTTGAGATATCTTGATGATGTGTTTATCTTTTCAAGAAGTTGAAATTTGGATCAGTTGTTTTAATATTTCAATTTATGCTGCTGGAATGTCAAATTCACATGTAAACTAGAAATGAATAATGAATTATCGTTTGTAGATTTGGAAATGGCACGAGCTGCAGACAAATTCATGACTTGGGTGATTCATTAAGCAACTTTTACGGGATTGGGTACGAATATTTTTAGCGATATTATTAAACAAAAATTTGAAACTTCAGGGATTGTAACCTTACTTCATAGAATTTTTTGAAATTTCACCTTCCTACAAATTGTTCTAGTTAGGGAAGAATAATTCAGAAAAATTAATTTTGGTCAATGATTATCCAAAGATTTTTTATTTGAGAATTACGGACATTTTGAGCAGAAGGATCACTGCGAGCCAAAGAATTCTCACCTTGCCGAGGTTGAGCTTGCATTTTCAATTGCTCTTCATAATAACCCGTACAGAAAAAATGGAAATTAAAGTATTTGTCTTCAGTTAAGAGTTTTTTCTCAAATAGATCCTTGGATGTGCTTCAAAAATGATAGGAAAATGGGTTCATACTTTAAACGAAGGAATACTCCGGATGTGATGTTGCGCACCTCAGTAGTACATCAAAACAATTGTGACCGCTGTGCGAGCGATCTTACATTGGTAGCACTGGGCTTCAATAATATTTATTGTCTGTGTGGTGTGCGCAACGCAGAGGAATCCCCTTTCACACAGGCAATAGCCTTACCAAGCCGTCCAACTCGTCTATACGAGAACATTGTTTAAATAAAGATCATATTTTCATATGCACAAATTTCAAAATTTGCATTCAGCTCCAAATTTGTTTGATCCCAGCGATTTATAGTAGATGTACGTTTGTAAAACACCTGCCGTCAAGAAATAAATATGACTCGAGGGTTAAACTTTCCTCTCTTTGTTAAAATTTTGTATAGTTTTTGTTTTCTATTTTATTATTGTGTATATAGTGTCAATGTTTTAATTTCAGTTTATTCAGAACAATTAGTTAAGGTTTGAAATTTTTTTAACACTTTGATTTATTGTTTTTCAAAACCTTGAAAATGAATCGTTTTATTTTTAAAACCACTTGTTTTTATTATAACATTCTTACCCACGTTGGCTTTATTTTTATCCTCCATTTAAAAATATAATGGAGCTGGTCAGGAACATAGATATGGAGTTCAATGGGCTATAATTTCAGTTAACTCTCACTGCCGTAAATAGGGCAGGCTTCCGATATTTACGTGCAGCTCGCAGCTCGAGTTCCGCTGTGGCTGAGGAAAATCTAGTTTAAAAGCAAAATTTATACAAGGCTTTCGGCTCTGAAATATCATTAGGACACCGTGCATGTAATCGTATATGTATATATAGGAAGTAGAAATATGGCGAGGGGTGAAGTTTAAAAACAATGCATTTCATATATTAAAAAAAAAACAAAAAAATGGAAGGATCTGATTCCACGTAAAGATTAGTTCTTCTGTTATGATCTACGGTTCTCTTTCTACGTTCAGCAGCTGGTATAAGTCAAGAATTCCGAAGCTGTGTCTGCAAAGTTTGAGGCAATACAGGTCTCCTATTGTTTGTTGAAACTCCTTGAGTGTACAGGGAAAGCTGATGAGTAAATGGGTTGACTGAGAACGCATGATAACAAAATCATGAAACTTGTTATACACCAAATTCAAATGTCACAGATGGTAACAGCAAATTTTTTCGTGATTAATGAGCTTTGAATAAAGGATTGAGGCGTGGAAAAGTGCAACTAAGATATTTCGTGAAAACGAATAGAAGTCAGTGAACTGGCGTGTCAAATATCAGCAGAAAAGGTAGACAGCTGCAAAGACGACAAGTTAGCAATAGTTGCAAGGCTTAAGAATCATTCTACAATCTTATCAAATGTTCCAAAGTGGATAGCTGAATTCAAGAAAATGACTGTAAATCAGTATGTTCTCTCACCTTCAATCCATCGCAGTGTAACGGCCGTTTAGAGCACAAGGTTGAAGATAACGATCAATAAGCATTAAGTTGGGAGAGCGTCCCCCATACGGACTTTTTTCTTTATTATTGAACCTAAAACAATGAAATTTGGTATACTGATAGGAAATTGAATTTGGAATCGTTTTTGCTTAGAGCAAAAGTTCAATTTTCTTGAAAAGAAAATGGGAAATCAAAGAAAACAAAGTTTGAAGGGGGGGGTTTCAAAAATCTTCTCCTCCTACAGTTTTTGATGTACAGTGATGATTTTGGTATCATTGGATGCGGAAAGACACGGGCTTTTATGGAAGCTAAAATATATTCCAAAATTATATATTGCTCATGAGTTATGACCATAAATTTTCACATTTTCGAAAAAGGACATTTTTTTCCCATTTTTACACTTTTTCATATTGAAAATGTAAATTTGAGGAAACGAATTTTAGCTTCCATAAAAGTCCGTGTCTTCCCGCATCCAATGATTCCAAAACCATCACTGTAGCTCAAAAACTGTAGGAGGAGAAGCATTTTGAAACCCCATAAACCATTGTTTACATTATAAGCAAAACAAAGAAACATAAACAATTCAAATAAAAATTTTTTTTACATTTTTGGTTCAAGTTAGACCCCTGAAATCACTATAGAGTAATCCAGAGACATAGGAGATGACATAGCAACTTTGCGCCGTGAAGAAAGTGCCATGGGGGAGGTGTAACATGATAAAATACAACTTCCCCCTCCCCTCCCCCCCATTTTTTAAACCCCCGTTGCGGGCGAACGAGTGAACGTACGAGTCTCATTTTTTCACAAGATGTACCTGACCTCTTACACTTCTTATAACAGCAAAAATCCCAGTTTCTCAAGAAATCCCAGAAGCAAGGATTCATAAGGGGGACTTAAGTTGAAAAGGTTTTTTAGGGTTCAGGGGAGAACACTCTAGAAAACTTCACCGGATGTTTCATTATATCAGTATAATTCCTGAAAATAACGTTCAAAAGTTTTTCAATGTATAAGCTCGTCGATTAGTCATGATCGTCAGAAAATTAACCATCTAATATTTCTCGTGTTCCAGTTATTTCCTACTTCATCACTCGGCGTTCAAAGCTGTGCACGAAGTTTAGGTTAAGGGAAGCATTCCTCCTGAAAGTGGATAATGTGGGGAAAATAAATTTTAACTGCTATCGGAGGTGAAAGAGGTCAGGTACATCCTGTGAAAAAATGAAGTTCGTACGTTCGCTCGTTCCCCCGCTACGGGGGTTTCAAAAAGGGGGGGGGGGAAATGGTATTTCATCATGTTACACCTCCCCTTTGACACTTTCTTCACGGCGCGACGTTGCGACGTTATCTTCTATGTCTATTTATTACTGTATAATGATTGCATGGGTCCGAGCTGACCCCACAAATAAATAAGAAGAAAAATTGAGATTGTTTATGTTTACCTATTTTGCCTTTTTTTGGAGGATCGGAATGTGGGGTTTCAAAAGTCAATTCCTCCTACAGTTTTCAAGTAACAGTGATGATTTTGGTATGATTGGATGTGAAAAAACGTTTCAATTATGGGGTGTAAAGTTTTTTTGAAATTGGTCACGATCAAACGGTGTGACACAAATGAAAATTTTGACCAAAAAAGGAATGGTACGTGCCTCGAAATATTTTTTATGGTTTTAATTATGACTTTAGCGATTGCCTGTTTGCACCCCATAATCTACACAATATTCCGCATGCAATGATGTCAAAATCATCACTCCAGCTGGAAAACTGTAGGAGGAGATGGATTTAGAAAACCCCCCTCAAAAATTAATTTTCTTCGAATATCGTTTTCTTTCACGTAAATCGCTTTTTTCATGAATTACGAATGATTAAAAATTGCATTTTCCATCAGTATAGCAAATTTCATTGCTCTAGGTTCTATAATAATAAAAATTTCCATATGGGGAATGCTCTCCTTAAGTGTAAACACTGCAAATACATCAGTTTCACTTAGAGCTGCCAAGGTGTAGACTTGGTTTATAGCAGCTCCTCAGTGAAGATACGAGAGCAAGACGCCTCAGAATGGCAAAAAGGGGCTGTAGTATTTGGTTGAGCCTTATGAACACCCAGAGAAGGAAGCAGCAAAATTCGCTAGCGCTTCATGTCTCACTATTTATAATTTTACGAAAAATGGAAACATTTCTGCGCATAAATAAAAGAATTCAAGGCTAACTTGTGGTGTATAAAAGTTCTAACCGATGGGGATGTTCGGCATGCGCCACGCTATGCCTTGATGCACCGGCATCGCTGTGCATAACGAACCATTGTGGAACTTCAGTGGTAGCCCTTATTCTGCTGTTTCAAAGCGAATTCTTCCTAGAGAACTTCATGCTATGTACAGGATGATTTTGAAAAGCGCCGTAGTGAACCGCCTGCGTAATTGTGACAAGTTTTGCTTGTACTCAGGGTGGCGGAACTTGAAGAATAGTATATTAAAAAAATCACAATAAAATTTGAATTTTTCAGGATTTCATATATACGTACTACTTTGTTTGTTATTCTATGCCTTAATACAAAAGTTATTAAATTTTCTTTTATGCCCTAAATTCAAAACAGATCCTGTATTTAAGGAGCAGAGAGGCCCGTAAACGGCCAATGTTTAACTCCTTCTAAAATAACTAATCGCTAAAGCCGGTCCAAAGCACTCGCATATTGGAATGCAGAGAAGTAGAGAAGTATCATACGGGGAGACGAACACCGACTCTGTCTTTCTACGAGTGAAACCCCGTCGTTGGGTTCGTCTTCAAATTTTTCTACCGGTATCATCTGATTTTAAATCGCATGAGCAAAGGGTATCGTTGCGTCTCTTGTGCAGTAGTGACTACTAGGAAAAACGTCAGTAAATTATTAATAAAGTTCGATATTAAATAGCCCCGTTCACTTGAATCAAAAACACTGCCATCGCTTGAAAGCTGTTTAGGGGAACGCCCAAACCGAATTCGGAATTTTTTTATTGCTTTATTCGCAAGAGATATGCTTACTTCACAAGCTGTCAAATTTGCAAAACGATCTGAACACCTTAAAGGGGGAAATGGGGTTGGGAAGGGGGGAAGGGTCTATTCAGCAGCCAACGCCGACCAGCAAGAATATGTGCCACGCGCCTGAATATTCTTTTATGTGATTTTTATTGCTCTATTCAATACAGAAGTCCTTATTTTACGAGCTAGGTAAGGTTCAGAACGTTCTGGGCTTCGTGAGAGCGGGAAACGGGAGGAAGGGGGGTGGATTCGAATGCAGCTGCTAGCGCCGGACAGTAACCGCATTAAACACGAACCAGAAATGTCTGGATTTTTTTTTGATGGTCTATTCGACACAGAACTCCTTAGTTTACAATCTAGCAAAGCTACACAACATTCTTTGCTCCTTGAGAGGAGGAAACAAAGGCGGGAACGGGTGTAGCCTGTCGAGGAGGACGCCGCAGCGTGCGCTCCTGGAGCGGTGATGCGTATCAATGATATCAGTTCCATACGTCGGTGTGATACCTGTGGTACCGGTTTCTTCATGGAACATCAAAAAAACTTGCTAAAAAGGATATTCATATGTTCAGATAGCGTTCCGAACGCCAACTGCGTCAATTTTTCCAAGTAATATAGCTTGCAAAGGAAAAAAATGAAAAATTGTAGAAAAATGCGCTTCTTGAATAGTTGAAAGTAAAAAATTCAAAATTTATCTCCTCCGAAAGTTATCATTGAAGAGAAATTATTTAAAAGTCTCATTGAATGCGCAAAAAGTTACTGCATGGCTGGACGTGGGTTCGTTACGAAATTCACAGTAATTTTTTAGTTACATTGATAAATCTACGGAAAATGTATGATTTAAAAAAATTCGAATTTGCTAAAAAAAAAACCATCGCAAATTTCATAACGAACCCACGTGCAGCCATGCAACAACTTTTTGCGCATTCAACGAGACCCAAATCATTGCTCTACCATAATAACTTTTGGAGGAGATTGCTTTTGAAAACACTCCATTTTACACCCATTTTTCCCCCGTTACCTCAGTAATCAATTCGAAAATTGAAAAAAATCTGGAATACGCACATATAACCTTATCAAAAATACATACGTAGGCCAAATTTCATATTTCTAGTTCCCATACAACAAACGTGTCAGCCATTTTTCCGATTTCACTTGAATCAAAAAACACTGACATTGCTTGAAAGCTGTTAGCAAAATTTGCCGTAAATAAGGCAGTTTCTAGGTGTCAAACTTAATTCGTTCAAGGTCACTCTGCATCAGCGGTTGTGAGAGCTCTGAATATTTCTTCCTGTTGGGAAAAGGGAGAACTTAGCCAAGATCCCCCACTCGACCCAAGTGTCTGAATTAGTCACTTACTAGGATGAGATTACCACCTTTGCTTTTTGACGTTTGTTACAAAGCGTTAGAAAAGCGAGCGTATAAAATGATGAGTATCACTTTGATTGGAATGAAGCATCTTTTAAGATATATCTTTTTATCTCAAGTTGTTCTCCATCCAACCCATGTAGGAGCAAAGAGATTCGTTTTTCTCGAGGAGAAAAATAACATTGAATAAGAAAATGTGTCTGGTAATGAATGGCATCAATTCGTTCGAGAACATTCAAGAAAAGAAGCCAGCAGTTGAATATCGATACACGTAGGTAAATAGCCACTGTGCCCGTTACGGTTTGTCTTCCACTTGTGAAAATTCACTCAAAAGTTGACAACAGAAATGCTGAAAAACCCCTAAGCAAAACTGTGCTATTTTCATCGATTGTTAGTCAAACGTATAAAGTTTTAATTAAACACTTTGGTCTCACGATTTAACATGTTTATGATTAAAGGTCCCAGGATTGGATGTGAATTTGGCAGTCTCGCTTGGCACCTACACTGTCTGCGGGCGAGTGACAGAAAAATTTGCATTTATGAAGATAAATCACTACAACAGGCGTACACACTTTTGAGAAGCGTGGAGTGCTTTTGATGCCCTGACGCAAAGAAATATAGGTCGCCTATTCACGTTTTCCACACAAGAGGACATTAACTGGTAGTATACTCTTCCAATCATCACCAATGGTGCAACTACCAAAATTATAGGAGTAGTATATAGTACAAATTAACATTTTTAACTCAATTTAAAATACGTCGTGATTACAAATTCACAAAAAATAACATTGATATAATTGAAAAATAAGTTTTTTAAGGGTATGAAACCATGTCAACCAAAGAAAGAACAGAAGATGTTTGTGTTCTTCTTCGTGGATTGGAGACAGGCATGTGTAGGCACGTTCCGACCATGGGTTTCAGGATAACAAGTAAGACCTTGGTCAACGAACTCAAGCGAGTTGTGGTGATGTAGCTGTGTAGCTCAAAGGAGGTCATCCCGAATAATAGCCACAGTGCTAAGTAGAAAGGATATCATAAATAGAAAGAATATCATTGCACCTAACCTTACGGCAAATACTGAGAGACTAGGAAGGCTAAGGTGTTCTGTAAAAGAAAGAGAGGAACTCACCGCAACGCTCTGCTTCAAATGTTTTTGAATCCTTTCAGAAGATCCTGACATAAAGCTTCCTTGCTACGCTGTCAACTACTCCAAGCCCACACATAACCTCCGTGGGATTTGCACTGCACTTGATTCATCGAGGTAAAGTGCAAATTCGATAATATAAATTTAACAGCAATATGGCTTTTCACATAGAGCTTAGAGGAATGTATTGCCTCCTATTTTGTCTCCAGATAGATACCGGTGCGCAACGTGCGAGGACATGCATGTACTACACATTGCCCTGTAGCTGAGTTGCGGTAGCCTTCTTATACACTGTTGACCTGTAGCACTACCAGTTCCTTGAATTGCTCAAGCCTTGTGTGATTTGCATTGTAAATCAATGATAAGGAATATAATCGTGACATTGATGCATGAACGGAAAATAGACACGCAGAAATCAACCCTGGCAACTGAAATCACAGAAGTTGGATACAATGTACCATATGAAAACAATGGGACGATTCGGGATGATACATAATGACAGTCAGATTTGATATCTGGGAGCCCTACAAATGTGAGCACATTTTTAGAGTACTTTGCACACATAAAAAATAATTGTACAAACAAGCGGTACACAAAGAACTATTCGAGATAGTAGATCAACGAAATAATAACTCAATAGAAAAAGCTTCTATTACTTCTAACATTAATGAAGCCAATTACGTTCAAATCGCACATCCATTGTGGAATAGGATTTGCCTCTATCAAGCAAAGTCTAAAGTGCTTAATTACGGAGAAAGTTAACGAAAAGTTTGACTAATAAATTAATGAAAATGATAATGCAGAATAAAAACAACCATTTCAGTATCTTTGAGGCTTTCCAATTACTGCAATTGCATGTCAATGGATCTTTATAAGAATTTACTATTACTATTTTTTCATTTTGTCCGTTCGCTGCAAGTCAAGTGTGTTTGAATGACTGAACAATTCATTTGGGCACACCATTCATAATAAACCGAGTTAAAAATAAAGCCTCTGTGAAACAATTATAAATAATATTTGTTTTACAAGTTTTCGAAAAAAACATCGTGTATGAATAGCTCACTGCTCAGGTAATGAAAGTTGCTTAGCTCTCCAAGCAGTTTCGACATAAATATTCTCTCAATACAATTGTCGATTTCATTAACAACCTAGAATATATCTTCCTTGCCCAGCCAGAAATAGTTAATCAACGGAGCAACGAAATGCTCATGTCAAGAAAACCTTGAAATCATTCCCACGTAAAAAAAATCGAAATGAGATAATTTGCATACATCACTTTTATTTGATGCAGAAATCCTTATGAACACATACTGACATTGAACTAAAACGCACATTTTTAGAATTTGTCGTTTAGAGTCAATGAATCGAACCGTGACTCAGGCATTTTTATTTCTCCACGCTTAAGCGCCGCATTTATTCTAGTGAAAGGAATGTTAACAACCCTGTTTTTAGTATATTACTTTCCTGCAATTTCTAATAAAATTTCGGAGATTCCGAAATACTATTCCTCAGTGCTTGTAGAAATTATTTACTGAGCACGAAAATTTTAAAATTCAAAGTGGAAAATTAAGAAGAAACGAAAGACGATCGGTAACTCACGGTTTAAAAAAATTCTTCAAAATTGAAAATCGCAAAACAATAAAATATAGCATAGTTATTCAAGCAAAATTCTTCAAAGTTGAAAGATATTCAACTCAAAAACAGAAATCCGCGGATGATTTTTAAATGAATCCAAAATTTAAGTCTTCAAGGTGTATACATCACATCTGACTAATATAGGGTTTAATTTGTAGATAAACAAAAGCTACATGCTAAAATAATCAGAACACGAGTCTTAAAATGCTCATTGATGTCTATTATTGTTTTATCCAAATTGTCCATACAGCGCTGTTTAGTACTGGAACACGAAGGCCTTAACACGTAAACATTAATTTCGATGGCTACCCTCTTATTGCTCTTGCAAATGCTCACAACTAACATTATAGGTGAAGGAAGGTTGGATGTCTTACGGTAGAGCATCTTTTTCAATAGGGTCTACGATAACACACTGAAACTCATGAACGCCCTGAGTTTAATGATAAAATTTGGCCTTTACATTGTTTGATATTATTTTAGAATAAGCGTCGTGCATCGTAAAATCAGCCCACTTGATAGGTCGTGTATGCAATTACTTAATCAACGGAAATATTATGCATTCCATGGGAACGTTCTGATATAAAAATTATGCCGGTGATGTTGGACTGCAGCCCCTACACATTTTGATGTGTAATATACAACCCTACAAATATCAATACGAAGAAAGAATACTATAGGAGAACTCTTAAAAGACGAACCAGAATGCACTGTACTATCCAGTTTTGGGGCATGTTTGCACGCCCAGTGAAAGGAGTCTTTTTTTCAAGCGGAGCGTTTTTTAGTTCCTTAAATTGAATGGATTTTCCTCAAACTACTCCTACTTTATAATAAAATCAGCAAAGCTAAATGAATTAAATACTTCTTGAATGAAAACGAGTAGAAATCATGAGAACAAATGTTGACACTCTCTACGGGCTAACTTTGACGATCAAGTGAAATGGGGGAATCTTTGAATAACACTAATAGTCAGAGGCAAAATTTTTCATTTAATATAGCAGCAAATCTAGGGATCAGTGCTAATACGTCACTGTTTCTAATCGTTTTTATTTCAATTCAACTAACATTGCATGATGAACATCGGTCAATGGTGTTCGTTTCAGATCGAACTTTAGAGCATTTTCTTGAATTATGAGCGTCCACTGAAAATTTCTGACTACAACAAGTGAAACGAACTACCTTGCTGCATGTGTTGTGTTTTTCTTTTTGTTCAGCAGCATACATGTCTTACATATTTTCACTCCTGAATGTGGAGGTAGCTGAATGTTTCTGGGGGAAAGATCGGAAGTGAGGTGACATAATTTCTGTTACTTTTTAAATTGCTATGAGGTAACTTGCCTAAGACAATTTCGTGAACCACTTTACAGAGAGATTCGTTAGGTGTTGGTCTACGCAACTGTCGGCATTATACGAGACGGATATCCCGCCTTGATGGACCCGGATGATACACTCATGGAAAAATTTTGATATTCTGCAATGTGTCACCTTGACGCAAATACTGGTAGGCCGAGAACGTAGAGCGGCATCCAAGGGAAGAACGTGGCCAGAGTTCAGTTACTGTGCGTTTCCTCCCGCATCGTGGCAATACTGAATTTACGTGGGGTTTATCTGTTACTCTGCTTACTCTGTTTCAATATTTCTGCTTTTAATCTGTCTTGTACAAATGCTTCACGCCTGAATAAATATATTGAAAACAACTGGAAGGGCTGAAATAATCTGAATCCTTTTGTTTATTAAACGCTATATTTTGTTGTCCAGGGATTCTGAGATACCTATTTCTAATATCTAATAGAATATATTAACCCGTCTCCACACGGTCGCCCTAACGGAAAAAATGAAAAAATTGGTAAATTTGACTGCTTACTGTACATTCATTATTCAAGCTAGCAGCTTCGTTGTGGGTTAATTGTAAAGGGGAAAGTTTGCCCTTTTTGTCAGTGAAAAAGAAATGCTGCTAGCCCAACAAAAATCTACGGAATTTGAGTTTTTATTTAAGTAAAATACAAAAAACAGAAATCGGAAAATCACTGGCCATTTTTTTTACATTGCACTTTCCTGTTTTTTTATGATGCATTGTCATGGCTTTTGACCTACTGAATCTTGTGGCATGTGAATTTTTTTTCTAGGTTCAATAGTTTCGGAGTTATAAGCATTTTTATAAAAAATAATCAGTTTTTACAGTTTTTTTTAGATTATTTTCTGCATAGACTGTTATCAAGCAGTTCCATTGCTTGGAAAGAGTTTTATATGCATCGAGATTTTTCTCCTGAATGCAATGGTGGTATTTTTTTTTGCCCAGGAGGCAATCTACGGATTCTGGACCATTATTTTTGAAAAAAATAATCACAATTTGTTAAAAATAACCTTTTCTTTCATCCCTGTAGTAGTATTGTGTATTATTATGATGTATTCTTATAGATTTTAACATGCTGAATACAATGATACCTTTATTTTTTACTTATATCAAATAGATCAGAAGTTATGATCAAAAACATAAATTTGGCATACAAGAAAAGCAAGAAAACAACAAAAGTTCAGGTACTCACTAAATGATGGATGATGATGATGATCTACCGCTTGCTGCCAGATGAAAACCAAGATGATAATGATGACCATGACGATGAATGATGGTGACGTAACCCCCCCCCCCCCCCCCAGCCCCTCCCCTGCATGTAGTATTGCTACTGCTGGCCCCCCGACAACCTGGCACATTTCCTAGGGCCAGATTGGGAGTGATCTGCAGGTTCAGGCTCTCTCCTCTTTGCTGCCCTCCTTGGAAGAAAGCGGCGAGATGCAGGCTCAGGAGCATCCTCTGATGTCACTGAAGATGTGTCTGTATCCTGAGGGACTTCAGGGGCAGTTTCGCAGCAAGCCAGGTCTTTTCTGGCAGGTACTATGAGCAGCTGCAGGTTCTGGTGATAATCTGAGAAGCACATCCTGCCGGGTCTCATGCAGAGGCTCAGATTACATTCCTGGCAGTAAAATACCGTCTTCAGGCTGCATCCAGTCATCTGGCATCTGCGTTGTGATCTCCTGGCCTCCCTATTCTCAGCCCTTGCCTTCACGGCTTCCTGCTCGTATGGAGGGTACGCTTTGGGGACGTGCCATATATGCCGGTTGGGGCTGATGACTGCAGTGCACGGGAGACATTGCGTGGTGGCCGCCTGTCGTTTGCCATGATCAATTTGTTCCCCAACGCCTCGCGGTACATGAAGTGGAAGGATTTTCCTGTCTTCTTATTGCGGCTTTCACAGACCGTCCGGAAGATGATGTAAGCGTTGGTGACGGCCGTGCTGATCAAATACATCGTCAGCTTTTTCCACAGCTTCCGGCTCGCGCGACACGGGCTGTACCTGGTCTCTAGGTAGTCGTTCAGGTCGACCCCCCCCATGTGTTTGTTATACAGCGGGACCATTGCTGGCTTCATGGCTCGAGTACGACCACGCTGGACGTTACACTCAATCAGCTGAGCGTCGCATTCGGTGGAAATCATGAATACGTCCTTAGCATCCTTCCACTTCATTGCCACCAGACTTGCATCCCCTTTTCTGGCGGTGTAGCTCCGGACCTCCCACTTCTTCAGCTTGTTTTTTGCGCTCTTCAGCTCGGTAGGGAACTGATGACGGTTCTGCATACAGGTCCCTGTGGCGTCGAAGCCGTCAACAGTTCGTAAGTGCCAAAAGAGGTCGGGGGATGTGTAGAAGCGATCCGTGAAGATGGCGTACCCTTCATGCGGTTCGTATGGAGAGTCAGTCCTTCAGCAGTGTCAGCACCACCTCGTCCACAGTGCGCGATGTCGTGTCATGCAGCAGAACGTTTGACAAGTACCCCGTCTTTGTTTCCGCAAGCTTGTAGAACTTTATGTGGTACTTGTGGGGCTTGTTGGGGTTGTATTGCCGCATGGCGCTGTGCCCCTTCCACCCCATGCTGCCCTCGTCGATGGCAAGTTGACGCGTCTGTGCCTTGTAGACGCTCCGGCAACGCTCCTGCAATGTTGTGAATAGTGGTGCTATTCTTGCTGATTTGTAAGCGATGGTGTCGGCTGGTGGCAATGTTGTGTTATCTACAAGATGGAAGTTGTCGCTAATATGAATGAACCTGTTGAATGTCATGGTGTTTGATAAAATGTCATTTCTGAAAGTCGAGTCCTGTTTCCATGGTGTTCTAATGCTGTGGTTGGCCGAGTAGCAACATTATTCCAATAAATGCGCGAGCCTCTCCGGGTGACACGTCATTTTTGGTTGCCGGAATGCCCTTGGCCAGGCACCGCTGCTTGTAGTACCTTGTTGTCTCCGTTGCAATGGTCTCCCAAATATCATCGGGCATAAACAGCATGAGAGCATTCACTTCATCGAACTCGTCGGGAATATCGACTTGGATCCCTGGATTTTTGGGATTGAAATCCATGGGACATAGTGAATGCTCTTTTCCTGACTTCTTCCTGGGGATCTTAGGGCGCTTCGACAGAGGCTGGATCAATCTTATTGCACCTATGATGTTTCCGCCTCCTGTCTCCCCTGGAATGTCAGCAACATTCTTTGCTGCTTGACGTGGAGGCAAAGCGTAATTAGGCCCGATGCCACCATCCTCGTCGTCACTAGAGAAAACAAGGTCAGCTGTGGCAGATGTTGACGAAGAGGCAATAGCAGGCGGTGGTGGCAAGGCAGGTGGTTGTGGCAAAGCAGGTGGTGGCAGCGCCAGCGAAACAATCGTGGCCGTGGCCACTAATTTAGAAGGCGACGGGACCAATGTCGAGGAGGATGCCCCGTCGGTGGATGGGTCCTCATAGTTCTTCACCTTGAAGGCCCTCATCAGGGTGGAGACGGACGAGTCAGTGGCCTCTTCCTCCTTCTGGAACTCTGCATTCTCATCAGCCCATTCCTCGTGCACAGCCATAGAGACCCCATCGCTGAAGTTTTCTGACTCCAAATCCAGCTCCTCGAGGGCGGTTTGGATTTCCTCCGAATTTAAAAATTTCTTACGGCAAGGCATAGCTAATGTATCAAAAATTGATCACTGAAAAACCTATAAATAAAAAAAACATACATTTGAAAGGGGTGTAACAGAAGCACTTGCACTTTAAGCTTTGATGAAAATACTTGAATACTTTATTTATTCATAATTATATAACTGAAATAAATAAAGTATTCATATATTCTTATCAAAGCATGAAGTGCAAGTGCCTTTGCCATACCCCGACAATGTTTACAAAATTTCATTGCAATATCACTTCACTTATGCACTCAACGATGGTGACCTTCTAAGAGGCAGAGTGTGTGCTGGCATGCCTCAGCAACACTGTTGGCCTTCTAAGAGGCCATGCAGCGCTGGTTGCCACCCTCCTCACCCGTCCTCTTCAGAGGCCACACTGAGCCAGGGTTGCCAGATGCAGGCAGGGCTTCCACGGGCGAGAAAGTTCCTACCCTAAAACTTTGTTCCAGATTACCCTAAAAATGATTAAATTACCCTAAAATGTCAAATAAGCCCACTGCTGTTGTTGCATTAAAATGTTCAAGGCTTCTATGTTTCTATGTGAAGAAATGGCGCAACAACAGGGTTCGTGCGCTAGTTGCAAATGAAATTCTTTGACTTTTCGGAGTCAGATGTGTCACGATAAGTGCAACTTTTTATGTAGCTCTCTGTTCTTTATCTTTTTTGTTTGATGATCTAATTACAAGCTGTTCAATATGCGTTAAGTACCGTGACGATGCCAAGCGATCTACCCCTGAATAGCAGAGAGAAGTAAAGACATAGTAAGAGGAAATGTAAGGCAAAGTAACACTCGAAACATTCATTTATGGAAACAATTTTGAACAGCAGCACAAACATCGATTCGCAATTTTTGCGAACAAACTAGAGGAATTTGCATTTTATTAACTTCTAATATCTATATTTTCACTCAACCAACATTTCCTCTTAGAAAGTCGAGAACTGCTCAGTACATCGAAAATACTATGTAACTTATATAATGAATTTCGCTTGATCATCGCCAAGAGATAAACTCTAATCGCATAAGAGTATCGAGCTAGATAACAATGCTTAAGAAGGTAGTTTTCTCGTATTTTTTGTGTTGTTAACATGAAGAAGGTAAATCAAGTAGAACTTATTGAATTAACCAGCTCAATTAGACAAACGCAAATGTATGTGTATCTGTGCATATATGTGTATTCTACCAATCCTAAATGTGTATCCTAAGCATTATTATATTCATAAGATATGTATCCCCATATTGCTAGAGACTCAACGGATATATCGTATAATATACTTTCTCATTATGTGAATTCACTTAATTTAACTTGAATGAAACTTAACACTAAAAAGACAAGTTTCAGCCTCGCTCAGATTTACCACACTGTAGTAAGTTACAAGAATGTGAGACGAGGGTCCAACTTGTGCATCCCACCAACCTCCACTCATTACAAAGTGATTTGACAAGTACATATTCACACATAAAAATCAATAACATCCATTGCAAACAACGCGATTCCGTGACAACAACAACACGAACAACAAGTCCGATTACTTAACAAGTGTACTGCCAATTTACAAAGACGAAAATAAGAGCTAGATAAGACTGTATCAAGTTACCTTTACGTGACGACAAATTTTAAAGTTCAGCACAAGTAGCGTTGCTTCTGACTTTTTCTACGGAAGCAATCAAATTGGAATCAATCGACATTGAATCGGATGTTTCTCCTGAATTCTTAAGATGGTATATCATGTGCAATAGGCCACACAGAGTCTCGTTTTTTAGGGAAGCTCTTTTATCAGTTTTGATTAGATTTAATTTACTGAAGAAACGCTCGACACACGCATTGCTAAATGGTAGTGCCAAAAGAGTAGAAACAACAACAGATAGGTTAGGAAAGCATGGCAGATCCGCAGCATTCGTTGCCTTCGACATAATGTTCCAATACTCCTGACAGGACATATCAGTTGAAATTCCAGGCATTAAACAATGTTTTCTGTATTCTGCGTCTGTCTCATTCTTGTTGGCAAAAGTCAATAGTTGCAGCAGAATATCAAAAACTTTTGCTATTGACGGCGGTTGGAGCTGAATGGCGTTGGCAGGATTCAAGAACTGAATCACATCATACAAAGGATCTTCAAGGGTAAACCTAGCTTGGATCTGTCTAACAGTTTCTATTAAAAACGCTTTACAGTTCCTGTAAAATGTCGCAAGTTCATCTGGTGTTGCACTGCTTTTCAGATCGTTTAGAGTTTCAGTGGCCGCGACGCCAAGGTATATACTTTCATCTGTCACCATAGACGCGCTGAAGAGAGCATCAGATGATTGTAGTGCTGTGATTTCACACTGCCTCACATAAGACACGCGCATGAAATCTGAACAGATACTTCTCATTTAGTCACACACATCCTTTTTGAGGCTGTATAGTGCAGGCAGTTCTGACTGAAAGTGCTTATTGAACTTATTAAGGCGGCTAAGACTGTATGAAAGAAACTCTAAATATGCCAGAGAAAAAGAATCATTTAAGGCTTGTATGATTGTTTCATTAGTATTAGTGGGATCACTAAACGCTACTTCTGTGAAATATAATTTCAGAGCATCCCACTGCTCCAATAGACGGTTTACGCACTGCTGTAGTGACAACCATCGTGTCTGACCAGGCGCCAAAATTTTATGTGGTTCTATTCCGACAAAAGTTTGAAATTCTTGAAATGAAATCTGTCTTTTCGAGCTTAGATGGAAATGGTTAAACACATTACGACAAAGATCCTCGATAGATTTAGGGAATTTTAGACAAGCGTATGATGCACATAAATGAATTAAATGGCACGAACATTTTACAACATGAACATTTGGCAATTCTTTTTTAATAAAGAAGCAACAGAATGTTTGGATCCCATCATTACGTTAGTCGTGTCAGAACAAAACCCTACAATGTTGCTGAATTTAATACTTTTATCACTGAAGCATTTTTTGAGTGTAGTAAACAATCCAGTGGCTGTGCTATCCTGTATTTCAACAAGATCAACAAAGGAGCTCTTGATTGCACCCTCACTCCAATATTGCACGATGACTCCAAGCTGTTAAGCGGTACTGCGATCAGTTGTTTCATCAATTATTACAGAAAAAAAACGTTCATTAAGGACAACGACAAGATCACTTAGTAGATGTTTACTGAAACATTGTCTAATAATGTTCGAAGCTCTTCGTTTCCCTAAGCTTACTTTCTTTAATGCTTCATTATCTGGAAACATTTGTTTCAGCAGTTGCAGCAATGAGTCACTTAACGAAATAGGCAAATTATGCTCAGAAAGATATGCACATATCTGCAATTCAATTTTTCTGGCTGACTTGTCAATTGGATCGTTTGACAAGATGAAGGAAGTTAAAGATTGAGTTTTCCTTCTCTGCATTGAGAGATTTTGATGGCGTTGACTGTTTGCATGACGCGTAATCTCCGATTTACCACGCGTAATGGTAGATGAGCATATGGTACACTATACCATATCTTTAGTTGAGGTAGAACACCGAGATTTTTCTAACCAGCCTCGAAACAGTGGTTCGCTTCTCCATCCTTTCTTCCATTTTTTTGCGTAGGGCTTAACAAATGATGAAATTTTGCTTTTCTTCCTTGGTGGTATAGCAGCTTGATCGGACGGAAAATCCATTTTACTGCAACGCAAGTAACCAAATCTTATCTGTTACAATGCACTACTGCATGTGATGCACCTTGCACAGTTAATTGCTCTCGACTGAAACAAAACTATCTGCGCATTGCCCTGCAGGGCTGCAACTGCTGCGTTACAAACGCGCCTAATCGAAGATTGAACAAGATTCGTTCGAGCTTCGATAATTCGTATTACGTTGCAGTATCTTGGTTCGTTCAACGCTGCATTCTGGAAAACATGATTAAATGGAATATTTCATAGCCACAAGGTCAAAAAATGGCCAAATTGGTAAAAATGGCCAAGTGATTTTTCTCATTGCCACGGCGTTTATAAAATGACCAATTTTGGATAAATTGGTTATGAAATGGCCAATCTGGCAACCCTGAATTCTGCCCTCGAGTCGGCTCGGCTCGAGCGGTGTCGTTGTTTACACGTTATTTAGTTGTTCAATTCCACTAAACGACGATGACCGATGTATTGGTGTAAATTTTGATGCATTTACGAGTAAGTTGACGTAAGGCTATCGAATATCGATTTCTAAGCATTATATCAAGTTGCCTACCACTTTAATTACTGTAATTTTAATAAACCAAGGTATTATTTGAGCAAATCTGGCAACATTAAACTAAGGAGAGGTCACAGCTGCCAGCTGGGAGATTTGCAGCGATGTGCACAGCAATTTGAGCCTTATCGTAGGGTGCAATAAAGAATAAATTGAAAGCAAGTTCGGTTGAGCTTTGCGTTTGTTCCAAATTTGACTCTTATTGAACATTTTCATTAACGTTCCGGTAGAGTACTTCCACAAAGTACCTTATAAGGTACTTAGGAGAGAAAACTTGATATTGGTAATGAAAACCGGCAATACCCTATAATTTTGCTGTGCTACCCTGATTGAAGTCGAATTACCCTAAAAATCAGAGAATTTTGCGTTTCCCTAAACTCTACCCTAGACAGTGTCTGATTACCCTAAAATGGGGTATTTTACCCTAAAGTGGAAGCACTGGATGCAGGGCTTCCACGAGTGAAAAAGTTCCTACCCTAAAACTTCGTTCAAGATTACCCTAAAAATGCATAAATTACTCTAAAATATCAAATAAGCCCATAGTTGGTTATAAATGAAAATATTCAATGTTTCCATGCTTATATGTGTAGAAATGACCCAACATCAGGGTCATGCGGATATAAGAAAATGAAATTCTCTGCCTTTGCGAAGTCATATGTGTCACGATACGTGCAACATTTCATATTGCTTTCACTATATTATCTTCTTCGTATGGTTACCTAGTTACAAGCTCTGTTCAATGAGCGTTAAGTATGAGGCCTGGCGATCCATTCCTGACTAGCAGAGAAAAGAAAAGACATAGTAAGAGGAAATGAACGACAAATTAGTACTCGAAACATTTATTTATGGAACTCGACACAAACACTGTTTCACAATTTTTGGGCAAATAATTAGAGGAATTAAAATGTGACATAAGTACATATCCTCCCTAATTTTCGGTGCAGTTGCAAAGAACGTGGCAGAGAATGTAATGCACTAAATGAAGAATTATGACTTTCCCAAAATTTTTGCAATCGGTATACTCAATTGGTTCGAATTTAACTGCGTATAGAGATAATTTACGTTGAGTAAGGTGAAGCAGATGTTGCTCATGGTTCTAAGTTATACCTCCATTGAAATACAAATAAGAGCCTCGTTACAATTGAGTATCTCGGCCCATGGCAGATTATTTTTCGATAGATGCCTACATGTCAAAAAAAGCCAAAAACCTATTGTCGAATACATGTAGCTCCTCCAGGAATCGGAGTCCTACGTAAATAAGCCCTAGTGCCATGAATAATGAGAGAAGAACCTCGATTTCTATCTCTGAAGCTTTTTTATTCACTCCCAATATCTGTATTTCCAACAAGCCAACATTTCTTCTATGAAGTCAAAAATTCATTTTTTCAACAAAGAGGACACAGAATGTTTGGATCCCATCACAACGTTAGTTGTGTCAGAACAGAACGCTACTATGTCGCTCACTTTAATATTTTTATCATTAAAATCTTTTTTCATGAGTATTAAACAAGCCATTGCCTGTGCTATCCTCTTTTTCAACGAGATCAACAGAGGAGCTCATGATTGCGCTCTCACTCCATTATTGGACGTTGACTCCGAGTTGTTTAGCTTTACTGCGATCAGTTCTTTCATCAATTACTACAGAATATAAACTTCATTAAGGACAACGACGAAATCACTTAGTAGATGTTTACCCAAACATTGTCTAAAAATGTTTGAAGCTCTTTGTTTCCCTAAGCATACTTTTTATAAGAAACATTTGTTTCAGTAGTAACGAAATAGGCAAATCATGCTCAGAAAAATTTGCACATATCGGCACTTCAATTTTTATACAAGACTTGACAATTGGATCATGTGATATAATTAACAAACAATGTTTCCATGCTTCTTCATAATTAACAAAGTTATGGTTTGTGTTTTCCTTCTCTGCACAGAGAGATTTTTTTATGGCGTTCAGTGTTAGCATGAAGAATAATCTCAGATTTACCAAACGTAATGATAGTTGACCATATAGTACAGTATACCATATCCTTAGTTGAGGTATAAGACTGAGACTTTTCTAACCAACCTCGAAAGAGTTGTTCGCTTCTCTATCCTTTCTTCCCTTTTCGTGAAAAGGGCTTAACAGACGATAAACTTTGGCTTTCTTTCGTAGGTGGTGTAGCAGCTTCATCAGACACAGAATATATTTAATTAATAACAACAATTTTACTGCGACGCAAATGACCAAATATTTTGTCAGAATGCAATGCTGAACGCGACAGCATCTGACACAGTTAATAGCACTCGACTGAAACAAAACTACGTACCCTCGGCTCTCAGTGTCGTTCTGTACACGTTACATAGCTGTTCAATTCCAGTAAAGGACGATGACCGATGCATTGGTGTAAATCTTGATAAATTTAAGATTTAGTTGTGTAAAGGTTAGAAAATATAAAATTCCAAACATTATACCAAGTTGCATATCACTTTAATTGTTGTCATTACTTCCAATTAGCCAAGGTATTATTTATGCAGCAAATCTGGCAACATTATACTGATGAGAGATCAGCATTCTGAGAGATTTGCAGCGATGTGAACAACAATTTGTGCCTGATCGTAGTGTGCAATAAAGACTAAATTAATAGCGAGTTATTGCAATTTTGTTCCAAATATGACTCTTATTGAACATTTTCATAACTGCTTCGGTAGCGTACTTCTGCAATGTACTTTAAACAAGGTAGATTGTAGTACGTGAGAGCAAACTTGATGTTGGGAAAGAAAACAGGCAATTACTTGAAACTTGAAACTTGAAATTGAGGGCCGACAGCGTCGGGGCCTTTGTAACGGCCTACAATTCCCTCCACAATTTTCACACAAAGAGTTCAGCGCCTGGTACCAGACTTGTCCACTAAACTACTCAGGATCTACCAATCCTTGTCACAAGCTGCCATTGGATGGCATCACTGGGATAGCCAGTGTGTCAAAACACCATCCCCAGGCATATTGGGTCATTACTGACCATTTTACCTGACTGGCTCATTCCAGTCACTGTCTCTTACTCCAGGCACGCACAAGAAACATTTTCATAGCTTCAATGATACTCAAATTACACTCCTGATCCAATCCAGCAAGACAGCTCATACCGCAATCATCTTCAGCACATCTGGCATACCACTCATTCTCTCCATACTGCTCAAGCACCACATTCATAAAACTTTCTCTCTCTTGCTCATACTTACTACATTCCAGCACAAAATGCTCAATTGTTTCCTCCACTCCACTAATACACTGCCGACATAATCTGTTATTATTCTCATTCCACCTCCATGTACGTCTGTTCACACTCAATGACTTACATCTCACAGCAATCAAGAGTTGACTTCCAAAACTACCATCATAGAACATCTCAAACTTAGGTGCTTCTTTTTTCATATACCAGTCAAGTGTAGGCTTCTGCATCATGCTAAGCCTCCACTTATTCAATCCATACTCTTTTGTTAGCCTCTCAATCTCTTTCTTCCCCCTCTTGCAGTCCCACTCAGGCCCTACACCTCCAGGATTTATTAAACTCCAGTCATCCACAGGTCTCCCAATTCTAACATGAATAATCTTTTGCATACTAAGTTTCCTTGCATGCCCCCAACACACTTTCTCCCAATAGCTTACACTCAGATTCCATTCAAAAATTCGCTTTACCCATCTGCTATTCTGCATTCTTTCAATTCTCACCTTATAATTCAGCACCGCTTTCATCATTGTTTCTGAAAATAGGCTCCACCCAAGGTCACCTCTAATGGCTTCTGTAGCTGTCCATTTCGGAGCACCTAATGCTAACCGTCCTACCTTATTTTGTATTACATCCAGCTTTTCAAGATCACTTCCATTCCAGGCAAGAGCACTCATACCATACATGACACTAGGTACAGCAACATACTTCCACATTCCTCTCACATATTCATACTTGTTTGCTCTGTATCTGGCCACGCTACTTAATCGTCCACTCCACTGCATAGCTTTTGCCACTTTCTCACCCTTAGTTCTAGTGCATCCATCTTCACTTATCATACAACCTAGATATTTGTATTCTTTTGTTCTACCTATTCTGATTTCTCCAATACTCCACAGTCTGTCTCTATCAGTCTCATCACTATTTATAACCATCACCTTGCTTTTGTCGGCACCGAAGTTCATCTTGAAATCTGTACTATATCCGTTCACAGTGTCAAGCATCCTTTGCAGTTCATGTCCACATTCACTAACCACAACCACATCATCAGCATACAACAAACAGCTCAGTCTCTCATTACCAACTTTCAGTCCTAAGCCACTCCTTCTCAGTTGAACTGCTAATTCTTCTGTGTACAATCCAAACAACAGGGGAGACAGAGTACAGCCCTGTCTCACTCCTCTAACACTCCTCACTTACCCCGTTTCCAAATTTCCTAACCTGTATATAGCACTTGTGTTCTCATACAGACTTTGTACAATTTTTACTATTTTTCTGCTAAACCCAACTTTTCTCAAAACTTCAAAGAGCCTAACCCGATCCACTCTGTCATACGCTTTTTCGATATCCAGGAATGCTAAATACACCTTCTTATCATCCTTCCTCATTCGCTCAATTATTTCACTCACTACAAACAGATTATCTTCCCCACGTCTATCTTGCCTAAAACCATTCTGTTCTTCACCTAGGACTCCTAGTTCCTCAACTAAATTTTTCATTCTCTCATTCAAAATACCACAAAATATCTTACATACAGTGTCACCCAGTGGCAATTGGTCTGTAATTTTTAAGTTCTTTCATACTCTTATGTCCACCCTTATGCAACAGAACTACATTACACTTGTTCCAGTCATCCGGTACTCTTTCACTCTTCCATATCTCATCAAATAAACATTTCAACATACTGACTACACTCTCTCCTCCACATTTATAGAACTCATATGGGATCTTATCAGGGCCACATGCCTTTCCATTTTTCACTTTCTTCAAAAAACTTACAATCTCTTCACAAGTGATTTCGTCTTTCATTTGCAGTTCACGTTCATCAATCAGAAAATTTATGGGTGCATCATCTGTAACTTGCTCATTCATTCCACCAATGTCCTCCCAGTATTCTTCAACTGCTTTCACCATTTGCATCCTATCTTGCACACTGCATCCATTGACTACTAATTCATCAACTTGAACTTCATTACTTCCATCATTACCTTGTATAAACTTGTACCAATCTTTTATTCCATCCGGACCTTTCTTTCTTAGATTTTCAACTTGGTGTCTCTCCTCTTTAACTCTAGCCTCATTAATCATTCTCCTTACTTTCTTCTGCTGGTCCTTCTACTCATTCCATGCACTCTGCCATTCATGCTCAGTAATTCTGTTTCCATCATACATTTTTCTCATACTGCGTTGTTTCTTATTTAAAGTCTTTCTTCTCATTCGTTCTTCCTTTATCTCACTTGTAAACCACCTGGCACTCCCTGTCCCTTTCCTACATTTTATTCTACCAATCTTTTGCTCTGCCACATCATACAAGGTTCTTGCAATCTCACCATTTAGGTCATTTACATTTCCACACCTGTTCCAGTTCTACCTACTCAATTGATTCTTAAATTCTTCCCAGTTTGCCTTTTTTATCTGCCAACTTTCTTTCACACTACTGACCTTCTGCATTGACTCCTTTCTACCCCAGTTATATTCAAGCACAAGCATTTTATGGTCACTATCAATATCAAAATCATCTTCATCTACAAACATTTCATTGACACACTCTCTTGCTCTACTATTCACAATCATATACCCATCAATTTTGCTGCTCTACCCCCACAGAAGTCGAATTACCCTAAAAACCATGAAATTTTGCTCTACCCTAAACTCTACCCTAGACCACCCCTGATTACCCTAAAATGGGGTATTTTACCCTAAAGTGGAAGCACTGGCCAGATGGTCTAACCTAAATTTCCCAGTTTTAGTCTCAAAATTTCCCTTTTTTGACTAAAAATTTCCCTGTTTTGTAGATTCTTTAAACATACATACGTACATACATAGAATCATATTCCTTTTATAGAGTATTCCTATTTCAGTGAATAGCTCTTTCATTTTTCCATGCAAACATGTTGTAGCACTAATGAGTGGAATTCGAAAATGGATCTTTAACAACATCTTTTTTAACAACCCTTGCCACCAATGTCAAATACTTTGCACTTCGTTTTTTGTGTTTATTCATCCGTTATCAGAGAAAAATAATGATTCTTCAAGAGCTCATAAATATCATCACTCACTTCGCCTCCTAAAACATTCTTCACAATTGCAATACACTTAGTTTTACCACATTTGAAGCCTCTCGCAATCTCCGAATCAGGACAAGCTGCTTTCACAACTGGGACTAAATGTTCAACAATAGAATGCGGAAGATTATGCTCATATTAAAATGCAACAAGTCTAATTTCACCTCCATCCACTTGTGTATTTTTTCTTCGTTTACTGCCGTTCTACGTATCTAAAGAACTTCTTGATGTTTTTTCTAATTTCTACATTTTTTGTATTTGTCATTTCCGCATGGGTAATCTCTGATCTGCCAGCTTTTCCATCTATTTACATCACATAATTTACATTGAAAATCTTCTGCTCCTTTTTAATTTTTACTGAGCCACCCTTTGAATTTCATTTCAGTTTCTCACCACTCTAGGTACTTTTGAGTATGAATTAAACGTTAACGTCTTACTTTTGATTGTGGGGTTTCATTCCACTGCTTTACATATTACGTTAATTCACTTCAAAAATTTCAGTAATGCTGAAGCGCGTCTCTTCAATTTCCTCTCGCTACAATCATTACAATGACTAATGCAACTGTGATGATTAGGATCTGTGACTCTGTGAAGCGTGAACCGCGTGAAGCTGAACTGGCGCTGAGCGGTTGCGATGCATTGGCGCCTATCATTGCTCCTAGTCAGTATGTACGCGTACAATACGTGTATCAAAGTTCGAACATGTCCGACAACTGTTAAAAACTATAAATACTGAGTAGCTTAGCACCAAATGCTAAGTAGCTAATCACTTACTTATAATTTTACATGAAAATGAAGCCCCATAGCAAAATTTCCCTGTTTTCATACGTCTTTCGAAGTTTTTTCCCTTTTTCCCTTTGGGACCCACAATTTAGCTAAAGCAGGGAAATTTCCCTGCATCTGGCAACCCTGCACTGAGCGGAGCTGCGGAAGAATGCAGACAGATTTGAACATGTTACCTCTCCTTCCCTGTTCCCCCTACCTTATTTTACCTTCCACCAATGAATGGCGCTGAACGAGACGTTTAAAACCATATATGGCAACCTTAGGTTTGCTGATGTGCAACATGTACAAGCTTCGCCGCACTTTTTAATGCCGGGGCCACACTACGATTTTTCGTTCGTCAAATGAATGACGGACACTCGTCATGTCAAACGGCCGTTAAGCAAGTCAGGCCACATTACGACTGTGTGTGGCTCTGACTAAGCTCTGTGATGAGCGTCCGACGTTCATCGAATGTAAACAAACCGAAGTACGTACGCGATATGGATGAGCAGGACGTGCGAATATGTGTGAGCTCTAGAAATTTGATGTCGAAGGAACTTTTGTGACCGCAACTTTTTATGAAAGTACAAAAAAAGCGAAACCTAAAAGAAGATGTTGGGTAAAACTATGGCGAAATAGAGCTAAAAATCCGAATCGATTGAGAGAAGATCTGCTTGCTGATGTAAACAATTGCAGTTAAGTGAGATTGTTCATACGGAGAAAATGATTACTTTTGAACGTTTCTTTTAAAAGGATCATAAATGATTTTATTCAATTGGAGAGTAAAATTTAGAATTTACCGCTGAAAATAGCTTGGTAATATGGCTGAGTTGAGCAATGCTCTTTAATACAAGAATGAAAAGGGGATCCAAGAATGTTACCAGTCTGATGATTTTTGCAGGTGTGCTCAGCAACCCTCAGATAGAGCGAATGGGGAAGGATTGAAGTCATTAAACTGTCAAGGTTTCTCCATTTATGTTTTGCATGTTTTTCTATTGTTATCTGTTAAAATTGTGCAAGTTTTCCATGTTGAAAATGAGCTTAGGGCATGAAACGTTAAAAAAATTGATTCAATATGTCTTCTCCATCGCCTTCGTTGAGAATAATATAATGCTTTCTCCGATATATAATTTTGGTGTTCGTCATTTATACGTGTTAATACACAAGAATTATGCAAAAGTTTTCTTATTCTTTGCGGAAGGTATAAGACATACCGGGCAAAGTTGGCTCGGTAATCTGCAAGCAAGACACCAAGTTTCAGAAATGCTTCCCTGCTTTTGATCGACTCGGAATTACCCTCTGATACCTCGCTACAATTGATCGAGTATCATGACGCAGGAGTGTTCAATAACTCATCCTTTAGGAAATCATTCGATTCTAACTGCTTGAACATGCCCCATACTCGTGAACTTCTTGTGACCAACTTCCTTTCTCCACATGCCATAGCGGCAGATGATGCGTTCCCATTGCCAACTCGTTCCATGAAACATTACCCTTGTACTAACCTTTCTTACGACCAAAGAGTTTTCAGCTGGTCTTTCTAGAGCACGAAAAACAGAGACAAACGCATTCGGCTGACTGTCAAGTACGTTCAGAGTTTTCCGTACTGAGACAAACATCACAGTCAAGAGAATCCAGTCTACCACTCTAGCAACTTGCGCTCTTTATTATTACCTAAATGATCATAAAGACTTCCGTTACATCAACCCGCTTGCTCTTGAAAAAAGGAAATCATCACTGGATCGTGCACAACCCGCAGTTGGTGGGAAAACACTGGACATCATTCGGTTCGTTGTGTTGAGGCGGTCGATCGGCTGTGGCAGCTACAGCCATCAGAGACCAGCTCAAGAACTACTTCAAAAGCGGAGGAGCTGTATGCTTGCTGGATAAAGTGTTGGGACTCCATGCACTAACACTAATGTGGAAATGCATCCTAAAAGTGTTAGAAATATCTGAGAAATAATAGTTCCTCATTATTTTCTGGTATTACTTGTTGGAATGAATGTATTAGGTCAATCAACAAAATAAATTGTTTCAATAAAATCATGTATTTTATTCCAGCTTTTCCTCGTTAAATAAAACATTGACAAATCTTTATTTGACTTAAGAAGGCTAACTAAAGATCTACATCAACAGGATTTAGGAAATGTAATTACTGCAAACTAGATTACGTGTTAAGGTTAGGAACATCCATAATCTGAATTCATAATCACGCATTGTCGCAAAATCCATGTGCAGAGTTTCAACAGGTATAAAAATCCGATTTTTAATAACAAACAACGTAAACCAATGCTACCAAATAAACAGTTTTGTCCACACTCATATCTAGTTTATAAATCTGCCACTAACTGAAATAGTTTCATCCATTTACTCGTATGTCCTACCATCATGCAGATATGGTGCATAGCTATAGTTCACATCCTCACAAGTTAAATTGAATAGTTTCTTTGTTCCCCTTAGATTAAATTATATTACAACTCAACAGCGTATTGAAAAATTTATGCATATGTGTTCTCACAGATGATTACGTGCGCATAGTGACGGCGGATAATAAATTAGATTAGTCGTTAGTTTTAGCCCCCCTACCCAGCAACAAATGCGATCCAAAGAGAGGAAGGAGGAACGTACCATTTAGTATGGAGTTAAGGAAACGCGGAATCTACGCATAAAGGCATAGAAACAGTAAGTTGTGAAAGAAGGTCATGAAAAAAGATCAAAGTTGAAGTAGAAAGTAGTAGGTGTAGAAGAAAAGGACAGCAGTGAACCGAAAAAAGGTTGGTCCTTAACATACCAAAAGAACATTTTATTTCAACAAAAAAGAAGGCCTACCTAACTCTCAGCTCGGGCCCTCACATTGTCCCCCTGGGAGCGCTAGTTCCCATAGATACAATAATTGTATCCCCCTGAGGGGAATAATTACTAGTTACTTTTTTAATTATTTAGGTTAGTTTAGATCATCTTAGTCACGACAACGACGTGATCAAGAGAGGAATAGTGAAGGGACCATCGAGTACGGACACGCACACCGGAAATCTAAGCACAATGTGTGTCTCACACAGGCCATCCTTGTGTGGTAAAACGAGTGTCTTGCCACGCAGGATACAATGCGCATTTAAACAGGAAGTTGGGAAGAAAATTCAAATAAAATAAACATGCAAGAAGGTAGTAGTAGGTGCTGAAGAAAAAGATGGCAATGAGCCAAAAAAACATGATCACTAAAACAAAACCAGAAACACTATTTTAACAAGCTCGTGCCCTACCATTCTTCTCCTGGAAGTGTTACTTCCCTTAGATACAATAGTTTTTTCTCGTGATAGAGAAACAGAAAATCGGGAGATTTATGAAGTCAGATGAAGGTTAAGGGTGAAGTATTTGGAGTGGAAAAATAAGTCAAAGAGGAGCAAAAATAATAGGATGGTCCGTAACATATAGAATAGCATTGTACTGACCCTAGATATGTTATTTTACCACATAAGGTATAACTTAATTGATCCTATCATACATTGAGATAAAAGAAAGGAACAATTTCACAGTCAGGCAGGGAAGCAATTTATAGATAAGTTCATGATTATTATTAAAGAGGCCAGTAAATGACATCTTACACTTGTCAATTCTTAGAACAGAGTTTAGAAAGGTTTGGACATGAACTTCATTTGTTCTTCACCCGCAAGGCCATTCAGTTTACCAAGCACAAGTTCACAGCAAGTTTGGTAGTGTAATTATCATTTCCAGCACTCCTTTTTCATGCTAATGAGCTCTCAACATGAAAAAAATTTTCATGAAATAACTCTACCGTACTAAATTAAAATGCTCTTATCTTTCTTACTCCTTTTACACTTACAAAATCCCCCACTGCCCATGACATCAGTACATGTATCTGCTGCCGGGGAAGGCTTGGTGCAGGCGAGACAATTTTGAGGCTTGGATCCACTACTTACATGAACGATATCGTTATCAATTTCGGCTGATGTGCCCATTAACTGAGTTTCTACAGTATTTTTAAGTTCTTCCTGAAACCAATCTGTCGACCAACACAACAATACTCTGTATGGGGTTCTTTGATTATTTGCCTTTCACTTGAAATGTGGGTAACAAAATCATCACTTGAATTAATATTCATGCTGCTCATGCTACAGTCTGGGGGCCCATAATCCGAAAAAAAGGCCATAAGGTTAGTGCGCATCCAAGCCTTGCTCTCCACAGCTCCAGACCCTGATATTTTCATCCTTGCAGAAGCGAGGAGCCGCAAGAAATAGAAGCATGGGAGGGATGTCCTCTTCTTTAGGAGATCTGAAAAAAATAATATCAATTAGAATTTTTCTTACACCATTGATATAATAGTCCCCTACATAGTTTCTAGTAATATTAATTTTTGCAATAGCGTTTGTGACAGACTTGATTATTCAAGTGCATAGAACATATTTGTTTGCTCCAGTACATGAGCTTTTTGGAAATAAACATGTTTTGTTAGGGAATAACACAAGAAGTAGAGATATGTGTAGTGAAATGTTTGAAAATTGTATGTTGAAAGAAATATCATTAGGTATTGCTGAAATAATGTTCAGAGTATGCAGTCGCACAATCTGGTACTGACTTTCATCCAACACTGAAAATTATTAGCTAATGAAGGAAAAGTTTTCCATGAGTTTCATTGAGAACTCAAATGAGGAACAATAAAAACTCCACTTTATGTTACATGAGGGCCACACACGACTACAAAGATTCACCTGTGTCATAATGATAGTTTTCATAAAACCTCAACTGTATGATCTAAATTAGAAATTGCCCTCCTAGCAAAATGTTCACGTTGTTAAGAAAAAAATACTATCAAGCTATGTTTACTTCTCTTCTCAAACTGTCAGTAACAAGTGCACATTTTTCCACAAGCTTCTTGCCTAAATTCAGAATAATTTGCAGAGACTCTCATCCATTTTCAGAATTTTAACTTTTCTGCCAAATACTTTAAAACAAATGTATCAAACTTGATGCCCAAATTCCACTGACATTCAGAATGGCAATAAGACATCTGTACTAATTTTCACATTTGCAAAAAGGTACAAATTTGAGAGTACAACAACATCGAGCAGATTAATTTCATCATAGATGATCAGCAGCTTCAGATAAATAGAATATTTACAATTCAATAGATAAGACAACAAATTCAAAATTAAGAGCAAAATTTCAGGATCTAATGTGATACAAATAACTGGCAGTTTAAATAGGTTACCACTAACATTTATACTACTTGTTGTACTCCACAGAACAACACCATTACAAACATTATCTAAACTCATAACCTAATGTCAATAATGTTTGTCTATCAACTCTGGTAGGTACAAATAAAATAGCAAGGATAGTCACTTTTAAAATAGACATTATTTCTTAGAGAGTTTAATAGGTCAGCACTAAAAACATAAATGAGAAAATGAACGTTTCGACCACAAGGGTCATCTTCAGCATCTGGGAAAATACAAGAGATTTTTTACAGACAAAAAAAAAATATACACACATATGAATAACATTTGTAATTGCTAACAGGAAATTTGCAAGGGGAAGGAAGATTGGGCATCATTTAAAACCGGTTTGTCTTTCATGATAAAAAGAGACTCTAAAATTCGAAGATCTGTTTGACTAGAAGATGTTGCAATTATCTGGAAATCATCTAAGCGAACAGGCCAGTCGCACTTTTCTGCATGTGCACGCACAGAGGATTGAGAGGGAGAAGCGAGAGGCCTATTTGTTCGAAAGCTTCGTCCAGCATGCTCTGCTACACGAGTACGCAAGGCCCTTTTTGTGGACCCCACGTACTCAGACGCACACAAGTATCGTTGCGCACTGTGTGCGTCTGAGTACGTGGGGTCCACAAAAAGGGCCTTGCGTACTCGTGTAGCAGAGCATGCTGGACGAAGCTTTCGAACAAATAGGCCTCTCGCTTCTCCCTCTCAATCCTCTGTGCGTGCACATGCAGAAAAGTGCGACTTGCCTGTTCGCTTAGATGATTTCCAGATAATTGCAACATCTTCTAGTCAAACAGATCTTCGAATTTTAGAGTCTCTTTTTATCATGAAAGACAAACCGGTTTTAAATGATGCCCAATCTTCCTTCCCCTTGCAAATTTCCTGTTAGCAATTACAAATGTTATTCATATGTGTGTATATTTTTTTTTTTTTGTCTGTAAAAAATCTCTTGTATTTTCCCAGATGCTGAAGATGACCCTTGTGGTCGAAACGTTCATTTTCTCATTTATGTTTTTAGTGCTGACCTATTAAACTCTCTAAGAAATAATGTCTATTTTAAAAGTGACTATCCTTGCTATTTTATTTGTAGTTAGACTTTGCAAACGGCAAAACATTGAATTAAATCATTACTCTGGTAGGTAATAATGGCCCTACTTATCATTATTGTTGTGTTCAACATTGACATGCTCATGCTCATTGTACAGAACTTGAAAGTTAAAAATAATTATCTAACACCATTTGCTAAAACATAAGATTATGCAGTAATCCTGAAGGGGAATATATGACTAATGGTAATCACAAAAAACAGTGAATTTTTAAACCTGATCAAGTCATTGTTAGTCGTTACGGTCAATTTTTACTTTAATGTTGTCAACGATTTTCATAATCTTGTTACCATAGATAGGTAATATAGTCGATTTTAAGACGTTTTACATGAATGACAATGTGCTCGCAAATGCTTAGTTTTTGAGTTTTTTAAGTTTGAAGTTATACGAGCGGCGCTCCTGAATGGCCTTTATTGCGCAATTTCAGAGTTGAAACGGAAGCTAACCCCCTATTACAAACGTAAAGAGGTTAAGTCATGAAGGGTAGCCACAGTTCTTCTAGAGAAAATTATAAATGAAGGTTTCTAGTTACGTCCGTTTACATCCGCTCCAAGATGGCGGCCGCCATCTTGGGTACCAGGTAGCCGTCATTGGAGATGATGTAAATGGACGTCACTAGAAACCTTTAGGCCCTATTTATAATTTTATAATTTTCACTACAAGAATTGTGGCCACCACTCACGACCCAACCTTTTTACTTTTGTAATAGGGGGTTAGCTTCCGTTTTTAATTAAATTATGCTTGGCACGCTCTTCCCTGGCACGCACTAGCCAACTTCAAAGTTGAATAATTTGAAAATAACGCATCAGTGAGCAGAATGTCATTGATGTAAAACGTTTTTAAATGTGTTCCATTATTGACTATTGGTAACAAAATTATGAAAATCGTTGACAACATTATAGCAAAAATTGACCGTTGTAATTTCCTCTTAAAGAAAAAGTGTAACATGAATCAAAAATACTTGTACATTTTCAATTACATTGTTCTTCCCATTATCAATCCCTATTTGATTTCGGTCAATATTGAATTTAATGTTGTCAACGAATTTAATAATTTCGTAGGTATAGAGAGGTAATATAGTCGATTTTAAGACGTTTTACACGAATGACAATGTGCCCGGAAATGCTTAGTTTTGGAGATATAGGATAAATAACGCAAGGTAAGAATAGCATTAACGGCAGTTTCGATATGGCTCTTCCGGCGTTTTGCGGACGCGGACCACGCCAAGTTTTTTGGCGGGAGTCATCGGCCTCGGTATGGTTGAGCTAAATTAAGATATTTTAGGCTTACTTAGGTTAGGATACTTAACTAAATTAACTTTACCAAACCTAACCTTACCTATCGTTACGTCAGAACCGGATTTTTGCTTATTTACCTCTCCGTTTGTTCAATTTTATAAACGACGTTCTAATAACTTCAAAGTTAAATATCTCTAAAAATAAGCATTTCCGGGCACATTGTCATTCATGTAAAACGTCTTAAAATCGACTATATTACTTATCTATACCTACGAAATTATGAAATTCGTTGACAACATTAAATTCAATATTGACCTTGATTTCAGCCAATGTTTAACCCTGCATTCTCAAAATGACCTATTTCATTGTCGAATGAAATAACTGCTCATTTAGAATATTTACATAATTAACTCACTTTTAACACCTGCAAAAAAAAAAAAATGAACTCTTGAGGCATTCTTGCACACCACTCACTTACCTAGAAGTATAAAGCTGTTTGGCGTTTCCCAAAAACCTGAATACACTCACAAAGTTTATTAATCACGATTGTTTTTTAAAGGTCTACATAATTAATGCAAATTTTAAGCTATATCTACCTTCTGGTTGTCTAGGATCTGTAAATCAAAAGACATTAAAATTAGATGGATCTCTTTTAAAGAACACATTAAATAAATTTAACACTTCAACATGAAATAGAATTCTATTCAATAATATTGAAACTTTTATAATTTATGAAACAATAAATAAATTTTAATAAACTGGAAGGAACTGCAATAAAAACGCCTGCAAAACAAGTTGTTTGACCCATTTTTCTGTGAATAGCATTCATGAGCAATGCTAAAAAAATTACAAAACCAAAAGTTTTTCATTTACCACATTATCATCCATGTAAAACATGTCGACATTGTTGGAAATAAATGCTAAATTTGATTGGTAACAGGCTACTAGCTTTTTCACTAAACTGCAAGCCCAAGCACTGAATTTCATTGCTTTACATATTGATACCACCACGAAAACAACTAAAAACCATATCTTATATATATCTCAAGCCAAAATTGGCCACAATCATCATTTAGTCAACATAACAGCTGCGAAACTTGTCAACACTGTCCGCCATCTTTGTTCTTCGTAGTTCATTTGGTGACTCAAAACCTCCGACGACCTTTCACGAAATAACGAGCATCCATTCATCAAATGATGAGCGAACGGGGCTTCCAGCGTTCATTTGACATACGGAGTTCATTTGACGAACGAACGTTAGCCTAGTGTGGCCCCGGCATAAGAGTCCAGGACGTGGCGACGGGTTACAGAGTAATTAATACAGATTACACAAGATAGCCTTACACGGATTTTCTTAGCACAAAACCCCATCAATGGAAACTTTGACTGATTACTAACAGATGGCACTCGTAAATAGAACGATGCTGCGGAAAATAAAACCATTATCTGAAAATAACTTAATAAATAATAACTAAAACTTAATAAATAATGACTTAATAAATAATAACTAAAACCATTATCTGAAAATAAATAACTGTACGGAGGTAGGGTGGAGAGGGAATTTTTGATTAGTCGGGAGAGAACGATCCGGCAATTGACATTTTACTTGAGAGCGGTTGGAGCAGCACTTGGCGGATACCAATTTTTGACATAAGTAGCCTCGTAGCCATCTTCCTACTTACTTCTACTATTTATCTGTTTTCAAGTTTGTGTGAGGGTGGTTGTGATCTTCGTATTTTTTTGGTGGGGTTATCATTATCTTTATAAAAGTGTTCTAACTTTTAAAATTACGTCACACTCAAGGCATTGGCTGAATGCCACCATTCTGCTGGAGGGGAAATTTAACTTACTGAAATAAAAGCGTTTCCTGCAAAGTTTTTAAAACCTAAATGCGACCGGTGAACTTCCAAAAATTAGAAGAGACTGTAATAGTTTCTTCTGCAGTTTACCTAGTCTACGATAGGTTCCCTCCGGGCTTATTTCATCTTTTACTATATCCATCTATCGTTGCCTACTTACGCCTGAACACCTTTCTACTACTGTTGTCATCTTTTTCTCTATAAACCTCTTGAAGTGGCATAACGACCCAACGAGTGGATATCATGCTCTGAAATTCGCCCTCACTACTTCGCCGTGTCTGCACTCCGAGCTAATTTGTGTGGTTTTTGTACTCCCAGTCTCTCCTTCTAACCTTACTTACTGCTGCAGGTGTAATTGCTGCGTACCCTGGGAGGCTGTGGTCGGCTGCTTTCCCCGTAAAGGCAAGCCAACACTATGCGTTTTTTACTGCGCAACTCTGAAGCATTTTTTAACCCCTGAGCGTGACTCGATGCATGAGCGGCTACACTACGCGGCGCAACGGGGGTCAGTTACACGCCGCGGCCCGGAGAGAATGAATGTTGATGAACGTGCGCTCTGGTCAGTAGCTGTCGCATGTGTGATATGGAAGAAAAATAAACTATATGAAGAGCAAAAACAGGAAAGACATGAATGACTCACGAATAATGTATTAAGTTATCGAAATCCACCGGAATCCTCCATGAAATCGAAAAAGGTATTAGCTGAAGAATTTTTCTTATTGAAAAAAATGTATTGGGCCTTTGCGACTATTTTAAAGACTTTCAATTAAACATGAATATAAATTAAGTTGTTGTTACTCCCTGCGAGTGTGAATATCTTAGTTTTTCGAATTTTCATGCATGAATTTTGCTGCTGGAAATTTTGTCTGTTATGAGAGTCATTCATCAGTACTGTTGTCAAAAGGCTTCTGGTAAATATTGTTGTGAATTTTATTTTAAAAATGTTATTTAACTAAAATGCTCATTTGCATTGTTTTTTATTCTGATTGACCGGCACAGTGTTGAACAAACTCACCACACTGCTAGGACTATTGAGATAAACACTATTTATTCAATAACCGTAAGGTCGGAAGTGCTTCGTTAATGAGTTAAAAGAACCCCAGACTGGAGATGTATAGGAGAAAAATTCGTACTTTGAGAGTGACTCGGAAATGAAATGTAGGAGTTAGGAAAGCATTTATTTTACGTTCACGAGGAACAGAATAATAGCCTTAATCGTTATGAACACCGGAAATACATGTTTAAATTAAATTAGATACAAAAGATTTCAACATAATCTGTTGCGATGCACGCGTTCAAACGCCGGTGCAATAACTGCCAGATGGGATCGAAGACACTAGGAGTTTCCCTAATTTTTGCTGGGTCTTCAATAATTTAACTAAAGAAGTTTTTTGGGATGCATCAGCGTTTCGTACACCAAACTCTTCAAATGTGCCCAGAAGCAGAAATCTAGGGGTGTTATATCTGGAGACCTTGGTGACTATGTGATGGTACCACAGCGGCCTATCCATCAATTTTAATATCGGGTATCCAAGAACAGCCTTTACGGCAATAGCAAAATGTGCAGGAGTACCATCGCATTCGAACTGCATTCCCCTGATGTAGGCAAAATAAACATTTTCTAATTACTCAGGCAAGACTTCCAGAAGAAAAACCCATCAATTGTCTCCATCCAATGCTTCCGACAGTATGTAAGGCCCAATCAGACGTTCGCCATGAATACCCTCCAAACTATTTAAAGAAAATCTAACCCGATGTCTATTTTCGTCGAGTAACATGTGGGTTAACATCAGGCCACGATTGCAGTTTATGGATGTTAACTATTCCTCCTCACGTCGATGATGCTTTTTACTGGATAACATTTTTATAGAAACCAAGGTTCTTCAACTGTTTAGCGCAGAAACCACCGGGCAAATTTAACACGACGTAAGAGAAAGTTTTATGGTTTAATAATTGAACACATTGAATGTAAAATTTATATTGACCATTATTGTGTAGCACTTGAAAAATTGTAGTTTGACTTGCATGTAAAATCAGCCCAGCAGAATTAGTACTTGTGATTGGTTTATATCGAAAGTGTTTCAAGATTTTTTCTTTGTATCTGAATCACTTAATCTTCAACGGTTATTTCCTTCAGGTCGTGCTGCGCGAAATTTTTCATCTTCACTCTATCGCCGGTGTTTGGCTCCAAATTTTTGATGCAATGGGAAATGTCTGTTGGGATATTTTGTTAAGTAAATCCGGACAGTCTCCCCTGAATAAAATTTTCTGTATCGTAATCTAAGTGCACATCTGCTGATTCAGTTTTGGGTACTCGCTTCATTAGCGTTAATATCTTTGAAGGCGATGAAATGTTCCTCGTAAACAAAAAATTCTTATATTGAATGTAATATAGATCTCAGAGGAAGAAGTAGGGTCTCGCGCTGTAGGTTAGGCAGGCCTTCGTTTGATTGAAATCGAATACTTTTGTTTTGTTACAGACCAGCTTTTTTCATAAACTGTTGTTTTTTTGTCAGCACCTCTGACTTTCATTCAACTTTCATCTTATTTCATATACTTCATCCTCAACCTTCTGTTTCTATACGCAGGGTGTCCTCTATGGGAACATACCTCGTGTATAGATCCCTTAATTTCATACTACATGGTGCCGTCCGATTCATCTCTTTGGAACACCATTGTTGTGGTTAGGAAAACTTATGGACACCATTTCCACCGATTTCAGATTTTCGGTCAAAATTTATTTTTTTATTGCTTTAAAAGTTGGTCGAAAATGTCATCGAATAACTGTCGAAATTTTAGTAACGTCGTACAGCTATAGCGCCCCCTATAAGAGGGGTTAAGAGGTCTAAGTTAGAGATGAATGGAACGCAAGGCGAGACAGACGTATTGTCACGCCTATCTTCGTGTGATATGTAGATTCCAATGGTAAATCATTATTTATTTGTATTGAAGTATATGCCATTCCTTGGAGAGTTCGCTCACGACTCACCACCGCCCCCCGCTCCCCTTCCCTCCTCCGAAAGGGAAGGACGTGTAGCAGTTTTGGGGTAGCATTTCTAAGCATTGATTGGCTAGTAAAGTAACTTATTAGTGGTTTTCATGTGTTTATTTTCATGAGAAATACGTTATTTATCTAGGTAAAAGTAAATGTCAGAAGTCCATGAAATATTTTCAGCCAATTTCTGGAAAAAATGGATGTTTTTCCAACGCAAATTTTGTTCAAACTTGTATACAGTTGAAATAGTAGTTGGCAGTAGTATTCTGTCCTCGAACAAGGTCCCAACAAAGGGACCTAGCCTAGCCCTAGCCTCGAACAAGGTCCCAACAACAAAGAGCCAGGTGGCGCCTGGTGATACCCCCACCTTTGAGTGGTTAGTAGCCCGTGATAAGCACAAACTGAGATTTTGAATAAAACAATTCATTACACTTGATAAAAACAATTTACTCGTAAAATTTGTTTGTAATAAACACATTTTGTTCATTCAAAATATGAGATTGATAAAACGTTTCTCTCATGTGCTAATCACGAGCGGGGATGGGATGCCAGAAAGAAGTATATTGACTGACTGCATCCCTGTATTCGACGGGCGCGGGGGATGTGGCATGATACGTAAGTTTTCAACACTTGACCCGCATTTTCTCCGCCAATTTTATAGGTATATTTCTGCGGTTTGTTGCATTTGATATAATAATGTGTTTTCTAAAATGACTAGGGGTTTTATTTCGGAAAAAAATTTTGTTAAATTTTTTACATAGGCTTATCACTTCAATCGGTTATACTGAACAAAATTATTTATCAAGACATTCGTTTCAAAATCTCCGAAATTTACAAAGCTAGAGCAATGCGGTTTGTTTCATTTGAAAGTGAAAGGTGTGCGCTAAAATTCTTATGGCATTCATTTTCAAAAAATTTTAAGTGAAACTTTTTCCGTAGACTTTTTACCATAAAATTAGAACTCAAAATAATTTATGTCAAAAATAATTTATTAATTCGGAATTAATTCAAATTCAGATAACGGCCCATAAAAATTTTGAAGCATAAATTCTACGTTCAAATGCAACAAACCGCATTGCTCTAGCTTTGTAAATTTCGGAGATTTTGAAACGAATGTTAAATATATATATTTTTTAATCATCATGAATAACTAATTTTCTATGCCCTAATGCAAAAACTTGTTTAAGAAAAGTTTTTAGGAATCTAGAGATCTAGTAGTCTGCAAATTTTCACAGACGTAAGTCCAATAGAAAAAAAATCTACGTTTGAAAATCCATTTGGGGGCCGATCGGTGGTAATAGTGCCCTTAACACTTTGACTGCGACGTGCGCCACCGGTGGTACACGGAGGTAATTTTCATAATGCTGCTGACCGACTATCAGTCGCAAGTTCAATTTTCACAAATACTTAATCAGTGCTAAATAAAGGCACGAACCAGTTCATGTTTGGTATTTTCAAAATAATTCACCACAATTGACTTTAAACTTGAGTTTGGCATTGAACCTAATATTTAACAGTCGAAGTGTTAAGAATAAAAAGCACGGCAAAAATCGCTACATGTGAAGTCATTATTATTAAAAATGATGAAATGAAACTACACGTTTCGAACTAACTGCCCATCTTCAGCAAAAATCTCTGTAAAACGAGACCAGGAGAGGAAGAATTAATACACTAATGAAGTATCTTTAAAAAATCTAAACTTTGAAAAAACACGAACAACGGTAAAAATAATAAAAAGTAAAGGAAAAATTTAGTAACGGAATTATTTGTTGGCAACACGAAGCGGGAAAGCACTTTGGGTGTCATTCAGAGTAGGTTTCATTTTGTAATTATGAAAAGATTCGAGAATGCGCAGATCTGTTCTGTAAGAGGTACCGGCCAAGATTTTAAAATCATTTAGGGAGACCGGAACATTGCACTCTCTGGCATGAGATCTAACAGAGGACGGTTGAGGGACCCAAGAGAAAGGCCAGTTTTGCAACTTCGCCCAGCATGCTCGGAAACTCTAGTTATCAAGGTACGGCAGGTAGAACCAACGTACCGCGATTCACAACGTGAACAACTGTATTGGTACATCAGAGACGAGCATAGTGAGGGGGGCAGTCTGTCTTTGAAACGAAATAGCGAACCAATTGTAAAATTTTTCACGAGGATCATTTGAACTTTGAGCTGCGGGAAAAACTTTTTAATAAGTGATTTAACAACCTCGCTTAGTTTCAATGACTGACCTCCAAAATACGGCAACTTCACAAAGCTTGTTGTGCCCAAGATAAAACAAATTAAAGTTATCATAAATTTTGACAAAAATGTATCAAAATGCCTGTCAACCACTGAAGAAGGAAATCCGTTTTTTGGCAAAATATCGTTGCAAAAAATCGAACTCTTTGTGTGAGTATTGAAAGTTAGAACACACATTGAAATTCCGCAAACCTTAAAATTGTATGAACAGAAGCTAAAACAGCTAGTCCCGAGCACAGAAAAAGTTTTCTTTCCGAAAACAGAGCACTGAAAAGTATTGCCAACCCTTTCTACACAAGTATCAAGAAACGGCAATCTATCATTGTCTTCGTCTTCCCTAGTAAATCTAAAGTTAAAATGAAAAGCAAGGCGAAAATCGCTGTACGAATTGCCCTTTTATTATTACAAATAGTAAAGTCTAAATGAATAACATTGAACGTTTCGAACTAAACAGTTCATCTTCAGCAAAGAAAAGAATTCTGCGACAAAACAAAACGAAAATGAGTAAATTGAAACGACACTATGCAAAAGAATACGACAACATATACGGAAAAATAGTCGTAGATCTAAAGCTAAAATATAAAACAAAACAAAAATTAAAAAACCTAAACTAATGATCATGTATTTGCAACGAGAAGAGGAAAAGCACTTTAAGTATCATTTAGAGGGTCTGAGCTTAAAAATGTATAGCTACTCGAGGATGCGTAAATCAATCAAATGAGGGGCACCTGCAAGGATTTTAAAATGATTTACGGAAAGAGGGACGTCACAGTTTTCCGCATGGGATCGAACAGAGGACAGTGGAGGAGAACCAAGTGGACGACCGGTTCTACAGCTGCGCCCAGCGTGCTCGGCTACTCTGGACAGAAGAGTACGACAGGTGGAACCTATGTACTGTGATTCACAACGTGAACAACTAAACTGGTAAACCACAGAGGAGCACATAGCAGTGGGCAGCTTATCCTTGAAGCGGAAAAAAGAACCGATTGTGAAATTGTTGACTAGAATAGAATGAATTTTAAGTTGTGGAAAAAACTTGCTGATTAGGAGTTGAACCTCCTGATTTAACTTAATAGATTGATGACCAAAGAAGGGAGCTTTAAGAAAAACTTTTGTTGATCACATGATTGGAGTGCCGGCGAATGGTTTTCCTTTGTTTACTATCGAAAAACACATTGGTAAATTTTTGTCTAAAATTTATGATCAATTTATGATCAAAAGTCGCTATACATTTTCAAGCTCAGACCCCCCTAAATGATACTCGAAGTGCTTTCCCTCTTCTCGTTGCAAATACATGATCATCAGTTTAGGTTTTTTAATTTTTGTTTTGTGTTATGCTTTAGTTTTAGATCTACGACTATTTTCTGTATATGTTGTGGTATTCTTTTGCATAGTGTCGTTTCAATTTACTTATTTTCGTTTTGTTTTGTCGCAGAATTCTTTTCTTTGCTGAAGATGAACTGTTTAGTTCGAAACGTAAATTTTATTCATTTAGACTTTACTATTTGTAATAATAAAATGACAATTCGTACAGCGATTTTCGCCTTGCTTTTCATTTTAAGAATAAGACTCGTCAACGCGGATTCAGTTTTAAATCTAAAGTTGCTATGAAGCGAATTTAAATATTGGAGGAAGAGGCCAGCATGAGCCTTATCTCTGAACAAAACAAAGGTGTCATCAACTTACCGCTTGTAAAATACAGGCCTAAAAACAGGAGGACATTCTTTTAACCAGTTTTGTTCATGGTGGCACAAAAATGTATTAGCAAACGTTGGGCCTAAGGGTAAGCCCATGCCCAACCCATCAACTTTCTTTTAATATCTACTAATGAAAATGGAAAAAGAATTACAGACTTCCAATTTTAGTAACTTTTTAACAATACTGTGAGAGAGCCCCATGAAAGTTTGACGAGTTGCGAATAGTTTAGATAAGCAAATTTCTATAGTTTCCAGCAAAGGTACATTGGTAAACAAATTTTCTATATCAAAGGACGCCATGAACAACCCATCAGCATTATTGAAACTACTTAAACTATCTACAAATACTTTAGAGTTGTCTACAGTTAAACATTTCGCAGTGAAGGGTTTCAGAATTGGAACAAAATATTTGGCATTTTGGGTGCCAATTACTTATTCTCAAGCTTAGAAGCATCAATGCTGGAGATATTTTAGATTATGTCAGAGAGCGGTATGGTGAAGATTGCTTTCGTAAAATTTGCATATATCAAAGCATTCAGAAAAAGCTAACTAAAGCTAGACTTGATCTGAAATTTTTGACGTCGAAATTGACGTCGTGTAAAATGTAAAACATATTTCCGAAATTTCTACGCTTCAGACTTTACAAAAAGTCAATTCAGACCTCGGAGTGTTACCGTTCTTTTTAGTCCAAACTACTGCTCCGTGAGATTCGGTCGAAGAAGAAGAAGACGGTCTCCGAACTCTCTTCGAAGCTCAAAGAGTGCATGATGTCCATTTCATACCTGTCAACGTTGGACCGTGTTTTAGTGAATCGCTGCATCTCTACCATTAATTCAAACTTTGAAAAAACTGTTGTTGCTACAAACAGTAGGAAGCTTCAGTTAATTTGGTTTTGTAAATCATTGGAACCGGTCAACCCTAAAGATGTAATTTTCAACTATAGCTCTGTACATCTGTCTGATACACTCTGCTGTCTGCTAGATTATGGGTCAGATTTCTTTTTACATGCTCACAGATTCAACTTTTTACCTATTATTTCAGCTTTAAAAAGCTTTTAAATAAATTAAAAACAGTTCACTGCAATAACTTTGTGCAATTTTCTAGTCAATTTCGTAATGGAGTCCGTAGGTATTATTACAATTTTAAACCTTTCAATATTTTTTGGGCTATTTTTACTAAATCTGACATTACGCTTTTAAAAAAGCTTGCAGCAAATAAGGGTGTTGTAGTGACCAAACCAGATAAGGGCCGGGATGTTGTGTTAGAGACCAAAAAAAGGACATATAAAGACGGAAAATTAACATATCGCTACAACTCGTAAAATACTCATTTCAGACGAAAAGTACATAAAAGAAAATTTCTTTATTTCCTTCTAATTAACTATGCTTAGGCACCGAAAAGTGGAAAATCGATTACTGTCCTTTCATTCACATTTACCAAAGAACTAACGGAATTAAGTCAGAACACAAGCAAATTCTCGAAGATAAAAATAATAATAATAAATAGCCTAGTCTCTTGTCTAAATCGCTTAGAGAAAAATGATGAGGGTACAAGGTAGAAAACAGGAAGTGCATCCTCGTCCTTTCTGGGGAACTACCGTATTCATGTGCAGGCAAAGACTGTAAGGAAACTGTTCGCAAACTCCTGAAGAATGAAATCAACATCGACCTCAGTAATACTGGCATCATGTCAGCTAACAGAATGGGGAAAAAACCTGCAACTGAAAACGAGAATCGAAGAAGCATTTCTTTCGAAGTAAAGCATTATAACAAAAAGCGCGAAGTTTTGACGGCTTGCCGTATGACTAAACTAATATTCCACAAACATTAGTATCTCACACCTTAACATTATGTACGCTTCAAAAATAGTCTGAAGAAACTTTCCGGAGAAAATTGGAATCCCGAAAAGCCTGGACGGATATATTAGTAGCTTCGCTTCTATCCATGGAAAACCGGATTCAAGATGTCATGCGATCAACACTCCTGAAGAGCTTGATCAAAATCTGCTGCAGCAATTGAGCATGTCCTCGAAACAGGTTTTGAGTGAATAGTATTCTACCGAGTGTTTGCTAGATTTGGCATCACTTGTACTACTACAGAAATGATCCTTCTTCCATATTTGACAGAATCGCCTTTCTGTATTTTCCCAAAGCATTTACGTCAGATCCCCCTTCGATTTCCATCTTGTACACTATCCCACTGTATAAATTTTACGACAAGGATATTATATATGTATAAGGGCAACCAATGTTACTAAACTCTCAAAATTAATTTCTACCTTAGAGATTAGATATCATGTCACTGTCACCTCAACTTTATAGTTTTATACTACTTCATCTTTAGTCACATTTTGTGTAATATGCGGATACAAACTGATGTAACCAAGCTTTGTAACAATGTTAACGGCAATCTGTAATTTCCAATGTTCTTGCTCATAGACTGAGTATGCATACTCTATAAGAAGGTAGACTACCCAGTCTAACTTTTTCGCCGCCTGCATGCATTTCTATCGCCACCCGAGTAATTAAATCGCTTAGGCGGCGAAAAACATGCATGCTCCGGCGAAAAAGTTAGACTGGGTAGGTTGAAGACATCATCTGCGTGAGATCTCTCTTTCTTTTCTTCTACCTTTTTCTTAGTACAGTTTGGTTTTAGTTTTCTATTTTGTATTTTTTCTCTTTCTCATATTTTAGGACGATTATTTTTATTCTTATATTCATTTTATAATTTGTTTTCTGACATTGTTAATTTTTGTGATTTATTGTATATTTCTCACTGGTCATCCAGTTGATGGTTGATCGTATTAATATATTTGATGATATCGACCCAGATCTCAATCATTTAAACAATATGTATCTAAACGTAAATGAAAGTAGAAATTATGAAAACATCAATAACAAAATATTCAATGAATCGATGAGAACAAGTCGCAATGATTTTTTGCTGATGGGTTGGAACTGTAGATCACTCTATCCAAAAATTGATGGAATACAATGTACTATCGCTGAGGTAAACTGCAATTTTGACGTTCTCAGCTTCACCGAAAGTTGGCTAAATGACTCAGCTAAAGACATGATTCAAATGCAATATTATTATAGCCATCACTCACTATGCAGCAACAATAAGCGCGGCGGGTGCAACAGTACGTATACATCTAAACACATAGATTTGAGAACCATACCAGCAATTGCAACAATGAATCGTGGTCAAATAGAAACGCATTTCGTAGAGCTGACGAACAATGGTCAACGAGTTATGCATAGAACGGTGTATATGCCTTCAACAGCCTGTCCGGTATCTGTCCTGAATGAGCTCCATCCTATTATGTCGCTGTTTGAGAAGTCTTAATACAATGACTTCGTAATCTGCGGTGACTTCAATTGTGATCTTTTGAAACATAAAACCTGTGAATAAATCTTAAATTTCATTCATGCATTTATATTTGAATCTTTCCTTCCAATGTGAAGGACAAAGCCTACACGTATCTCATCATAATCTGCTACGCTACTCGACAAAATTTTCATGACAGATTCAACTGGTTTTCTTACTGGCATAATTACTTCTGATTATCGGATCATTTTCCAATTGTTCTTATTAAGAAAAATGTGTGTGCCACTTACACCAAACCACAGGCTGTACTCATCTCGATGGGTAAAGGAATTTATTTGGGAGCAATATGCACAGTTCTAGAAGAACTAATGGCAAAATTGGAGATCTTTCAACAGAACAATAATACAAGGAACATTGATGATGGAATATTGAAATTGTCTGAAATTATAACGGCTGTATGTAATCAATTGTACCCGACCATGACTCGGAAAATTACCCCAAAAATAGACAAAAGCCCTCCCTGTATTACTGGAGAAATCTTTATTAATATAAAAAATATCAAGCGTACCTAACTCTTCTCTACAAAAAGGAAATGTATAACAAATTCAGGAACTATGCGACAAATCAGATGACATAGAGAAAAATTTACTTTAGGCTGACATTCAGTCAAATTAAAAAACCTGGCGCCGGCTTAATTCTTACTGTAAGCCGAATAATGTATTAACCCGCGAACTGTAACTGGTCGCCTCATTTACCAGGCTCACTGGTTGCCAGACGTAAGGCATAACCCCAAGTTGTTATACACCAAAATGATCGTCTCAGCGAGTGCTACACAGCTGGAGCCAGAAACCCCCACATTGTGGGGGTTAAGGCAGAGCTCCAACCACTTGGAAGTTGGGAGGGGTAAGCACAGTCAGTGTGGTAAATGAGGTGACCGTGAGAGGGTGTGCGTGCGAACAGTCAGTGGCAGCCTCAGTTACCAGCGAAACTACCCAGGGCCTTATTTCGCCTTATTTCGCAAAAATGGCGAATAAGACAAATCTGAAGTCAGTAGCGTGTAGAGCAGTATTTTATTCATATTGTGTGAAAAAACAAGTTTCGAAACACTATACTTACAGTAATATAACCAGACATGCAAACATGCATTTATGTAGGAACTAAAACGAAGAATGGATAACACCTAGTAGACATAAATGGTCATAACTTTTTTTCTAATTGTTGTAGAGGAAAAATAAAAACATCAGCAGGTTTGGAAGGATTTTCTGCATAAAATAGCAGTGAAAAACATTACATTGTTCCCAAAACACAAAAATGGCCATTGATCTCTTTGAAGCAATGTTGTGCAAAAATCTACGGAGTTTGACTCCATATTACAAAGAAACGGTTCAAGTTATCAAAAATCTGACAACATCAAAGTGTAAAGCAACATTTTTTACTCATTACTTCATATTTTTACATCTCTGCCTATTACGGTAAGTGAACAGGGAACGGCAGAGTAACGCGGGTAAATTGACTACTTTTCTGAGGGATGCGCGACCGTGCGCGGGTTAAGTTATTGAAATCCACTGGAATCTTCCATAAAAAAATGCATTAGCTGAAGAAGCTTTGCAAATATTTTTCGGACGCTCATTTCACCATACGTAAAATACGGAATAGATGCATGGCACGGAACTGACAATAATGAGACCAATGTACTCTTTACAAAAAAAACATTAGAGCTGTAAAGAAACTAGATTATAATGCTCACACAGACGAATTACATAGGTTTTATATGCGAGGCCTGTATCACCTAAACTCGTAAAAAAGTGTCCGAAATAGGGTATCAAATCAAAAGAGCCAAAAAAATAGTGCTTAAATTTTCATTTCGATCAATGTCCGTTGTCATTTTTTAAAACAACATCAGATTCAAGAACCTGTTAGACGTTTCGGTATTTTTCCCATCCCTGAAAAGGGGCTCACTGATAAGCGGGAGATGCTGCGGCAGCTGCTCTGTTTCAGCAAACGTTTTTACGGGCAGTTTGGGTTGAGGGTTTTTGAGACGTGTGAGAACTGGAGGTCGTGCAGTAGTCATTTCATTAGAAGCGCTAGCATTTGCCTCCAGTTCAGAGGATGTGAAGTTGCGAGACTCCCTCTTTTTCGATAACTTACTTTTATCGATGAGGTCCAACATGCGTTTGACGGACGAAAATGATTGGAGGCTCTCGTTAGCATTCGTGGAATTAATGTTATGGTTCATAACGTTTGATGCAACGCCCATGAGCTTTGATCTAAGAAGATGTTCTTTAACTTCAACAGCATCCACACAAAAATCTACGCTGCTTCCCACCGCAGCGCATAAATCTAAATTGAAATCCAGTTGTTAAAGCTGGTTGGAGGTTGACGAGTAGGACTGTAGGCGGGCATTTTCCTCGAGATGAGCCCTGCGCCTGCTGCGTACCAGGCTCAAGTTGATCTCCACTACTGATGAGGGGGCCGGAACCAAGACTCCAAGAGCGCAATCATTCTTCGCTTCAGGGAAGAGTAACCCTTTAAACAAAAATTTTTTATTATTGAGCCTATAGTAATGAAATTTGGTTTACAGATTGGAAATGCAATTTAGAACCGTTTTCCATTTGTGAAAAAATGCGATTTTCCCCATAGAAAATGAGATATTCTTAGAAAACGAGATTTGGGGGGGGGGGTTTCAAAATGTATCTCCTCCTACAGTTTTTGGGCTACAGTAATGATTTTAGTGTCATTGTATGCGGAAATACATTACATGTAGATATCAAAAACTAACTTGGCATTCTCCATACTTTAGTTTGAAGTTGAAAAAAATTGAAAAATAAAAAAAATATTTTTTCTCAACATTTCATACTCTATGACGTCACAAATTTCGATCGAAAATGAATTTCCGAATGGCTTTTTAGTTTTTGAAATGCCCCCAACTTTCCGCATCCATTGACACCAAAATCATCACTGTAGCTCAAAAACTGTAGGAGGAGATACATTTTGAAGCCCCAAAAACCATTGTTTACATTATAATCAAAACAAAGAAACATAAACAATTAAAATAAAAAATTTTGTAAAATTTTTGGTTCAAGTTAAACCCCTGAAATCATTATAGAGTAATCCAGAGCCATAGGAGATGACATAGCAACTTTGCGCCGTGAAGAAAGAGCCAAGGGGGAGGTGTAACATGATAAAATATCACTTCCCCCTCCCCTCCCCCCATAATTCAAACCCCCGTAGCGGGCGAACCAATGAACGTACGAACTTCATTTTTTCACATGATGTACCTGACATCTCACCCTTCCTATTGCATCTAAAACCCAATATCTCCAGAGAATTCGACATTTTGGGGGTACTCTTCCCTTCAACTACTGGATGCCCGTCTTCGGCCTTCTCTGCCACCTTCGTCATGTAGACCTTCGAGCAGGGCTGCCACTCTAGATATTTTATATCTAGAACTAGATGTTTTTGCTTAAGCCTAGATGTAAAATTTGGAGCCTAGATATTAGCTATAAAATCTAGATAGTTTTTTCAACGTGCTAGATATTTTCTAGCTAGAATAAAATTGAGCTATATGTATGATAGATTTCTGTAAATTCGAATTAGGAATTCACTATAATGGTAGGTTTCTACTTCAGTCTTATCATATTTGTCAATTTGCTTCACTAAATTGTTTGAATAGTGAACCAACCACACTCTGATCATGTTATGTATAGATTATGATCCACACCTAGACGGCTATTTCAATGTTTTTGTGCTGCCATAGTGTAATTTCTAATTGTGATCATCAGGTTCATAAGCTAAAGCACACTATCTCCAATTGCAAAACTAGTGATGATGTCAAAAATCATGGAATAAAATCCACATACATTATCAAAAACTTATTGTGGCCTCATTTTGACGAAAGACTGACCAATGATATTGGCAACAATGAGTTCAGTTTATTTTTGGATGGAAGCAATATTTCAATCATGACACTATTTGGTGTATCAATTATATACTAGAGTCATGCATCTAATAAAGTCGAATCAACTTACTTAGTAATTGCAAGCTTATTAAAAGTGATGCAGATAGGGTTGTGACGGCCTTAAAACAATTGTTGATAAGTAGGAATCTGAGCATTGATAATTGCAATGCAATAGAGACTGACAATGCAAGTATCATTAATTGTTGGCATCAATAATGAAGTTTATGCCAAGTTCAAAGAAGAAAATTTATATTTAACATTGATGAGATGTGTATGCCCCTCATTCCAGCATGCAATGTCCTATGCTTCTGGTAAGTGTTTACCAAGGAACGTGGAATTTTTTAATGCAGAACCTCATAATTGGTTTGCAAAATTTTTTTACACGATGCCAATTCAATTAATTTAATGAATCAATTAATATTGGTTCACATCCATTGAAAATTCCTTCAGCTTGCAAAACTAGATTGTTGTCCATCCAGCCTGCAGTAAAAAAATTGTTGCTCAATGGCTGGATTTATGAACACATTTTGAAATTGCAAGGCAAAGGAAAACTTGCTATCCTGCTGATGTATTATTCGAGATATATTCTGATATGAAAAATCTTGCACTATCATTTTTTTGCAACTGATCTTAACAGAGGTGCGAATAATTAATGAGTTATTTGAATATAAAAATGTAGATAAGACATATTTATTGGATGAAATGCTAGTGTTTTTATCAGTTTTTACTAAATTACTCCTTCCTACTTGCAACGCTGATAACTACTTGCTACTATTTGGAAGGACTAATTATTAGTTTTTCCTACTCGCAACACTTGTGAAATTGAAGAATATTTGGATACTAAGCTTTATTAGGATAAATATCAGGATACTAGATAATTTAAACAAGGATAGATGGCCTATTATAAAACAATTTATGGTATAAATATTCTCATGTGCTATTTTTAAACTAACTTGTTATTATTTATAATTAATTTCGTTTTAGATGTATTTTTGGATGTTTTATTTTCAAATCTAGATGTTTCTAGATATTTTTTGAGGTCAAACTAGATTATTTTGGTCAAACAAAAGTGGCAGCCCTGCCTTTGAGAATTGTCTAGTGAGGGATTGGTTGTTAACCGGAACAAGCTTATCACGAATACTAACGTGAAGCATAAAAGACCTGATGAAATAGCAAAGTTGAATTTTGTGAACACCAACATAAAATACAGTGATAAATTTACGTAATTCTCATCTGTTATTGCGAAATTTATGTTGAGTGTCAGTGAATATGAATTGAGTGTCTGTGGGTTTCTTTTCATCGCCTGACAGTTTATTTTTCATCCCATTTTGAAAGCAATGTCACCTATGTCTCCTACTTCTCAAACCATGGAAACCAAAATCGCAGCAAAATAGAAGTTGTACTCTGGCAAGACCGTGTCTCGTGTCAATGAACTCTCAGGGATCATGCTTTGTTAACGATTTCAATAACTTCTAATCAGTGAACAAACCTAAAATATCTTTCACGATGTATTCATATGAAACTCGCTCTGCTACTCGTAAAGTGGCTTTATCTGGAGAAATAACATCCCTCACAACGCCGCTGGAAAACTCAAAGCCAAATCAGCAGAATATATCTGAACCGTTCATGAAACGGAAACGAAAACCACCAAAAACGTCACGCGTAAAATCGCTCGTTCAAAAGCCTCAACCGCTCAAAATAACAGAAGAAACCCCGACGGTAAAGCAGTGCAACGTCAACGAAAGCACCGCAACACATCTACCATCACCAGAGCAAACCGACAGAGAGTCGACAGAAGGTCGCCCGACTGAGAGTCGAGTCTCTGAGTCACTCGCCACAGACATAAATCTCCCAAGCGCTGCTGGAAACAACGAAATTTTCACATCGGCATCGCAAGCAGTCAAAACAAGCCCTAGCAAAAGCAAGGAAGAAGCCCCTGAGCCTGGATTCTACAATCCAAGCAGTCCTCGAGAAGATACACCAGCGAAAGAATCAAGAAATATCCCACGGGGTATGATGGGTAAAAATGTAGATTTGTCACTAGCTACCGAGAATGATGCGATGAATGAGCCTAATATTTACGATTCTAATATTTCTAATATTTATAATTCTAGTGATCAGAATTACCTGAATATTACATCAAACAGCTTGCACCCGCTTCAAATTTCAATGTCCCATTTCATTCACCAGGTAAACAATAACCTGTCTCTCACTGCAGCCCACTTAATGAAAATGTCAAAACAGCGGAAGCCTCCAACTCCACTTTCGATATCTTCAACCGCTTCAAATATTAGGCTCATTACAGAACAACTTTTCAAATTGAACTTGCATGTAAGCTCTTTCGATCTTACGCCAAAGATCCCGTTTTCGACACGCCAATTTTCTGACTCGCACTGCAAAAAACCTCTGGATACTTTTCTTGTCGGAGATAAAATTCTCACGACGGTCCAAAGGACCGACATTGACCCCTCTTGTAAAATACGAACTGTAATTTCCAGTCGCATTGATGATCTCCTGAACGTAATTGACCAAATGCCTCAATTCACTAACTACATCGTTTGCTTCAGAGACTTAAGCCTCTCACAACCTAACATTGCTAAAATCAAAGAACTCATATTTTCTAAGTATGCGTCAGCCCGTATTTATGTCGTGAGGGCGTGTAGCGGTAAACAATTGCATCAGGCGTTGAACTTGTGCAAAACAAACGGTATTAAATTGATTCCGCTCCGAACAAACGGTGCAACTGATCTCATAACTTGCAATGATGTTCGTACTTGGCCCGGTACAAGAGAAGAAACACACCATCTTCTTCAACAGATTGCTCTCAGATCGAGTCTAAAACTCACTTTACAATCTAGCTCATGTCTCATAAACTCAAATGGCCTAAATGACAAAACTGAATGCTCCAACATCAATACAAAACAGCAAAATAAATTGAAGAATTCTACTCGATCACTAACTGCTTCCAGTGAAGTCTCCAGAAACCTGATTCATTGCTTGCCTAATGAGAATGAACGTTCCCCTCCATTGATCTCCGGCTACCGCAGAGTACCCACAAAAAACAGGTTCTCGTTATTATCTGACGCGAACTCAGAGAGCGATATACCCTCATCACAAACGAGTACAAATCATCAACAACCAACCACGTACTCGGAAGCAGTAAAATCAATACAAAGAGAAAAATTGCAGCAGAATCTCGGTCAAAATCCGATAAAATATTTTCAGCCAAACCGCACACATAACCACCACCAAAAGAGTGGAAATGACAAGAGCACCCCTCATTTCTCAGTCGCTCACTCAACTAAAACTGGCCACAGCCTGCAAATTCATAGCCAGGAAAGCAAGAAATTCAAACAACTCTCGTCTGAAAATGCTGAATGTCAGCCTAAATATCACTCAAGCCCCATGTACTCACTCGTCAGTACCACCATGGATGAATTAAAACGATCATTGAAAGTGAAGCTGCATCCTACCATAGCCGATGGGCACTGCCTCCTTCATGCAGTAACTCACCAGCTTAAAACAAAATCGCCCTCAAAATGGAGCTACAATTCCTTAAAAGCAGCAATAAAAAAAGAAAGCACTACAAATGAAAACAAATATGTCAATTTCCTTGCCGAGAAAAGCGGTGATCTACCTAGGCTCATAAGTAAATACATTGACGAAAAACATTTTGATCATGATGCTGGGGACTTAATACCACATATCATATCAAAGATCACTGGTAGGAAAATTTTCATCTTCGATGAGCAAGGCGATGGTATTTGGAGAACAGTAGTCGACCCCTCACCAGAAGTATCAACTAATAACCATCCGTTGATGCTTCATCGGAAAAATTATCACTACAGTACCCTTGTTGCACAAGACAAAAACAAGACTGATATCACATCATCTTCATGACAAAATACTGTTGTCCAGTTAAATGGCAGTCTCTCAAATACACCAGATGCTAGACTTGACACTCTGGGCAACAATGATAAAATCAATAAATCCACGAAACAGTCCCTACCAAAAAATCCCTCTTATGCCACAAATAATCGCCATAAAATAAAAAACATTAAAATTAAACATATCAATGCTCGTAGCCTCTTTAGTAAGCTGGATGACATCAGAGTAATGTTGGTCACAGAAGACATTGACATTTTATGTGTTTCCGAGACATGGTTCGATTCGCGAACTCAGAGCTCCTTTTTCAATATTCCCGATTACGTGCTGTACCGCCATGACGGCGTTAAAAATAGCAGAGGTAGTGGTTCTTGTATTTTTGTAAAAGAAATTTACCAGTCGTCTTTACTTTTAACAAACGAAGTGTGCGAGGGCATAGAGATGGTTTGGTTGAAAGTGCAAATAAATAAACATAAATCCATCATTACCGGCAGCCTTTACCGGCACCCATCAGCTTCTCTACCAACAACAGTAGAGTTCATTGAGAAAATTTTCAAAGAAGTTTTAGCTACAAAAATGTCATTCTTTGCTTTCGGTGATTTTAATATTGACCTAACGGATGAAGAAAATCACCTTAGCATACTGTTGTACAAACTAAACCTTTCACAAATGGTTAAAGAACCGACTCGCGTTACATGAGTATCTAAGACTCTCCTCGATTTAGCAATCACAAACAAACCTACGGCAATACTTAATACAGTAATATCACCCTCTGTCGCCGATCACCACTCTGTAGAATGTAAAATTAATATTGCAAAGGAAAGACAAAACTATCGTCTCATGACTTACCGCCTAAAAAGTCAATATTCGCCGGAACTATTTAATGAAAAACTTCTAAACAGGCTCACCGAATTTCAGAGCATGATGCAATCAGACGATGTGGACATTCAGGTTTCTATCTTTAACGAGAACTTCACAGCAGCTCTAAATGAATGCGCTCCTTATATCACCAAAAAAACTAGGCCAAAACGCACTCTGTGGATTACCAGCGAAGTTAAAGACCTAAGCAGAATAAAGAAAATTTACTTGCGGAAGTATAAAGAAAACAGGTCAAACATTACTTTATACAGGAGATATAAAGAACTTGGAAAGATTCTTCGGAAGAAAATCACGCAAACAAAACAAACTCACTTCCACCAAGAACTATTCATGGCAAAAAATAATCCAAAACGTACATGGGAAATCATTAGTGAGGTGGCTCAATATAAAAACTTAGAGCGCAAAAGTGATTTTGAAAATCCTTTGGAAAAAGCCACCGAGTTCAACACTTTCTTTTCAAAAGTAGGTGCCCAAGTCTTCGATGAAGTGAGTAAAACCAGTCCGAGGAAATGGACAGCTGAAAGTTCATGCCCTACTGCACTTTCAGAGGCTGGCGCCCTGTGGAAGCCACGCCCTATCGATTTACCAGAGTTAAAAACTATTTTATACTCATTGAAAAACACAAAAGCAGTTGGACATGATGGAACCAACCTCCAATACATAAAAGACAGTTTTCCAGTCACAGCACCATTTATTCGTTTGATTATCAACACATCAATAGCTACTAACAAGTTTCCAAAACAATGGAAACACTCTATAATTAGACCGTTGCATAAAACTGGTGACATAAATACAGCATCAAATTACAGGCCCATTAGCCTTTTACCTGTCCTGTCCAAAATATTAGAAAAAGTAGTAACGAATCAACTGTCATCTCACCTGGACGAGTCAAATTTACTTCATCGGAATCAATATGCCTATAGGAAGAACACTAGCACTCAAGACGCCCTGCTTAACATCACTGAAAAAATATACAACGACATCGATCAAAAAAATGTAACACTTCTGCTGCTACTTGATCTCTCTAAAGCATTCGACAGCGTCGAACATAATCAACTCCTACGAAAAATACTGAACTTAGGAGTGGATACACAGTGGTTTAAAAGTTACCTTTCAAATCGGTCTCATGCAGTCCTCTTAGATAACAAGTTGTCCCCATTCCTTCAAAACAGCTTTGGTGTCCCTCAAGGATCAATTCTGGGCCCGCTACTGTTTTCAATTTTCATAAACGATTTCCCTTCAATGCCTTCTAACACACGAATCTCCATGTATGCAGATGACGTCCAAATTGCAATGACAAGCTCTGTAGCAGAAATACCACAGACGAAAAAAGGAGCTGAAGCTCTATTGATCAGCCTCAAGTCATGGTATGACCAAAATGGTCTCAAGCTAAACGCGAACAAAACACAATTCATTATTTTTGGGTCAAAGCATTCAATAAACAACATTCGAAATCTAGATCTAACTCTTACAGTTGGGAATGATACAATTCACCCATCAGAAAAAGTAAAAAATTTAGGTATTTGGTTCGATAGGAACATGTCCTTCAAATCCCACGTTGATGAAACCTGCAACGCAATCCACGGGACCTTACTGTTTTTCAATCGTATAAAAAATATGCTTGACGAAGAATCTAGATTGTTGGCCGTTCATTCTTTGGTCTTATCACGTATTGACTACTGTAGCCTGGTCTGGGGAGGTATATCGAAAGATCTTCAAAAAGACCTACAAAAATGCATGAATTTTGCAGCAAAGGTTGTATGCAACGGTAAATTCAAAAAGCATGACCACGTAACACCTCTCCTGCGTAAACTTGGCTGGGCTCCGATTCGGGAAAGGTTCCAGGCGCACAAAGCCCAATACGTTTTCTCCTTTTTATATCTTCCTCATAGCAGTGCTGAAATAGTGGAATTCCACTCCCCTACCGTCACGAACCAAAGGCCGAACAGGAGACGTGATGTCTCAATCAAATACCGTTCATCTAACATCGGGCAGAAGGCTCTGTCAGTATCAGGCGCCTTACTATGGAACAGACTCCCCCAGAGCTTCAAAACCCCTCAAACACTGAGAGAATTCGAAACTAAAATGGCTCTCTATCTTGCGTCAACACAATAAGTGTGAACTGCAGCACGTGCTGGAGGAGTGCGTACATGCAGTACGTATGTGCGTATATGCGTATGGATATCAGTGTACGCATGTGCGTGTCTGTATGTTTAGAACGTATTCCCTTTTAAAATGCTCATGTTGATCCTGTTGTGACGCAGTGTCGTCCTTTACACTCTTCCAGTGTGCTTTCGGCCACACCATTTGAGGTTGTTTTGACTTTCTCGTTTTGCCCCATCAATCTTGATAATGTTACGGTTGGCATTGTACATCGGTCCCTCTCATCTATTTTGAATCCGGTAAATTTTTCTGTGCCAAAGCTTGTAGTATACGAAATTTAAATTTTTCCGTTATTGTAAAATCGTTCATTTCATCCATACCAGGTATTTTAGCTTACCAGTTGATACAAAACAATGTAAAACTGCCTATAACATCAACCTAGCAGTCAAAGATGCAAATTAATTCTGGATCTACCCGTTGTACCTTCAACCTTTAATCCCTCATTTCACTAGTTTCAACGTTCGCAAGCTCAAATTTCAGTATGGAAATGCACCAACTGGAGTGTTCTTAACAACGCATCACATGTGCAATGTTTTCCTGACCCCTTGAAATAAAATCCAGTGTTAAAATCAGACCAACACAACGGAGAGAATGCATTTATCTACGTACTTTTCTCCTAATTATTTGTTCCAAAACTTAACCGATAGAAATATTACGATCCTCATGTATTTGATATCAACACAATGGAAGGAATGCATTTTCTTTGTACTTTTCTCCCAACCATTTGTTACAAAATCAATCAATATAAATATTACGATCCTCATGTATTCGATCTAAATTCATGGTCTTAACTTTAAGTTACTCGTAAGTACTTTTCGCTCATATTGAAGCTTTTTGAACATGCGACGGAATTCATTAGCAATTTTTTTTTGTGTATATTGGTGTTCCAGCTGTGTAGCAAATATTACGGGCTCATGATCCAATAACACGCACCCTAACAAGAGTATTTTCAGCTATGTGTCACAGGGATTTTGTGTTCTTAGTGACTCACTTTCATCTTGCATTTCCAAACCCAAATTAATTACCGCAAAGATAGAGAGCTGATGTCAAATGTGAGGGTATTTTAGTACATACTTTCTCTACTTCGATCTCGTTGAAACATTTAAAAAGGCCTCGGATCTGACGAATGTCATAACCTTGAAAATCATCATTTTAAACTTCTTATTCTGGTCTCGAATTGCTGTCGTAAGCTTTGTGTGGTAAACTCTTCTTACCTTTTTATTCTCGTGAATACACTACGACAACACTAATTTTAAATAGTTAACTTTTGCACGGTTCCACCTATGTTGAAAATATTACATCTAGCGATGTAAAACAATACTTTTCATGTCTGTAACCCCAATGTACTCTTTGCGAAAGTACTATTTGCGCAAGTAAGAAATATCATAACCATTTTGTGTTCTGTTATAGCAAATATAATCGTTGGGACACCTTGCATAGGGATGAAAGATCGGATGTGGGCTTTCACCGGATGTAAGATATAAACAAATGTAAGCGTAACCAAATGTAGAGGCATGACCGGATGCAGGGCATCACCGGAAGAGGGAGCGAAGTGTTGTCGGACGGGCGAAAGGAACTCCTGGATTTTGGAGTTGATAATTTATTAGAAAATAATACGCTCCATGTCCATTTCCGGGCACCACAGATGAAGTACTAGTAATTGTGGAAAGCAACCTCATTCCGCTGCGTGGAACAAACAGTTGTGATGCTCTTTTTGTTCGACCGGAGTAAGCAAGATCAATATTAAAATAACTTAACGAACGTAAAATAAGATAAATTTTCAATCCCTAGCAAAAATTTCAGAAATTGAAACTTAGAAATTGAAACACAGAAACTGAAACTTAGTGCCGCCCTCCAAATGCAAACAATCCTCTTATATATATTATTGTTTATTTTTTATTAACTTGTGCGTCTCCCTAAATCCGATGTCGACAACCATCATGTGTATTACGATAACCATGTATGAATAGCAATTAAGGATCTAAATCATATGTTCCAACACTTAACATGGATATTACGATAACCATGTATAAATAGCAATTAAGGGTTTCTATGCTAAGGTATTTGAATGCATTTTTCGCTTTCATTTTTCAATACTTATGCGTACTAATGAGAGTGTTTTTCAAATGAACGTCGCGAGGATTGTGCTCTCCTAGTTTCAAAATCAGATTAGGCAAGGAAAGGAACTCAATTTTGTTGTACTTTTCTATCAATCATTTCGTTTCAACATTTTACACGGGTATTACAATACCAATGTGTTATAATCATTAAAGGATGTTAACGTTAAGGTGTTTTAAAAACCAATGTATCGACATTTCATGTTTGTACTTTATTGGAAATAAAATGTTTTTCTTCTTTTCTTTTCTTTTTCTTTCTTGTGATGAGTAGGTGCACTCGTCTCGAGCGTCCCTCACTGGCCTCTCGTAAGGCTGTAAATTCCACATCTCAAGCAGTCGCTAAAATTGAGCGGTGACCTAACCACACAAATTCAAATCAGATTTACTTATGTACAGGCAGGAGGGAGTATCGTTTCAATCTCTGTTGCCTCTGTGAATACTATTTTAATTTGAAAATTATTTGTCTACTCACTAGTTCATACCTGTTGTGAAATCACTTTTCAACTGGTTATTTACGCACCGGGTTTTTCTTTCTCGAAGTTTCTAAATGCGGATAATTTGTGCAGGTCATGGTTATTGATAAAATAGATCGAAGGCAGCCATCGGGTGTACCATTTTCTGTTTTCAAGATTAGATTAGGCATAAGTTTAAGCCTCCCTACCCGCAGCAACAAATGCGATCCAAAGAGAGGAAGTAGTAAGGCACCATTTAGTATGGAGTTCAGGAAACGCGGAATCTACGCAGAAAGGGCATAGAAACAATAAGATGTGAAAGAAGATTATAAAACAAGACCGAAGTTGAAGAAGAAAGTAGTAGGTGCTGAAAAACAGGACAGCACTCTTCCTCGATATGCTTCTATCTAAAAAGTGCTTGATCTTTTTTCTCAGTTATTATTATCCTATTGTAGTGACCCACAGTGAGGTAATTTAATTTCTTGGGCTTAACAGTTATCCTTATCACCCCATTTAGATATTTTCGTTAGACTTTGGTAACCTGTTGCTCGATATTTGCCTATAAACGGCGACATATTTGCACAACTGTTCGCTATTCATTTGAATTTGATTAATTTCATTTGTATTCCCAGGACTTAAAAGGAACACATTTGAAATGAAGGAAGACTGTTTAAAAAAGGGTAAAATAAACGATCAAACTTTTCAGCTTCGGTTGAGAGGAACAGTTAGAAAGCAAATTGAGGGTTTGTCAAGTCGATGATGGCTTAAATTTGAAAGAAACGATTATAGTTTCCATTGTAAATCGATTCGTATATATTCTGTATTCAATGAAAAGCGAAACCAGCATACCAGCATATATATATACATATATATATATATATATATTTATATATATTTATTTATATATTTTTTTTTCATTTAGAAACTAAACAAATTAACAGGCCTTAAATATTTACTAGGGCGCTTTACTACTACTAATATAATTATGTCGTGTACGTAAGCGAGGTAATGAAACCACCAACTTATAGTTATGCAAATTTAAAATATGTAGCAAATATGTTTCTCAAAAGCATATTACTAATGTACAAGTTATATAATTTCCGGTGTATTCGAGTTTTACTTTGTCATCATGAATATATGATGACGCACTCCAACTAAAAGATCACTTACAGCCAACCCCTAATCTTAGTGCAATTTTCACTTGAAAGCGAATGCGATCGAAAGTCATCCGTGCTAATAATGTGAGTGATTCAATGATTTCTTTGAGAGTCAAATCTTGACAATTTTTGAGGAAGAAAACGAATGATAATTTTTTATAATAATAATATATATATATTGAAATCCACCTAACCCAACGGTGTTATACAATACAGAGACATGTAAATACAGGAACAGTTATGAATAAACAACAAGATTTCAAGCCCGTTGTTAGTCTAGTTATTATTATTATTATTATTATTATATAAGAAAGTTTTAGCTTCCCTTAACCACGACAAAGATTTTCTAAGAGAGGAAGTAGGAAGGCACCATTTAGTATGGAGTTGAGGGAACGCGGAATCTATGCACAAGGTGCACAGAAACAGTAAGCTAAGAAAGAAGTTCATGAAACAAGAAAAAGTTGGAGAAGAAAGTAGTAGGTGCTGAAAAACAGGACAACAGTGAACCGAAAAAATATGGTCCGTAACAAAACAAAAACCTATTTTATTCTAACAAAAAAGAAGCCTACCTTACCTTTAGCTCGGGCCCTCACATGGTCTCCTGGGAACGCTAATTCCCATAGATACAATAGTTGTATCCCCCTGAGAGGGTTGTTAGTAAAGGAGACTCTTCGGGCACAAGTAGCAAAAGGAGAAAACAGCATTTAAGACTTATCTGCTGAGTTTCCTAGAAATGAATTATTTAATACAAATAGAACCACATAGTAACCCACTAAAGTGGAAACTTTTATACTGTTAAAATTTAGCTATAGATCACCCCGAAACTGGCCAATTGGCTTCTTTGAATAAGACAACGGGCGCGATTACACTACCGTGACAAATCAACAAAGTGAACCATGAACACGCGCGATACGGGCCGAGCTGTTCAAAGCCAAACTGAAACGTTCTTTAAGAGCCGTCAGAGACAAACGCTGGGGAAGTGATAATGCGAGCAATGCAAGTAACGAAATTTTAATCTCTAGCCACTGAACAATCTCGACTTCAGACCACGCTTGAACTCGTACAAACTATTTAAAGATTTGAGACAGAAAGGCAGGCTATTCCAATATTTAACCGACTGATATATAAAGATTTTGAGCGTACATTTGGAGAGAATTTGGGAATATTCAAGTTCAGGTCACCTTTAAATCGCTTGTAATGACGGTGACGCACTTCCAGCTTAGAGAGTTTTCCCGCCGGTAGCTCGTTCTATCAACCCTGAAGTACTTGAAGAAGGAAGGTTACGAGCACAATATACTCGTGAATTTGTTCAACGGTGAGAATTTTGGCCCTGCGGTACACCTCATTGATATCATTACTATATCAAGGTGACAAAACCTTAATTGCTCGATTCTGTACCCGTCGGTGCTTAGACAGCCGAGTCCGACTCGAACAACCCCGCACTACAATGCCATACTTCGAGTGTGGATACACCAAAGAGAAATATAACATCCTCAGAACACAAAGCAAGATAATATGTGACAGTTTGCGCAGTAAGCCAATAGATCTGCCTATCTTATTACAAACCTCTCCGATATAGTTTACAAAGCTAAGTCTGTCATCAAGAATTACTTCTAAGAATTTACATTCCTTGAACAGTGCAATTGGAACATCACGAATACAAATCTGTCGAACCATGGACTTATCCCTGGTAGAAAATACCAGATACGAAGTTTTATCAATGTTCAAGGACAATCTATTACAGCACAACCCTCTATCAATTGCTATTAGTTGGCTATCTACTAATTCACACAATGGTTCTAGTTCTGGCCCCGCTGCAAACACGTTGTGTCATTCGTAAAGTGAATCAAGTTAAGATTTTCGCATATCATTAATATGAATCAGGAAAAGTAGAGGTCCCAGAATGGAGCCCTGTGAGGCTGCGAAACTCCACATCAGACCTTCCGAAGACTAGATGAACACCCAGAAACATTAACATACTACTGATGGCCAATTCAGATAGGACTGCAGCTAGGACTGCAACCAGTGAAGAATATTGGAGCGGAACCCCAGGGCTTCAAGTTTTTTCACTAGTATAACATAATTAATGGTATCAAACGCCATCGAGAAGTCAAGGAACACCGAAATAACATATTCCTTATTGCTGAAAGAAGAATAAATTGAATCGCAGTACATGTTAAAGCGGGTCACACGTAGAGCAATTCCTCCGAAAGCCGAACTGATGAGGAGATGACACACGAAAAGTAGAGAGAAATTTAGCCATTCTGAAGTACATTGCGCGCTCAAAGATTTTACTCAATTTGCAAATTGTTGAGATCGGTCTAGAATTCGAAATAGAATCCTTCGATCCTTTCTTATGAGTTGGAATTACTCGAGGTATTTTAAGGCAGTTCGGGGAAACACCCCTAGTAACAGAAAAATTAATCAGATCGGATAAAACAGCAGAAATACCCCTAGCCATGGCTTTGTAAGTACAGATTGGGATCGATGTGATATTACCTGATTTAGTTTTAAATGAGTTAATTATGACAATTATTTCGCTTTCATCAGTCGGAAGATAACCAAAGGAATTACACAGACGGTGCTATAGGACGTAGGAACTCAGACGTGGGAATACCTGTCTCAAGCCTAGCAGCCACAGTCACAAAGTATTCATTGAATTTTTCCGCTACCTCCGATGGTGAATCGATCAATGTACCGTTGTCATCTCTCAAAACAATATCACCCGACGCACTGTCACCACCACGCAAAATGCTATTTATGCACTTTCACGTAAGTTTAGCATTTGAGACACATGAATTATATCGATCATGAAAATACTATTTTTTGGCTTTTTGTGATTTGATTTGATACCCTATTTCGGTAACTTTTATACGTGTTTAGGTGATACAGGTCTCGCATATAAAACCTATATCATTCATTCTTTCTGTTGATGCTTAGGACAATATCTGTAGTCAGCCATGGGCTTTTTAATGCGATTACGGAACAGTTTTTTTGTCATAATTGGACATGCTTTATCATACAAGTCAAACAGACACTGATGAAATCGATTACACTCATCGTAGACATCGTCACTGAGATCTAAAGTATAAGCACCGAAGGAAGTAGTGGCAGCAGAACGTAAGCGAGTTAGATTGGCAACAGAAAGATCTCTAAACTGGACACGTATATTAGAGAGGTTGGGCAAGTTTGTCTGCGTCAAGCGAGCTACTTTTGTAAGATGAGTTCACCAATATACTGACACCACCACCAGCACGACTCTGACCTAGTGGGAGGCAACATAGCTCGGCACTTCGCACCAGAGAGTGACGTCACTCCGTCAGGTCTCGGTCAACACTATTACATCAAAATTTACTGATAGCTGGTCTAAAAAAATTTTTAATTTATCAAAATTTCTGTAGCATGATCTTATGTTTATATGAATTAATTTCAACCCTAGAGGTTAAGTCTCAAACTTACTGTTGAAGGATTCGACATCATAATATTCAGATAAATCAGGAAGAGAGGAGAGCTCAAATTCAGCGACAATCTCGCCTAACTGCTCATCCATTTACTTCATTTTTTACTTTGACTTCTCAGCACACGGGACATATTTCTTGAGTTTTTCAAAGTTAGCAGATTTCAATTCAACTATCTTGCTGTCAATTAAGTTGACTGAATGTTTACACAGGTTAAGAATGTCAAGTTCATTCGCATAACAATCCTTCTGGTCAACAATCACGACACTTCCCTGTTTGGCAGCAAAGAGCAAATTCTCACCGGCTGTTTAACAGTTCCTTTCTTCTTATAAATTCGTAAATCTGGTATAGGAACACGCGCTTCTTGAGGTGCCTCTGTATTGTGTCCGATGGACAGGTTGTCACTTGATAAATAAAGCAATTGGGGTCTTCAACTTTACTTTGACCGCTGCCCGATGTATCATTCTTAGGGAGGCAACTCAAGATTTCAATTTTTTTCATCCGATTCGTTTGAAATTTGGCCAGTATTTGTATTTGCTGAAAGTAAACTATTTTTGCACATGTAACTTTTCAATTAAGGCCTTTTTTTAAAAATACGAAAAATTAGATTTTTGGTACATTTTTATGGATATTTCAAAAGAATAGAAGTCATTGATTTTTCATGCTAGAACAAAACCAAAAACAGTTTTAGAATCCTTGGAGAATTTCGAACAAAATTACAATAGCAAATTATCCCTTTATAACTTTCCGTTTTTTTATTTGTGGTATTTGATCACCAACTAATATATATATATATATATTGCGCTTCACGGAAGGATACACTAATTTTGGGTTTTGAGCTTGATAAAAAAAAATCATTTGTACAATTGGGAAGTTTGCTACCGTACTTTTGTTAGAAATGTTCCAAGGATTCCAAAACTTTCTTTGTTTTTTTCCTAGCATGAAAACTCACCGACTTCTTTTCATTTGAATGTTGAAAATTAGAGGTTTTGGGTATAAGCCACAACAAATTTTTTTGTTGAAGTGTAATATAATGGACAATTTATGTAATTGAATGGTGTTTTCATTTTTATTTCGATAATCTCCATGCATAACTTCATATCCACACTGTGAATTGTAATTTCCAAAAAAATACAAAATATTCTTTTATTATAAAAATTATGAAATTTTATATTTGTAGTCTGATTCATGTGAAATTTGACTATTATATGTAACTTATTAAAAGAAACACAATTATTCCATTCCTTTTTCCGATTCAAGCCTTAGTTTTTTGATAAAATAGGACATATTGGTTTTCAAGTTCGTTTTTATTGATATTTCAAATGAGTAGAGCTCATTGAGTTTCTATGCTAAAACAAAACCAAATACAGTTTTAGAATCCTTGAAGCATTGTGAACAAAGTTATGGTTTTAAATTTTTTTGCATTTCCCGTTTTGTTTTCTTTTATATGGAGTCGAAATGGGGTGGAAAATTCAAGATTTTTGGTCCCCTTACGTTATCCCCTGGGATCTAGTGTCCGTAGCGCTATAAAATTTTAGGATCGAATAGTCCGCGACCTAAGGTTCATTTTCCAACAACAAAACAAAAAAAGCTCCCCGGACCGCCAGGGGCCTGGGCTGCCCTACTTAATGAATGCAGTAAGATTCGGAGGTTCGTAGCCGGTCAGAACAATTCTCGGAAGCCCGTTCTGAGAAAGCAACTCATTCAACTCTTTCGAGAAGCAGCCAGGATTTTCATTTTTTGTCATTGCAAGTAGGACGCAACACGCAGGCATTGCTACAGATTGACCAGTAGGAGTGGGAGTTGACATTGGCATAGCCGGAGCAGCTACGGCAGCAAAAGTTTTATTCTTTCCAGCCTCCTTGCGCTTTTCCATCGGACCATCAGTATCTCTTTCCTCTTCTGACATGAAGCAGACACGGCTGGATGATTAGCACCACAGTTCGCATATTTCCTCATCGATAAAGTACAATTTTTCCGGCTGTGATCGCTCGATGCACTTAATGAGCATACCATGAACTTGGCATCACATGGACACTGCGAGGTAACATGTTAGCCGAGAGCGTAACAGCGGAAGCAAGTGGTTATAGGAATAAACTCATCCCGAACAATACTCTCATCAGGGATGAATAAGTTGAAGAGCAAGATTTCATTAGACTTACACCTATCAGTCATCGATGCCTGGGGAAGCACAAGCTTCACGGTAGGGGAGTTGGGGAACTTGAAAACCTCGTACAAGGCAATCCACGAGTTGTTTCTTTCAATTTCATCCTTCATATCTTCACTGCTGTTATCGTAAATGAGTCGGTCTAATAGCCTGTGATTTAGACTTCTACTGCATCTCAACACTGGCGGCATAACCGGTTCGAATTCGTTGGTTCTAAGGGCGGCCATGTTAGCCTCGCTTAACATCCTTTCAGCCTCAGTAATACAGGTTACAAACTAACAGGAATCCATCAGATATTTCCAAAACTTTCAGAATTTTGCTTTTATTCTCAGCACAAATACTGAGCAAGGATTTTTTTACAGTTATCCTTCAGACGCGACCTCACTCTGATCTTAACCATCATTTTGGCAGGAGTAAGGGTACCCGCTAACGAGCAACTTTTTATTGTCAGTTGCCACAACTAAAAAATTGTCCATAATAGAAACCATGCATTTCTACGGCTGCCCGCACACGGGCAATTTTTCGTGAGGCGACAACAAAAATTTGTGAGGTGGTTGCAAATGGATCAATTTCACTGACAACAAAATATTTGTCGGCAACTGTTGCAGGCGGTAGATAGCGTTATTTCTTATGGGAGCTAGCACACGGACAACTTTTAGTTGCCGCCACCCAGCGCCCAGCCGGTCGCAGGTTGCCAGGTTGGCTTTTCTTACTCCAGATTTTTGCTAATGTGACTTGTTTTGGAGCAGTATGGTGCATAAATAAACTGTTTGGCATTCAAGCTATTCTAAAATAACTCGGCGAAACAACCTATTTCACATCTGAATAGTGATTTCATTATATTAAAGAAAAAAGAGTCTGTGTTCGGCATTTTTATGATAATTAATTTACTCAATACTGTGATGGCATATTTTCTTTTTTATCTGACGATCCTGCCGTGGTTTTTCAGTGTCTTCCAGACTAGAGTGGTCTGATACGTCACATCCGCAGTTTCCATGGTGACACTAAACGATAGTTGCCGGCTTGCCGCCATCCGGTGGTTTGTGTGCGGGTGTGCCTTAAGGGCCGTTTACACTAGGGGACATTTTGGCCGTGAGGCGCAACACGTGTGTACGAGGCTCACCACTGAGACTCATATTTGTGAGTGTATATACACGAAGTTCCCTATTCGCTATGATCAAGTTCGTGAGGCGCGACATCCAAGAGCCTCGCAACTACCGTGGTGAAAAGGGAACTTCATATATACACATGCAAATATGAGCCTCAGTTGTGAGCCTCGTACACACGTGTTGCGCCCAAAGGGGTGTTTACACTAGGGGACATTTCAGCCTTGAGGCGCGACTCGTGTAGACGAGGCTCACCACAGAGGTTCATATTTGTGTGCGTGTGTCCGAAATTCCCTATTCGCTTTAGTCGAATCCGTGAAGCGCGCCGCACGTGTGAGCGGCGCAGCTCTAGACCGGTCAGTGTGCAGTTGATAGTCATCAAGTGAGGTAGCGCCTCTCGTTCATCCGTTATGGCTGACTCAACACTGCCGCGAGAAACTACACTGCTTTTAATTGAAATGTACTAAGCCCATCAATGCCTTTGGCAGACTACAAGCTGCGAATATAAGGAGGCTGCTTTCCATTATATTTTAATGAAAATGAACGAATATAGTAACATTTCGCTCATGCAAATAAAAAAGAGATTACGTACCTTACGATGCATCAACAATATTCACACAAGCTCGTCTACAGCAATCCATATTTCATAGCAGCAGGCCACACTGACTGGTTTTGTGCTGCATGGCTGCCACTTTTGTTTGACCAAAAAATCTAGTGTGACCTCAAAAAAATATCTAGAAACATCTAGATTTAAAAATTAAACGTCCAAAAATATATCTAGAAATAAAATAATTATATTCAATAGTAAATTAGTTGAACAATAGCATATATGAATATTTATATCATAAATTGCTTTATATTAGGCAATTTATCTTTATATAAATTATCTAGTATCCTGATATTTACCCTAATAAAGCTTGGTATCAAAATATTCTTCAATTTCACACGTGTTGCGAGTAGAAAGGTCAGCCTCTATTGCATTGCAATTATCAATGCTCAGATTCCTACTTATCAACAATTGTTTTAAGGCTTTCACACCGCTATCTTCATCACTTCTAATAATTTTGCAATTACTAAGTAAGTTGATTCTACTTTATTAGATGCATTCCTTTGTATATAACTGATACACCAAGTAGTTTCATGATAGAAATATCATTGCTTCCATCCAACAATAAACTGAACTCATTGTTACCAATATCATTGGTCAGTCTTTCGTCAAAATGAAGCCTTGATAATGTTCATTTTTCATTCTTGATAACGCATTTTATTCCATGATTTTTTGATATCATCACTAGTTTTGCAATTGGAGATAGTGTGCTTTAGCTTATGAACCGTGAAATAGCCGTCTTGGTGTCGTTCACAATCTGAACATAACATGATCAGAATATGGTTGCTTCACTATTCAGACAATTTGCTTAAGTAAATTAACAAATATAAAAAGAATGAAGTAGTAACCAACCATCATGGTAAATTCCTAATTCGAATTTACAGTAATCTATCATATACATAGCTTAATTGTAATTCTAGCTAGAAAATTTCTAGCACGCTGAAAAACTGTGTAGATTTTATAGCTAATATCTAGGTTCGAAATTGCACATCTTGGCTTCAGCAAAAACATCTAGATCTTGCTATATAAAATCAAGAGTGGCAGCCCTGTTGAGCAGCGCGCGCTCCATACCTCGCTCCAAAGGTGTCTAGTCTAAACGCACATGTCTCTTGTGAAGCTCCACACGAGGCGTCTACACGTGAGCCTGCAGCAAAATGTAGACCAGTGTAAACGGCCCTTAACGGACGAAATGTCCCCTAGTGTAAACACCTCTTCACCGATAACTTTCGTTGCGACAATTTTTTGGTTGTGACAATATATTGTTGTGACAACTGACAATAAAAAGTAACTCGTGTGCGGGTACCCTAAAAGTCAGACGTGCGTCATCACCGAAGACCAAGTCAAAGAATGAGCATTTTCAGAAAGAATCAGACAAGAATCTTTATCAACTCTAGATTCAATGTCAAAAAATGTCAGACAGTAAATGAATTTAGCTTTTCAAATAAATTTCCATCAATTCAGTTTCAGGGATATGTCATTAGTGAAATCATTTTTTGTTATAATATTTTACTGACATATTGTTTCACCACTTTTCATTGCTTTTCTTCAAAAAAGTCGCAGCATAAATAGGGAGCGCATGATATATCCTGGTCCCATACATTCATGGTAAAAAATACTGGAGTACAATCTAATTAAGAAGCGTGAGATGGCATTTCGGTGACGAAAATGTTTCATACATACGACCGCGTATTCATTATATATTTATATATATATAAGTAGTAAGCAGCCTACCAATCAGGGCACAATTCATCACAATTAGCTTGAAATGGAAATTATTTAATAAAAAATTTCCAAAAAGATTTATTCTTTGACGAATTTTGATTTTTTATAAGTCAAAACGACACAAACGATTAAGCCACTTTTAGATATAAATTTAAATTTTCTTAATCTAACCGTATTTAAACATAAGAAATTAATTTCGCTCTGTTCGAGAGCATTTTAGAAAACCATTTTTAGTTCAACGGTTCAACGGTTTCTCGTCTCAAAGTATTCTCTAACGATATTAATCTATTTTTAATATCAGCGTTATCATCCTCCAATATCTGTGATGACTGTTTCAATTTTTCTATTTCATTTGTATATATAATTGTTTCTCTATCCTGTTCATGAAGATTATTTCTAAAAGTTTCAATGTATGAACTCATATCGTTGAATAGTCTCTCGAGATTTGCGTAGTCTAATTTCATACTTTGTATTTCTTCTTCTTCCAACCTCTTTATCTCATTTTTCAAAAAGTCTGTATGTTCTAAAGTACCTGTTCGAATAACCTCTATTTTTTCCTCAGATATTCTACTGTGTTCATCGAGATTTGTCATAATTTCACTGAGTTTTTCTTGAAAACCTGTAGTATTCTCATCTATAGATGCTTGGATAGAATCACTTCTGAACTGATGATTTTCATTGATAAGATTTTCTCTTACCTCTATATATTTTCTGAGATGAAGCCTCAAATTTTCCAAAACTTCGTCAACATATTTTTTGTTCGTAGCGTCAAATTCTTCGATTGGAAAAGAAATATTTGCAAGTCTTTTATTATTTAAATCGAAATTTTGATCTTCATCAAGATATTTAAAACCTATTCCAGGAGGTCCTGGTTGTGAAGATAAAAATGATTTTTTTCCTTGTTGTCCAAAAATATTTACGCCTATCATTTTTTATACATTTTCTCAAACTCTCATAGTTATCAAATTGTTTACTCGGTCACTCAAACTTTCCACTTCCTGGTTTAATTTTACATTTTTATCAGTTTCATTCTGAAGCATTAATTTGAACTGACCGATTTCATTCTGATTTGAAATAATGTCTCTTGAAAACTCATGGAAAAGACTTTCTACATCACTCAAGTTCTTAGCTAGTTCTTCCATTTTTCTTAATGGGACTGACTCTGCTCGTAATTCTATTATAATTTTGTTAAGATCATTGAATTTTTCTTCGCTGGATGAGGTTATGGTTGCCTCTAAATTTTTCAGCTTATTGTCAACTTCAACAAACGAAGGTGCTAATGCTACAGTTTTTTCCATAACAAAAAGGTTTCTATCACTTAATTCAGTTAGATGTGCCTCTAAGCTTTTACTTTTTTCTTCAACAGTATTGTTCAGTGTTGATTCTAAATTATTCAGCTTTTCTTCAATTTGATCATTAAGTGATGTCTGCAAGCTCATTTCTTTTTCATTCACAACGTTAATTATACTAATTTCTTGTTCTTCAACTTTATTACTTATTAATTTGTTCTTTGAATCAATTTGATCATTAATTTTAGTTTCTAAAGTCTTCAGTTTTTCATCCATTTGAGTTTATATAACTGTCTCTTGATTCTTGAAATTCTCTTGAATCTCAGCAATTTTAATATCAATCAAATTGGTTATCTTAGAGTCCACAACCTCAAATTTAGCTTCAACTCCTTTAATCTGATCGGTTAATGCCGACTCTTTAACTAACAGCTTTTCATCGATTTTAGTTTCAATACTTGACTCTAGACTCTTCAATTTATCCCCAATCTCAGGAATTTTTACGTTTGTTAGGTTGATTATGTTTGAATCAATGTTTTCAAATTTGGCATCAATTTCATCAATTTTTTTCATCAATGTTAAGTCTATGCTTGATAGTCGTTCATCATTTGAAACAATTTTTGGTTCAAGAGCACCGAACTTTTCAGAAAAATCATAAATTAACGTCTCTAAGAATTTAACGATTGAGTCTAAATCAGAAAATTTCACTTGTTAATCTGTTTTCAGAGTCACATATTTCTCATCATACTCGTTTATAATTGATTCCAATTCAGTTCTTTCGTTTTTGAGAGCTTCAATTGTGTCTTTCAATGACTCTATATTAGAATCTTCAAGTAAACTTTTTATTTGCTCTACATTCTGCAAAAGTCCTTCAGAATAATTTTCACTATTTTCATGTTCATGATTTTCTTTACAGGAAGGTAAAAAGACCAACTTTGCTGCATAAATATTTCCACAAGACATTTTTTAAAGAAAAAAAATTAACTGTAGTTTATTTTCTAAAAACTAGTTGGGGTTTTATACAGATCTAATAGAATTAAATTTTCTAAAGAATTTTAATAGAATTTTCTAATAGAATTTTCTAAACGCTTCAGCATTTCTAGACATAAATGTCCACAAATTACATCACCTATTTTCTGGATTTTGTAAGTAGAGAAAATTATATCAACACAATCTGTTAAGTAGTCTTTAAATTCAATTGGATAAATCAAACCATAACTGTCAAAGTAATAACATATGTTATCTTTCTTATACCAACAAGTCCAATGCGTTCCTAATCCTTTTTCAGTGTCTAAATTTAGGATTCCGCATTCAGTTTCTAAAGGGTGTTTAGGTAAAGTATCTCTCATGTAAATACCTCGAAAATTCGGAATTTTCAATATATTTATGTAGTATTCTAAATCATGTTTAGATAATGGTTGGTTAGGTATTACTTCTTTCGTGGTTTCAAGTAGAGACCCTTTCCACAAGGTTTTTTTTTCTCAGAGTTAACCGTATACCTGAACCTTTTTTACTTTCCATTGCTTCATTGTGCCTTTTAGTTTCTGACAAGAGTTTATCGTCAGCTTTTTTCTTATTGACTGCGGATGCTATTGCAGCAGCACCTCCAGCCAAAGAGCCAGCAGCCCCAAGGCAAGCTAATAAAGCTGGAATTGTAAATATAAAACCCCCTTTCGTCGCAGTATCTTTTGAAACAAAAGAAGTTTTTGTCTTTTTACAAATAATACACATACCTTTGACCAGTATCTTTTTATTCTTTGTAATTAAATATTGAGAATTATCAGCATCAGTTTTCTTCTTACACTTTACACAATACATTTTTTAAACATTATTATATGAATATATTTTAATTTTTAGTAGTTTAAACTCATTTTATCACCGTCAGATTGCAATCGAATTACTCTGTCAGATAGAATCAGTGCATATGCATGTGTATCATCAGGAATATTGGTTTTAAATTCTGCTCAATTTTAATATCAATAATTGAAGTTTCCTTGATACGTTCATTTTGTCTGCTGATATCAAACACATAGATGAGATACAAATATTTAAAGTGTCTGTATTCGATAGCACAATTTTCATTAGGTACATAATCTATTAACATCTTATAAGCTGTAGCATAATTGTTAGAATCGAAATCAATCTGTAAATTGTGATCAGGGTATCGTTCATTATTCAGCTGAACATATGCATTCGTCAAGTTACAATGATCGAAAATTGCATTGCTTACAGCTTGTGAATTAGCTTTCTTAGTTTGGAATGCTAAAATTCTGTATCGAAGTCTTTGAGATCCCGAATTTGGAGTTGAAGTCCAATCTAAAAATTTCTGTTGAGAGTTTACAATTGTTTTTTCCAATTGTCTATTCAAATTAGGAATAGGTAATGTTATTTTATCCTTAATTTGACGATATAGCTTTATTTTATCCTCATCAGACAGTTTGTAAGCTGGCATTTTCCAAATTAATTTTGTAATAGTAATTTTACCATCAACTACTTTATCTTGCTGGTTTGCATCTTTCTAATCCGATTTGAATATAGCATTAGAGTTATCACCTCTTCTTAAAGTCAGAGCATGTTTCACTCCATAAATTACCTTCTTATAATTTTCACAAAATCCAAACACATGTTCAAGTGGGATAGCAGCGCTGAATTTCCCATTAGCTGAACTTAAGTAGTCATTTCGATCGCTAAACCCTTGGTTTGATTTTTCATTCTTCTTAGTATCGACGCTCCAGAAAAATATCATGTTTTCTTTAACATTTCGGGGATAGCTAACTAATCCTTTTAGAGTTGTTGTAATTCCAGGGTAACTATAACCTTCAATTTCTTCATCTCCAATTCTGTCAGAAACTCTATCAAACAAATGCATTAATCCATTGTTGATTATTGTTATTTTTTCATCTTTAAAATTATAATCACTTCCATCTTCTTTATTCAAAGCTCCTTCTATATATATAAAACTTTTACTAGGTAATACAAACTGATCTTGATTCTGGATAATGATCTTGATATCATTATGTTCACGATTCAAATCAGTACCTATTTGTGGTTCATAGTTATGCGTTTCAATTTTTTCAATTGATTCATCAACTTTAATATTTTCATTCCATCTTAAAGAATCCATTTTTTAAAGATAATTTTATCAAATTATTTTAATTTCTATATCTTAGGTGTAATCGAACAGTTACTTCTTCACCTCTAGTATTCAGAGCATGTCCATTTTGATCAGTAAGCCAAATTCTCAAATCATAGAGTAAAGGTTGATATATCGGTAGATAAATTGGTTTATTTGGATTTTCTACAATTTTATATCCTGGTGGGACGTTTGGGAAAAAGGAATATAAAATATTATGCAAAGAACCGTTGTGGTATGAGCCGTTAATTGCGCTACAATGAACGAGTATTGCGTTAACAGACATTATGTTCACTATATTTATACTTTCATGCTCTCCAACACCTTCTAAGATAATTTCTCCAAATCCTAACATTGTATTTAAAGATTTTCCTTTATTGAAAAATACTTTTAACGTAGATGAATGGAGAACTATGACGCATTTCAAAGTATTAGTATTTGCTTTGATTTCAATAAAGCCTGCCAATGTTTTTTGAATGAATTCGTCTATACTTTCTATTTCATAACAACCTGTTGGAAGTGTAATTACATTTTCAACACCATTTAATTCATAATAAAATTTATTTTTATTTTCATCAATGTTAGGAATAGAATGATACATGTCTAACCCAACCAGTGCCATTTCGTGAAATTTATTTTTGTTCAATTCTATTGCTGGACTAAAGTTTATACTTATGTCACTTTTTCTTTCACTAATTACAATGCTTTGAGATTCCATTTTTTAAACAATAAATCATCAAACACCTTTACTTCAGCAGTATTTAATAGACCTTGCTTTAAAAGTTCGTGCGTAAGTATTTGCAGTTCATTAAAAACTCCTGTATTTCCAGCGGTAAACGAACCGAACAATAACTGGTGTCTTTTTACAAGATCATTGATGTTAGATGGTAATACAATAATACCTGATCCTGAAACGTCTGAATCCTCTCTGGGAGGATGATGAGATGGTATAGGAGAAGATGTAGGAGAAGGCATAGGAGTAGGAGTTGGTCTAAAAGTAGACCTTCGTGAAGGGTCGAAAATTGGTCTCTGACTTGTTGAAAAACTTTGGCGTCGACCCGAAATTGACGATTCTACTACTCGTGAGCTGAAAGGACTTGGTTCAGGGCTTGATTCACGACTTGATTCACGACTTGATGGACTTGCTGATCTAATTGTTTCAACTGCAGCTTGAGCTTTTTTTCGTTGAACTATTCGATAGAAGGGTTTGATAAATTTAGAATATTTCTCACCCCTATTTGTTTTTATGGTACCGTCTTCCTTCAAATAAGTATCAGTTGAATACAACATATCATAATAATTATTTTTATCTTCGTCCCTAAAATCAATAGGATTTTGCTTTGTTAATAATTCCCATAATCCAGTTGTGCCTTCATATACTCTATCTAAAATTTTCAAATCATTACCCAGAATATCTACCTTTTTATTTCCTAGCATAACTTTACTTCTATCCCAACGAATGCCATAAGCTTTATCATACTCATTTCCAGGTTTCCATGCAAAACGCAAGAAATTCAATGCGATAGGCCCAACTAGGGTGTTGGATTCAGAAGATGGCAAAGCTATTTCTTGGATAGATTCAAGTTTTTCATGAGGTATATCTTTTATTGCCAACCTAGTTTGTTTAGTTTCGTCAACAATTTTCGATAAAGGTTCAATCAATGGTTTGTAAACTTTTTTAACATCATGGTATAAATCTTGTTCGATTATTCTATCATTTGTGAATTGCTTTTTCAAACTCTTTGCTAAGTTTAGTAAATCTAATTTAGTTTTGATATCAATCAACGTCATTTTTTAAAGAGAAAAATTCAAAAAGACTTTAACTTAATATAAGTTTACTCTGAACTGGCATTAAGTTCAGTTTCTGAGATCCATGAAGGTTCATCATAACCTTTCCACTTGACCAGAAGTTTTCCTTTACTCTTCTTGAGAATTTTCTCAATTGCATAAACATCACTAGTATATTTTGATAGATCTTGTTCATAAAAACTTCCTTTTATTTCTTCACCATCCATATCTTTTTATCTATAAGTAATTGGTTCAGTAGATAGTATTTCGGATACAATGAATAACTCATAGGTGAAATTTGGTAAATAACCCTTCCGAAAGTCTTTCCGTTTCTTGCTTATTCTTACTCTATCCCCAATTTTGAGTTTCGGTGATGTGAAAGTTGGTTCGGTTGGAGGGAATAAGTTATCATAAACCTTTTTACTGTTCTTTTCCAATGATGCTTGGTTAGGTGTAATTTTTATTGTTCTATGATAGCTATTATTGTAATTTTGCATTAAATCTTGTAAAACATTCACCCATTTTTTAGTTTTCATGTGTGTAAAATATTTCCATATTTTTGTTTTTAACGTCCTGTTGAAGCGTTCCACAACTTGAGCTTTGGTTTCATTTTCTGAACTAAACCACTGAATATTATGTTTCTTGAATAGTTCTTGAGTGGATTTATTTGTAAACTCTAATCCTTTATCTGTCTAAACTTTAGAAGGAATTCGTATTTTAAATAGTTTTTGAAAAGAAGTTTTGATTTCTTCACCTGTCTTCTTACTTATTGGAATCGCCCATGCATATTTACGGAAAATGTCAATTACCGTTAAAATGTAGTTTTTTCCTTGATCTTTATAGTTTTGCATGTCAACCAAATCAGCTTGCCATTGATCATCAATTTTTGATACCTTCACCCTTCTCGTTTTGAAATTATGTTTTATTGGTTTATGTAGAGTGTGAGTTTTATGAGTTTCTAACCAATTTCGTACAAGAGTTGAAGATTAGCCGGATTTTTTAACAAGTTGATTCATTCCAGTATAACCGGTCTTTGGATTATAATATAAGTCATTCAAGATTTTATCGCTCACATCAGTGAGCGTGTTGGAAAGTTTTTCGTCGAAATGCCCATTCCTGCCCAACTCTTACCTGCCATAATTGCGTTAACTAATTTAGCATCTTGTCGAACATATTTTGATTCATTTGGATCAGTTGCAATTTCAGCGGCTCTTTTTGCTAGAATATCATCAGCATAATTTCTGTCTTTCGTTGTTGGATGTTGTGAATAAAATATGTCATGATTCTCACAAGCCTGATCGAGTGAGTTAACTCCTCGATAACCTTCTTGAATTCGCTTCTGCACCTTAGTTCCTGGACCACAAAATGAGTAGGTATGTTTATTGTTGAATGAGCCGTTCGGGACTTGCTCAGATTGAAAATTAGATGGTAATTTCAAATGCATTTCAGGTAATGGAAGTTTTCTAAGCAATGTATTTACAATACCCTTTCCAGTTTTTTCTTCATTAACTATTGATTTCAAATCACTCAAATACTGTTCATTTTCAACAGATAATAAATCTTGGTTATAGAAGTCATTATTGTTGTAGATGATCATTTTTTATACTTTATTTATTGAATATATTTTATAGTGGTGTAATGCTAGTGTGTTGATACCATCTGGTAATATATGTCGCTTGTCATCATTACCATTTAATGCAATATTATTTATTTCTTTAGTGTATAATTCGTGGTTAACACTTTGGATATTATACATCGTTTTGTATATTGTTTCATTATTCAATGCTCTTTTATATTCATCCATTGTGATATTGTGCTCAGTTATGTTCTTACTTACACCTTTTGCTTTCTTACTCACGGAATTTTTCGTTTTGTAACAATATAGTTTTGCTCTGAGACCGACGAATTCTTCAATTGGTATTCCACACGTTTCGTCTTTCATTTTCGCAATCACTTTCATATTTTTAGTTGAATATAGGAAGTGTTCTTAAGAATAGTTCGATGTATCATACAAGTCTTTATTTCTTTCCATATCTTTGTACAAATCTTTTGTTTTGATGTCATAACATAATGAATCTGTATCTGTAAACAACAACTTTGCCTTATTACCATATTTATTTTTAATATGATTATAATGGAAATCATACATTAATGTTTTACTTATATCCAATACAGATAACCCTACGTAGATTGGTTTATCAAATTTCAGTCTTTTTTTGCATATGACATGTTATCAAATTTTCTGAGAATATTTTAAAACTGGGAAAGTTTGGTTTATTTGCTAATTTAATTAATTCTTTCTCTGACTTTACTAAACACACATCTACTCTATTTCAAATATTTTCCATTGTTTTACCAAATACTGAATTGTTCATCAGCTTGTAGAAGTCTTTTTCAAATTCAGATTTAGCTTGCTGACGCATTTTTGTATTGATATCATATGATTTCATCCATGGACTTTCATCAAACTCTAATATTCTGTGAATTTTCTCCAACTTCAATCCTAGATCTAGATATTGTGTTAGAGATTAAAGATGTACAACTTATTTTTCTCGTTTTCCAAGATGTGGAACTAATTTATTTACATCATTTACTTTGATATTTTCTGGAGCTAATGGTAAATCATTATGTAGAGCATGTAAGTCATTCGGATAACTTAAATCCACTTCTAATATATAACCTTTATCTGCTTTGAGTTTCGACTTTGGATCTTTCCATTTAAAGTTACCAGTAGGTAATGATCGACACATAGCCCAGCCGTAAAGATTATTTGCATCTATGTATGTGATAAAACTATTTGGTTTTCCTTTATCGAATGTTTCTGGAATATATGGATTGCTTGCTTTTGCATATCGTGTTGATATTGTAGAAATCCCACCTCTTATTCCTTTTTCAATGAATAGGAGCATATCAGGATCTTCAAACAAGTCCAATTCTATTTTTGTATGTTTCAGTAGAGCATCGAAAGACAATCCTGGAGCTGTAAAATAATGTGCTGGATCTAGAGAATAAGTTTTCATGCATGTTAGTCTAAATTGTTCAAATACTTCCGCTAATAATAATGTATCGAGTTTTAGATATAAATTATGGTAATCTTTGAATGTTCTACAATTAAAAGCTCTCCACACTTTGAGTGCATGCTGATATTCATCTTCTGAAATATTTTTATTATATAATCTACTGTAGAATTCACTTTTAGCTGGTAAACTATTACAGTTCATTTTTTCATAACTATTTACATATTCATACGGTTAAATACCTTTTTTGTTGATCAACTCTAATTGTTGTTCATTGAGAAAGAACTTCGACAATTCTTTGTGCTCAGATAAATTCTTCGAAAGTTTATCTAGAGACGAAGGTAAAAACCTGTAGCTGTCTAAGAACCGTAAGTCTCTGGTGATATCTTTAATTTTTCCTGTATGTTTACATACATAAGAATCTACTTTTATGGTTTGTGTAAAACTAATATATTCTTCATCTGTTCGTGGAATAACGTTCAACTTTCCGGATATATTTCCCAAGTCTTTCACGAACAAATGAGCATCGTAATTAGACAGATTATGTAAAAACACCGGTATAAAATTTGGATTTCTAATTTTTAAATTACATTTTAAATGAGCTGGACCTCTGTATTGACCTGTCAAATGATTGTGATCTCTAACTTTATAGTTATCTTCCGTAAATTCTCCGCCACATACATAACATCTTGTGGCTTCTTTATATTTTTCGAATTTATCTGATGGTAAATATATTTTCTTATTTATTTTCAAGAGACTATAAATTCTCTTGGTTTCTTTTTCTAAATATTCTACAAACTTTTGGGAAGCATCTTTCCCATTATATATTTCTAAACGGGAATATTCATCTGCTTCAGATATTGTATAGCAACAAAATGAATTAGGATTGTGCTTCTGAATGTTCATGGTGTAACTTGAGTTTTGATTTGGTTGACACGTATCTATTTTTGCCAAAGTTGATTCGAAATCAGCATAAATTGTAAAAGGATGCCTGATTGTTTTTTGGTAATGTTTAAATTTCAATTTACCTCCTTCAAGAACATACTTTGTTGGAGTGTGAACTGAACAATCATTAATTTGGTTTGTTAATAAACATTCTTTTGTGAATGGCCATAAACAATATGGACAGACATGTTTTTTATGACCGTCTTTAGTTTGCATAAATGGACTTAATGACTTCATTAATACATAATGACTTTTATTTTCATCTGTTAACAATAAAAGTGATATAACATCGTCATTTTTTACCTTTGTTATTCTCAGAGGACATAATTATTTCAAGTAATTAAAGTTGTAAACATTTACTGACACATTATTGTTTCTCTCAAATTTATCGATATCTTTAAGTTTCACTGGAAATGTTATGTCTCTGAAATTTAACTTTTCAGCTTCAGTTTTTAATCTTTTAGATATTCTATTGCCGTTTTTCTCATCTCGGCAATAATATCTCGCTACACTCCACATAAAGCATTTATTATCGGTATTTTTAATATTAATTAGTTTATAAGTCGACTTTTGAAACTTTTCAGGTAATTCTATATAACTAGAACCTTTGATAGGTTTGTAGTCAATGATTTTTACATTGAAGTCTAATAATTTATCTGTTATCCAGCCAGAGGAGTTTTTTGTTTATTCTTCAATCTTTCTAATAGCTTCTTTATACAGATCATCAATGTTTGTGAAGTTTTTCGATATGCCTACAAACTTACCTGTATTCATCCATGCTGTTGAGTATACCTTTTCATTTTTTTCTTAGTTTTTATAAAATTGAACTAAAATTGCCAATTGTATCTTCATATTATCAAACTTTTGCTCTCCCAAAATTGATCTCACAACCGGTGTCATATTCGTCATGAAAACTGTCGGATCAATAACTGATATATCAGAGAACATACATTCCATGCATTTTTCATTTATAGCACATTTTTTTCCTTTGAATTTACAGCCATAAACGTTTCTAAAATGCTTCTTTGATTTCTTATGCTGTTGTAGATTTTTTACTTCAACTTTACATATCCTACATACCTTTTCCTCAAAATATGAATCGGAAATTAATTCTTGATTTATGTTTTTAATATGCCTAGTAGATTTTAGATGTGTTTTTAGATTAGAGACATTTATATTACATATATTACAGAAATCTTTGTTTTTATCAAAATACAGATCCGAGATTAATAGTTTACTCACGTTTTTATTGTGTTTCATGTTTTTCTCATGTCTTCTCAAGTTTATGATGTAAATATTACATATATTACAAAAATTGTTACTTGAAGTCATCTTTACTGAAATTTTCTTTAAATTATTACGCCTTTTTGTATTCTTAGTATTAGATATATGTGATACATCAAATGATTCCATTTTTAATGAATTATTTTCTCAGCATATTTTAAAAATTTCAATGTTTTTTTTCCAATGTAAATTTTAAAGTATTCTGAAAATTTATATTAATCTAAATGAAAAGTAATATTCCATATGAAGTACTAGATGCTCAAAAATTTGCAAACTCGATGTATTTACTTTATTTACAACCAAAGGTAGCTCCTTCTCTCGTTATTGACTAACGAGACAACCATAAAAAGAAAAACACATTGAAGAATTAAACTTAATGAAATGGAAGATATTATTACAGATATTCAAAGAGAAGTTGTTCTCAACACTGCAAAAATAAATCAATTGCAATTAGATGTTGATCAAATTCAAAATGATGTCGAATTAAATAGGGAAGTTATAACTCAATTAGAGTCAGATATCTTTCATCTTGAAACATTAATCAGTAACGATTCTTATGACACCAAATGTAGCTTTTTCTCTCGTAATTGTCCAACGAGACAACCAATAAGAAAGAAAAATACATTGAAGAATTGAACTTAATGAAGTAGCAAATTTAAAAAAACAATGTTTACAATTGCTACAAACAGAAAATAAATTTTGGAAAGTCAGTTGTATTTTATTAGTTAAATAAAATGGTGTATTTGTGGAAAGACAGTAAAAGAAATAATCAAAAGAATCACTTCATTTTTCCTTCTCCTGGCTTGAGATGTCTCATCGTAGGGAGATCAAACTGTGGTAAAACTTCTTTATTAATAAAGCTTCTGATAGAAAAATTTGTCGATTTTAATCATCTTTTTCTGTACAGTAAATTAATACATCAACCAGAATATAAATTGTAAAAGAATGCTTTTGATAAAGGCTATAAGCAATCTGAAATAATTGAATTATTTGAAAAGGGCAATGGTAATATTGACGATTTCCTTGAGAATTTACCTATTAAAAGAAACTCAAAATCTAAAATTGAATATTTTCAAGATATGACAACTATTCCTGACCCAAGTGACGTAGATTCAAGAAAGAAAAATCTTTTTATTTTCGACGATATAGCAACTGAAAGAGATCAAAGTCCAGCTGATAGCTTTTACACTAGAGGTAGACACAACAACTGCTGTTCAATTTACTTATCACAAAATTATTATTTATTACCGAGACAAACAATTAGAACAAATGCTAACGTTCTTATTCTTTTTGGTTTAGACTCAACTGATATGAAGAACATTTACACAGATATCATATCTCAGGACATGCCCTTTGATGAATTTAAAGAGTTTTGTTCAAACACATACAAAGAACCATATAATTTTATCTTTATTAATAAAGACAGACATCCACTTCAAGGTAGGTATTTTAAAAACTTTGATAAATTATATATTCCTAAAAAATACTTCAAAGAATGGAATTATTCCTAAACATACTATATATTGATTTTGTTTATTAAAAAGAGGAATTTATATCTAAAAGATACCTGGTCGTTTGTGTAACTGATTTCTGGTTATAAAAAGTAAAAAATTCGTCGATGAATAACTATTCTACCAAATTTTGCGTTAATTAATTTTCATTATAAGGTAATTGAAGTGTATGACGCTCCCTCCAGTTGCTTCGTGACGTATTTCCTCAATAGGTGTATGACTCTCCCTCCAGTTGCTTCGCGACGTTCTCTCCAGTTGCTTCGTGACGTATCTGCAGCATAGGTGCGTGACGTTCTCTCCAATTGCTTCGTGACGTATTCCCCCAATAGGTGTATGACTCTCCCTCCAGTTGCTTCGTGACGTTCTCTCCAGTTGCTTCGTGACGTATTTCCCCAATAGGTGTATGACTCTCCCTCCAGTTGCTTCGTGACGTTCTCTCCAGTTGCTTCGTGACGTATTTCCCCAATAGGTGTATGACTCTCCCTCCAGTTGCTTCGTGACGTTCTCTCCAGTTGCTTCGTGACGTATTTCCCCAATAGGTGTATGACTCTCCCTCCAGTTGCTTCGTGACGTTCTCTCCAGTTGCTTCGTGACGTAGGAACTCAATTAATTTAATTATCAGAAAAGCACGATATTTTTGAACGGCAAATCAGCTCTATTTCATCACTACATACGATGCACTCTTTTATTTTTGCAATGTTTTTCACAGTGAAATTGAAAGGTAATTCAAGTTTTACAGCGGATGGATACTCTTTCAGAAACTTATTTAATGTTAAATAGTTTTCGATAGTTCTAACCGACACTTTAAACATTACACTTACATAGCCTTTGTTTATATTAGGTTGACGTAACAGCCAAGAATAAAGTTCACTCTTTATATAACATGGTATAAGTAACATCGACTTCACTTTATTTTCAGACGCTGTAAGCATATTGTTTGCACTCACGATTTCCTCTTCATTCACTGTCAGGTTTGGCTTTTGTAGCTTTGTATAGACATCGAAGTTTTCTGTCAAATTAATGTTAAAATCAGCAGAGGATGTGGTTTTCAGTTTATGCAGAGCATTATTAATTCTTATTAGTGTTTGGTCAATAGAAACACGCTGTTTACTTTTCATTCGCTTCGCGTGTGAGCTATCATATTTCTCTTTAATTGAGTATAACGCAGATGTAATTTCAGAAAGTTCATTCTTACTTAACTCAAACAATGCGTCAATAATACTATCTTTATATTTAAAATGTTGTAGGAGGTTAGCCAGGTCAGGATAGGTAATTTTCATATTTCGTTTGTGAAACATCAACACCTCCTGGAAAGAAAAAGTGCTATAAAGTTTTCCAAAAAATTGACAAATAAGTATTACATTGCATGATTGAAAATTGAGCAATAAAACTTCAATTTAAAACTTCATCAAAACCTCATTTTTAAAACTAGGCAATAAAACTTCAAAGTACTAGAAAGTTTTTCTCAAAAAATTGACCTCATTAAATAGTTACATTCTTTGATTTTGATTCAACTTTTCTTCGCTTTCGCATTCCAAATTCGTCTTGGTATTCTTCTTGCCTTTTACGTTTCGGAAGCGTCACTGTAAACAGGAATAAATTTATCTTGAAGTACAGTTTAAAGTAATAAAAACCCCTTACAAAAAAAAAAAATAAACAAGCATTCATTCGAGTGATATATAAAGTTCAACTAGAGGAGTATAATATCTGTACTAGTGTGCACGGTCTGTCAAAATAATGGGATTTAATATTTTCCTTCAATAAGTCTTGCAGATTTGGATAACAAATCAATATATCCAATCTAATATTACCTATGATTAAAATATAATATTATTGTACTTTTGCTCTGGTGAAACTCATATCACAGATACGGTCATTAAGCATCCTTATGAGCGTGACAGAAATGGAAGATACGCATGACAAACAAATTTTTAAATAAATATGTAACTAAATACATAACAGGTATTTTTAGGTTAGTTTTAAAATTTCTTAAGAAGTACTATCACTTGACACAATAACGAAGCATATATATATCTGAGCATATATATTAGAATCAGGACATATACATATTTTTACGTAAAAAATGCTTACTTTTACGGAGGCTGAGCTGTTACTGCGAGTCTCAGTCCCATGGCACTCTATTTATTCAGTAGGTCAACCTTCAAGCTCAGAAGTTTCACTGCTTAGAGGTCATAATCACCATAGAATCGTTCAGGGTGTGCCAGGGATAATAACCAACAATGATTACCTCTCAACATGCGATCTGAGCTGCAACCAGAAAGTGTGACGGTAATTACAGCTCGGTTTCCACCCAGCGCCCATACGTGCGTGCGCGCGGTCGTACAGCCAGCATTTGTAAAGGTCACGAGAAAGCGAGAGTGGCCGTTATTCCTGTATATAGAGATTCAAGTATTGTAAATAGTTTATTACATACTTTAAACGTTATATTGAAGTTATTTATTTGTTTTTGAAACTTTGATAAATTATATATTCCTAAAAAAACATGGATTTCTAAAATGCTCTCGAACAGAGCGAAATTAATTTCTTATGTTAAAATAGGGTTAGATTAAGAAAATTTAAATTTATATCTAAAAGTGGCTTAATCGTTTGTGTCGTTTTGACTTATAAAAAATCAAAATTCGTCAAAGAATAAATCTTTTTGGAAATTTTTTATTAAATAATTTCCATTTCAAGCTAATTGTGATGAATTGTGCCCTGGTTGGTAGGCTGCTTACTACTTATATATATATATATATATATATATATATATATATGCCCTTCTTAGCGAACTAAATTTGAAAAGAATGAAAAGTGAAAATGGTGAAAATTGAATTTCTGACCATAGTCGCAACACATCTTTATTAAAGACTTCACCCTGAAACTCATCAAAATCTCAACAGCTCTCGGAACTCGACATGCGTAATTGTTAAGTAATAACCACGTTTATTTCGGTTCAAAGATTTACAATTTGCCAGAGGTTCATGAAGTCCTTATCGGATCCAAGGAATAAATTGTTGTTACACGAAGATGTGTTCCATGATCGAGTGAAGCAATCAAGTAACGTGATCGAACAATTCAGTTCGTTTTGCAGAATTATGCCCGACTGGAAAATATCAACTAGGGAAGGAGCGATTTACTACAACATTTCATTCCATTTTGGGTTTTGGGAAGTACTCCAGCTATGCTCGGCTATTGTGCGTCTTACATCCCGTATAGATGAGTACAGTTATGGAAAATGATTTTACGACAAGTAAGTTTTTCTATTTTCTTGTTAAACTAAGGTGTAGTCTTGGGCAGTTTATAATTATTGGTTGCTTCTGAAAAACATTATAAAGGAAAATAAAAACATAAATTGCACACAAACAATTTGTGATAACCTGCAGAACTAAAAAGTAATTATTCTCAGTATATGCAATATGGACTACGCTTCTTCAAAACTGTTTTGATGCGCATTGGCATACTGTTTACTTATTTTTCAAAAATGTTATGAGAAAAGGATCTCCATTCTTCTTCAATTAAGGCTCCAAGTTGCGCTAAATTAGTTGGCTTCTTCTTGTTCAATCGACGTTTCATGATCGACCATAAATGTTCGATCCGATTCAGATCAGCCTAATTTCCAGGCCAAGGACCCAAAACCTTCACTCTGTTGTCATCAAGAAACTTTAACCCCTCTTGCGTCAAGACAGGGAGCGTCATCATATTGGTAAACCACCTCTTTGTTGGGAAACTTACCAGCTATCGTTGGAAGGAGCTGATCTTTTAGGACTTTCAGGTACCAGGCCAAATTCATTTCTGTGTTTTTGGGTAAAATCGTCAGTGGTCCAGTTCACTTACCTGAAAATCAGCCTCAGACATAAAGAATAGCAGGATGCTTGATCGTTGGAACGACACACTCCTTGTAAAATCTCTCGCCTTTTCTTCGTCACACAAGGCTTTTCCCGAAGATGGAAAAATGGGGAACGGCGATTGATCAGTGAAAATGACTTTACCCCATTGTTAAGCAGTACAATGCTGGAATGCTAGTACTTCCAGCAAAAATTGAGCTGGTTTTTGATGTTTTTCACCGCCAAAAGAGAACCACTGCTCTCCTGGAACAAGTCCGTAGTCGAAGAGTCGAAGCTCGAGCTGAGGCATGGACGCCATCCCTCTCCTATTCTAGCGCAAGCTCTGAACTGCCGGCAGTCCTTCCCGTAACGACTATCGCACTAAAACCCCATCGTGACGAACCGACGACAAACTTTTTTCCTGTCGGGGGCTGTCTTCGCCACTATGGATTTTGTCTCGTTCAATTGTTTCATCAATCTGTAGACAGTCGACGATGATCCAAGTTGCTTGGCAACGATTTTCTTTTTCGATAGACCTCTCTGATGGAGAAGAATGATGGTTTTGCTAATTTTTTTTCGAAGTCACTATGATTTTGATTCGGGTGAAGAAAGTATTTTTTAAAAATCTATAAAACAAAAATTCAGCAAAATATTTGAAAATAAACATGCCATTCACCTTGCAAACAATTTTTTAATCAGTTCCAAGGCCCATATCAGCTTTTAAACCAGCATTAATAGGTCTTCCATATTTTAGGAAAAACAAAATTAGTTATTTTTTAAAGAAAATTCACGAATTTTTTTTAAACCTAGCTTCTAAGTAATTTTGCTACATTATGGGACTGTTAATGATTAGGGATTAGTATATTCTGAAATAAAGCCCGCAATAAAAAAGGTTTTCCTTAAAAACATTGGCCACACCTATAGGAGTAGCCAGTTGTTAAACCTCGGTTGAGTGAGGGGCTGTCGTCTGGTGCGAACTCGAAGGAATGGTTACGTAGGCTTTGCAGGGGGTCAGTCCCCCTTAGAAGTGCATTGGTTGCAGCGTGGATTGCTGGGGAATGTGCTGCAGCACACATCAGGTTGTGGGGTGCTAGGCGGCGAGACAAGAGTCTACGGGGCCGCGGTCGTAAGCAGTGGCCTCGTTATTCGGAGTGATGAGAAGGGGTGCGCTGTGAGGATTCGTTGATGAAAAAGCGCTTGCCTGGCTGTAGTCTTGCTAATGAGAAGTGTTGACTAGGATGCACTGGCGTATGAGCGTTCGGTCGTGACTGGACAGCTAATCCGTACCTTTGAACAAGAGACAACGGTTTATTCTGAAAGGGAGCGACGTGGTTTTCTGCTCTCGTTAGGCTCGTGCAATAGACTATCGAATCAAGGCTGCAAGATCTCGCCCTCCTACTGTGAGTCCTAAATATGGCAGGAGAAGCTGTATCCGTGAAGCAGAACGCTTACTCTAAGCCCTCAGTCGAGACTATTAAATAGGGCTGTAGTGCGTGAACGCTGTAAATAGACAGCCATGTGCTGTTGCCCGGAAGATACGAGCGATGACTGTTAAGAAGACAGAAACTGCTCCACGTAGCGCAGTGGTACCCAACCTTTTTCAGCTTGTTACCCAATTTAGCATGCCACATTAAGCATGTTACCCCTTTCATAAAATGTTGTCAACATTAATATATATATATATATATGGATAAACTGAAACACTAGGGATAATTTCTTTTATTTATTGTATTAGTACATTTTACATCTCTAATGACTTACCAAAGATGTCATGAGCATCAGTGAGATGGTTGGAGTTGCATATTTGAAGCTAGTTGAGGAATTCTTGGCTTCGTGGTTGAAAGTGCCAGCCTGGCATCGTTTGCAACATTCAAGCGAGTTCTCTTTTTTGTTTTCATCCCCAGGACAGTTGAGAACCCCTTCTCGCACAGATACGTTGTTGAGAATGATACCAACAACTTGAAGGCTCTCTTCGACAGAGTTGGCGAGTCGGCTAGTCGTGAAATCCAAAAGGAATCTGCATTTTGATTTTGGAATTCGATTTTCAAGGCTTCATTGGCTCGCATTGTGATCCACTCCTTTGCAGGGAAATCATCATTGTGAATGGCCTCATCAGGTACAGAGAAGGGATGAATGATCCACGGAAGACTGGCTGTTTCTTGGTCACTCTCTGGAAAGTAGTGATGCATGCTTGTTTAAAGCCCCTTCAAATGGTCGCTCATCTCTTTGTTGATGGTCTGTAGAAGAGATCCAGTATCATGACTATTCTCCTCAATAAACTGGTCTAGGGTGGGGAACTGGGAAATCACTCCTTTCTCTAAGCGCCGAATCCAGAATCTCAGTTTCGCCAGAAATGCAGCTACAGTGTGACGGGCATCAATGAAAGTCGTGTTTCGGCCCTGGAGTTGCAGATTACCACTGTTCAGCTCCGCAAATATGTCAGCCAAGTAACAAAGTCGAGCAAGCCACTCCTTATCAGTGAACTTTGTAGCAAAAGGAGATCCTTTTTATTCCAGAAATTCCTGAATAGCCTTTCGGAGCTCAATGACAAGATGTACAACCTTGCCTCGTGACAACCAGCGAACATCGGTGTGGTAAAGCAGAACTTGATACTGTTCTCCCATTTCCTTGCACAGCTCCTTGTATATGCGCGAATTCACATCCCTGGACTTGATGAAGTTGACGATTTTCAATACATCTTCAAACACTAACTTCAGATTACCAGGCAGGCTTTTCGATCCAAGAGAGTACCGATGAATGATGCAATGATCTACAGAAATTTCTGTATTGACACCTTGTATGAGGCCCCGTAATCCACGATGACCACCCATCATCGCCGGTGCTCCATCGACTTAAACTTTAACTTAAAATACTAAAACTAAGTTAACATTAATCCTAATACCAAAGCTTACTTGATTTTCAGAATTCTTAACATTTTTCTATCACCCCTACATTACCCCCGAAAAATTGCAAAATTACCCCCAGGGGGTAATTTACCCCCAGGTTGGGAAACAATGACGTAGCGTGTTTCATATTTAAAGCTGGGTTTCGACGGAGGGTGCCTTCCCCGGTGCAATGCCCTCTCTCCCTCCCCGCATCTTCAAAAAAAAAGTTCTCAAAACTTATGACGAAAATTACGACAGCAATATATAATTGCAAAATTCGTAATATTTTTGTCTTTTTATCCAAATAAACATGTAGTTTCGATGGAGAATGATCTGTAGAAAATAGCGGTATCTGGCATGCATCGCAGGTGTATGCAAGACCGCTATTTTCTACAGATCATTCTCCATCGAAACTACATGTTTATTTGGATAAAAAGACAAAAATATTACGAATTTTACAATCATATATTGCTGTCGTAATTTTCGTCAAAGTTTTGACGATTACATTAGTATTGCATTCTATTGCGGGAATATAAATACTAGATATCAGCTGAACACACACGTTTAAAGACTGTTCGTTTTGTCTCACAATAGTTTGTCGTCAAGCAAAGTGAACAATATTTATATTCAAAAAACTGTCGTTACTTAGTTATTACATAATTAAATTAAAATGCAATGTTCCTATATCTTCTGCCGATTTCAAAATTTTAGACTCAGCTTCAACCCCGCATGATCTCAGAATTTTAGAGTCCTTGCATATCTTCAAGCGAAACCCTCATATGAACAATATGGACAGTTCGTACCTTTTGCAAATAGTGAATAGGTAGATTCCTCGTCAGAACCAGCCTAATTTCATTTCATACTTATGTGTCACATGTATTCTTTTTGTGCTTCTGTATTTTATTCTTTGTTTTTGTCCGTCTCATGCTTTGTATTTTTACTTACATGATATAATTGTTGTATCTACATTCCATTTCACTTTGATCTTATATTTCAGATGTAATTCTTTTGTTTTTCGTTTGAACTGATGATGGAACTGGACTCCGAAACGTTGTCATAGTGAAGATGATAAATTTTATCGGAATTTCCTTCGTTTTTAAGTTTCTGATGAGGTTGCGATTAAAGCAAACCACTGATGTGTTCAGATTTATTAAGTTAACATAATGACAACCTGCTGGCTAACTGTACGGAGATAATGCTAGTTTGTGCAAGATGTTTTACGACAAGAGGTACACAATTTCACCAGCAGAATATAGCCAGATGAACAATTTTTTTTCTATTAAATTTTCAGAACACTTTTGGGCTTTCGAGATGTTAGCAGTTAATTGTTTTAAAGTATGAAATTTTACGATACAATTACTCCCAATATTTAGTTTGAATTTACGTTATAAAGACTTCTAATGTACGAGGGTGTACTACGATGAAATTTCCTTTCAGTGATGTTCGATTAAAAGGTTCCAGCAAAAACGTTTTGAATGGAAATGTAAGGAAGATCTCGTGGCCAAAATTTCAGAGGCTGCTGGTGAGATTTCTGAAATGCCAGACGTGTTTCTTAATATCCGACTGTCGTTAACACTTTTTATATAGAATATACAGTATAAGGGAAATAAGAGAACACAATACCGTAGTTATTGGCGGTATCTGGCATGCATCGCAGGTGTATGCAGGATCTGGCGGTATCTGGCATGCAGCACAGGTGATCATGATAGAAGGAGGGCAGAGGCAAGCTTTTGACACGAGCGCTCCCCGTGCGTGTTGTCGCTGCACCCTTCATGCTGGAAAAACTCAGGGGCGACAGAGAGACAGAGCGCTATTGGCAGTCTTGAGATTAGGATGTATCTCTTAGCTGCTCTGTCGTCAAGTTCTCATGCGTAACCCAACCCAAGAAGTCTCTCCTGTTTTAGAAAAGTGGCTGAGAGCTAAAGTTTTCACAATGATTGATTTATTGAAAGCAAAACGTCAGTTTAATTGTATTCATTGTGCCTGTAAATATAATTTCTTTATCAAGTACTATCGTTACTAGGTTGCCGACTTTGAAATGACTTGTAGCTCAAATAATTTTCCATTTCATTATTCAAAAGTACGTACCTGTTAGGAATCGTAACACAAATTGTTTACTATTATGCTATTATTGATTACGAAAGCTCGTGATAAGAATTAGACAGATATAATTTCTGTAACTTATTTTTGTTTCCTATAGTCATATTCTTTCTTGAATATATCGTTTCATTTGTGTCTCTCTAGGTATATCTGCTAGCCCAGCTATATTTTATTGTTTCTGAGTTTGGGCATTACAGTCATATAAGAAGTTTTATTATATATCTGGGAGAAGTTTTATTGATTCTCCTCCATTCCTTGCCAATCTAATTGACATATTCGTTTCTGCCAAGGCACTTGACCTTCGCTCAAGAAGTAATCCTTAAATTCTTCAGTAGTTCAGTAATTCGCTGGGCTTCTTGTGCCTGCCTACGTGGAATAGTATGTAGGTTAAAATAACGTTTCTTTTCTCCATGTACCTTAAATTACATCTCGACATCTTCACTCAGTCACAGTAACTGCTGTGGGCATCTCACTCTTGGTCTAAATGCAAGTGAAGAAGCCTGAGCGGGTTAGAGGGGTAGGGGGGGGCGTCAGCCTGGGGAGGAAACCCTCTGTCAAAAGCCACCTTAGGGTGCGTACACACTACGAGCGGAGCAGAGCGGAGCGTATGTTCACATGTAAGCTGGGCAGAGCGACCTACACAAGCATCAGTCGCTATGGAGGATTTCGTGAGTGCGTTTCTACTGCTCGACGGCAAGAAACAGAAACGGAAACACTGGGTCCATCCCATCAACGCAAGAAGAGATCGCTTTGGCGAATACCACCATCTCTTCGAAGTACTGCTGAAAGATGAATCGCGATTCTTCGAATATTTACGGGTAAAACCAGGAAGTTTTGATGTACTAGAATCCCATTTAGAAGGAAAAATTTTGAAAAGGTAAGACAAATTTGCTATTCAGTAATAATTGACAAATTTTTCTTGAGGATACGGGTAAAGCGAAGTAGTTTAAGCAGACTACTAAAGTAAAAGATCGTTTTTTAGATTCAAAGACCGTCTGCCTAGTGATCTGTACTCTCGAATAATCTATAAGTATTGTGACCCGCTCTGTGTGTTAGCTATGTTGGTTGCACCTAGCGTAGTTTTAGAACAAGATTTTTCGAGCACGTTGGTAGGAACTCCAGAACGGGTAGAGTTTTAGGTAAGCCATCAGTTTCAGCCATTAGGGATCACGCAATGCAGTGTAATGTAATAGCATGCAAATCTGATTTTTCGATTATAAGTTTCTGTGCAAATAGAAGCGACCTTCATATACTAGAATCTCTTTACATCAAGCAATTGAAACCAGCTCGAAATTCAATGTTGTCATAATTCCAGTTAGAAATAGACTGATGTTAAAAAAATAGTTGCATTATAATCTCTCTTTTTTATATCATTATTATAATTAATTATGAGTTATATTCTTTCGTCTTTTAGCCATGTCGTCTTTTTTGTATTTTTATTCGCTTGTACAGGTGTTGATAATGGCTTGAGCCTAAAGCCGAAACGTTCACGGATTAAAATGAATTTTAAATCAGCTATCTTTACTGTTATTTTCATTCCAAAATTAAAGTCGTTACATAAAGGTTGTATTATTTTACGGGACTACAGGCTTTCCTAGGCCAGTTGTAACGAAAGAGCGTCTTGTGGTGACTTTAAGGTTAGTGCAAGTAAAATAATTACCTTCAGAAATTCAGGGTTGCTACACAAAATAGAATACAAAATACTCACGAATACTGTCTTTGCTTACCTGGTACAACCCTGCAATTACTGTAGATCACACTTTAAAAAAGGGTTCTAATTTATTTATTAGGCACGTCCCTATTCAAACAATAACCATTCATCAGGCGTATGCATTGAAGAATATACTGTTGGATCTTTTGGACCATCATATTGGTTAGATGGGATATGAATTTGATATGTTTGCTGGAGGTGAGATGCTCCCTGGACACAACTGGTGTTTATTTGTTTCAGTAATGCCTTCGAAGTGATTTGCTTCAATTCCAGCTTAGTTTGCATGAAAAGTCTTCTGTCTTCAATTTGCTTCAGGTCATTGGCCAAATCCATTGCGAAAACTTCCAATGGATCTTTTTTTTCTTCCATTTTTGCCTTGTAATTGCAAAGCTTTCTCTCAATAGATTGAATTTCTCTTGCTCAATGTTGTCAGAACTTGCCTTTATGCATTTTTTCCGCTTTGACTGCGAACGTGTACTTGCAGAAGTAGTCGATACCTCGCTTGGACACCTGTTTACGACTGAGGGTATTCCAGAGGCCTGGAGAGCTTGTTCCACCAGATCTTGCTCAGCATTCTCCTCCAATTGGTCGTTTGTGTCATCGAAGCTTTGGTCATCGTAGTCTTGTCCACTGCATTGTTCGCTCTCGGGGTGACTTGATGTCATTGTACGTCCTATGAATTCATCTTTAATGAAGAGAAGCTTTGTAGATTAGGGTCATGTAATCTGAGAGTATTTTTCAAAGGCCGGGGCACCAGATTTCGTTTTCGGCAGGAATTCACTTGCTTCCTCATGGCGTCTTTTAGAGATTTCAGGCGGTCTTGACCACGCTAACTGAAAAAAGAAAAGAAAACGAAAACAGTTAGCAAAATATTGTGTTGTAAAAAATTGTCAAAAATATAGAGTAAAGAAGAGTAGTTCCTCACGATTGTATTCTTACCAATAAGCAAATACCCAAATACTTTTTATATCATTTTTTTTTAATTGCAGGTTTTTGGCGACGGGATAATCATTCAGGTCATTGGCGTTTTCTTTGCGCTTTGGAGTATCTACCGTAGCTGGCATTGTCAAGGAGACTTGCTTGGCTACTTGGGAATTACGGGCAATGTATCTGCCAATGCCGACAAGACAATCCCTTCAAGATACAGCAAAGGAGTTCCTTGATAGATGGAACTTCCCTAACACCATTGATTGTATCGACGGTAAACATATTCGCCTTCAGTGCCCAGACAACAGTGGTTCCGATTATTACAACTACAAAAAATTTTTCTCAATTGTGCTACAAGGTGTTGTTGGCCCGGATCTCAAATTCCTCTTTGTGGATGTCGGAAGGAGAGCGATGGAGGAATTTTTGGAAGACCAAAAATTAGACATCTTTTGGACTCCAATTCCTTTGATCCTCCCAGCAACTGCCACAACTACTTCACACTTGCAAACAGAATTGCCATTCTTCCTTCTTGGAGACGCAGCGTACCCGCTACGGAAAGACTTCATCACCCCTTACATCACCGGCATGTCCTATGAAAAGCGAGTGTTCAACTACAGATGTTCGCGTTGCTGCCATTGCGTTGAAAGCGCATTCGGAATTCTAGCCGGAAAGTGGCGTGTTCTTCGCACAGCTATGGAAGTCAGCGTTGACAGTGCAACTGTTATCACACTGGCGACAATAGTTCTCCATAACTTTGTTATGTCAATGGAAAAAATAGATTTTAATGATTTTGAAGATTGGCGCGATGACAATACTGCGACACGGCAAACCCTGTATCGCGGAAGACAATCGGCTTATCCCTCTTGGATCCGTGACCAGCTCAAAAATTATGTAAATGGAGTGGGTGCGGTTCCATGACAAGCTGATAAGGTTCGGTAAAGTTTATATAGCAAATGACAATGTAACTGGGGGTGGTTTTTTGTTAGTTTAAACAATTACTCAGGTGAGAAAGAACTTTATAATTCAGCAATTGTTATTCACAATGTTATCTTTTTTTGAGATGTGTAACTGCTTATTATCTAAAATTTGTGAAAATATACTTTCAGTGGGGAGCTTTCTAAACATATGTTATCTACTAACATAGGTAATGTGATGAGCTAACATAAAGCGAGTCTGAAATTTATGTTGTAGACTAGGAATATTTACCTTTTTTCTTTCATTTCTTCTTGTATTATCAATAACGTTGTTAGTTTCTACGTAGTAAAATTATTACTAAACCTAATGCAAAAATGTACTACTTTAAGTTACTGATAATAAAGCTCAATCAGTATAATCCAAGTAATTATTCTTCCCTTATAATTAAATGAAAGTAATCTGCTTCCAATATATGATAATGACTTAGTAGCCGATCGAAAAACGTTTGTCTCAAAAAAGTATGCCTGCGTTGCACACAAAATCTCTCCCAAAACGCTAAATACCACATAACATTGGCAAAGGTCTTATCTACCCATATGTACTGTGGCTTATCTAGAATTATCTTTAACTACGAGGTATTAAAACTTCGAATAATTTTTTATATTTTATTTTTTTCTGAGTACCCAATTTCGGGATACTGGGGTTTTTTAAATTCTGATACGCCATCTAATTACCGATATTTGAAAATAGGCGTGTCTATCATGAAAAAATAAAGAAAAATAGGGCCAAAGGAAAACCAATCAAAACTTTTAACTTAATTTCAAACAAAATCGACAAATATAAATTAATCAGCATCCAAAAATTTGCTTCAAACAACCGCTGTCGAAAATGATCAGAATAATGGTAATAAATAAATGCCTGCGCTCTCATGAAATGCACTTCAGCGCCGGAAAATAACCAATGGCAACCAAGATCAGCGAAAAAAAACAGGTTTTGACCAGTATCGGAAACATAATTATAAGCATATCGGTTATATTATCTTGCCATTCAGTTTCTGATCGAACTATTATCGGAAATCGCTCATAGAAATGGTTCAATTTTCGATACCTATAGCCGATTTTTCAATAGTAATGGCTCACGTTTTCATTTCAACGCTGAATTTTTACAGATGAAGCACAAATATGTAAACACAACAGCAAATGTGGTGCCGGTTTATTTAAACATAAGATGAGAAAAATACACGAATATATGAAGCACAATAACAGACTATCGTCATAGAAAATGGTTTAAACTGTAACACTGGTGGATATTTTGTTTTTAGCGACAACATATCGGTGAGTTTATAAACAAACTTTATCACAATTGTAGGAAAGATGCCTACTCGTGTTTAAGCGGGTTGTTACAGAAAGAATGATACAACAAATTATACAGGACACAAGTCTTGGAGCGAAGGTTTCATCTCTTCTATTTTGTATAAAATAAAACTATATGTTGATAAAAACGCATTTATAAAATTATATGGGCTGTAAATGTTATATTTCACATAAATTTATGAGGAAAGTCAGATTTCAGGTCCGGCTAGACAAGTATGCCAGTTGCCAACCGTACTTATACATGCCATTTACTTTAGTACCTACTTACCTGTGACTGATAATTCACCTGCCATTTCACGCAAAAGGAAGTCGCGAATATCTCGATTTTGGAAGTCTGGATGAGCTTTTTGCCAAAGAGCAGGTCGGGCAGGCAACAGCCCGATAAACTCCTCGGTGTTTATCTGGAAGGATGATGCAAACGAAAATAGGTCAGATTATCACCAAATTCGCTTGTATGACATACTGCTGCAAAATAAGCATCGCTCCGGAAGAGGGGGCATGGTAACCTATTTTGCTGTTTGCTTGATCGGAGGAAGCATCGCCCTATATATCATTTGCACTAATAACTCGTATTCTGGTTTTAGTGGCGAGAGATCTTGTCAAGAAAGACGTTTTATTCCAATCAAGCTCGATACATGTCATCTTGCACATTGGTTTTTCAAGTGCCTCAAAACTAACATCACAACGCAATGGCGGTTACCCTAGTCAAGCCAAGACCAATTTCCGACACATGGGTAGAGTGCGCATAAGGAAAAGTTATAGCAGTATTATTTAATGCATCACCAGTTACTAGCGTTAAATTACCATTAACTACTCTGACTTTAACATGCTCGCTTTGACTACAACATCGACTCCATACACGTGATGATGCTGTTTATGCTTTAGATGGAACACTTTGAGCACTTAAACCATCAACTAATTCTCTCTCCCACCTTCTAAGATTAACAGCTATTTTGATCATCAGCTGTAAGGGAAGAGTTCCATCCTGACGAGGAGCTGAATCTTCAAGAGCCCTAGTCGTCCAGTGCGTGTTCCTTCGTCTGCTACGCAACCTCACACCCCTTAAGAAGGAAAACTTCGCTCCCAATATTGGGGACGCTCCCACGGATCTTCACAACTCATTGCATTGGTTTACGTCTACCTTCGGCCGTCTAGTCGACACTGTAGAGGCAACGGGAAATGGAGTTAGGCTTAGAGGTCCTGCGCATTTGTGGTCCTCCACCTAAGCGATTTCTACCTAATCGCAACTTCCGGGAGGTTCCTACTTATGTAGAGAATCTTCATCTATTATTTCGGTTAATAATTTTTTATTTACAATTAAATTGCTCCCAGCTGTTCATTACTTTTATTGCAATGCTTTCCCGATGAAATTCGGAGAAATTTAATGAAATTCGGTGAAATAAAGTATTAAGCAAAAGCTTAAAAACAGGACAGTAAGTACGTTATGAGTATGTTACTTTACGAAGTTATGAACCTAGAAATAAATAGCTAAATGATGGCTTAGCGAGTGAGTCCGAAATCTATCCTCCAATACTATGAGTGTTATATAATTTACAATTTGTGAAACTACCGTTTGGATTCTTATGTGCACTTTGAACGCATGCCGCTGAAACACCAGTCCATAAAGTCATTTAGTTTCAGATCAATAATTTTAATGTTATTTGAACTGTTTACAGTGTTAAAGTGCCAGAACACTTTTAATACATCAAAAGTTGCCCAAACTCAGGGAAAGGGAAATTAAGAAGCTCAGGCAAAGAACATTAAATCAGGATGAATACTCGGCATTAGCAAGTATTTAGGAGTCAGCAGTTGCAGAGTCAACAGCAGTACTTAGTACAGAACAAAAAAATAGCTGCTGCAATGCAGCACACGAGCGGTAGATTTTTTGCAGTAACCACCTCCGAATGGACCGTAACGCTCTGACCTTACTCATGAAAAAACGAGAACAGTTCTCTCAACAAAATAAAAAAATACCAACCTGCAAGGGGGAAAGCAGGCCTCAGAATAAGCAGAAAACTCCTATTCATAGGATATTTCATGCGCTTATGAAAGAAATTTTACTGTTAAACACGTTCCCCGCGTATTGGGCCACATGTATACCAATTGTTGAATTGCTCATTCACTTACCCGTATAAATGGATGACATTTTATCTGTTTTGCTACCTATTTAACAAATAACTGTTACTATACAAGGTAAAATGTAATCGTGCAACTGTATTTTCCATATTTTTAGAAAGGAAGAAATGTACTCCAGCAGCGGAGTCGATTTCCCAATTTTTCTACTCACAGTCTAACCAAACCAACCGCTAACAACCGCGGAAACGCGATGCACGTGTCAAGAAAGCGTTAAAGGAAAAAATTAAAAAAAAATAATTACCTAAAAAAATTCATACGCACCTCCTGTATTTACGTTTATCGCCTACAGACATCTGAAGAACTTAGGTTGTGTTATGGAAGCTCGTAGGCGTGATAGATTCAAGAAGGAAAATATTCCTAAAGCCAAAAATATTATATTACTGTATTTCCAATCCGACAACTACACAATCAGTTTAGGATTATTTCTTTAAATTTGAGTTGTGGAAATACTAATTATGTGACCCGAACATCACAATTAAAGAGTATTGATTTAAGTTCAGTTCTGGACGTTGCGTTTTTAATGGCCGGCTGTCATTTGCGAAACGTTTATTCAAAGCTCTACGGAAAGATTATACAACTAAATTTTCTCATTCAAAAAGACACAATCATTCTGAGAAACGAAGAGTTCCTTTATATAGGTAATAGCTTTTTCAAAAATTTAAATATTTATTTCAAATCCATATGATCTTAGAGTTTACAATCATTACACGTTTTCAAGCGAAAATTTGGTATATCTGAAGGATATGTCAGTTATCGATTTTCCAATTTTTGGTGCCTGAACCTAATTGATTGAATCAAAATAAACAAGTTTCATCGATGCACTTTCCGTCTCAAATGAGTATTTTACAATTTAAAGCGGTAGGTTCAGTTTCGTCTCTGATGACGAATGCGCTCGAATAAACAGCTACTCATCGGTTTTCAAATTTTTGATGCTTGAATCATGGTAATAACATCGAAATAAACAACTTTTCTTCTATACACTTTTTTCGTCAAATGAGTATTTAACGAGGTACAGCGGTAGGTTTGGTTTCGTCTATGATGACGATCGCGATGGAAGAGAGTGCGCATTGCAGTGTTGCTGTCCGACGTGCTCCTTGAATTACTTCCCGCTTCAAACACTGGAGTTGCGGTAAGTCATTTACAGCTATAACTAATAAAATACTCATTTGAGACGGAAAGTGCATCGTTGAAAACTTGTTTATTTAGATCTAATTAACTATGCTTTGGCATTGAAATTTACAAAATCGATAACTGACATATCCTTCAGATTTACCGAAAATTTAACCAGAATAACGCGGTTACTCTCGTATCGCCAGCAAATAGTCAATGTATTTATAAAACAGATGTAATTGGACGATTTCTAGGGAATCTCACTTTTAGGATAAAAAGGAAAACCAACGTAGTTAAGAAAATCATGATATAAAACAAACTATTCGGATCATAAAAAATCCATCCTCAGTGTTCTGAAAAACAATAAGTCAGAGTATTAAAAAATATTTCTAAACTCTAATTTTCTGAATAAACCAACAGATAAAATATTGACATCATAAAAGACAAATGAAAGACTATAATAAAACAAAAACTATGAAATACTTTAACAAACAATAGAATGTTTGACCGCCGTGTCACGTTCATTAATTGACGGACGGTTTTTTAAAATGTACATCGATTCTAAAATGCGGAGATCAGATAAATTTGGGGTTGAGTCCAAAATTTTAAAATTTGTATTTCTAAAGGAATGGTCGTTTTTCAAACAATGTTAACTTATTGACGAATTAGATGGCTTAGTCAGATTATTGCCCGTACGAAAGGAGACTCCCTTGTTCCCCTTCAACCAGTGCCATAAGAATGTTAAATTTACTTACGAACTAGAAATGAATAATGAACTGTCGTTTTTAGATGTGAAATTTACTAGACCTGAGAATAAATTTAGTACTTCAGTATTTCGAAAAGCAACTTTTACAGGATTGTGAATGAACTTTTTTAGCAATATTTTCAATAAATATAAAATTTCCGGTATAGTAACATTAGTTCACAGACCTTTTGAAATATCTTCTTCTCACCAATTGTTCAATTTAGAAATGAAATACTTGCAAAAATATTTTTGTTCGAATAATTACCCGAAGAATATTTTTACTAATGAGTTACGAAAATTTTTAGGAAGAAAGTTTACTATGAAGCAAAAAGTTTTTACCGAGCCGAAGTTGAGCTTATATTTTCAGTTACCGTTTATAGGAACCCGTACAGAGAAAATGAAACTTGAAATATTATCAATAATTAAAAAGTTTTTTCCACAAATCAATCCTTGTGTGTACTTCAAAAACGATAGAAAAATCGGGTCATACTTCAAGCGAAGGGATATTCCAGATGTAATGTTGCGCACCTCAGTGATATATCAATATACGTGTGACCGCTGCTAGCGATCTTACATTGGTAGCACTGGGCTCCAATTATTTATTTGTGAGGTGTGCACAACACAGGAGAGTCTCCTTTCGTACGGGCAATTATCTGACTAAGCGATCTAATTCGTCAATAAGTTAACATTGTTTGAAAAACGACCATTCACTTAAAAATACAAATCTTAAAATTTTTGGACTCAACCCCAAATTTATCTGATCTCCGCATTTTAGAATCGATGTACATTTTAAAAAACCGTCCGTCGATTAATGAACGTGACACGGCGGTCAAACTTTCTATTGTTGGTTAAAGTGTTTCATAGTTTTTGTTTTATTACTGTCTTTTCTTTGTCTTTTATGATGTCAATATTTTATCTGTTGGCTTTTTCAGAAAATTATAGTTTAGAAATATTTTTTAATACTCTGACTTATTCTTTTTCAGAACACTGAGGATGGATTTTTTATGATCCGAAACGTTTGTTTTATATCATGATTTTCTTAACTACGTTGGTTTTCCTTTTCATCCTAAAATTTATGAAACATTTTCGTATTAAGTTAACTTTTCTTTCCTCAAAAATTATTTGCGCTTAAGCTCTTAGTTACATCGTTACATTGTGGGTTCGCAATTTAGTCGAATATTGTGGCCCTCTGTTTAATGCAGCGTCTTAAAATACAAATGCCTCATTTTGCGTGCGGTCCGTATTCATTAGTGCCTGCCAGCAAATCGCACACCGGAAGCTTCATAACAATGCATGAGATGCAGCAGGCTTACAGCCTAGATCGCGTGCTGCTTCACTGCATCTATTTGCTCCATAATTCGCTTCAAAGTGGGAGTGTAATGCACGGAACCTTGTGCGACCTGCACCGAGCAATAGTTCCATGATAGCTGAGCGTATCCGGGTAATTTCTATAATTTGAAGCACTAAATCAGGTTGTGGAGAATATCGGCCCGAAATTACACTTAATCTCTAATGCAGCCATGTATCATTATCAGGTTCTTCTGTAACACTCCAATTTACGGACCAGGAATGACTCATTTACGCACAGAATAAATAATTATCTTCTGTTTTGTAGACAGAAAGTACAATTGGATTCGTATAATATTACTTGGAGGCCTCGTTTATTCACCGGTTTTGAAAATAATTAACTGGAAAATTATGCTCTCCAGCGAGCAAGATCGGTAACCTTAAACGCGAAATCGTCCTGACATTACCTATAGTTCATCGAAAATGTACGATAATATAGGTCAACAAAAAAGTAAATCAAAATAATACGTGATACGCAAATTTATTGAGAGATATAATTACACACGAGAGAGATGGAATCAGCTTTGCCGTATCAGCCCATGACATAGAACAATGCATCACGACACAATGACTGATGACGGTTTTGAGGCAAATTCATTGCTGGTGTATGACCGTGGTCTTACGTGAGGAGGAACCGCGGTCTACTGGATGTGGCCAATTTTCCGAGGGCTCACATCTACGGCAATTACATATCTCACTAATAGGATCAAGCAACATCATCTGTTCTGTGTTCTTCAATTTTTTCTGTTGATCTACATTTTGTTGTCAATTTGTTTTCAATTTCCGTTTATTCTATTATAGAATAATTGCGCACATTTTGGCAAGGCTTTATTTTCTAACCGTGTTACCTTCATTTACCGACTTAAGAGAACCCTACCCATTCCAAGCCACAACGGACATTCCACTGTCAGATTCAGTATTTCCAGTGTCGTATTAGGATTTTTTCGCAGAGATTTATTATTAAATATGAAACGTTCATTAGATCCACTCCAATGTTTCTTATAGAGCCTCTCCTTATTACACAAGCCCCACGCATCTATTGACGTATCAGACAACGTCGAACTGTCGGAATATATATGCCTAATCATATCTAAACTATTAGGCTGGAATTTTCGAGCATAAATTAAATCAAATATACCATATATTTACTTCTCATACATGTTTGCAGAATATCTGCAACTTAGATTAAGTTTATTTTAATGGAAATAAAATCTAAAATTTACATGGAACATAATCATAGGAAGTAAATAATTCATCAGTGAATATTCATACTATTAAAGATATAGCATTCAATCGGATGAGGAGACAAAGTATACTCAAATTTCGCATCCCCCATGAGACCAAATTACCTTCGAACATTTATAAGCCACCAAAACTGATGTCGTTGGAAGTTTTTACTTTCCACGCAGTCCCGTCCCAGAGCCTGTGGAGCTGCTGTTCAACGCAACTGCTGTACAATAAACCGAGCGTCAGTCCGGCCAAGCGTCAGAGCTGCTATTTGGTCAGGCCGTTGTCAGTTTGGCTCCAGCACTTTTCAGCAGCACTTCAAGACTCGCTTCGAGATACTCTTCGTTCTCAGCTGCAGGCGGCTCAGCGGTTCTAAAACTTTCTACGGTCATACAATCCGTCAACCTGGACCCCAAAATTCTCTGGGGAATTTTAACTTTAAGAAAAGCACAAGATGAGATCTTAAACCAGAAGCAGCGGGGAGACAACAACAGGCTACTGAAATCGCATGGACGACAGACACCCGAGGCCCTCGGAGGTTCATCCTTTTCAAGTAAAATAAGGTCTTTTCGGGGGCTGGTGTGAGATGTGGGTGCTCTGCTCCTCATAATATTATATCCGCAAATGAATTAATATTCAACTTAAAACTCTTCACAACTTAAAAACTCTTTAAAACTTGAAAACTCTTTAAAACTTAAAAACTCTTTAACACTTGAAAACTCTTTAAAACTTAAAAACTCTTTAAAACTTGAAAACTCTTTAAAACTTAAAAACTCTTTAAAACTTGAAAACTCTTTAAAACTTAAAAACTCTTTAAAACTTGAAAACTCTTTAAAACTTAAAAACTCTTTAAAACCTAAAAACTCTTTAAAACTTAAAAACTTTTAAAACTTAAAAACTCTTTAAAACTTAAAAACTCTTTAAAACTTGAAAACTCTTTAACACTTGAAAAATCTCTAACACTTGAAAAATCTCTAACACTTGAAAACTCTCTAACACTTGAAAACTCTCTAACACTTGAAAACTCTCTAACACTTGAAAACTCTCTAACACTTGAAAACTCTCTAACACTTGAAAACTCTCTAACACTTGAAAACTCTCTAACACTTGAAAACTCTCTAACACTTGAAAACTCTCTAACACTTGAAAACTCTCTAACACTTGAAAACTCTTTAACACTTGAAAACTCTTTAACACTTGAAAACTCTTTAACACTTGAAAACTCTTTAAAACTTGAAAACTCTTTAAAACTTAAAAACTCTTTAAAACTTGAAAACTCTTTAAAACTTAAAAACTCTTTAAAACCTAAAAACTCTTTAAAACTTAAAAACTTTTAAAACTTAAAAACTCTTTAAAACTTAAAAACTCTTTAAAACTTGAAAACTCTTTAACACTTGAAAAATCTCTAACACTTGAAAAATCTCTAACACTTGAAAACTCTCTAACACTTGAAAACTCTCTAACACTTGAAAACTCTCTAACACTTGAAAACTCTCTAACACTTGAAAACTCTCTAACACTTGAAAACTCTCTAACACTTGAAAACTCTCTAACACTTGAAAACTCTCTAACACTTGAAAACTCTCTAACACTTGAAAACTCTCTAACACTTGAAAACTCTTTAACACTTGAAAACTCTTTAACACTTGAAAACTCTTTAACACTTGAAAACTCTTTAAAACTTGAAAACTCTTTAAAACTTGAAAACTCTTTAAAACTTGAAAACTCTTTAAAACTTGAAAACTCTTTAAAACTTAAAAACTTATCGAACGTTTGCAAGACTTTCATAAACTTTGAACTGCAAATTTATCCTAACATTTCCAGTTGTCTACAAACTTCGACTACATTCAAATAATTTGTTATCACCCAGGTTGTTCGGGTCTGTGCCAGCGGCGGCGAGTCCGGTGCCTGCATAGCTCTTCTGAATCGATCTATCCCGGATTTTCGATCTTGCAGCAGATTTTATGAGCACCTAATTTTAAATTTGTTTATAAAAACCTTGCACAAGTATAATAAATTACTGAAGCTGGAGCAGACTTTTGTACCTTATTCATTCTGTTGCAGCATTTTGTACTACATGCTTTATGGCGAAGATCATGCGCTAAAAAGTTTTCCCCCGTTGATTAGGAATACAGACGCGAATGGAAAAATCGGTGGAATTTATAGCTTGTTGGGGAAAGCTTATGTAGGAGTGATTCAATTTATAAAAATACAAGACCTTTCAAAAATCTAGACTTCTAAACAGCACTCCCCTCCTGGTGATAAATTTAGTTATAGCATAAACTTGGAAGGGATAGGAGAAATGTTTTTTTTTTGTGGGTGGTAACAGGCAAATGGAGCTCTTTCAGCTGTGATCACCCAACACACAGCTTTACTGCCTCTTTCTTGCCTTTGTGTTAGACTTTACGGAAAATACTCCTCGATGACTGGAATTTTTGGAATTATGCTTTACCTAAAGGTGCATGGCATGCCGAGAAGCAAGTAGTGCCATACTGTGCGAAAAATGCAGTGACGAGAATTTCTATCTTTCATAAATACTACCACACACTAATTAGAACAGATAAGAGTGTTCACGGGTCATCGAAGAGCTCTGAAAAGAAAATGAAGGAACGATTCTCACTTGCTTTAACCAGCAACTCCATACAAATTTATTTCTGAATATTCTAAAGAGATTCATCTGGGTACTAAGCAATAAGAAGATTCAGAACCGAGTGAAACTAAAAGCAAATCGATTATGCACTGGTCGAAGAAATCGGTGAAAGTTTCAACTATCATCAGTTTCCAAGTTTGGTGTAGTAGTCGAAGAATTCGAACTATAAAGGAAACGCTGAATGGTTTGCCGACTGAATTTCCCGAAACAATGGCTTTAGCAGATTATCCTTTATCGAAGGTGTGTAGTAGCGCGCTACATGTTGCGGCTGCTACATTTTTAGTAGCGGTGGAGGTAGGGGCGCTTCATTTTAAACTATGTAATGGTAGCGCCCGCTGAATATTTTAGTAGCGATTTGAGGTTTTGCCGCTATAACGCTACCGTTACATTCACAATTTAGTCATATTTTAGAATAAACTGTAAGAAGGATTTCGGTGTAGCACTGTTAACTTGTTACCTGTGTATAATCGTATACGCTGTTGCCTGCCTTTTTACAGTCTGATTGAACCTCTCGGATTTCCCTGGCAGGCTGCCACCGAGAAGATATCCAATTTATCACTATACGGCTTTCAGCTAGGAGGATACTGGCATCATTTAAAACTTTTTGTACACTACGAAACGCCAATCCCCACTATTGCTGCTGTGGAGAGGATGTTTTCTTAAGAAAGGAAGTCCTGAAATCAGAGCGTGCAAGCTTGTCAGATAACCATTTTAAAATGCTAGTATTTCTAAAGGGAAAAGTTTAGTAACTAAATGGAAATAATATGCTGTGTAGTATGCATGCGACTACTACGATATCTCACATACCGTTTAATTAAGTTGAAGTTGGGATGGAACTGGTTAAGTATCTGGTTTTTGATTGGTATATGCTGATCGTTTTTCCGATTGATTGAAGTTGACATCCATGTAGATATCCCTTCACAAGCGGGAAGAAAAATTACTCCCTTTCCAAGGCAAACGTTAAAATTGGACGACCGTCACACGTTTTCGTGAATTCGGCCGTATGATCCTTAGAGTATAAGTCAAAATTTAGAGGTGGTTCGTGTGTACCTGAAGAATAATTAGATTAAAACAAGACACTACGGACATTTATGTAGTGTTTATGTTTGTTAAAAACCCTCTAAAAGCTTCATATGTGCTTCGTGTCCTTGAAAAGGGGTCCGGTGACGCCATGTATATTTTCTCAAGTCTTTTGCCTCTTTGTTCGAGTACTCGTGTAATTAATTGCTTCTGCTGCCATTGCTTAGACAAAATATTTATCCATCTTATCGAAAATATCAACCACATTCACAGTGCAGAAGTGGGGAGCAGGACGTGTATTTTTTTTCCTTCCTTTTTCTGCGCGCCCTTCTTTCTCTCCATCCTTTTTCTGTTCACCCTCATTCATTTCCTCCACCCTTTTACCCGCTTTTTAAAGCTCTAAAATCAATTACTGGGCGTATCTCCCACTCTTTTTCAAAAACAATAACTGGGGAATTGTAGTCTGACATGGAGGGTTCAATAATTCCTTGTGAGAGCATATGCTTATTTACGTAAGCTAGCTCCACCTAATATTTATGAGGAATGCAGTAGGGGGGAATATTTAGTACTGATGCATTAGCTATAAGCACAATTGTGTGTTTCATTACATTCGTAACACCTGTAGTCTCGCCTTCTAGCATGATGACGTCTCGAAAATTGTTTGACACGTCAATCAATAGTGGTTTTGAGTCGTAACAAAATACGTCAACAATCGTTAATGGACGACGTACGTCTTTCGATACAATAGGCACATCCTTAACTTGTGCATAAGCTTCCCATTCCTCAATACGGGGACAATGACAATTCTGCCCCAGTTCGTCAACCTTCAACGAAAGCTCTTCCTTAGCCATGACATTTACGTTCTCACCACGACAACACAAGATGACTTCAGTTGAATTCGACCGATCAATATGCTCAACACAATTTGCTTCCTTCAAAGCTTCTTCTACAGAAGTCAGGTAAACCCCTTTTTCTACCTCTTCCTCATCTACAGCTTGCAAGTTGCACAACATACCATTGTCGCTGAAATAAATAGCATCATCTGTGCCATTCAAAATTAAAAGTGGCATATTACCCTCCTTCCTTATCGTAACTAGGGATAATAAATAAAATAGCAAGGATAGTCGCTTTTAAAAGACCCATTTTCAGTTAGTCGTTTAATAAATAGAAGAACCTAAAATGATATATAAAATTGAACGTTTCGACTGCAGGAGTCATCTTCAGCATTAACAAGATCTATGGAAGACAAAAAATACATTTTATTGAAAATAAGTGCAATGGTAAAAACAAATAAAAAGAAGTGGACGAAAAAGGATGGAGAACAATACTAACATGCTATTAACAGAGGGAATGACGATTCAGTTTCATTTAAAATAGGTTTGTCTTTCATGATAAAAAGAGATTCTAAAATACGAAGGTCTGATTGACTAGATGTGGTTCCTATTATCTGGAAGTTGTCCAAGCGGACTAGCTGGTCGCACTTCTCGGCAAGAGTGCGTACCGAAGAGTGAGGGGGAGAGGCAAGGGGATTATTGGTTCGGAAGCTCCTTCCAGCATGCTCCGCCACACGAATATGGAGGGCCCTTTTTGTGGACCCAACATATTCCGACGCACACAGTGCGCAACAGTATTTGTAAACGACGTGCGAAAGCAATGCTTTAGGGAGCTTATCTTTGTAGTGAAAAAAAGAATTAATTTTATATCTGTTCAACAATATAATCCGAAAATTGATATGCGTAAAATGTTTAGCTAACAATGAAAGTATCTCTTTCTTGAGTTTCTCGGATTGGTATCCAAAATAGGGCAAGCAGAAGTAAAAATCCTTCTTTCCCACAGTTGTTATAGGCAATCGGTTATGAAACTTGACATTTAAAAATTTCTTCATGGCAGAATCTATTAATCTATTAATAATGACTTTATTGTGAAAGAATTGCCGCAAAAATTCCATTTCACAGTGAAATGCATAAAAATTTGAACAGACATTATAACCCCTGCATAACAATGTTTTAACACTATTGATCTTAAAGTTAAAATTACAAAAACTGTAAAAGCTGGTCCCTAGCCCAGTAAAAGTTGGCTTACGATAGACAGAGCTCTGAAATTTGCCATTGTGGCGCGTAATTGTGCAATCTAAAAACGGGAGACAATCAGCAGCTTCAACTTCCATTGTAAATTTAATATTTGGATGTTGGGAATTTAAGTACTTCAAAAAATGCTTACTGTGTGAGCTATCGCGGAATAAAAGAAATGTGTCATCAATATAACGTCTATAGAACACAGGTTTGTACTCTACAGGGCACTGGCTCAACCATTGCTGTTCGTGGAAGGACATGAATATATTGGCAAAAGTCGGCCCTCAGGGGAGCCCCATTCCTAAACCATCTAATTGTCTGTAAAAAACATTGTCAAATAAAAAGAAAGAATTCATGACGGAGAGCTGCAATAAAGTTTTAAACAATGCCCTAGTTAAACCGATGACTGAATCAGTTTGAGCGAATAAAAAGTGCAAACAAATTTCAATTGTCTCCTGCAGCGGTATGTTAGTAAACAAGTTTTCTACGTCAAAAGAAGCCATAAAAAGTTTATCAGCGTTACCCAATTGAACAACGTCATGGACAAAAGACTGCGAATTATCCACAGTATACTCGTTACCGGTGAATGGAGTTAAACAACTCCATTCAACTTCCAGATAATAGGAACCACATCTAGTCAATCAGACCTTCGTATTTTAGAATCTCTTTTTATCATGAAAGACAAACCTATTTTAAATGAAACTGAATCGTCATTCCCTCTGTTAATAGCATGTTAGTATTGTTCTCCATCCTTTTTCGTCCACTTCTTTTTATTTGTTTTTACCATTGCACCTATTTTCAATAAAATGTATTTTTTGTCTTCCATAGATCTTGTTAATGCTGAAGATGACTCCTGCAGTCGAAACGTTCAATTTTATATATCATTTTAGGTTCTTCTATTTATTAAACGACTAACTGAAAATGGGTCTTTTAAAAGCGACTATCCTTGCTATTTTATTTATTGTCAGACTTTGCAAAAAGCAAAACTTAGATGTGTGCAGTAACTAGGGATTCTACGATCAGTAGCCCATTCGGTACAACCTTTCATTTACTAAATATTTACCTGGGTTAGCTTTTCTTACGAAACCGTTGATAATTTTCACTGAATTACCAGGTACCTCTAAAGCAACACAGTGGGCGATTAGTGGTTTTTCCTTCTTTATCTCTTTCATTCGCTTCCTGGCAACTCGCTCGAGGACAACTTTTTTTTCTTTAATTCTCTCGCGATCACTCACTCTGCTGCGGACTCAGGTGCCTTTCTGCGTGCTCTTAGCAACTACTTCTGACATCAAACAGTCGCTGTTGCTTACGAGGTTCATTATCACTTCCTCCTTACTTAGCGTATTCTCATAACCTATTTCGTTGAAAGGAATCTTAACTCCGTCCCACACCAATTAATCGTCTTTGAAATTAATAACTCTATTATTAAAAATGTCCCTTCCTAAAATTAAATCGTGATTAAATTCAGCGTCTTTAATAATCAATGCGCTAGTTTTTGGTACCTTCTCCGTACCAGGTAGCGAGATAGTTGAATCAATCTCAATACTAACAACACTCTTAGCATTATTGCTTCTAATGCTCGAATTCCTAGGTTTCAATTTTTCATTCAGGCTCTTGATTTTACTGTAAATGATGAGGCCTTTATCGCTGCAGCTATCTAACAGCGCTCTTAAATACTGACCGTTGTTATTTAATATCATTGTTGGTTTCTTTGACTTCCTTATGGTAATAAGACGTCCCGTTGTCATAATCGTAGTTGCTAAACAAGCCTCATCTGATTTATCTGGCGATATCCTATCGGCAAGCTCCTGTTCTTACAACACAGCGAATTTGTTGTTGCAGTGAGACAAAGGATCTTCAAATTCGGTGAACTCGTTTGTATCTGGATCCGTAAGGATTAACGAGAGCCTTGCGGTAACCCTCGGGCAAAATCGTCACACGCCTCTACCTACACCTCCTACATTTACTGTAAAAAATTGTCGTGCTCTTTTTCAGGATCTTCGGCATAATGGATCTCATGCCTGCCCCGGCTATTGACGCCTCTGTTTGCGTTGTACCTACGCATGGAAATACGATACTGTCTGATTTCGTCTCCTGACACTTAACAACTTCGAGCGAAGTGCTCCCCCCCCCCATAAACATAGCAGAGACCAACTGGTCTACGGGATTTGCTCAGATCGACTTGTTTTGACCTACAGTTGGCATCGTCAAACCTGAACTATGACATAAACTACAGGAAGGAGACCCACTCGTTCAAGCTGCAAAATTATTGAGAGACTGACTCAAGCTTTCCGCTCGCACTGTATTACATTCTAGGGATCCTATGGCTCTGTCCCCCGCATATCCACTTGATCTAGGATATCTGGGGTTCCTGAGCCAAGGTCGGGGATACGACTTGCGCCCCGGGAAACGGCGGCTACGGTAATTCGAGCCATAATACACTTCACTCTCCTGAATGGGTACCTGCACGTCAACGTCATCTTCCGTCTCGCTTTGAACGATCACCAAAAAGGTCTCTCAGGTCAAGTACTGAGTCGTTAAAATTGGTTTACTTCTCGGATGATTTCGGAAGGCTGCACCTATTCGGGCCAATAACTCCTCTGAGGTATTGAACAACGTGTCGAAGATTTTCTAGCAAAATTTTCATCAAGTACAGGTTCTAGCACATTTATTGCTGGACTCAAATCTATTGAATCTCCTAAGAACCTTTTAAATACATTCTGATTTGCACAAGCCCTGAAAAAAGGGTGCATCTGCCATGCTATTGGTGCCGAATTCATCAAGTGTTCCGACAACTTGCAGATCTTAGCGAAAACGGTAACTAACTGAGTGACCAGACTTTCGTTCCTGATGCAAACGCGACTGATTCAAATCACATGCTAATGCGTGTACAGATTTCTCGCCTTTGGCGACATATATATCGCCCAAAATTTTGAGAACAACCTCAAAAGAGCACTACAGATTTGAGTTCACGAACTTGGAACCTATTAAATTGAAATCTCCTACTTGTTTATGGGCCGAGCGGACCAACAACTCCTTTTAGCATTATGGGAGTTTACGTCAGGTAATAAAGTCATATACACTTTTAAATGTGCGACGTGCGTCCTGAACGATTTATTTTCACAAAATTCTGTGGCATCCCTACGCCTAAGCCCCCTAAAATGCGAAGTTCGGCGTTAGAAAGAATGGTCATCGTCCTAGGCATTGGCGCTGCTACCTCGAGGGCTAAGACGGGGCTGCTGGTGGTACTCGTCATTATTTGGTGCAGCCGCACCGGTAATCGCAGGTTCAATCATAGTCGACGTCGTGTTACTTGTCAGCACGGAATCGGGGTACCGAGGTACAACCTCTCGTTGTTTTTGTCGTGGTTGACCTTATAAACTCCCGCGAGTCTGAGTCAGACATATTGGACTATTATTGAAATTCAATTTTACACAAACATAAATACCACAAATGAACGCAACAGGAATTTACACTATACCCATTAAATTAAAAAATTAAAAGGAGTCATAAACACAAAAGAAATAGCGGCACTCATTTCCAAATGCTATAGCTATTTTCGCACTGCTTTCGTTCACGACTGCCATGACTGCGCTTGCAGAGCACGACTGCATGCTCGCTGTCAGAACGCAGAGCACCTCACGGCCTTGAGCCGATGCACAAAAAAGAACCTATCTGTGGACAAAAAAAGACTGACTGACTGCAACGGGCTGCCAACCAACTGCACTGCACAAGTTAATATTATTTATTCTTTTTCGAAACTTAACTCGTATCTGTAGATTTGAAAACGCTCGCCCGCTGTAGACGCTCGCTATTCACTGTTGTTGTAGACGTACGATGGGACTGTAGACGACCCCGTAGACGACGTAGACGTTCACTCTTCTCAGGATTTCAACAGAACGTCAACCCAAGAACCACCTCGAGCTCCTATTCTGCGTCGAAGGGTAGGACCCGCGTTGGGAACGTAGCTCCTTCCCACGCTGATAGTTGAAACGTTGTGCGGTAAGTGATCAAGACTAAATACGGAGACCTGAAACTAATTTTCAAAATAGGTGTATGTCGCTCCCGTATTGTATTCGCACAGTTTTGGGCTATCACTTGGCACCGCACTTATTCCACAATCTTCTTTTCTTGATAATTTTTTAAATCTCTTCCCAATCTTCCTAACGAATCTTTTCGTGGGTCCGCCGAATCTGGCCACCATATAACACTCCCAAACGTGGCGCTAGGGAGTAGACTGCTTGGAGGATGAGATAAACGCACTTTTTTCGCGTAGGGGAGGTATATGTATCACGCCAAAACGTGGCGCTAGGGAGTAGACTGCTTGGAGGATGAGATAAACGCACTTCTTCTCGGTTTACGTTTACTTGGTACGAGCGGAGGCGGACAGGTGATATTACAGACACAGAGTGCGCGCACCGATTAGCTCCTATACTCGAATGGCCGGAGTTCATATGTGCACGCACGCACACATACTCTAATTACGAGTAGAGCTCTGCAGCAGTTCTACATTTTTATGCTAGCATCATTTGTCGAGCTGAAAGCTTAAATTTTTGAAAGACAAGCAATATTAACCGATTATGAAGCATTCAACTAAGGTGTAGCCATTCTTCGTAAAGTTCATCTCATTATACATATTTTCATCATGCCTGACTAGTACTAGTATAGAGTCGTGAGTACAGAAAGCTAGTAGCCCAAAACAGTCGAATATCTCTATTATTCGCTGAGAGACACATGTTCTATAGTCGCCGAACTTTGAATCTGTTTTCTGACGTTTTAGAACAGCGACGCATGGTACCCTATGATTCGAGGGGCCTCATATAAGCTAACATCTTTCAACCTACTGTCTTCTATGATGGAGAATATCAAGATTGTCTTGTTCCGTGGCACTCCCTTCAAAAACCTTGTTCCTTTCGTGTAATTATCGTTTTCTTTTTTAGCCAAGGATATCTACCATTCTGTGCTATATTAATGAATTCATGATCGACAAGATTTTGTTAAAAATTTCCCCAAATACGTTCAATGTTCCATGTGTCGTTTTTGCCGCATGCAATTTTAATCTTATACCAATAAGTTCCCTTACCACTTCAATTCTTTTTAATCAGGAATAAAGCAAACAGATTATATACTCTATTAATTCTCTGTTGTGCACTGCTGGGAGGATTGTTTGGCCTCGACACAGTTTTTGTCGACATACAGTGAATGTTGCTCCTATATAAAGGCAAATTTACAGTCGGAACAAGCTATCAGCTCAACCCAGTCTAACTTTTTCGCCGCCTCTTCGAAAAGTATGCACACGGTTCGCCGAGTCGTATGCTTATTTATGCATGATTATCGTCACCAAGGCGGCGATATATAGCCGACTTTATCGTCGCCAAAGACCTCTTTTGCCGCGATAATTATCGCCGCCTCGAAAGCATAATTGTGCATAAAGTTACATGACAGAAGGCAAATGAAATGCATAAATATGCATGATGTTGTAAACAATACGCATTTTCATAGCACGGTACACATACGTAAATACGTGTATTTCTGTGCGCCATTATTGAAATTCGTGCGTACCGTGAGTATTTTCAGCTATTATGAAGCATTCCCTTTCATTCGAAGTTAACGCTTCCTCGAAAGCATGATTGTGCATAAAGTTGCATGACAGACGGCAGATGCAATGCATAAGTATACATAATATTGTATACAGTACGCATTTTCATAGCACGGTATACAGATCTGTATATGAATGTATTTCTGTGCGCCATTATTAAAATCCGTGCGTACCGTGTGTATTTTCTGCTGTTATTAAGCATTTCTTTCCAATAGGAGTTATCGCTGCCTCGAATATATAAATAAGCATAATAAAGCGAAAGGCGGCGAAAATATAGCATAATTATACATTTTTAATAGACTATTGAAATTCATGAGGTTCAAATAAATCAACATCATCACAGATTTTATATATGGTCATCCATTACAAACTGATATCAACAAGTTTCACAAGTTTCACCGAAATATCACAGAGAATTTATAAATTCTTTTCTTGTTTATAAGTATCACAGAGTTCGGGTAAAAAAACATCACAGGATACTTCAAAAACTCAAGAAGAAAGTAGTAGGTGCTGAGGTAAAAGATAGTAGTGAACTTACATTTCCTGCGAAGTGACCCACAGGTGGTCAGGTAGGTGATTTTCATAGTGCTGCTGACCCACCTGCAGTCACTAACTCATTTTTTATAAATACTTAATGAAACTTAAATAAAAGCCCAATCCAATTAAAGTTTGCTATTTTTAAAGTTGATTACCACAATTTACTTTTAATTTGAATTCAATATTGAACTTCATTTTAACCCATCGCAGTTAACGTGTTAAAAAAGATGGTCCGTAACAAAATAAACGCATACTATTTTAAAAAAAAGGAGGCTATACACCATTAGTTCGGGCCCTTATTTTGTCCCCCTAGGACAAAATCATTTGAGTAATTTTTATTTTTCAATATATATCATAGTATGAGTTTCACTGATCACAGCAAGAGTCCCCACAAGAGGAATATTCCAGGGACCATTTAATATAAAGAAGTACACGGGGATTTTATGCTCAAAGTCAAGTTTCGCACAGGACACCCGGTGCTAAGAAAAATAGGAAAGCAATTCCTAAAACAAGAAAAACTTTCAATAAAATATTAAAAGCTACTGAAGAAATAACGGAACCAAAAAAATACTGCGTACCAAAATAAAAGACTTCCTATGTAACAAAAAGAATGCATACTCTTACAGTTCTGATACATTCTCCTTCTGAAAAAACAGGATCGTTGAAAAACATATACTACTTACTCTACATGAGAATTTTACCGCATTTGCAAAACTCAGTTGCTAATGATAAATAGTTGGATTTATGTAATCGAAAAAATCTTAAAATGAGAAACAAACATAAGCAGATAAAATTATCAGTTAGTTTAAGCCTCCCTAGCCCCAACAATAGTGTTTCTACGAGAGAAATAATGAAGGGACCAACTGGCATGGACACGAAAACCTGGAATCTATGCACTAGTGTGTTCCCACACAAGATTCCCTGAACATAGAAACAGCATGTCCGGAAGGAAGTTCAAACAATACAAAATTTCAAGAAGAAAGTAGTAGGAGCTGATGTAAAGGATAGCAGTGAACCGAAAATAGATGATCCTTGACAGAACAAAAAATACGTTATTTAAACAAGAAGAAGTCCTACTTAACCTTTAGCTTGGGCACTCACATTGCCTCTCTGCATGGGAATGCTACATCCCAAATATGCAATAGTATCACTCTGAGGGGACAAACCTACCCAGAATGTCGGAATTTAAGCCACATCCGTTAGTCTAAACGCAACATTAGACACTTATTCACTGTCTGATTCCACAAGATTCGACGAAGGCACGAGCTCAGCTGCATCAGTGATGCTCGGTGATGGGACAGTGTCATTTGATTCGGTTGTGGTGATGGTGCTGATACTGGTGGTGGTTGCTATTCCTGCAGTCTCTGTAGCACCTGTTCCACGGTGATGTCTACTTCCATCCCAGTCCACCGATCCACGCAGACCTCGTTGCGTAGCGACTGCGATATCTTTGTGGTTAGTGAACCCACCGGCTGCCAACACTTCTGCAAAATACGAGAACAACTTAGTTCCGTGATGGATAAAGTTGTACCAATACAATAGTGAGTAAACATATATTACATACGAGTCGTAGACTAAAGAATGATTTACTAATGTTCATATCAATGATCACTTTATTATTATGACATAAGAAAGTTTTAGCCTCTCTTAACCATGACAAAGATGTTCCAAGAGAGGAAGGATGAAGACACCATTTAGTATCGAGTTGAGGGAACGCGGAATATATGGAGCAAATGCATAGAAACAGTAAGCTAAGAAAGATCATGAAACGAAAATAACTTGAAGAAGTAGTAGGTGCTGAAAAACAAGACAGCAATGAACCGAAAAAAATGATGGTCCGTGAGAAAGCAAAAATCTATTGTATATAAACAAAAAGAAAGCCTACCTAACCTCTAGCTCGGGCCCTCACATAATCCCCCGGGGAGCAATCAATGATCCCTATTTCGAATGGCAAGAGTATTTATGTTCTATCGCAATTGTGACATTACAGATAATATAACAGATATTAGATTATGATACGTGAAGGATAAAGGAATGCCAATCTTCAAGTTTCAGTTCCTTTGTGCTATACAGAATTTATGGCTTTCACAGCTGATTTCACGTGACAATCAACAAGGAAAAGAAAAGCAGATTAATTTTAAAAAGAACTACCTATTTCTGATGCACTGGTATTATTTTTTTTATCTTAAAGAGATTTATTTGAATAGGTTAGTAGTCTACATAAAAATAAGATTATCAGGGAGGGTACGAACATTTCTCAGTAAAAACTGCTTACCATAAATGATGCGCATTGCACTGTGGTCCTTGAAGGCAATTTTCGACTGCTGCCTCCGATGACCAAGTCCTGAGAAGCTGAACTGCATCGCCAGTTCTCTGGTGAACAGGCGCTTCAAAATCCGTCTCACGGACTCAGAAACGCTTACTCGTACGAGACCTTTGAGAGCTACCGGCTGAAAAAAAAAATTTCATTAGATTCATATTTTACCTAGGTTTTAGTACAGCTTCATATTCACACTTAACCTGGCTTGCACTATAGTCTCGTGACCAAAGACAAATTAAGAAAATGACTACCTGAATGCACCATTGATGTTTCAATTTAATTCAATATTGGTCCATTTCTTATTAAAGCTTAATACTGTTGCAAGGTTATGGGCCTTCATGTGAAATGCCTCTGTATGGCCTTACATAAGAAATTGTTTCTTGGAGGTAATTTAGTAAAAACTTCCATGAACAATTTATCTTAGATATTTCTTATGATGTTTACAATACTTCAGAGATTATAGATTATAGGTTAGTTAAAGCCTCCCTAACCGTTACAAAAAAAACGTATCAAAAAGAGGAAGGAGGAAGGCACCATTTAGTATGGAATATAGGGAATGCAGAATCTATGCAGAAGGGACATAGAAACAGTAAGGTGGGAAAGAAGTTCATGAAAATGTACATTCCTGTGCTGTAACTCATCCAAACAATAAAAATAAACAATGAAATTCATTATTACTTCTTTGATCTAACCTGTATATAAAAAGTAAAGTTATCTGTTCATCTAGGAACAGCAACATCTATGTATGAAATAAAAATAATTCTATTTAACTCACTAGTTCATGTTGCTTCACAAGAATGTCCAGTTCTTCCACTGTCTTGGCTGGTCCAGGTAAGGGCTCGTTGCTTGAAGGTTGGGGCTTTCTCACCTCGTCTAATTTTTGTTCAAAGACAGCCGACCGATGCTCCAACTTCTTGAATTTCTTTGACAGTAAATCTGCAAATTCATCTTGTTGACTGCTGATGCGCTTCAGCCCAGTTTGTAGATCGTTGACATTACTTGCCACTTTGTGTAGCATGCCCATCACATCAGTTAATGTGCACTCATTCCTGTAGATAACAAAACTTCATCAACTACAGTATGGTATATCTAACTGCCCTGAATTCCAAAGTGATAATGGTTAAACAAGTGGAATACATAACTATTCAATTTCAATACCAGAGAAGTATTTATGATACGAATTCAGCCTTCCTATATCATGAAGTTTGAAGAAAGGTTATGATAATTAGAAAGTTTGTAAACAATTCAATGTTAATGTGAATGAGGAAAGTCAGGGTAATGGTATCATGCTTCATAGAGGATATCTCACCGTGATGAACTGGGAGGATGGTAACTTTGCACCAGTGATGACACTTGAAACGAGGGAAGCTGTGTGTCGATGGTGGCACATGCAGAATCATCTTCGGTGGCTGAAGAAGGATAACCTCCTAGGTATCCTTTTTCCTCACATCTGGCTTGTGAATCTGGGAGATTGAGAATACATTATGTATGAGAAAAAACATATGAACAAAAACAAAAACATGACAAAACATTGAGAAAAAAAATGAGAAAGTTAGATAAAGATGAACAGCAGAACTCCCCTTGCTACAAGCTTACTGCTGAATAGAAAGACGGTAAATATTGATTAAAAATAATAAATATTGTTTTGCCAATTGATGGACAGCACAGAGTGACACAGAGTAGAGCAAAGAAATAAACATTTGTTTTCATGGGCCAAGGTGCTAATGATAATTAGTATGCAAGTAGTATAATTATTTTAAACCCAATCTTAATGTAAAATATACCTGTATCTCAGAACAGTTGCTACCTTTGAAAACAGTGTTTGTGGAAACAAAAATCCAAAGCAAACTACTGTACATATCAAAGTATTAATACTAATTAAAGGATGCCTAACACATGATGGAGATTGAAAATTCTTCACTAAAAAAATATATATATGTTTTAAACACTGCTGGAAATCATGAAAAGTGCACAACGTATAAAATAATAATTTAAATGACTTATAAGAGTGAAGGGGTCATCAAGTAGGGACACACGGACACGTTCACCGGAAATCTACGCACCAGTGTATTCCCTCACACCATTCCCTGCACATACAAACAGCTTTCCAGGAAGAAAGATCAGACAAGATAATAGTTCAAGGAGAAACTAGTAAGTGCTGAAAAAACTGATGGCAGTGAGACAAAAATATGGTCTTTACAACAAAAAATATTACAAATATTTCAACAAAAAGAAGGGATACCAAACCATCAGCTCTAGCCCTTACATTCTGTCACAAGGGGAACTACGTCCCATAAATACAATGGTGGCATCCCCTGAGGTAAATAATCCCCTGAGGATTATTTACCGAATAATTTTTAGTGACAAAGTAACTTTATACTCACTTGAAGTAGCAACAATGTTTGTGACCACATAAGTTCTCCAATGTGGTGATGGTGCCACACAGTCTCTTATTTTCAACTCCAAATCTTCTGAAGGCCAATAGCAAAGAGTCTTTTTCTTCTTTTGTATAAGCCAGCTAGATGGCACCGCTCTATTTGAGCTATCACTAAAGGTAACCATAGAAAATTTCTTTTTAGTCAAAGACATCTCTGCACTTGGTTTAATCTGCAACATAGATCACGGCACAGGTTTACACAGATGTTATATTTTTAAATACGAAGAATGTTCATCAGGCTATTTTTTCCAAGTTCATGTAATGAATGCACTCAATATGGCACATTAGACATCTAAAGCAGCAAAATAGCAATATGCATATTTTTCTTCTGGGTATGCGGTAACACCATGACTTTTTTTGAAAATTCTGCTAGGGTCACAACTTTTTCTTTTCTTCTCCCAGACACTCGATAAATACCTAATGAATTTGACTCTACAGGTTGTTGAAAAAAGTTCTGGCTAGTAGAAAATGCTTGAAAAGAAAAATAAATCTTAGAATTTTTTTGCAGTATCTTCCTAACAATTCCAATCTCACCAGATTGAAGCATCACACAATTATCACGGCTTGGTACTGTTCCAGCACTTAATTTTGTATCATTGACGCGTATGTTTTTATAGAGATTAAAATCATCTTCCTCGCCAATTTTTTTAAGAAGTCTAGGTAAATTTCCACTAGAAATTTTTTCACATGTCTTACTATTCAGCACACTCACTCTTTCTGAAATTTGGTGCAGAGGCTTGTAGCCGGATCTGACGCTTCTCTTAATATGACTTCCAAGATATGATTCATAAGGGAAACATGAAATTGTTTCTAGATTTCCATACTTTAGATAGTCTTGAGGAAGATGTATGATACTATGAATATTGTATGACACAAAATCAACCCCATACAACTGAGCACTTTGCTCTACAAATAGTTTGAGCATTTTTGTAACTTCATTCATGTTGCACTGCATGTTATCTGTTAAGAGATATCTCATTGAAGCTGATAACAGTAAGAAATTGTAAAATTTCTCTTTTGATATTATTGATTCATGAGAGAAAATTACTATGCCGGCATACAGAAGAAATGTTCTGAATTCAGTAGCTTTCCACCTTGAAAGATTTTTAAAGCCACCTTCAAATTTCCTTGAAAAGTCAGATGGGATGCAATTTGATATTGAATTCAGCTGTTCCTCAAATAAGGCTTTTTGGTGCACACTTAAATGACTTTTCTTGGTTTGGTTTGCACTGCTGGAAAATAACCTCTTAAGTATTCTTTTCATGACACCAATTGTACACATATGCATATAATCAAGCACAAATCCTGACACCATTGGAAAATGCAATTCTGACTGTAGTGGCGAGAGCGAATCTATTTTATGATGGCTGATATCTGTTCTTTCGTTGAATGAAACATCAGAGCGAAGAGGAGCGTTGGTATCCAGTAACGTTACATGCCCTCCATGGTACTGACCTGCTTGGGAACAGCGCTCACAACTATTGTAAGCTGTGTGAGTCACTATATTTTTCAGGTACGATCGCATGGGTGCATCACAGACAAATGGCCCTATGTTCAAATCTAGATTTAAGCTGTTTTTTACATTTTGTGTAAATTGCTTAAGTTCTTCAATGAAGATATCAAGGAAGACTTTGGGGGCTGGCAATTGTTTATTAGTGGAATTTGTGGTGAAAATCCCCACTGTCACAATTTGTTTTGGGCATTCTTGAATTCTGGAAAGAATGGGATAAGTTGAGTAAAGTCTGGAGTTGGCATATACTGGGATGCCATCAATATTTACAGCCATGTTAACACGTTCCAAATTTGGATTTTGGACTTTGAGATTTTTCAAAATTTTTGTGAAAGAGATCTGCCAATTCAAAAGCATGGAATATTCCCCAGAATCCATTTTTACTATTTCATATTTCTGACGTTCTTTCAGTCCTTTACTAGTTTTAGGTAGTTCTGGGAAATCCTTCGATAGTTTATGGAGGAGCCGAGTAATGCAATCATTTGGAATGCTTTCTTCATCATTAGCCCATTCTTGAAGGCACCTTTTCAGCTTCAGTGAGCACAAATTTCCACACTGCTGAGTCTGAGTTGAACTAAGAATTTTGCACTCTAGTTCAGGCTTAGTAGTTGAACTGTCAGACTTGCTTGCATCAGATTTTCTGGAATCATCTGACTTGCATACATCAGAGCTGTTTGAATCGGAAGTAACATTTGGGTCATATGGAGCAATTGATATCCTACCCATGGAGCTTGCATCACCAATGTCAAGATTTTCTTGGCACTCACTAGCAGCATTTTCAGCATTATGCTCATTAAATTCAACACATTCAGGAAGTGCCACTTTTTGCTTTTCTGAATTGAGAAGAGCTCCAATTCGCCTTCTTCTTTGTCTGATTTTCAATTCACTGAAGGTTTTTCGAAGCATACTGGACACAGTCCAGACTTTCCAATTTAGTGAAAGATAGTTCCTACTTTTTCTGAATAAAATGATACAAATATGATGGAATAATATAAGAGAAAAATGTAACTTTAAAACTTTCAATAAGAATCAGCTGGTTTTAAGTAAAAGCTCCTGCACTGTGAAAAGAATTTTTTACACACATCATGTTTAGTGTAGTACTGAAAAGATTACACACACAAAGAAATATGGCTCAACCATATAAATACTTAACATGCATATTTCTCTCCAAAAAATTTAGATTTACCATAGGAGTATTAATTCAATTAGAAAACATTTTGATATGTAATGAGTGGCAGCTTCTGTAAAAAATACTATTACTTGATAGAAAAACATTATATTGTGAGCCTGTACAAAAAATTGCCAAAATATAAAATAGAATAAATAGAATAGATATATAAAATATTTCTCTGAAATGATCCTCAGTCAATGTTTTTTACAATTATTGTTTAACACAACACAGCAACAATTTAGCAGCAAAATTATTGCCTTGCAAGTAAAAACCTTATTCACCCATTGTTTGAATTATTAGATAGACTTGTTCCAAATTTTAAATAAAATATTTTACTATGATACAGTTTAAAAACAATTACTAACAGAACAGAAAATTTTTAACATAGTTATAACACTTACATACTGCAAGTGACACAGTAATGCACAAAAAAATTAAGAAGGGCTATGTCTTAAATGTGTGATAAAAGCCATTCAAAAAACAACCAACTGATTAATTGCCCTTTTCGTAGATTTTTCCCATTTTGTTATTCTCAAGCGGCTTCATTGTTAACCTAACCTAACGTGATACCACTCAGATCCCAGGCAAAGAAGCTCACATTGAGCAAAAATGGCAACAAGAAAAGCAAATACATGTAAATGAGATTTATCAAATTTATTTTACGCAAGAAAAATTCAAATCTAAAGTAACTTCACACAAAGCAAGCATAATTCAAGTTTCTGTATTACATGAGTCAATTTAACTGTTTGAAATGTTGCTTGATACATATATTTAACACTATGTTTACTTGTGCATCAAAAATTTCTTAAAATTAGAATAATTTATCCACATCTTTTGAAAAATAACACCATAGAACTTCAATTATACTTTTGCTTGAATTTTCCAAATGCAGGGGAAGTACTACTAATCTGAACGACGTTTGCAGAACACAGAATTCAAAACATGCCGTACATTATTCAGGCTGCGTACTTGTACACCACCGTCTCATGATTTTAAACGTCAAGTTCATGGCAGGCTGTAAATCACGAAACATTTGCTTACAGAAGCACTTCGTTTTTTGGTCAATGCACCTGTCACCCCAGCACAAATGAAACGATTCAACTGAAAGTAACATTTCTAGCTTTTTCTATTATTTACGATCAAATGTTACCCAATCACACAATATACTGTTTTTAACCACAGCCCAAGCTACACATCACCAAATACCAACTGCAATGTCACCCGTCTTCGCGCCAATTTTCACAAATACCAACCTTCGAAAATGTAACAAAAGTCAATCAGAGCAGCCAACAGAATAATCAAAAGATAGCTTGCAATTCCAGTAGTTTCATTTATGAATCATAAGTACAGTGAAATAACCTAAAAGAATGTATTTTTATGGGATATTGAACTTTAATTAAAGAAACGTAGCACTTGAATGAGCTCTGTAACATTCTTTTTCATGATTTAGGTAGACTTTCATCATATGTGTTCCTTATTTTAATTTTTCCTCTCTTTCTCAACTTGGAAGCAGCGTATTTAACAATAATTTCAAATATAATGTAGTATCTTGGAATTTCAGCAAGATATAAGGTTTTCTGTACAGAACTTGAAGATCGATTTGCCTAGCCGTAAACCAGGCAAGAAGAGGATAGCAAAACGAACAGCAGGACAACTGGTATTGTACTGATTTCTAGTTCACACAGCTTGCTCTTAAGTCTAGTTCGAACAATGAGCTTCCGCCCTATCCGGCGCTCGTAAATACCAGACGCGCATCGTCTGTTCCACCGGAATCTCTATCTATACATGTGACCGTGCCGAGCGAGCGAGACTCATAAATCTCCGCAGCCGGAACCTCCATAAATAGCAATGCAGCATAAATAGCAATACACAAGTGTGTGCAATATTTTGAAATGAATGTAAAAATTTAAGCAGCGCAGTCGCACTTGTAGTTTGAATTTTTTTTGCATTTTTAAGCAAAATGTTGTATAAAAATTTTTACATTGAGCGGCGATATAGATCGATAAGTAGAATAGCCGCCTTTTCGGCGATAAAATCGCTTGAGTGGACAAACACAGACAATTTTTGCATTTTTATGCAAAATTTTGTGTAAAAATGCATACATTGAACGGCGATAAAAATCGATAAGTAGAATAGCCGCCTCTTCGGCGATAAAATCGCTTGGGCGGCGATAAACATGCATGCTCCGGCGAAAAGGTTAGACTGGGAAAACGGCCACAGGGGCAACACTTGTGACCTTCCACACGAATTCAATCGTGAAAGCTTGATTAATCGTATGCGTACTGTTGGGGCTGTGCTTGTTTCCGAAACAGTGAGAGTTTGTTGAAAAATTTTTCTCTTCGATAGCCCCAACAAACGTTGAAAGCCTTCCAGTAACTTATATTATTCGTTCATATATACCATCACGCGATCTACAGTTGAGCTTTTGAAGCCCACAAACTCTTATGATATTCACACCGTAATTTTGTCTTGTGCTAACATAAGCAATCATTAGAACGAAAGTGAAGCTAGTCCCCTAATTGCAATCAAAGGCATGTTTGTGCAGTGTTTTCAGAATATTTTTTAATCAACGTTTGAATCTCTGGACTTGCTTATCGAAGCAGGAGCAAATTAAAGTATTTCAAGCTGTTAGGTAGGCCAATTAAACAGAAACGGTAGTATATCAAAAGTTCCGTGAATACATCGGATGTCTAACTTTATGTATTATCGAATCCCTCTTCATTGGCCGCTTAAAACCAAATCTAAACGATATGCAGTCTTCACATCCATTAAAAATAGCTTCTGTTTAGCATTTTACCTTTTTTGTGTAGTCTTCCTTCAATTTATGAATGTATATTTTTCAGCGTGTTTTTCAAATATCCGCTGATGATGACTTTAAGGGTCGAAACGTTCGTTTTTAACAGAAATGTCTTTTAAATCGATAGGCTTTGCTATTACCTTCATTGCTAGAATTGAAGATATAAAACCCTTTTTTGCGCAGTATGTTTAGTTAAAAACGAAGTCATTTCATTTTTACAAATGAAACCCCTACCTTTAACCAGTACCTTAATGTTCTTGGTCATTAAATATTGATGATTATCACTCTAAGTTTTCTTCTCACACTTTACATAGTACATCATTTTTAAAACATTATTATACGAATAAATTTTTTACTTGTTTAAGTTCATTTCATCACCGTCAGATTATAATCGAACTATTTCACCTGATAAAACTAATGCATGTGCGTGCGTATCCTTTGGAATGTTATATTTGAATTTGGCCTTAATTTTTATGTCAGTTGTAGTGCCTATAATTCGTTCATTCTGTCTGCCGATGTCAAACACATGTATTGCCTATAAATATCTAAAATACCTTTTCGACGGCGCAACCTTCGGGAGAAACGTAACCTGTTGTAGGCAATTGCACAATTATTGTTCTCGAAATCAACTTGGTAAATATGTTCCAGGTATCTTTCACTGTTTAATTGGACATACGCATTTTTAAGTCACTGTGAACAAATAAAGCCTTTTATTAATCATCATGATTTTTTAGTTTGGAATGCCAAAATAACGTATTGTGCTTTGTGGGTTCCTGTACTTGTAGTTCATGTCTATTCAAGGAATTTCTTTGGGAGTTAACAATGATTTGTTCTAATAATCGGCTTAAATAGGCAATTGGTAGAGTTATTTTTTCTTTTATATGTTGATATAATATGATTATATGCTTCATATGCTGGCATCTTCCAAGCTAGTTTATTTATCGTAATTTTTCCATCACTAACATTGTAGTCATTGGCACTGAGACCTTTTTATCAATTTTAAATATGCAGGGTGTTTCAAACCAAAAGGTGCAAAATTGTACTCCGAGTCGAAAATGGCCAAATAAACACTTCATGGTCAATAAAATTTTCAGAAAAAATCGAGTTTTAGAGATGTTAGCTGTTTCTTGTTTTAAAGGATGAAATTTAATTATTACTCACAATATTCATTTTGAATTTACACGGCAAGCACTTCTATCCAATGAGAGTTCACAATAATAAAACTTAGTGTTAGTGATATTTGGTTAAAAAGTTTTAGCAAGAAGGTTTTAGACTGTTCCAGATCGTGCTACCAGGTTACTTTTTTTTTGTTGGCACTGTTCATTTTCAAAGAAACCACTACGTCGGTAACATGAACCATTTAAAAAATGCTGAAATGGCAGATATACACCTTGCTCATGGTGCTTCTAATGGTAATACGAGACAGGCAGCTAGGCTGTACTAAGAGCGGTTTTTTATACAAGCACTAGCACGCGTAGAATTGCAGCAGCTCTAGAGTTGCAGCAGCTAGTGTTAGGAGAATCATGAATGTTAATTTCCATCCATACCACTTTCAAAGAGTTCAAGCATTGAATCCTCGAGACTATGAACAACGAGTGTAATATTCAGAGTGGTACCTCTACAAAGAATTGTAAGAACCTAACTTCCCCGAACGTGTATTGTTTTCGGATGAAGCATCATTCACTCAAGAGGGAGTGTTCAATTCCCACAATGAACATGAACGGGCACTTGAAAACCCTCATATCGTGCGTGGATATTCGTACCAGCAAAGTACAGTGTTAACCCTTTACCCGCCAACGTTCCCATTTTGGGAACATGCATAAAATGTTGCATAGCTTTATGTGCAAATTCAATATTATGATTTTCCAGCTATAGATCTACTCTAGAACGTCAAAACTTTAAGTTTGCACCATAAGTTTTGTCGGAAACATGAAATTATTATTTCTAGGAAATACAATAAATTATCATTTTTGCACTGCTAATTACTTCGTTATTTTTATGAAAAAAATGTATGTAGCGATGTAATATATCTGTATGCTCCAGTACGAGCAAAGAAAAATGACTAATAGTATATTAGACTTGCAACAAATGAGAAATAATTCTATAAAATTGATCAGAAATGAAAACTAAATACATGTTCCTAAAATGGGAACGTTGGCGGGGGAGTGTACCGTGTCATGACAGGTTTCACTCGGCCCACTGTGCGAGTGTCTTGCGACATGTTGTAGTCTGTTCATGCACTTGCTTGTGTGAGATTTTTTGGGCTCTCCCATCATTACACGCCATGGTAGATGTGTTACATGCTTGTGGCCCGCCATGATAACACCTGAGTGAAAGAAAGGGATATGGATGCTGTCTCTTTCTACGGGTAAGTTTCTGTACTTACCTTCTAGATATACTTCACTTATGCGAAAGTGTGTGTCCACCTACTAACTTCGATTCTGGTTATTAGATTATGAATATTCAATCTGTATTCATTTTGAAGAATTATTAGGAAAATTTTGAGGGGATATGGCTCATTAGTAGTTCACTTGTTATTATGGTGGATGGACTAGCATGTAACTCAAATGAAATATTATTTGAAGGATACTGCATTTTACACAACCGCAACCGTGTAACTTTGAACACTAACTGCGATTGAGATTATAATCAGGGAAGTGAAATGCGGTTGTGGTTATGAGGTTGGGGGTTTATAGCGGTTGTAGCGCGGTTGCGGTTGTTCGATCCATTTCTAAAATGGACATTTCTCCCATGCAATGTTTTTGTTCAATGTTATATGCACTCAGAGAAATCTTGACACACCCTGGTACCCAGGTGTATCAACCTTGACGCACTCACAGGTCGGGCGAGAATGTAAAATCACAGCCAGTAAAACAATAAGGTTTCGGTTGCCTATTTAGAGGTTTTGTTGATCCAAATTTCACATTGTCAAGAAAATGTTGAATTCATAAGTCATAACAACTAAATGTAAGCAAATATATGTACAGTTTCTTTCACTTTCGTAGTAAATACGACGAATAAGGGAAAAAACAGTGAGTTGTTGCGTACGTTAGTTTTCACGCATAAACATATTTTTTTCAGTTCATACCAAGATATAAGATATTCACTTCAAGTGACCCGTTTCTTGCTTTTTGGGACTTAGTGTACCACTAGGTAAATTACTTATTCGCATATCCGAATAAATTATTGACAGTTTATGTGTGTCAAAATCTTTTTAAAAGAAAAAAAAACTCATATTGCAAGGTGAAATGTTATCAAGCACTTGTATTTCTCACATATCTCAGGAAGTATACAAATGTATTCAAGCAGTAAAATCTATATCCAAATTCTGCTACTTTCAACCTAACTAAACTAACCTTTAACGACCGCAAAAACTGGGTAAAAATGTTAATGACTAAAATGCAAGATATTAATGCCGATATACTAGAAGGAAATCACTATGAAAAATTTACAATGCAACAATTTTGTTTACGACTCAAGCTTGTCGGTGTAATAAATTAACTTACACTTTTCAGCAGAATTATGCTGTTGAATTAGACGTGGTCTTTTTTCCGAAGATAATGAAGTGTTTGCTAGAGTGAAAACTATTAAGAAATAGCGCATGATGAGTGCAATTATCTTAAGATCTTCGATCAATGATGTATTTATCAAATACTGAAGTAAATAGCTCATTTGTGTTCCTTTCAACTTCGTCAGAGTTAGGGCATTAGCCGCAGCTCACGCAGATATCCCGCGGCCTCGCCACCATGCATGCATGATTAATAAGTATCGGTCAGCCTGTCATTGCGAGTAGTCACGCGTGCATGTGTAATCCGCGAAGCTCCCCATATCTAGCGTACTTTTCGTAAGAAAGTGGAGTCCACTTTCAATATTGCATTCAATTACGTAGCAGTGTGTGTGCGCACATATGCCCCCTTCACCCCATGCGCCTCAGAAGTGTTATAAGCAAGCGGCCCCTCAGGCATAGCGCTCTTTCGGTCCGCGAGCACCTGTAACCTCATCTGTCCGTTTCCGCTCTTACCAAGTAAACGTAACCAAGAAGAACTGCCTTTCATACCCTACAATGCGGCGCGTCTGGACGTCTAGCAGTGAAACAACGTGGCATCTTCATTTCTGCCTCCATGATTTTTGTACCCGGGCTAGTTCATTCGCTTCATGATGATAACCTGAAAGTCAATCGTTCCGAAACCTTGTTAATGTTTTGATTTCATTCCATTTGTAAAGGGGATAAGTATTTGAGCGTGAAATGTGTATTTTATGCACTTGCTGAAATACGGGCTTGTGAGTTAATAGATTACTGGTGACTCATCTTAAAAGTCGTTATGCGACCTTGGCGTTCAAGTTCAAGGTCGCGCCCTCGACGGTTCGAATTTCTTGATCGTTTGCAGAAGAAATTGTGTAATAATTTATGTTGGCATGTGAATGAACGGGTTTGAATTATCGGTAATTAATTTTCGATGTTGCAAATGTGTGAAGAAGTAATTAATTAAAATGAAAAGGAACAGGGATGAAATTCAAAAATTTTTTTTTCTAGAAAAATGCGTACATCTGCAGTCAAAATCATGTTATTATGTTAAATGTAATGAATGAATAATCAGCGACAGTATTATGATGAGATAAAATCAGATATGATATGATTATTTCACTGAAAATTATCATTGATATGAAAATTCATTTAAACGCAGCCATGGTGTATGTATCTTACTTTGAGAAATTCATTTATTTAACCATGCTCATGATATTTCAAATTCAATATTATATTCAACAATGGCCATATGTTTTAAAAAATGGCTTTGAAGAAAACCAAACAAGCTAGTCTAAAACTATATTACCTAACTTTTTGGACTAGGCTAAAGTCATTATTCACACTAAAAGAACCTTGTGAAACCATGAATGTAATTAATTAACAATTATTATTACCTTTAGCCATAATGTTGGATGGCCTAACTTTTTTCTCTTTGTTTGCTTTTCACAAAGACCTTACTTTATACTCATTTTGGTGTGTTCTGTTTCAAAAATATATCCTAATATGTTTTAAGAGTTTTTGATTTATTTTCCAGCGTTTAAAAATGAATTACAGTGTTCCCTTTGTACGTGCAAGTCCAGATATATAGCTTCACTTGAATATTATTCAACTAAACAGAGCATTAGCCCAGCAGTGGCTTTTTAAGATAAATCTTTGACTTATCAATTCCTTTAACTTGTGTTCGAAATGAGTCATCTCCATCAACCGGTGGTTTTGAGTTCACTCAATCAGGGACAAAAACTCATGTAAGTACTACTGCTCATTAAAAGTGCTTCAATTTTCTCTTCATGAAATTCTTATTATAATTAATAAATGGATTAGCCTATATTAATTATTAGGTTATTAACTTTTGTAAATGGTACATAAATTATTGAAAAATGTTTTTCTTCTAATTCAAGTTTAGTAGTGTTTCCTGATTAGTAAGTATGGGAAAGAAAGGCTTTTACCTAAGCGTAATATAGGACCCAAACATAATCAAGTATTTTGTTTGCACGTGAAAGTATTTCTATTTATTTTCTGTAGTTTGATGCTTTTGTACACGTTATTATTAATGTAAATATCTATAAATAATTATTTCATAGCAGCCCTCTCTAGGATATATACCTACAGAATAGAATATGAGAAGACTGTCCTCAGAAAAGTTTGTTATAATGAAATAATTGTGCACAACTTCAACTCATAAGTGCTTGATGATCAATGAGAATTTGAATCTTTGTAACAGTCTACAATTCCCTTTAACATGTTCAGGCTACAGAGGATTTTTCATGCAAAATGAAGAAAAGTGGAATTAACTTCTTTGTTATCTTCAAAATAAATGTTTTGACTTACTGCAAGATATGTGACAGCCGAGTTCAGACTGTATATATATAGATAATCAAAGCAACAAATATGCTGAACATGGAGTTACCAGTTTGTTTTAAGTAATTCATAATTCATGATAGGAAATTCTTGAAACTTTGAGAAAATCGATCCAATCAGAAGTTGATCTTGATAAGAAGATGTGGATAGCACTTTTCACTTTTCTATACAAATAAATGAGTAATAAACATAGTGCCAAGTATATTAGTTTGAATAGGTATGTTGGAAGAAGTACTTCAGTATTAATTTCTAGCCAATAATTATGTCTGACAACATAAAGTTATTGTGTACACTTTCATGTTCCAGAGTAACTGGAATGAACTAATCGTAAATTTTTTTAGGTTTTAACATTGGATTTCAGCATGTATGCTACACAAATTCCGCACACAGCGAAGCCGGGCGAGCGTTGACGCTCGTCAACAAAATGAAAATTTTGGCTATCAGATGTTTCACATTGTGAAGATGAAAATAAAAACAATAATAATTGTTAGACCACAACTCTCAAAATAAGGAAAAAATCATGCGAGAGTATATTTTTCGTTTTTCTTGTATAATAACATATAACCTAAATTTCTTCAGATATGCATTGAATTCGTGGGATTCACTGAGATGGATATCATCGTTGCATTGCGAGGTAATCTCCTGGAAATCTGCAGCTGGAATACTTCAAGTGTCTTGTGAAGTGTCCATACCTTGCGCAGTGAAGACAAGTAAAAAGGCAAGAACTTCATTATATTGTTATTTTGGCAGTTTTCGTCCCTCCATTATTAAAAAAAATGAAAATGAAACATGCGTCTTCATTGTAATTTCATAATTGTTTCTTCATTATGGAGTTAGCGTGCAGAGTAGAGAGTAAATTAGCTGCACTAATGAAAGAAATCCTGGATTTCGCTGCTGTCTTGTAGATAAACATTTTTTAACGAAAATTGACCTAATGTTAAATCATGACCAGTTATTACACATTAAGTCAGGCTTCATATGGAAGAAATTCGAGATTTGAATTTCTAGAAAAATAAGTGTTTAAACCCATCATGTTCGTACTACCATGCGAGGAAATTTATTTTAACCACACGTTATTACTGAAAATGTAGTCGAACGTTATTCTCATAAGCCGTGCATGGATGCTAATGAACTTACAAACGACCAAGCAAACGTTTAAACAAACCAAATCAGGAAAGTTTATTTGTATTCAGGTCAAATTTCTCAAGATTATAAGTGACACACATACTAAAATTTTTATTTTTTTACCCAGGAGCCATTACCGATGGTCATCTTCGACGGTCCAAACATTTGGCTCCAGCCACATGCGAGAGACTTGTGGCAGAAAGAGAAAAGGTCTGCGCTTTTGAGGGACGCTGACATAGCAGTCGGGCTTGCAAGTTGCTACGTTTTGGATTGCTGCCATCCTAAATGCTGCTGCACGACTTTTCATAAGATAAAACTCAAATAGGTGACCATTGTGTCTCATCTTCAGACAGCAATTTTTTCACTTCGAATTAATCCGAGTCAAGTTCAATTTGATCCCAATCAAGTTTGAATTAATCCAAGTCAAGTTCGAATTAATCCAGGTCAAGTTCGAATAATCCAAGTCTAATTCAAATTTATTCAAGTTCGGTTAAATCTAAGTCAAGCTCAATTTGATCCAAGTCAAGGTTAAATTAATCCCAGTATAATTCAAATTAATATAACCCTAAGCTGAGTGGTTATTGACATAATCACTCATTAATTTGAGCGTTTTTGGTGTTGAATATGTATCGCTTGGGTGTAATGAGCAAGATAATCATTTCCGCCGGTGTTGCAATTTAAACACAAGCTGTCATAAAATGTACTTAGTATCCAGCATTAGGAGGAAGAGGGTGATTCATATTTTTGAGCGGTGTAAAAGATACAATTCAATTACAAAAACTTTGCATTATACTACCCATTAAAGTTGTTTTAAAATTCTACATTATGGTAGTATACATCCATTAAAATATTTATGTTCAAAACGTTACACTCAATATGTTACAATAGTAGTATCAGTTCAGAAGATTTTCTCAATATGTTACACATAGTTGTATGAAGGATTTATTCATAAAATTACTATTGGACTATGCATAACTTTAATCTTTCAAAGAATTATACAAATGCGATTCACTGAGTACTTATGAACGATTCGGTTTGATTACAATTTATATGAGTTCATTACTAAGATACATTCCTGCTATGATACATTCATTACCAAGATACAATAAGAAAGTTGCCATCCCTTCAAATTAATAGGTCATGGCAAATATAGCATCTATGTCGATGAGACAAATTGGAACTTGTTTTTTTCCGAAAATCGTTCGAACAAGCGAAAAAAGGACTTCGTTACGATATTTCTTTTGAAGATTAAATCTAAAAACCGTCCAATGGGAATCTTATGTAGTTGCATGTATATATAATTTTATATATGTGATAAAGTGGAATTTCACGCATACAAATCTCTATTTCAATGTAAATAAATGCTCGATACTTCTATGTGTAACATAAAATTATCTTTTGAACATAAATATTTTAATTGATGCATCCTGCAATTAATGTAGAATTTTAAAACAACTTTAATGAGTAGTATAATACGAAGTTTTTATAACTAACTTGTATCTTTAACGCCGCTCGAAGATCTGAATCACACTTTGACTTCTGATGCTGGATACTTAGCACATTTTACGACAGTCTGTGTTTAAATTGCAACATTGGCGGAAATTTTACGTACTCCTTGCAGAAAGGAAAAACGATGGTCTTGCTCATCACAACTATGAATACTTATTTAACACAAAAAACGCTCAAATAAATGAGTGGTTATATCATTAATCACTCAATTTAGGGTTAGATTATTGCACTTGATTTAGATTAATTTGAAGTGAAAAGGTGTAGTTTATTTTAAACATTTGGTCAATATTCGCATCAAATTAAACAATCATATTTTAGAAAGGGAAATAAAAAATGTAAAAATAGTTGACAATCGAATAACTGAGTCGAAGTCATTAGCTGTACGACGGTGATTAAACACTTAAATGACCAAATCGTACTATGTACGGATTGTACGCCCGACAAAGGCAGGGGTATAGTTATTCTTGATAAATCTGTGTAAATAACTAAGATGGTATCGCTAATTTCTGATGAAGCAAAATTCAAATTGATGACTGGATAATGGGAGAAAATTATCCTTCAAATTGAAGATAAGATTAATAATTCTTTACGGAAACCATAAAATTTTCACGTTTTTTCCAATGAACTGTACTCAAAATTGTGTGTATCCGGCTAAGTCCAGGTATCTTGTAAGGGACGCCGTCAACACCAACACCTAAAGTGCACAAGCCCGACTTTTCTACAATGTTTCAATTTCGGCCCATTTTTGTCGCGGTCAACACCCCTAGTTACAATCTAGCTCGATTCTTAGTGCCTGTATTAAGTCCATTAATCATAAATGAGTATCCTGTAAAAAATTCATCTCAATTCGTTACGGAGATTACATCATTTCAAGATGCGTGTAGTGTAACTATGGCTTCATTTGATGTTGAAAGTTTATTTACCAACATTCCTCTGACAGAAACGATGAATATAATTTAAAGGTTTTTTTTTTTGCCTCATCAACAGATGTGGTTGTGGGGCTTAGTAGAATTCAATTTAAAACTCTACTTGAACTTTCGGCTTTAAATTCTGTGTTTGTTTTTGCTGGCAAAATATATAAACAAATAGAAGGTCTTAGCATGGGTCTCCGTTTGGGCCCTATACGTTTGCAAACATTTTTATGTGCCATTGGGAGCAAAAATGGCTTGCAGATTACCCCACAAGTTTCAAACCCGTATTTTACTGAAACTATATTGACGATACTTTTTCATTGTTTCAAAATCGTAAACATGCCCCCATGTTCAGAGACTATCTGAATTCAAAGCATCCTAACACAAAATTTACTGCTGAAATTGAATGCAATAATTGTTTATCATTTTTAGATTCCCAAATTACTAGAACAGGCCGCACTTTTAAATCCTCTGTTTGAAAAAAGGCTACTTTTACTGGATTGGGCTCAAGTTTTGTTAGTTTCTGGGCTTATAGGTTCAAAATTAATACTATAAGGACATTATTGAATCGAGCATATAACAATTGTTCGAACTATGTGGACTTGCACCTTGAATTTACTTGTCTGAAAATTTTTTTTAGTTCAAATGGGTTTCCTTCATCTATAGTTCAGGTTAAAATTAAAAAAATCTGGCTAAAAAATAAAAAAAAATCAATAACAAGTACTCCAGAGCCGAAGCAACGTCTGTATTGTGTTTTTCCGTATTTTGGTGATTTTACTGATAAGATGTCAAAAGATTTAGAGACCCTTTTAAACGCCAATTTCCTGCCGTGAAACTATGTATCATTGCAGTCAATTCTCTTAAAGTTGGCTCATTTTTCCGCTACAAGGACGTGATTCCGAAGCGAATGCGGGCATCCGTTGTCTATAAGTTTAGTTGTGCACAGTGTACATCTGGCTGTCGGTATGATGACTTTGCCACTTTATACTAGGATTGCCCAGCATCGTGGAATCAGCAACCGTAAAGGAAGAATGTTAACCCAACCGCCTCACTCGTCTAATCGCCTTCATAGTGAACAGTGCTGCAATCGCATAGCAGAAGATGATTTCAAAATTTTACGTACTGCTCCATAAGAATTAGACTTGCGTATTTTAGAGTCCCTATATATAGCCACAGAAAAGCCTCTCCTTAATAGTACAAATAGTTCATTTCCCCGGCAAATTTATATGTAGTTTTTTAATGGAAAACTTGTGTTCTTTAGATATGACTGAATTTTTTTTCAGTTTTTACAGAATGACTTACTGAGGATAGAGCTGGTCTCCGAAACGTTTTACAGAGTGAATAGATTCTTCTCACAGATTTTTTTCTAAGACCTTGTGAAGTTAAAATAAAATATGATTTCAATATTAACAGCGTTCTTCGTTTATAAGTTCTAAAGATAATTCGATTGAAGAAAAATGAATTTCTTGATTAAACACTTGTTCAGAAAATTTAAGTATTGATTACCCAGCTCATAATTCAAGATACACTTAGCATTTTTCTCCCCCTGTTAAATGGAGATAGTGAAATTCACAGAACTCATGTCCCCAACAAACACACATATTTAGTAAAAAGTCTTAATTATTCAAACAGTCTTCTTTGTATCATTCATGAACGAAGAATTAAAATTTCATTATCAAGCAGAATTTCCCTTTCTAGTTTCAGGTTGCGACCTATTCTCTTCACACGGCTATGAATCTTTTACGGCTTACTCAAAATTATTGCGTCGATGTTTCTTTCAGTGTTGATCAGCTGATCTTTTAGCAGATTTAACAATTCACAGCATAAGTTCTAGGAGGCATTAAATAGGCAATAGGATACTGCTGGGATACCTCAGCTATTGATAGGCCCTTGAGACTTCTTTCTCTCACTACCACCTTGATTTTTACAGTTTTCATATCCTCTTCGTTGACTTTTTTGCCTTTTCTTTTTCGATTTCTATCCTAACCTGCTGTTTCAATGTGCAGGGTACCCTTGGTGGGAACACTCTTTGTGCATAAGTTCAGTGTTTTTTAACAGTCGATAATATAATAATTGTTTGTCTCTTCTCTTTGCTTCCTTTGGATCACGTATGTTGTGGTTATAGAGAATCATAATGTTAAGCATAAGAATGAATTATTAATGAAAATTAATAGCTCAACTTCAGCAAAACCGCGAATCTGACCCTTCAGGTTAATCGCACAGTTATGAAGTTGTGTCTACCTATGCCATAAATGCTCATCAGAGCATCAGTTTTACTCATATCACAGAAAAAATGTATTACATCTGTAGATAAAAATTCAGTGCATACTTTCTTACTTGAGCAGAACAGGCTAGCAGGATCCGGTGACCGTAACTCGACCAGGAATGCGACAACCTCGTCCAGTCCTCATCTCCACGAAAAGATCTCGGTATTCAATATTTAATTAATACTTTCAAGACTCAAATATTCATTAAATGATTATCATAAGAATTATTTAGGTCTTGAAAGTATTTTACATTGAATTGTGAACACACACAAATAAAATCAGTATTAAGTTAGAAACATTGTTTCTTGTATTATTATTGTGTATTGTAAGTGGATCCTACATATCTTCACATCGACTAGCACGGAATTAAAATGGTTGGCAACATTTTCATTGCTAATGCAGGAATGTATCTGAGTAGTAATGTACTCCTATAAATTGTAATCAAACGGAATCGTGCATTAGTACTCAGGGAACCGTATTTGTATATTCCTTATAAAGATCAAATCTACATGTCGCCTAATGATAATCTTTTGTACTTGCATGTATATGATTTAATATATGTTGTAAAGTGGAATTTCACGTATATAAATATATTTGAGTGTAAATAAATCCTTGAAGCCTGTTTTACTCATCACATCCAATAGATACGTATTTCACACAAAAAGCTCAAATTAACAAGTGCTTATGCCATTCTTTAACTCAACTGAGGGTTGGATTAATTTGAATTTGACTTGGATTAATTTGAAATTGACTTGGATTCATTCGAACTTGACTTGGATTAATTTGAGCTTGACTTGGATTAATTTGAAATTGACTTGGATTCATTCGAACTTGACTTGGATTAATTTGAACTTGACTTGGATTAAATTGAACTTAACTTAGATTAAACTGAACTTGACTTGAATTAAATTGAACTTGACTTGGATTAAATTGAACTTGACTTGGATTAAATTGAACTTAACTTAGATTAAACTGAACTTGACTTGAATTAAATTGAACTTGACTTGGATTAATTTGAACTTGACTTGGATTAATTTGAACTTGACTTGGATTAAATTGAACTTAACTTAGATTAAACTGAACTTGACTTGAATTAAATTGAACTTGACTTGGATTAAATTGAACTTGACTTGGATTAAATTGAACTTAACTTAGATTAAACTGAACTTGACTTGAATTATATTGAACTTGACTTGGATTAATTTGAACTTGACTTGGATTAAATTGAACTTAACTTAGATTAAACTGAACTTGACTTGAATTAAATTGAACTTGACTTGGATTAAATTGAACTTGAGTTAAATTAATTTGAACTTGACTTGGATTAAATTGAACTTGGCTTGGATTAAATTGAACTTGACTTGGATTAAATTGAACTTGACTTGGATTAAATTAAATTAATTGAGATTAAATTGAACTTGAGATTAAATTAAATTGAGATCGATTTGAAGTGAAAAAGGTTTAGAATTATCTGATTTTATATCCATTTATCCATTTCCTTGAACTGCGATTAGTACTATGTAATGTTCTATTTTGTAGTGTTTAAAAATACTATAATTAAACTGCTATGCCACAGTTATTAATAAAAATTCTTATGAGTGATAGTATCAGGTAGAATTCTATTGGCTGTTACAACTTGGAGAATATTTTCTCTACAGCAGTGTAAGACTTTGTCCAACTTTGAAATAACTCCTGTTTCTCATGGAGCCCAAAGTGGAAAATAAATATTTCTGTTCTTTCGAAAGTTCCTGGATTTATTTGGGACCGTTCAAACAATCGCTTCAATATTTTATTCTTCACTTTTATTTCGTTACTTGCCTTGCGTACAACTGGATAACTTGACCGGTATAAATAAATATATTCAAATTTTTTCTGGATTGATAATAAAATCATTCTGTATGGAGATGAATCGTGGTTTCATTTGTGCAAAATAAGTGTTTAGAAATTTATTTTAATTTTCTCATTGAAATCTTTTCACCATTGCGTAAGACATGCGTTATTTTACAAGAACTTAAAATAATTATGGAACTAATAACAGAACTGAATTATTTTCTTCCCTATTAATATTGCTATATGCACTCGGAAATGAGTATAGAGATGTAAACTTTTATTTAATTTAGAGTTCTGTAATATAATAATACGATTCATTAACTTGATCTGTGATTATTAGACGAATATTTTATTACTTTCGTGTGTAAAATGCAATTTAAAATTTCTAAAGGTATTGCGAGAAAGTAGAATGTTATTTGTGTGATTTTTGATTCGAGAATTTTTTGTTTCAAAATAGAGAATTCTTGTTCTGTAGCGTGAGACCTTTGCTTTTCCTGTTAAATATGAAATTAAAAGTGAAAAATAATATGTTATAAGTTGCTTGAATATTTCTTGATTACGTATGCGGAAACGTGCTCACAAATGTTGAATAATTTTTTCACTTCTAGTTCTAAGTTGATAAACATTTAGTACTGAATTTGTTTACACCTTTTTTACTCTTAGGCTTCAACTATTAATTTTCTGAGAATTGAAAACTGAGAAAATGTGTGTTTCAGTATTGAATAAAATGGGCGAACTGAACTTTTGCTGTTTTTAAATGAATGAATGAATATAGGATGTGGTCATGTTGAAACCTATTTTTAGTGCGTGAAAGTTTTTGGTTATTTGGAATAGAATTCATTATGAAATCAGGGCTTTCATCATTCGATGAATGTGGAGGTATTGTAACTGTCACAATGATTCGAACTTATATGTCGTGTTAATATATATTTAACACTGTTGTGAGGAAGATATTGAAGATGTTCTCAATTTATTTGCTGACCTCAATTGATCTGTTCAACTCAGAATAAATTCTTGAAGTTTCTCTACACTACGGTATGCAATGTTTTAATGCTGTCTGTAAAATTGCTGAATAAGCTGACTTTATTAAGAACTGATTTTTTTCTGTGGAAATATTGTGATAATTTCATTTTTGATAATCAAGAGTCTGTACACCATAAGCCTCAAATAGTTCAATAATCCTGTATAACCATTTTTCTTGATCCACGGGCATGTCAGAGGGGTGTGGTCGGAGTAAGTTGAATCTATTTGTTAGGTTCCGTAGATTGCCCCTAGGTGTGTCATGACGGCCCTAAGTGTGTCATGTGACCCACTAAAATGTGTCATGTCGCCTCCATGACACACAATTGTGTGCCGGTTTTGTGACAAACGTGTGACACACTTAAGCGTGTCAAAATGACCCTATATTTTTTCTCAGTGCATGGTCATGCATTCTTCAGGTATGTATTCTTTTTAACTAGTCGACCATGAGAGATTAAATCGAAATATTGTTGCTAAGATATTCTTATTGTTTTCAGATGATCAACGCGTATATCACGCCATCGCTTCCTGGGTACTGCTGCGGGGGAGGTGGAAAATATTCACAGTAGCAGGATTGATGTTCTCGTTCTACCTCCAACAGATTGTGATCGGAGTGTGACCAGTGATGAAGAACCAGATGATGATGATAACATACATGATCAAAATTGCATGCCTGAGGAAATCAGAGGCAAAATCGAGATACAATATGATAGTGAATACAGGAAACTGCATCTATCACAGCACGCGCTGGAGCTCGTGCCAAGAATTCGCTCTAAGTGGTGGTAGAATCTTTTTGCGCGTGCTTCGAATTTGTCCGTTGTTGCTGCGTATAAATGCTATTCATTAGCCCACCCAAACCCAAAGATGAGCAATCTTAAACTCAGAAAGGCTTCAAGAACCCTTTTGACTAATCAAACTGATAGAACCCGCCGAGGAGGACCAGTATGTGGCCCTGCTGCCCTTGTTCGATATGATGGAGTGAACCACTTTCTGAAATGCTACAAGCAGAGAAGATGTGTCATGTGCCAAAGGAATACCATTCTTTTGGAATGGTAGTGGATGATTTAATAATACATTGATATAATAACACATTATTTTGTGTTATCATGTCAAAGTTTATCAATATGGTGTGGAGAAACGAGGCAAAATTAAATTTTTTCATCTAGTTGTAAAACTGTTCTGATAACAGAAATACATAATTGAGTTATTCTAGTATAGTACTGTTGCATCGTTACAATAATTTGAGAGTATTTAGTTCATACCTATAGCACGTGGATCACCAATGTTTGATGTTATAATGGAGACAAGTACGTATTATATGCTTTTCATTCATTTTCTACATTTATTTTCATGATTAAATTCATTTTCTCTGTCTCTTTAATAAAATGATATTGTTTTAGCTGTTTTTGCATCATATCCTTAAAAACCTGTATTACACGCGAGCAGTAACCGCCAACATTCCCGTTTTGGGAACATGCTAAAAATCTGTGTTGCCGTGAATGTTTTTCTGGAATGCGTTCGAATATATTCTAATTAGATCATTTGAGCTTAATGTTCAAATTGTTATCAAATTCTGGTGAAAACCCAGGGAGCCGCGAGTAAAGGGTTAGTGTTAGGGCTGGTATCAACCATAACCAAATCATATGGCCTCACATTATGCCATTGCTTCTCAACGGGAATAATTAAAGAGTTTTCTTAGAAGTACTTCCCGAGTTACTCGAAAATCTACCACTTTCAATAATAAGAAGAATGTGGTCCCAGCACTTTGGTGCTTTTGCACACTACCATATTAGCGTCCGAAATTAACTGAATGGTCAGATTACTAATAGGTGGATCGTGCCAAACGGTCCTGTTGCATGGCCTCCTAGATCTCCAGACATAACTCCACTCGACTTCTTTTTTTAGGGACACATGAAGAGCTTTGTTTATGCTACACCCATTGAATCTGAGGAAGATCTCGTGGCCAGAATTGAAGTGGCTGGTGGTGAGAGTTCTGAAACACCAGACGTGTTTTCTAATATCCGGCAGTCGTTTAAGGCTAAGATTTGACAAGTGCATTGATGTAGGTGGAACACATTTTGAACAATTTATGAACAGTAAATTAAAAATAAACATTGCGAATTATTGTGTTTTTAAATTTTCTCCTTTAAAATATCAAAACAGTGAATATCTCACAAACCCAATTTTTTTCTGGAAATTTCATAGAAAAACTATTCATTTGGCCATTTTCTACTTGGTGTGCAATTTAGTACCTCTTGCTCAGAAACACCATGAAGAATCAGAATTATAATTTCTTCTCAGAGTAAGCATATGCTTTACTCCATAAATCACTTGTTTATAAATTTTACAAAATCAGAACATTTGTTCAAGAGGAATCACCGCACTGAATGTACCAATCGCTAAGCCTAGATAATCATTGCGTTCACTAATTCCCTCGTTTGATATTCCATTCTTCTTAGCATCAACGCTCCAAAAGAATTCCATTTTTCTTTGAATTTCTCTGTTATGTTGCTAAACCGTTTAAGGTTGATGTAATTTCTGAAAACTATATCCTTCGATTTCTTCATCAGCTATTCAGCTATGGTAAGATATTCGATCAAACAAATGCATTAAACCTCTATCATTCAATAATTTTTTTTCAATTATGGATTGTAATCATTTCCTTCTTTTTAATTCAAAACTCCTTCGAAATAAACTAATCGTTTATCAGGAAATAAAAACTGATCTTATTTGTGACTAACGATTCTGATATTATGTTCACGATTAAAATCAGTTCCGACAATTATTCGTGACTCATAATAATAGGTTTCAATCGTTTGAGTAGATTCATCCATTTTAATCGGTTCTTTCCATTGTAAAGTTTCCATTTTTTAAAGAAATTTTCAAATGACTTATTAAAGGTTCATAAGTCGGTAATTAAATTAGTTTATTTAGATGCTCCACAATCTGATATCGAGGTGGAACATTCGGGAAAAAGTGGGTAAAATACAGTAGAGTTCCTGACAACCGGACACCTGACAACTGGGTTAACGTGAATACCGGACAAGCAATGAATATTATTGGCATTGTATACCAGGTTTTCAAGGAGCCAATGAAAGATAAAATACAGATGAGTAATAACAATTGACGATACATTACTTACAGTAAAATGAAGCTCACATTTATTAAAATCGTAGAAACATTAATTTAACATATGTTATTCATTGGTTTAGTCTAGCCACAAACATGATCTTTCGCTTTTGAATGTGAACATGCAATTTTTGCAAATGTTCCTATGCTTGTTAGGTTTCTACAAACTCTACCCGCAATTTGGTAATATACGTTTCAATAAATCTTTAATTTTCCTACCTCCATGCGGATGACTTGACAAGCGGAATAACTTGACACAACACAACAAAATGTTTAAGTCCGGTTTTCAGGAGCTCTACTGTATTATGCAGTGAACTGTTGAGATACGAGCCGTAAATTACTCTGCATTGAAGTATTTCGTTTACGTACATGGTATTCACTATGTTTGTATTTTCATTATCTCCAACACTTTCTAAAACCATATCCCGAAATCCGAACTATGATTTCAAAGCGTTCTGAATGAATAACAATTACTCATTTCAAAGTATTGGTATTTGCTTTGATATCTATAATACCTTGTAGCTACTTTCAGATAAATTCATTGATACTAACGATTTCATAATATCCTGTTGAAATTGTGAGAATATTTTCAGAACCATTTACCTCATAGTAAAATTACTGTTATTTTTTTATCGATTTTGGTAGTAGAATTATACAAATCTAATCCAACTAATATTACTTCATGATTTTTTACAATAACTTATTTGTTGGAGTAATATTTGTTGTGATATCACTTTCTCCACTGGTTAATACCATACTCAGAGTTTCCATTTAAAAAAATCATTAAATAAGTTTATATCATTTGTATTCAAGAAATTTCGTTCAAACATTTGCTGTGTGAGAAATGACAATTCATTAAACACACCTGTATTTCCAGCATTAAAAGAACCTAATTATGTCTGGTGTTTTTTGTAAGATTTTTGATGCTATACGGTAATTAAAAAAATACCTGACCCCAAAATGGTTGAATCATCACCTCTGGAAGCAGCAGGAGAAGGTATAGGAGTAGGAGTTGGTCTATAAGTAAGCTTTCGTGAAATGCTAAAACGCGAACCAGGTCTTGGGTTTGTTGAAGGACTTTGGTATTTAATCGAATTTGATGATTCAGAATCAAATACGGGCGATGGACTTGCTGCTTAATTGTTTCAACTGCAGAACGAACTTTTCTTCGTTGAACTATTTGATATAAAGGTTTGATAAATTTAGAAAATTTCGCTTCCCTATTGGCTTTTATGGAGCCATCTTCTCTCAAAAAGGTATTAGTTGAATGCAACATCTCATAATAATTTCTTTTACCCTTGTCCTTGAAATCGTTAGGATTTTGTTTTGTGAGTATTTCCCGTAATCCAGTTGTGCCTTCGAATACTTTACCTCTAATTTTCAAGTCATTACAAAAATATCTATCTTTTTATTTCCAAGCATAACTTTACCACAATCCCATTGAGTATTATAAGCTTTTCATACTCATTTCTACGTTTTCATGCTGAACACAAGAAATTCACTGCTATAGGTCCAACTAGAGTGTTGGATTCAGAAAAGGGTAAAGCTAGTTTCTCAACAGGTTTTCCTATGTTACGTTCAAGTTTTTCATGAGATATATATTTTATTGCAATCCTAGTTTGTTTAGTTTTGTCAGCAATTTTAGCTAAAGGTTCTAGCAATGGTTTGTAAACATTTTTGATATCATGGTATAAATCTTGTTCGATTATTTTTGATTTGTGAATTGCTTTTTCAAACTCTGTGTTATGTTTAGAAAATATCAAGTTTTTATATCAATCAAAGCCAGCAAAAAAAAGAAAACCTAAAAATGTATAATTTAATATAAGTTTCCCCGAACTGACATTAGGTTCAGTTGCTGAGATCCATGACGATTAATTTTGAAAGTTCTTATTCATAAAAACTTCTAATTATTTCTTCACCATCCATGTCTTTTATTCTTTAAGTCACTGGTTTAGTTATGATTCGCCAGTTATGATTCGGTCTAAAAAAGGTGCCTGAAGTTCACAAGAACACAGTGAAACACAACAGGTCACACGCTGTTGCCTGTTGATTTCTGCCCAATCGTGTGGGACCCATTTCCAAGCCTTTGAGACTTAGCAAAGTCTTTTCATTTACTGATATATGGTCATATGACTTACATTAAAGGTTTTATTCAGTTCTCTAGTAGTGCAGGTTGGATTTTCATCAATGGCAGCTTGCAATTGATCAGAATTGAGTTTTTTTCAGCATCCTGCTTTCGGTTCGTCTTTCAGACTGAAGTCATCCTTTTTGAAACGTGAAAACCACCTTCAGCAGGTCTTTCTATCCATAACATCATTTCCATAAGTGTCTTTGAGTGGTTTTGCTGCTGAGCTTGCCGTATTGCCTTTATCAAATTCAAACCGTAAAATATGCCTGATATGCTCTTTACGTGGAGTGTTCATTAAGGCTAAAATAGTTATTAATTACGATAATTCTCACACAATGTGAAAGAATAAATAATATTTTATTAATTACCATGTAGATAAGCACACAACATTAACAAGCTGAATTGAAGTAATCCTGCCCTAAACATAGAGCTCAAAAATCGGCCAGAACTTCAGTTACAGCATGATAATTCAGCTCAACACCAACAAAGTCATCAATAGAAACCCCAGCTGTTTTATCCTTCATTTTTCCCACTATTTTGTTTAGACCTGGATGAAAAAATATGCTCAAATGCATAGTTTGATGTATCGTATTCATCTTTATTTCGATTCATGTATTTATTTAACTCTTTTCGTTCGATATCATAGCACAATTAATGAATCTAAATCTGTGAAGAACAACTTTGGTTTTTCCATATTTTTTCCTGTATGTTATTGCAATGAAAATTATACATCAACGTTTTACATACTGTATGTCTAATATGGAATATCCTACATAGTCTGGTTTATCATTTTTTCCATATTTTTGCTAATGATAAGCTATAAAATTTCCTGATTATATTTTTAAACTGTTTAAGTTAGGCTTATTTGCTAATGCACTTTAGGGGATCATCCCAGGCCCCTGCCAGGCCCCTGTCGGTCCGGTGAGCGTTTTTTGTTTTGTTGTTGAAAAAGGACCCGTAGGTGGTGGACTATTCGGTCCTAAAATTTTATGGCGCTACGGACACTAGATCCACCCCCCAGGTAGGGGTTAGAGGACTTAAAATCCTGAATAGTCGACCTCATATAAAAATAAAACAAAACGGAAAATGGAAAATATGCAACCGTAACTTTTCGTACAATGCTTCAAGGATTCTAATACTGTTTTTGATTTTGTTCTAGCATAAAAATTCAATGAGTTTTATTCATTTGAAATATCAATAAAAATGAACTAACAAACCAATATGTCCAATTTTGTCAAAAAACAAAGACCTAAATCGAAAAAGTGAACGGTAGAAATTTTTTTTTCAAAAGTTACATATACTAGTCAAATTTCGGGCTCGTATGTTGGTACAGTGGTTAAGGGATCGGGCTCGTATGTTGGAGTCGCGAATTCGTATCCCGGCGCTGGCGCGGAGATTTTCCCCGTTGGGTATAAGGGAAAGCTCAAGCACAATACCCCACTCAGCCCAGGTGTCGGAAATGGGTACCGGCTTTACGGGGGAACCGTCATGGTGTCCTATATATAGGGTTAGTTATAAGACATTTTAAAAACCAATGCTAAGATCATATGTATCAGGATTGATTGGAAACAAAGCATCCCAAAGATGCCGATGTTAACCTTTAACCTTCATAAGAATCGGACTACAAATATAAAATTTCATAATTTTTATTTGAAAAAAATATTTTTTTGTAAATTACAAATCAGAGTGTGAATATGAAGTTATGCGTGGAGATTATCGAAATGAAAATGAAAACCGCATTCAATTGTGCAAATTGTCCATTATATTACACTTCAACAAAAAATTTTGTTTATGGCTTATACCCAAAACCTCTAACTTTCAACATTCAAAAGAAAACTCGTTGCTGAGTTTTTCTGCTAGGAAAAAAACAAAGAGAGTTTTAGAATCCTTGGAACATTTCTAACAAACGTAAAGTAACAAACTTCCAAATTTTTGGGAAAAAAATTATGTAGCTCACAACCCCAAAATAACGTATTTTTGATGTAATGATAAAAATATCGCTTATCACAAATTTTTTTTTCAAATGTTCCTATTTTCTTTTTTACGCTTGTTAGAAATGCTTCAAGGATTCTAAAACTGTGTTTAGTTTAGTTCTATTATCAAAACTCAATGACGAGTTCTCTTTTGAAATATCCATAAAAATGTACCAAAAAACTAATTTTTCGTAAAAAAAGGCCTAAATCTAAGAAGTTACATGAGTAAAAAAGTTAACTTTCAACATATACATATACTGGCCAAATTTCAAATGAATCGCATGAAAATAGTCAAAATCTTGGGATGATCCCCTTAATTCCTTTTCTGATTGAGTAAATGAAATTCCAATACATTTCTTATGTGTCCCATTATTTTGCCAAAAACTGAATTGTTCATCAGTTTGTAGAAAGTTTTTCAAACTAAGATTTAACTTGTTGACGCATTTTTGTTTTGAAATCAGTATATGAATATATCCATGGACTTTCGTCAAACTCTCATATTCTGTGGATTTTATCTGATTTCATTCCTAAATTCAAATATTGTTCTAGAGATTTATAATGTACGACATATTTTTCTGCTTACGTAGTTATAGAATTAATTTTCTTCGATATCAATTTTTACATTTTCTGGCGCTGATGGGAAATCAATTGGTACATTATGTAATTCTATAAGGTACGCTGAATTAACTTCTTAACCATAACTTTTCGTTCTTCAAGTTTCAACTTTTTCATTTAACTGTTGGTAAAGTTTGGCTCATAGCCCAACCGTGTAAGTTTTTCGCATCCATCTAGTTTTGATTTTCCTTTTTCAAATTGTTGTATCTTGAAATGTGTGTCGGCTGGGTCATATTCCGGAAGCTGTTGTCACGCTCCGCATTTATGAGCTTCGGAAGGTCATTATTGCGCCTTGCCTTTACGATCACCTGAAAATCTTTGTTTGACTTCCGGGAACGACTACCTATAAGAGATGTCTGTCTTAAACGGAACCATTATATTGATAAGTGCCTTACTGAGAGTTTGATTCGCCTTCCTTCGAAGTTGAGGCTTCGGAACTGTAGTTACAGCTGCTCCTAATTAAACCTCATGTTGTGTTAAGAAGAAACAACACAACAATTTGGCGACGAGGATGAGATTGTTTTCACTGCTGTAGATGCATTATCTAAAAATATTGAATGCAAAGAGGTACCATCCACGAGTGTGTCAGATACTATCGTTGCTTTGAGAATAATTTTCAGCAGAAACGGGTTGTGTGATGTGCTCGCAAGTGACAATGCTTATAACTTTTCATCTCAAGACTTTGAAGATTTTCTAATTTCCAACGGCATTGAGCACCTCACACCTCCGCCCTACTCTCCAGCAAGCAATGGTCAAGCTGAGAGGGGGTAAGAGTCATTAAAGACCTGTTGAAAAAACTCTCTTCTGAATCGTTCAAATCCCGTATAGCAAAAGCGTTATTTCAATCACATTGTATTCCGCATAGTGCTACAAAAATTGCTCCCTCTGTTGCGCTGAACAATCGTAAATTTGTTACTTCCAGAGATAGAGTTCATCCTAAATTTTCTGTGTCTAGGTCTAAGCCTATGTATGTAACTCAATTTGATGCCGGTTATCATGTTCTTGCTCTAAATTTAAGAAACGGTCCCAAGTGGCTGAAGGGAATTATTGTTAGTAAAGTTACTGTTAATATCTTTCAGGCTCAAATCTTAGCATTAAATGTAATCTGGAAGAGACATTCAAACCAACTGCTTCATCTTTCTAGTAATTTGGGATCTATCGGTAGCAGGGCGGCGGAGCCTTCTGCTTTGCAAGCAGTTAACAGTTCACCTGTACAAAAAAAAACCTCGTAGATCAGGTAGAATAACTAAAACTGTAATGCGAATAGGTGGCGGAGTTCTTCCTTCCTCTTGTCATATATTGATCTAAAGGGAGGGAAATAGTTGTATCCTGAAATGTGCGTCGCGTGGGTGTTGTTCCGGAAGCTGTTGTCACGCTCCGCATTTATGAGCTTCGGAAGGTTTTTATTGCGTCTTGCCTTTACGAGCACCGGAAAATTTTTATTTGACTTCCGGGCACGACTACCCATAAGAGATGTCTGTCTTAAACGGAACCAGTTTATTGATAAGTGCCTTACTGCGAGTTTGATTCGCCTTCCTTCGAAGTTAAGGCTTCGAAACTGTAGTTACAGCTACTACTAATTAAACCTCATGTTGTGTTGAGAAGAAAAAACACAAATGTTTCTAGAATATATGGATTGTTTGCTTTGGCAAACCGTGTTGACATTGTTGAAATCGCTGTTATGAAAAATGAAATTGTTGAAAAAGCTGTTTTAATACATTTTTAAGGAGTTCAAACTTTAGCCGCCATTTGTTGTTAATTTGCTTCGTATTCATTCTTAGATTCACTGACTGGTTTTACAAATTTTTAAAACGCTAATAAACGAACATGAATTATTTCACGTAAAGGATTCAGTTGCTCAAATTGATTAAATCAATGGAGAAATCATACCTCTCTTCATTCACAAAAATAAGTCCATGACGTTAGTCATGCATAAATGTTGTATGCCTTCCTCTGATGAAAATAGCACTGTGATTCTGTGATTATCTTTTACCGCAGCAAAATTTAATGTTTTGTGACATACTTGCAATATTTTTTTCCGTAGTTGAGAGGAAGCGCTTCAGAGTTCATATTCACTTCTTAATTTTTTTGCTGTAAGTATTTCATTCGATTTCTTCTCGACTCGCTCCATTGGACAAACAGTGCCTGAACAAAAGTATTTGCACTTCAACTCGAATTTTCATGCAATTTGAAAACATCGAACTCTATATTTGGATGAGAAGTCCAAAAATATAGAGAAACTCTATATACAAGAATATTTTAACTGATCGGGAAAAAGCTCGTTAACTCCCAGAATCAACTGAATCATGAAATATATGACACACAATTATTGTATATTAGGCCACAAATGGTAACTAGTAATATCATTGCTATTACCTCCGAAATTTGAGTACATTGATTAAAGAACTTTATTCACAACTTCCAGAAACTTTTTGAAGCACACGTGATGTAAAGAGCGGTTAGTAGTCATCGTCCTTAAAAATTTTATTTGAAGGTGGATACTTAGAGAAAACATCGCAGTAAGTGAACGGAATACGCGAAGCTCTCGGAAACAAATAGTTGGACTGCAGGATTGCATTGCTGAAAGATTACCATGTCAGCAAATTGCTGAACGTGTTATGATTCCATGTTTAAATGTTTGTGCAATTGTTCAGTAGCATTTAAGAAACTATCGCAAGCTCAATTCTAAAAAAAGTCAGAGCTCCTCGCTCGAACACGCGTAACTTTCGATGCTTTATTCAGCGTATGGTGATGAATGAGCCCATGGCAACCCGAACACACATACAGAAAAAATTTGGGTCATGAGGAGTGCAGGTCAGTCGGAAAACGATTCCCGGAGAATTGCTTCGCAGTGGTATACAAACCTTCACTCGATACAAGACTCACAGCAAAACACGTGAAGAACCGTTTAACGTTGGTCAAGGGCTTTTAAGGCGAAAGAATTGAGTGAGGGAACGGTTTAGGTGGCTCAATGTGAGTACAACTGGGCATTTGAGCCGATGCGAAGCTCGATGTGTTGGGAGGAAAACGGCTACTGCCTCTGATCCTAAAACATCACCCCACCGTTTAAGCAAGGAAGGGGCAGCATCATGGAGGGGGACTGTTTCAGTGCACATGCTGTAAGGTAACTCCACATAATTGATGATTAGAATAGTTTAATGTACAGGCAGGTAATGGACCAAAAGATGCTATCCAGCACTAGAAAATTTTATATACGGCGCAAGTGGACCTTTTAAGGGAGACAATAACCCTAAGAAATGCTTGTCAGATGAGAAAGTAAATGCCGTTCCGAAGTATTGTCAATAGCCAGACCTAAATCGTTTCGAAGATTGCTGGTAATTATTCAAAACTGATGTGCACACACGAAACCCATAAACTTGTAAAATTAATTATCTTTGTTTACATGAATTGAAGAAGATGCCTCTACGGAGTGCAATTCTTTTTTGTTCTGTTTGAATATTTTAGCTTATAAATGTTCTCTGAATTTATTGAATTCTATTCCAATCAAGGAAATTTCATGATTAGGTCAAAAATATTATGTGCAAATTCATTCTAGCACTGTAAGATATCTAGACTCCCTACACGGTAATCAATCGCACCAAGGAGAGAATTCGCTCCCTTTACTGTACAGCAAAAAACGGAGTATCATTTTAGTTTTCAGTAACATCTCAAAACAGAACTCATGACTGAGGCAGAAGTTAACAACAAAACCATGACATCCCGAATTATAAACTGCAGTGTTTTTTTTCAATCAGTGAAACATATCCCATAAGAACTGCCATGTGTTTGGATAGATGCTGAAGATAGATGCTAAGCGTCTTCTGAGGAACTAAGGGGCACCTACATGAGTTTCAGGTGAACATTAAATGATCACCAGTTTTACGCAGGCGGCACAGCTCGCTGGACAGTGAAGTATGGCGCTTTTCCGTTCCTGTCGAAAAATATTCATGATCCGCTCTCCATAAATTGAGCGTAGACTTCGGTATTTTCTCGGGATAAAAACGCTATTTTCTCCTTATTGTAGGTCCAGTATATCTAACTTTATATAAGGAAACGAATGTAGAAAACTTGGAGTTTAATGTTCATTTTGCTCAATGAGATTTAAATGTTTACTGGCCAATACCTATTCTTGTTACGATATTTTCATACTGATTCCTTGCGTTCCTGTTTCACAAGATGATATTTATGATAAAGCTCTATATTCCCTCTTGCGGCCTCGTTGAAAGTTGTTGCTACATTGATTTATGTTTCGTTCTAGATTAGTCTAGAAGATCCTTATCTTTATTATACAGTGAGATAAGTTAGCTCAATTTACCTTTTGTTCCTCCGATTAGTTTCATTCGACCGGTGGGCTGTTAGCATTTGAATATCAGTATTGTCATTCTTAAATACCTATTGCTAATGTTCTTGTTCCTCACCAGGTTCCACCTGTCGAAACCTTATGTTTTCACCTCACGGTCCCAATATCCAGTACACATGCGCACTTCCAAGATATACAGTGGGGGACAAAATAATACAACACGTTGAATAAATCGCTAAATTATACAATTCTAAGCCCCGTACATATACGAAAATTAATATAAACAACAGTATAAAAAGGATAATAATAATACAACCTACACATATTTAGTATAAAAAATACATTGGAACATTCATAATAAACATGTGACAAAAAGTTTACAAAACCCGACTCGTTTCTGGATATTATATATTAGAGTAATGTTATTGTAGGATTAATGCAGAATGTTCTAATACGTTCTACTATTTGACAACCGACCTTCCGTCAGCATTCATCGCCAATAACGTGTCATCTGTAGAGCAGCTCTGGTTCTGAGGCGTCGTAACATGGGTAAGAATAAGGACATCAGCCAAGATCTTCGTGAACGTATTGTGGAGCTCTATAATGAAAGTTTGAGGTATCGGAAGATATGTGCACAACTGTGTGTTCCTATAGCCTCGGTTGGAACCATAATACGTAAGTAAGTTGAAATGCCGGAATACGACTCTCAGCGAGCCTAGAATTGGCCGTCCATGGAAGATTAACGACCGTGTTGTTCGAAAATTGGTCCAAGCAGCAGTGCAGAGGCCTCAAACTACTTGTGAAGAATTGAAGGATAATTTCAAGGCATCTGGGATTGAAGCCAAACACATGATCAGCAGGGCACTACGCAGTGAAGAGTTTTGCTCCCGCACCCCTCGTATGATCGACGCCTCTTCTCAAGATACGTCACGTCAAGGCCAGGCTGAAGTATATCAACGACCATTTTAACAAGCCAGAAGCGTTTTGGAACTCAGTAATATAGTCAGATGAAACCAAAATCGAACTAATTGGGAAAAACAGCCCATCCCATGTTTGGAGGCAACAAAACAAAGAATATAAACCAAAGTGCACCTTACCCATTGTTAAGTTTGGAGGTGGCTTAATTAATCATGGTGTGGGGATGTTGAAACTCATCAGGGGTATGTGAACTTCACATCATTGAAGAAGCCATAAATTACAGGAAATATTGAAAGAGCAACTCCTACCTTCAGCTCGTTTGTTAAAATTGAAACGTGCATGGATTTTCCAAAAAGACAACGATTCAAAGCATACTGCAAACAAAACCAAGGAATGGTTCAGGACGAAAAAGATAAACAATTTACAATTGCCAATCAAGCCCATCCCCGGACATGAATCCGATCGAAAACTTGTGGAGGGAATTGAAATTGAAGATTCAGAAGAGAAGTCCCAATAACATCACTGAATTCAAAGAAATTTCCATAGAATTGTGGAGTAAGATTACACCCGAAGCTTGTAAAAGGCTGGTAGTGAACTACTCTAGTCGTCCCGAAGCCATAATCAATAATAACGGCTATGGAACGAAGTATTAATGCATGTACGTCTTAGAATGTTTTGTAAACTTTTGTTCACGTATTTATTATAAACTTCCTATTTATTTTTTCTATTAAATATTTGTGGGTTTTAGATATGTTATTAACCTTTTTGCACTCTTGCTTATATGTAGTCCCATTTTCGTAATTGTACGTGGTTTAGAAATGTGGAATCTGGTGATTTAATCAATCAATGTGTTGTATTATTTTACCCTTCGCTGGATGCGTTGACGCACGAGCACCAATTGTTTACCAGAGTCAGAACAGTTTTATGTAGAAGGAGGAAGTTTATAACTAAACACACTTTATTGAAACTCCAGATATTTCGTTGTCTCCTCCCTTCAGGCACTTCAAATTTTCTTTCGCATCTCATTCAGCTCATTGAAATATTAACAGCTTCGGAACTCACTTCATGCAGTTAAAGACCAAAATGCGAGTGCCGTTCTGGTAGGAACAAAAGAACTTTTAAAGCAAATGTTGATGTTGAAAACCTGAATGTTTCTGAAGGAAAAATATATAACACTTTTTGACGTTGCTAAAAAACTTGCTAACTTATGTTTCTTGTTTGATCGAAGAACTTTCAACGTCGTCCCCGGTAGATGAGAAATAGCGGTGAAATATCACGGTAAAAATTCTACACAGAATACAATGCATCTTCAATTGTTTTTTTCGTTTTTGGAAAGTGAGAAACCTTGAAAGAAAATATTTCTATTCATATCAACGATTCCTGAACGTTTCACTTGAACATTTTCGTATTCAAGATAAGCTATTCTGACAAAATATAAAATCATAAAAATTCAGTGCGAATCGGCAGAAGTTAAGCAGATTCTAAAATTTTTCCGCTAGCTCTTTTCGAGCAGTAAACCCTGGAGATTTCGCGCTCGAAAATGTTCCAGCTCATTCTCTGGAGTTGTACTTTTTTAACTACGGCTGCAAATTTGCTACTGATGCAAATTTTGCTCATTTGCATATTTGGATGTTCTTTTATAAAGCTTGGGCGATACGAAATTCTGTAAGGTGGCCAATTCTGCACAGATTCTTATGCTTTTCGACTCACTGACTCAATACATGAAAATCCAATGTTCTAATTACTAACGGTTTCTTCTGACATGGGTAAATGAGGAAGTTCACCACAAATACCGTAACCATGCTACAAATAAACTCATATTTCCGTATCGGATATGGACTTTCACCGTTGAAGTGGCATGAAATAATTTGTTGAAAAAAATTACTCAGAGAAAAGAGCGACTGCCTTCTACGTCTCTAACATCCTTTGCTTTATTTCATATTATCTCCCGACCTCGGTCAACTGAGCTGGACTTCTCAGGGCGCGACTTGTCGTCCGACTTTAGTGAACATGGCCTATTTTCCATTTCGTCCTATTAATCTTTTTTCTTCACCTCAGCCTCGTGCTGTATGTTATGTTCTGTTTTAAGCCTCCCTGACTCGTTCATATTTGTTTTAGAGTCGTCCACTTTCATAGGAACGCCAAACGATGCATTCCTTTTTTTTATTATTGGAGAGTGACTCATACGTAAGCCTTTTCCCCTAAAATAGCGCCAGTAGGTGACCCTATATGTGCAATCAGCAGAGAAAGGTTAGGAGTGACAACATCATCAATACACACCTTGTGATAGTACATGAGATTCAAAAACACTGGTAATTTTGATCAAAATCTATCCAAACATCGGCGATAAACAAACGATGCTACTAAATGTCATTGATAAACGGTTCCTATATACGTGAACTTAACCCTAAGCCAAAATTTTACAGCGCATTATAGGCGAGAAGATACTTATAAAGCTCACAGTTTTGCTGTACAGCCGCGACGATGCCCTTACATCTTGGTATCTACTTGGTAGGTCCGTTTTGGCGATTATTATGAAGTCGTGCCACATTGTCGCCCACTTCACATGAGGCGGCTCAATTAAGGAGACACTCTGGGGGAAAAAAAGATCTTCCTTTTCCAACAGATTTTTTGGTAATTTTCAGCCAGGTTGTAAAATGATATAACGATTTTTTGGACTCGTTTGGTATTTTCTAATTATATTAAAAATAGTTTTTTTTTCAAAAAACTTATAAAAGGGCATTACAGAAAAGGCATCTCCTCCTGCATTTGTCAAGTTACAGAACCGGCAACGTGTTTTCTAAATAGCTAAATACATTATCTAACGAATATTTTGAATGCTTTAAATAATTGAATTTGTTGAATTTTTGGAAAAATTTTTCCCATGTATCTGATTTATTCTTTTTTTATCTTGTTTCGTATAAGTTTTAAACCCAATCGGATTTCAAAAATCTATTCCAATTTACTTTAGCTCTTTTGAGCACGATCGATTGATATGATTGACATCACTGTATCTCTAAAACTGTAGAAGAAGATACATTTCAAACGTCAACAGCTTTAGGTTTTCAGGAGAGTCTAACAAACTGGGTGCACTGAGTGGTCTGCTGCCAATCCAACTCAGAATTTGTTCTCTGTTTGTGTTAAAATGCTTTAATTTCGTACCAAAGCATTCCGAAAGGGAGCTGGATGGCTAACTCTCGCATGCTGAACGCTCAAGCGTGTTTCGTTGTTGAGGAGGTGGGTGGGGGTCGGAGGGGGTGCTGGATGACCGAGGGGGACCGACCGGATAAAAATTAGAAATCGATTTTGTTCTAAGAAACTGACAAAATAACATTTTAAAAGTTGTATCTCCTCCTTAAATTCTAAAGTTATAGAACGGGCAACATGTTTTATAAATAGCAACCGGCAACATGTTTTTTTAAATGTATTATCAAAAAAATATGAGGGTAAAATTTAGATATTTGGTTTCGTTAATTTTCTATTTTTTTAGAAAAAATGTTTTTTTTAGAGTATAACATCTTATTTCAAAATTAATTTTCAAACTAAGCAGTTTCGCGAAAAACTCATGCACCAACTGTTAGTTCTTTTGGGGTTCTATCGATAGATATGTCAGCTATTTCCATGTCCTTATAACTGCGGGAGAAGTAGCATTTGAAATGTTCAAATTTTCAGGAAAGCCTGAGAAACTCGTCAACTGTACGTGTAAAGACGTAAGTGACTGGCCTTTCGCAAGCTCTAGCAGACGAATGAACAGACCTACAGAACAGTGAAATATATCGTCAATTTCATAAGAAGTTCTCTATAACATGACCTAATAAACAGAAAATTGAGGTTTTTCGGATTTTGAGCCCGAATGGTTCCCTGAAGCTCGTGGTGCACATGTTTTCAGCGATATGCTAGCGCCTCTTAAGTGACCGGGATCTAAATAAAGTCGTTTCTTTTAACTGGAGATTTGCATGTCAACATCGGGGGAAACCCATTTTTTTTATCAAAAGGGATAGAAAGCGAACTCATTTTCTGAAGGGATTTAAGGGACGTTTAAAATTGCTTGCGATTTAGCCCATAATTTCACATTGAGTTGTAATAACTTTCTACATCTCATTTTGAAAAATTATAAAAATGCTCTGAAATATCTTATTACTAATAAGACATGTTAGAACATTAATTCTTTATAATTTCTCCAAATCTTGATAAAAAATAATTTTCGTGGCTAAGAAGGCTAGGCTGAAATTGACCGGAACCGAAATGTTCCTTGTACTCAAATTTCTGTGTTCCCAATTCCAGAATTAATTAACCTTTGAAAAGTTAAAAGTTCATAGTACACATTAAGTCAGCACTTGCCATTCATATTGTCTATCGGAAAAATCTGTCGTTTATGACATTTTGAGTTACTCAGTATAAATTTGAGTAAGAGAACAAATTTTATCTGCCTCAAATCTGAGTTTTCAGACAGTTTATTTTCTAGCGTCGTTTTTCTTCCATATTTAGAATGATAGCAGTGAGAAAATGCTCTTTATTTACTGCAATCATGAAAAAACTTACAATTCTATCTTCATAGCAGGAGTCAGAAAACAGACAAATTTAAAATAAACCACGAATAAATACAATCAATGTACACTTCCCAGAATGTAGAAGAAAATAAAAATCACTACATTCCCAGACAAACTAGGAGTATGCTGAAAAACAAAACATACAGTATATCAGGGTTCGTATGTTTTTGAATTGTTTTTGAACTTTTTATGTTCTTGAAATCTATAGAAAGTGACTGTGTTCTTGATTTTTTCTGGAATGTTTTCTGTGTTCTTGAATTGTTCATGAACTTTTGATGTATTTATAATATATAGCAGGATGTGGAATTCCTGCCCCTGCGGAAGTAGTGCGATTACGCAATTCAGACCACAACTATCTGAAGTAATACTTGGAACTATATTTACTGCAATAATATCACAATAGGATACGAATTTACAATGTTGTGTCCTGCCAATTTAGTGACACAAATGATTTTCATTTTATCGAAGGAAATCCATTTTCTAATTAAATTACGAAAAAACACACGAACCCAAAAAAGATCGCTGCATCATTTGACACCCATGGTGAGAATTTCAGGAAAAATCCGTCGTAAAAGGGCGAACATGAGTTTGTTTCCAGACGGTCCCCCTAAGTCCCTAAGCCCTTCCTCCCAACAACGATGTAGGCTTGAGCGTTCAGCAGGCTAGAGTTAGCCGTACAGCTCTTGTTCGAAATGTTTTGGTAAGAAAAATGCATAATAACACGCACAATGAACAATTTCTGAGTTGGGTTGAGCAGTAGACCACTCAATGCGTTGAGCTTGTTGGGCTCTCCTAAAAACCTGAAGTTGTTGACGCTTGAAATCTGGCAAATATATCGATCATTAGGGCTTGAAAAACGCAAACAGGAAAGTTAGGAACGGTTTTTGAAATTTTATTGATGTTAACAAATCATAGTTTCTCCTTTAATGTGAAATCAAGTGAATTTTGTACAGCTTTTTCCAATTGCAGTCTACTCAATGTCTCAACAATAGGCAATATTAATTATATGTGTTTTAAACATCAAAGGTGACACAGTATTTCTCACGCGACATTATTATTTGATTTGGCCAGTTGGGTGTATAAATAGTTACTTTGAGCAACCGTTTGCCGTTGATACGTTGATCGTTTTGACCGGCATGGCAGTCGTCTTCATCGGTTGAATAAATAATATCGTAGCTACTTATATTTTGGCTGAAATTAAGTGATTCAATAATGAAATTTATCCGATAGAAACAAGAATAAAAATGAATTTAATAGAAGCGAAAAATGCGTGAAATCTTCCATATGTAAAAAGTTAGAATTATTAGGACATTCAAATACCTGATTGGTAACAGCACTTCAATTGCTTCATTAAAAATGAATTAAAAGGGTTTTGCTGATATTCTTTAGAAAAATGATTAGAGGAATGATGTTCAGAAATTTATAAATTGATATGGCAACCTTGTAATTACAAGTAGTACTAGGGTCACTGAGAGAATGAATTCAGTCGCCCTTCACTATAATTGATATGAAGATGTCACAAAACCATAGCCCTCCATTTCACGAACTTTATCATCAGCACCTCCACAATGATATCTCCTAGAGAATGAGAAAGTCTTACATGGGTTGTGGTTATTCAGAATAAATCCTTATGCATTCTAATGAAATTTTTAGGCCATTAGCAATGCTTGAGATTTCCAAACTGAATTGAAGTTTAACTATCAAGTCAGAAATACTGGGGTGGACGTACATCTTTTTTGCATCTTTTCAAGGATCAGTTCGGAGCCCTGTTAGGGAAGAAATTTTTTTCACCCATCATTGCAGTTCAATGCAGAAAACTCTGAACAGAAATGCCTGAAGAGGTCTTAACAAAAAAAGCTGCACTGCTCTTCAATAATTAAAATGAGAGTCATTTGTTTCTGAACCAGTGAACATTAAAAGACCATATTTAATTTCAAATCAAACGTGCAAATTTCAAGTTAAAATAAGCCAATTGAAAAGTGAAGTTGGTTTGTCTTAAATCAATTTTCACAGCCATTAGGTTTTCAGTAATAATGTACCACCAGTCGAGTGCAAGTCTATGTTCCGATTTTTTAAGAGAACAACGCTAGGAATTTTAGGTTATATTTTGTAAAATGTGCTAGCCATGATGGAAATAATTATTTTCCCTCTTCTTCATATTTTAAATTCCTCAGAGTCAACCCATTCAGCAATTATTTTGTTGTAGAAATGAAATGCAAACTCCCTCAAAATCCCATCGTTGTTCCGCTCCTAAAATGACTCGATCAATTTGAAAAGAAACAAACATGACGTAAGACACGAACAAATGAACAAACACGCGCATTGATATAGGGAAAATAATTCTACTTCCTGCAGGGCTATAATTATTTTGAGCCATTGAAATGTAATTTCTAAATTTTAAATGCAGACATACTACCTAAATTGTACAAGCATGTACATAAAGCGCCAGTGCTATTACTCGAGCAATCATAACTATTGCCAACTTTGTATAATATAATTTAATTAAAAATCGAATATTTCATAGTGAAGAATATTTTAATAATTTTGACCGCCAACGAAGTAGTTATATTGTCTTATGAAACAACAAAAACATAAAACCAGTTTGTGTGGTAGCACACATTTCGCCACCAGAGTGTCCAGCGGCCAATGTTGACATCACTCACAACTTCACAACGCGCGTGTATAGGCCTGTTTACACGATCATTGAGTGGCGAGTGAGCGCTGAAGAGAGGCCCAAACCTCGCCCACTTGCTCTCGCTTCAGGCGCATTAATTGCTCAATGACAGAGCGGACTATGCTCGTCTTCATGGCGCTGGCCAGAGCTTGTCAGTATCATTACAGCCGCACTGCCTTTGAGAAAGTAAATGCATCTGAAGCAAGAGCAAGTTGGCGGGGCTTCCGCCTCTCTTCACTGCTCACTCGCTCACTCAATGATCAGAATGCTCAATGGTTTTCTTTGAGTTGACGAAGATTCTTCTTTGAATCTAGCTGGCATGAAACCCTCTCGTTTCTGCATGACGTAAATGTTGTATCTCTTTGTATGTCTCCTTCATATCACCCACTCATATCATGTATTGAAATGGTTAAATAATTTTAAATAAGCTCCAAAACTATTCCTCAAAGTAAAATCCTTCACAACATTGCCTTTAAAACGGTCTGTCATCAAAAAATGTATATCTTCATATTAAATTGAGCTCCCAGACGGTCAATATACGGAACGATCTGACGGTTAGGTAATCTTTCTTCTGTTGAAATAGTGTTGTTTTTGTTTTACTTAGTGGAACGTCCGAACCGATTCTGGATTTTTTTTTGCTTTATTCGCTAGAGATATGCTTACATCACAAGCAGTCGAATTTGCAGAATGATCTGAGCACCTTAAGTGGGGGAAATGGGGTTGGGAAAGGAGAGGGGGGGGGGGAGGTGTTCAACCAGCAGCAAGCGCCGACCAGTAAGTGCATGTGCCACGACCCTGAAAATTTTTTTTTTGTGTTTTTTTTATTGCTCTATTCAATGCAGAAGTCCTTATTTTACAAGCTAGCAAAGGTTCAGAACGTTCTGGTCTTCGTGAGAGGGGAAAACGGGGCGGAAGGGGGGTGGATTCGAATGCACCTGCAAGCTACAGTTACTGTGAGGCGTAATTGCATTAGACACGAATCAGAAATATCTGGATTTTGTTTGGTCGGTCTATTCGGCACAGAACTCCTTAGTTTTCAATCCAGCATACCTCACAACGTTCTTTGCTCAGTGAGAGTGGGAAAAAAATGCGGGAAGGGGTGTAACGCGTCGAGGAGGACGCCGCAGCGTGCGCTCCTAGAGCGGTGATGCGTATCAGTGATACCAGTTCCAAACGTATCTGTGATACCTGTGGTACCAGTTCCTTCAAGGAACAACAAAAAACTTGCAAGAAAAGATATTCATATGTTCAGTTTGCTTTCAGAAAGTCAACCGCGTCAATTTTTCCAGGTAATATATCTCCTCCGAAAGAAATTATCGTCGAACAATGATTTAAGTCTCACTGAATGCGCAAAAAGTTACTACATAGCTGGATGTGGGCTCGGTTTGAAATTCACAGTGATTTTTTAATTACATTGAAAAATCTACGGATAAATGCATGATTTTTTGAAAAATTATTTTCAAATTTTATAAAAAACACCATTGCGAATTTCATAACGAGCCCACGTCCAGCTATGTAGCCGCATTTTGCACATTCAATGAGACCTTAATCATTGCTCTACAATTGTAACTTTCGGAGGAGATAACTTTGGATAATACCCTATTTTTTCACTCATTTTTCCCCATTATCTAAACAATTTAAACAATTTCAACAATTTATTTACCACAGGAGATACAGAGGTAGAATGTTTCTTAAGTCTAATACAATGGTCAGAGTTGAGTATAGCTACCTGTGGGCCCGAATAAGTTCAGCGACTTCTAGGGCATCCTCCATTACATTATTCTAGGGCGTACAATAATGTTTAACCTAATTCACTTAGCCTAGTTTCGCATTAGACTGATCAACAGGATAATGAATTCGATATTGATGTTTAATTTTACAATATAGGTCATATGGACAATATCTAACAGTATATTCAATAACGATTTGGGAGCAGACTGAAAATCGGCGATATTACTCATGGCAAATTGCATTATTAGGACCAGACATGTAGGAGGCAGGATTTGACTTGGTGATCTTACACGACTAGTATTCTGATAAGAAGTGAGACTCAAGATTTCTTTTAAATACCTTGTAAGAATTACTTTCACGGATCTCCGCAGGTACTGAGTTCCAGGTTTTAGTTCCAACGAATAGTATACTATGTTGCGAGTGGGCCTTTGAATAATAAGGAAGCATGAATTTACTTTTATTTCGTGTTAAATGGTCGTGATGACCAGTTTGCGCAGTTAATAACTGTTGAAGGCTATTGTCGCCATCATTAGCTAATGTTTTGTAGATGAAATTGCAGATGGAGATTTTGTAGAGATCCGAGAGTTTAAGTATTTGTAAATTTTTGAATGAATCATTTGTGTGAGCATTATATTCTAGGTTCTTTACCGCTCTGATGGCTCTTTTTTGCAGAGTAAAAATTATATTGGTTTTATTTTTATCAGTTCCATGCCATGCTTCTATTCCGTATTGCAGGTATGGTGAAATGAGCGTTCGATAAAGCATTAGTAAGGCTGTTTCAGGCAGGAAATTTTAAACTTTATTCAGGATTCCGATGGATTTTGATAATTTAGAACTAATATGAGTGATGTGCTCTTTGAAGGTCAGATGTTTATCTATTATGATGCCTAGAAATTTACATGAGTTGGTTTCTTTGATTTCACCTTCGCCAATTTTAATGGATGGTAGAGATATATTTTTCTTGGATGAGAACGTAATATAATTTGTTTTATCGATATTGAGGCTTATTTTATTAGCTTTAAGCCACAGTGAAACCTTATGGAGTTCATTATTTATACTCTCCGCAATCGTAGGGATTTTCGTTCGGAAGGACCGCAGAAAGCGTACTGTCATCGGCAAAAAGTATGAATTTAAAAAATGATGTAGATTTAATAATATCATTGATAAAAATCAGAAAAAGGAGAGGCCCAAGAACAGATCCTTGTGAAACTCCATGGCTAATTTTCTGTGGGTCCGATTCTGCGTCGTCAATGACAACGTATTGCTTCCGATTTGTTAGGTATGATCTGAACCAATCATGGGCAACCCCACGAATGCCATAACAATGAAGTTTCGAGAGTAATATGTTATGGTCCACACAATCGAATGCCTTTCGAAAGTCAAGAAATACAGAGAAGACAGTCTTTCCGTTATCTATATTAGAATAAAGGAATTGTAAATGATTTAATATTGCCTGTGTTGTTGATTTTTTACAGCGAAAGCCGTATTGTTTATCATAGAGAAATGATTTTTGTTCAAAATAAGAGTACACTTTTTTATACACAATTTTCTCGAATACCTTGCTAATAATTGGTAACATGGAGATAGGTCGATAAATGTTTACACAGGTTTTTTCACCATTTTTAAAGATAGGGGTTACTCTAGCAACTTTGAGGGAGTTCGGGAAAGTGCCTAGTAAGAGAGACTGGTTAATAATATTGGATATCAGCGGGGCCACAATATCAGCAATTATTTTAAGTATTTTAGTTGGAAACGTTTGTAACCCACTCGATTTATTTTTCATGTTGTTTATGCACGCAATTACATCGGAGGAGTTTGTAGGCGTAAAGAAAAAGGAGTTGTGTTCTCGAATATGATCCATAAATTCCAGGTGATCAGTAGGTTCACTTGGAATACCATTGGCTATAGTTTTCCCTACGTTTACAAAGAAGTTGTTGAAGAGATTAGCAATTTCATTCTTCTCATGGTATTTTACATTATCTTGAGTGATATATTCAATTTTCTTTTTATCGGCGTTATTCGGTTTATAACAAGAGTTAAGGAGGCGCCAAGTCTTTTCAACGTCAGCTTTGAATTGAGTAAACTTGAGGGTAAAGTAGCTCTTTTTTGATGTTCTTATCTGGTTTGTCACATAGTTTCTGAATCGGTTATATGTTTCTCTAGATATTCGCCCTTCGCAAAGGAGGGCTAGGTACGCTTGGCGTTTCTTTATATTTATCACGATGTCTCTAGTAATCCAGGGCTTTTGTTTATTTTTCGGGGTAACTGTACGAGTTACAATTGGGCAACACTGATTGTATGCGTTCATTATAGTTTCAGTCAACTTTACTACTGATTCATCAATGCTCCTTGCACTATTGTTTTGTTGGGTGATTTGCAATGTTGGCATTAAATCTTCTAGAACGGTGCGCATTTCTTCTAAATTTGATTCGTTTATTTTACGATATGAGTAAGTTTCAGCCCGTGCTTTGGTGCACGCAAGATAGACATTTTTCTTAATAAGAAAAACTGGAAAATGATCTGATAAGTCAGAAGTAATTATTCCAGCAAGAAAATCACTTGGGTCTGTCATAAAGATATTGTCAAGCAGCGTGGCACATTCTGAGGTTATTCGTGTTGGCTTTGTGATGATCGGAAGGAAACATTTAGAATGAAATGCATTTAAGAAATTAGAGATTGGTTCATAGCTTTCATGTTTCAGCAAATCATAGTTGAAGTCACCGCATATTATTATGTCATTTTAGAAGGACCTGTTGAACTGAGAAATAATTCGATTAAGCTCATTAAGGAAGGATATAGGACAGGCTGTAGGTGGCCTACACACCGTTCCAAGCACAATTCGTTTGCCATCTCTAGACAGTTCTACGAATAATGATTCTATATGATCCTGATTCAGTGTTGCACTTGCTATGATTCTCGAATCCATGTGCTTAGAAATGTATGTACTGATGCCCCCGCCTCGCTTGTTTTTTCGTAGCGAATGGTAACTATGATAATTTTCAAATTTAATCATGTCTTTGGTCGAGTCATCTAGCCAGCTTTCGGTGAAGCTAATCACATCTAAGGTATACTTAAGTTCAGTAATAGTGCATTGTATCTCTTCCAATTTTGGATAGAGTGACCTACAGTTCCAACACAGTAGCGAAAAATCCTGCCGGGTTATTCGTATAGATTCGTTGAATTTTGATATATTAGTATATCTGCAGTTTTCAGAGTCGTTTAGGTTTGGAAATATTCTGTTCAAATGATTGAGATCCGGGTCGATTTCATCTAATATATCAGCGTGATCAGTCATTCAAAATTAGTAAACAGTAGGCAGTAAGTACTATTGTACAACTTAAAACAAAATACAGAGTCGAGATTAAAAGGATATATCTATCTAAAAACTAGCTTAGAAAGTATAGAAAAGAGTAAGAAATCTAGCGTGATTTCGTGAGTACACTCAATACTCAGCCAAGAGCGATTAATATTGGAGTTCAATATACAAAATTGATGCGTACAAATTGCTGAAGGCGTTGTTACAAAGTTCACATACAACAGGTAATAAGTTAAAAAAAAATAAAAATAAATAGAAAAAATTTAGCGACGATGATAATCTAATCAGCTAATATGTTTTACACATAACAATAGTTTGTTGGTTAAAAATTACATACAATTTACGAGGAAAGGCGAACAAGGTGGATACCAATATTCCATCATAATATTGGTAGGTACAAATTGCTGATGGTGTTGTTACAATTTCCAATGCAGTTATCATAAATGTTCATATATATCTGTCATAAGATTGTCAAAATTGAGGTAAAGACTGCCGTATATATCTTTAGAGGTTGGAACTGATTCATGACATGAAGTTATGCAGTTTGAAGATCTAGTGTAAAGTTTTAGAATTCTAGGCGTTATTGGCATACGAGTATATAATTTGACACAGGTACATGTTTTGATACCTAATTGAGGTGAACACCCAAGACCTGATTCGATGATTTATCCAGTTGCCGCATCAGGTATTGGTCGAGCTCTTCTGGCGTGTTAATCTGACGTCTCGAGTCCGGTTGTCCAGGGATGAATGCGAAGATGTTTCCATCTTGGGTCCTCGGGGTTCCGATTTTTTCCGGGAAATTTCTCTTGGCTACTCTCAAGGTGTACATGATCTTGGCTCGTGAAGGTATTAGATATTCATTTATATAGAACGTTGGTTTATTTACTCGGCAGGCAGAGAGAATTTCACGTTTTTTGTTGTAATGTTTCAGTTCGAAAGCGATGTTTCTTCGATCCTCGTTTCCACTTAGTGGTTTTCTTCCCATTCTGTTAGCTGACGTGATGTCAGCATCACTGAGGTCGATGTTGATGTCCTTCAGAATTTTGCAGACTGTTTCTTTGCAATTTTCGTTGATGTGTGAATGAGGTAGTTCCCCCCCGGAAATGACGAGAGTACATTTTCTATCTTCCAGGTCTCGGCGCTGATCATTTTTTTCCAAGCGATCGAGACGTGACTCCAAGCTCTGTATTTTTTCATTCTGCTCTTCAATAATTTGTTTGTGTTCTGCTTCTTTTCCTGCTATTGTTTCAGATAGTGTTTTAAGGTCGCTTATTTCACTTTTCATTTCGTCAATATCACTATTAAATTTTGTCATCACTGAGTCGAAATATTTTATTAGAACAGATACCACTTCTTTGCAGTCTTGCGTTAGGCTAGACACATCAGGATATTGACCAAACTTTGGTTAGATTTGATTGACCAAATCTGATTAGATTATGCGAAAATTGAAAAAAGTTTGGGATACGCATGTACAATACTATCAAAAATTCATACGTATGCCAAATTTCACTGATCTAGTTCTCATACGACAAACGTAACAGCCATTTTTCTGATTCTGGGTAGACGTTCCCCTTAAGGACCATCTATTTTGGTTCACTACTATCCTTTTCGTCAAAACCTACTACTTTCTTCTTGAACTTTAATCATGTTTAAACTTCTTTCCTGACCTACTGTTTGTATGTTGTGTCCTGTTAACTGGCAACACACTCGAGTTACCTAACAACGACGGCCCATGTGGGAACAACCATTGTACTGAGATTCCCCATGTACGTGTCCATAAAAGATGGTCCCTTCATTTTTCCTCTTTTTGGAATGACTTTGTTTTGGCTAGAGAGGCTTAAAGCCTTAAACTAACTTATATTAGAATAATAACCAATATAATGATTGGTACGCAGTTTCTTCCCAGTGTTTAGTATTATCCTATAGATGTACTTTTATTTTCTAGAGGTGCGCCCGATTTGGGATTGAAGGCAAGTAGAGCTGAGTTAGTGTAATATACACAAGCTGTCCCGCGTGAAAACGCGGGACAGCACAACCCATCTTCGCTGGAGGATACTTCAGGCATCGTTGAAGATGCATCTTAGTTGAAGGTCTCGACATCAGACATCGGATGCGAGGACGAGGAATGCTTGGGGAACCCTTAAGAACTTGATCTCAGGCTGCTCATGTGGGTTCGTTTGTGCTAAAAAGTTAGTCGTGCATCAGTCGTCAACGCAGAAGGTTGTGCGCACTCGTCTTTGCTCAACTCTGTTTAAATGTTTACGTTTTAAAGGTATCAATTTATTCTATTTCCCATAGCGTTGTTTGCAATTGTGTGCATTGACAAAAAACTTAAAAATGCTTTTACTAGATGGGTGTGTATTTTAACAGCGCTAAAGCCAAAATCTCTTCATGATAGGAAATGTTCGTCGCAACCGAATATTTGCAATGTTGTAAATGTACAATATTATGATGTCTTGGTACTATTTCACCTGACAGCAGCAGCTTCTCAAGACCTTTTTTTATTCTTTTAGGTTTTGCAATGAATGCAAGCCATTCCTTTTGAAGTAAATATACACCGATTCTGATTCACAAATCTCGTGGAACTATTGAGGTACAAGGGAATAATAGTCAAAATGAATTACTGCTAAGAAATCAAGTGTCTCACGTAAATGAAATAGATGACGAAATTACTCGGAGACATCTACCTATAATATTTACAATACTTGTTTTTGTCATATTAATATACTCATGACGCATGTGTCTTAAAATTAAATGGTTGTTATTTATTTTATTGCATTTAGAGCAGATGTGGACAACTGGAAGCTCTTGGGGAACAGTAATAAATGCATTCATTAATAAATTAGTTTACTTTTTACATCACTGTATTTATAAACATTCGCTGCAGCTCTGGAGCTGCCACGTTGACTCCAGTCCAGGTAGTCTCACGGCAAGAAAGTAAAAAGATGGTCTGCTAAGGCCAGAGCTAATGTCAGCATAGTGTCCCACAATGATCTAAGAGTACATATAACAAATTCATGGGAGGGATGGATTTGTGCGACATGCAGCTCTCTTTATACAAGGTCAAAGACAGAAAATATAACAAGTGGTACGTTCCTATCTTTTTTATTTACTAAAAATGGGTGGTTGCCGTACCTAATGGTGATATTGGTAGGGTAGCTTTATTTCTAGTCACGGATACTAATGTTCTCGCTTTTCTTGCCGAAGAGCTCTGCTTTCGTTTTAAATGTTTAAACTGGTATAAACTGGTTATAATGTGCAGTATTATCGGCATGCGTTTTCTTCTCCTACTTGGTAAAGATCGGTAAAGATTTAGTTCAAAAGATCTTCATTTATCATTGTCGTTCATTGCAGATTAATGAGATTTTTCGCCTTTGGTCAGTGAAGATATTTACAGAAACTTTGTGCCGAACAGCACTTCAAAATCGAACATTCACTGCACTAATTCTGCACTAAATTTACTTTAAATTCAGATACATCTGCGTAGATCTTCAATGATCGGCAAAGAATATTTACAATAAACGGCAATAATATCTACCGATCGGAGAAGTCATTTCTGATTTGGTAAGGCCAGCCAGTTCGAAGCAACATAGAAAAAGTCCACTCCTCATGAAATTTATGCAATGAATTTCGTGAAATTTATATTTTTCTATAAAAAATCATTTAGATAGTGTAAGGATTAAATGAAAAATAAAGAAATAAACTCTAACGACTGAAAAAAGGGTCATCGAACTGATCACAAATGAAACATTTTATTTGTATTTAATTTTTTTATTCACAGGATCCTTCAGACAGATTAGCACAAATTTTAAAAACGTTGATACCTATGATCGCACTAAAAGTTGGCAGTACTGAAGGGCATCAGTCGTGCTTAGTCATCTATGAAACCGGCAATGAACATTTAAAGTTCGTTGTATTAACATAACGCAATGACGTAGTCGAAATATTCAGCTATCTGTGATCTTCGTCGCGTGGGCTGGAGCTCAGCTTCCATAGCGAAATCCCTCCAGTGTGCAAGTCAGAGTTTGCGATAACTCTAAACGTTTTTATTAATCTGGAAAAAATGTCACATCCATCCACACGTTGAGAAAAGATAAAATTTTCTGAAGTCAAGCGTTCTACACAGCCATAAAAGAAGAGTTTACACCTCAGACCAATTCAATCACGTTATTGTCGACGTAAACTAAGAAACGACTTGTCAGCATTACAATTCATAGAGCGATAAAAGGCATTGGCCAAACTTTATATCCACAAAGTATGAAAGACATCTCACCTAATAAGATTAAGAATTTCGTTTCAAAAGATGCATGAGAGTTTCCAATTGGCTATCATGTTCTTTCCTGAAGAGAAATTTTTTACAGTCGATAGGGCTTGTAATATATCGTAAATATAATTGAATTATCTCTATGAGTGCAGATGTTCAACTCCCGATGACCACTAAGAATCCAGCATGTGATATGATCCTCTCGATGGTTTCGAGGGAGGTCTACACCTACTTCTTAGCCGACAGCAAAAATGGGAATGCTAAGTCATACTGCAACGTCTAGCAAACAGAAATCATTCCATAGTTGGAGGACAAGGATTCAAATCAGAGATCATGTGCCAACAGGACTCGCCTCCCGCTCGCTCGGCGAGCAAAGCCGTTGACTTGCTCACTTGGTCCGGTAGCAATTATGGAAGAAAAACTTTAGGCCTTATAACTCGTTTGCTGAACCCGTTGGATTACTACTTTTGATCGCAAACTGAAGCCAAAACTTGGGCAAAGCCCCTCAACTACGTCACAGCCCTTAAGAATGACCTCAAAATGGCCGTGGAGTCATTATCCTCGAATGGTCCAACTTTCGAAAACGTGTGAAAGTCGTCTTCATGACTGAAGGCAGTCATACCGAATGAATTTTTTTTTCATGGTCTTCTAAATAAAGTGCCAAAATTTAAAACTATTTATTTTTCCATGAGTTATCAGGCTTGAGCAACGACAAAGAAATTGAAATTTATTGTTCTAAAAGACCTAGTATACCATACACAATAAATTTGAAGATATAACTGTCGCCAGACACCCTACGTATAGAAAGTTTTTTTGTAGTCATGCTCATGCTACTAAATTACACGTTGCAGGAGTAAAATCAGACATCACGGTGTTCTATACGAATTCTCATAATTAAATACACTACCTATCAGCAAAGAGTTAAGATTTCGCTTACACCACTAGGTAGAGAAAAGTCATACTAATCCTATATAACCGTTTGAGTTGTGTGAAGCAAGGCTTGAATAAATGTACGAGAGATACAGCAGCGATTACCACAGACAGCGTTCAAAACAGCTAGCGTTCACAACAGCCAGCGTTCACAACAGCCAGCGCTCAAAACAGACAGCGCTCAAAACAGACAGCGCTCAAAACAGACAGCTCTCAAAACAGCCAGTGTTCACAACAACCAGCGCTCAAAACAACCAGCGCTCAAAACAGCCAGCGCTCAAAACAGCCACCGCTCAAAACAGTCAGTGTTCACAACAACCAGCGCTCAAAACAGCCAGCGTTCACAACAGCCAGCGCTCAAAACAGCCAGCGTTCAAAACAGCCAGCGCTCAAAACAGACAGCGCTCAAAACAGTCAGTGTTCACAACAACCAGCGCTAAAAACAGCCAGCGTTCACAACAGCCAGCGCTCAAAACAGCCAGTGTTCACAACAACCAGCGCTCAAAACAGCCAGCGTTCACAACGGCCCGCGTTCACAACAACCAGCTCTTACAATCAGTGCTTACAAAAGCGAGGGTTTCCACAATTAAGGGTAAAAAAATTTATCGTTTGAAAACTCGTAATTCACAAAATTCTGAATTACGTAAATCACACCAAGTCATTCAGCATCTGCCAATCATATGTATGTCGTAAGAAAACGGAATTTAGAACATAATGCGTCAGACAACACAAAGTCTATCGCTAATTCAGTTTTCAGGCACTCTGAAATCTAATGCCTTTTATTAATAGAGAACAAACAATAGCTGAAAAATATTTTCCTAAAATTTCTCCTGCATTTCTGAAATTTTCTGGAATAGGAATCGAGTTTCGCGCACATCTATATAACATTCGAGGATGTTACAAACAGGGTTGCGGAGTCGGTGGAATAAATTTGCGACTCCAACTCCGACTCCGACTCCACCTTTCCAGAATTTGGCGACTCCGACTCCGACTCCGACTCCACCTTTTCAGAATTTGGCGACTCCGACTCCGACTCCGACTCCACCTTTTCAGAATTTGGCGACTCCGACTCCGACTCCGACTCCACCTTTTCAGAATTTGGCGACTCCGACTCCGACTCCGACTCCATTTCTCCAGAATTTGGCGACTCCAACACCGACTCCGCCTATTCACAATTTTGTGGCTCCAACTTCACCTATTCATAATTTATAAGATGAATATTTTATTTCTTAACTAGTGTACACACACCGTCAAAAATGACGAGATTCAATACCTTTCTTCAACAAATTTTCGTTTGAGTGGAGTTTCCATGCTTTCAGCTTATTCCAAAGGTAACTTAAATTTCTTATAATAGTAATAAACACTCAGAACACAGCATTTTTAAGCCGCAAGAGAAGTAGTTATAGCCGTTCGTGTCGTATCCAAGAAACAGAAATTCAGCATTACTGAAAGCAACTGCGAACTTGTGTATGTATATTTTAATATGCAATACAGTACATTGCAATACAGTATATTGTAATATACAAAACAGCATATTGTAATATGCAATACCCCGCCGAACTCGGTATTCACGATACAAACTTGAGTATATAAGGCTATGTATCGCTCTAATTGTGATGAAAGTGACTTATTGTAGAGCTATTGCACAACGAAAATGAGTGTATTAATTGACCGTGAACTGGAACCAAAACCTCCCGTGCAAATTTTTTCCTATCAATTATTCTTAACAGCGTGACACAAAACGTATAAATAAACACACGACAGTCATTCTTAGTAGTAAACAGTTGCAGGTGTTGAAACCTGTGCATATATTCATTATATTCTTTATTATCGAACGACTTTTAAATTGACTACAGATTGTTAATAATCAAGATACTAGTGTACATGATTGGTCAAAAATGACGGGATCCAATGGTATCGTTTTAAAAAAATCTTGAGATAAAAATGGCAAACAAATATATCCATTGTAATAGTACCCGCGATTAAAATACAGTATTCTCATACTTGTGACTGGTAAAACTCGTATCACAGATACGGTCATTAAGCATACTTAAAAACGTCACAAACGCACACAACAACCAAGAAAATTGTATAACATAATACCTATCTGAATTGTAATTTAAATTATTGTTCGCAAGAGGTTTTTAAAAAATTTGCCATACCTTTCAAGCATTTAAATGCCTTTGAAATTTAAATGCGATGAGCCGCATTTTCTTGACAGTTGATTCGATTTTCACGCAATGGTTTTTACTTATAAACACAAGTGAGCAGATGCCTGATTTTTCATATTTCGATGGTATTTATGATACTGAGTTTGGAGACTGGTTACAGAGTTTGGTAGAGTGTGCGAAAGGCGGACATTGAGGGTAAATGTGAATAAAAGTAAGGTGATGAGATGTTCAAGAGGTGGAGTGTTTGGAACTTTGGATGTGAGGTTGAATGGGGAAGTTTTAGAGGAGGTAGAGCATTTTAGGTACCTCGGGTCGGATGTGACTATTAAGGATAGTATGGAAGTAGAAGTGAAGCATCGAGTGAGTGAAGGTTGTAAGACATTGGGTGCAATGAGGAAAGTTTTTGAATGCAGGAGTTTGAGTATGAATGTTAAGAGGGGACTGTATGAAAGTTTGATTGTGCCAGTTTTGTTGTATGGAGCAGAGTCCTGGGGGTTGAGAGCAGCTGAGAGGAGGAAGTTTGATGTGTTTGAGATGAAGTGTTTGAGGAGCATGTATGGAGTAACTAGAAGAGATAGGATCAGGAATGAGTTGGTTAGGGGACAGACGGGTGTTATCAATAAGTTGAGCAGGCGAGTGGATGAAAGAGTGCTTGGATGGTTTGGGCATGTTGAAGGAATGAATGTTGAGCGGCTGGTGAAAAAGATATATATGTCGGAAGTGAGTGGTCTTCGAGCGCGAGGTAGACCACGGATGAGTTGGATGGATGGGGTGAGACGTGCTTTGTACGAGAGGGGTCTGACTGTGGACGTGGAGAGAGGGATGGCTGCGGACAGAAGTGAGTGGGGGCAGTGTATAAGGAGGTAATTTTATTTTTGACGCGTTACTGGAAGCTGCCCGCGTGTGATGGGGTTGACCTGTCATGTGCGGGGGGAGGGGCTGCACTCAATGAAGCGGTCGGGGTAAACCAGCTGTGGCTGTCGGGCCTGACTGTGGGAGGGGGTTGTGCTGGGCTGCTGCTGATCCTGGCAGTTTAGGTGCGGCCAGTGCTGCCTCTCTCGCCTCCTAGTGACTGAGTGTGGGGATTGTGGCCTGCTGTCGGCTACCCTCCCATAGGGAGGATAAGCCCGGTATATGTATGTATGTATGTATGTATGTATTTATGATACTGTCCAAGCAAGCAGATTCCCATTGTAATGAGATAGGGGAAATTACGCACGAGAACATATACTTAACATTGACGGACACCTGTTTTTTTATTATATCGGGTGTCCTGTAAAAATGTCCCCGATTTTTAATTAATTATATCTCAGCTTCAAATTAATATATTTGAATTGCCTTCGTTCACAATGTAGTAAATTTTGTTTCCTCTTCGAATAATTTATGTTATTGAAAATCGGTTGAATAACCACTTTATAATGTCCAATTTACTGAAAGGAGTAGAAAAATTAATTGTTCAAATGTAAAGTTTTTAAAACAATATTGATGTTCTTCCTTATTTTGTAGTTTCCATAAAACTGAACACACAAAAATTTTAAGGAGTAACAAATCATTACCTTATATAACTTTTAAATAAATAAAGTAATTTTAGTATCTAACGACATACCCTCCACTTCTCTCAAGGCAAGTATTACTTCTAGCCACCATTGAACGAAGAGTTTTACCCATTATTCCACCGTTTTCTATCAGTCCTTGAAACACTATTATTGAGAACACTTGAAACTTGAAACCTCTCAGAGGGTTTAAATACTTAGTTGTATGTACGATACATCGTTATGAAGTTATTCTCAACAGTAGGTATTGAAGAATGAAGAAGAACACCAGTGTTGTTTTTAAAACTTTCCCTTTGAACAATTTTTCTACCCCTTTCAGTAAATCGATCATCTTGAAGTTTATTCAACTGATTTTCAAAAACTTATATTATTTCAAAAGGAAACAAAATTGAATAAATTGTAAATAAAAGACAATTAAAATATGTTAATTTAAGCGTAGATATTATCAATTAAAAAGTCCGGGACATTTTTGTGGGACACGCAGTATAGTATTGATTGTTCTTATACAATAAATGGTCAAGTGTCTCCTTTGAACAAATTAATAAATAGGTTTAGCTATTTTGTGAGCGTAATCTCTCCTATGTTAATACAATGAAGTTTTAGGAATTAAAACTTAAGAGCAATTGGTCGAACATTTATTTCAAATACAGAAGAACTTCAAGGGAACAACAGCAAGTCGTTTCCCGAGATGCGCAAAAAGAGAAACCGTACCCAAGTTAGGCGGATCTTGAGGATTCCAACAGTACGCACAGGAGCGTCCTCTGTGAAATTTTTATTATTGAATTCCTTTAAAATGAAGACCGAAAATCTTCTCTAACGTAAGGTTAGTTTTTAAAACGATACTCGCTAAAAATAGAAGACACCCAATGGACGCGGCCGGTCATCAGCACGGTACTCCGGTAGGAAATTTTAGAGGCGTTCTGAGTAGAGAGATACAGAGTTTTAAGATGTCCGGTCGCCGACTAGGTGAATATCGTATCTTATTGTAAGATTACATATAGCACTAAGATGTTAACAATTAATTGACAATTAATTACCTTGAATAGTAAGTGCCTATTCAAGAGGCTGCAAAAGCCGGGTCGAGGAGTTCAAGTCGCAGAAAGAGACTGCTTCTTACGCAATAGAAATAAGTTAGAGGTACCAGACCCACTTTTATTAAAAGGACGACATGCTGCCCAAGCAGAGCAAGCTCAAAGATAATTTAATGAGTGAACGCCAAAGCGTCTCGAGTAATGTTAATTACAGTGATTTAAGGTTGATGCAGTCTGCTAGAAGCGCAAACATGCTTATTTATAGAAAGTTAAATTTAAACACAAAAACCGGAAAAAAATATGCAGCTGCAAAACAAAAAACAACGAACAAAAAGATCTAATTTCATCAGTTTCAAATTCTTGTCTGTGAACTAAGAGAGGCCAACTGAAGAAAACTTTTTCTTCCACAAAGCCGCCATCAGAAATACGGAAAATATTCAACAGGAAATTTCATTGAACAAACAAAATTGGCTGTTCGTCTTTGTTGGTTGATCTGTCTCCCTTTCACGCTCTTAGAGATGCTTAACTACTGTATCTGTGATGCGAGTTTCACCAGTGCACAAGTATTAGAATATTTTAACCGCGGGTGCTATTAGGATGAAAATATTTCTTTATGGTCCACATCTGGAAGATTTCTATACAGACAATATCGAATCCCGTCATTTGACGAGTCGTGTACACAATTATGTATACTGAGTGTTTCAGAAAACGAGGTACAAAATTACACATCAAGTAGAAAATGGCCAAATAAACACTTTTTGTCCTATGAAATTTTCACCCAAAAAATCGGGGTTGGGAGGCATTAGGTGTTTATTGTTTTTAAGGTTAAATTTAATGGCACAATCACTCGCGGTATTGATTCTGAATTTACTTTACAAAAATTGTTCAAAATGTGTTCCACCTACATCTATGCACTTTTCGAATGTTAGCCTTAACGGCTGCCGAAGATTAGGAAACACGTCTGACATTAAGGTATCTCACCTGCAGCCACTGCAATTCTGGCCACAAGATCTTCCTCAGACCCAATGGGTGTAGCATAAACAAGGCTCTTCACGTGTCCCCAAAAATTGAAATCGAGTGGAGTCATGTCAGGAGATCTAGGAGGTCTTGCAACTAGCACATTTCGCCCGATCAACGTAAATTCAAAATAAATATTGCGAGTAGTTTATTCATTAAATTTCACCCTTTAAAACAATAAACTGCTAATATCTCAATGTCTTTTTCTTCGGAAAGTTTTATAGAAGAAAAAGTTCTTATTTGGATATCTTCTACTTGGTGTGCAATTTTTTGCCTCTTATTCTGAATCTGAAACACCCTGTATATTACCCTGAGAAGCATAGATATGCATCAACAGTTTTTTATTGCTAAGTATGCACTAATTCAGTGAAATTATAGTAGTTAATTCAATGACTATGCTTCAAATCCCCAAAATTATGATATACGTGTAGATAAGGTAGGTAAGATTTGCACACTGCCTTTTCTTCTTTGTATCTACACTATGCAGGGTAACAATGCAGAAAAAGGGTCATATTATTGCTCAACACTATGTTACATTTCGGCTATAATAAGCAAAAGTTGTTCTGCTTTCATTGCAGGGGCCTGACGTTTTTGGAAAGTTTTTTTTTACGAATAAAAGTCACTTCTAGCTTCTTTGCGTGTATTATGATACTATCTCTTATTTTTGTCTAACTTTTTACTTTGTATTGGACAATTTGTTATTTTAATAAACGCCCAGGTTCTTCTCATTTCGTGTTTTTTGGAGCAATTTGAAACGTTTCCAGCAAGAGAATTTGTACTATCGCATAAATGCAAAAACCATTGCAGCTGAGATAGTGCATTGTTTTCAGTTACAATGTGTGTGTGACTGTAAGTGAAGTTTTTGCTGGTGTGTGTAATTATTTTCATTGCAGCTCGTTTACATCGTATTTTTATTTTTTTTAAGTGTCTCAATGCCGATATAGATAACCTTACAACATTTCCAAATCTTCCTTAACAAGAAGTAATTAATTACATAATGCTACAAAACAAATACTCTTTCAGTTTTTTAAAATGTATCAACATAATTATAAAATTCTGCATTTCAGCGTATACTAGCTTAGAAACTGGGGAGTGATACGAAGATAAAAATTAAATATGATGATGATATAGTGAAAAACAATATAACTCTGAAAGAACCAAATTACATTCAAGGAATAACTTGAGAAATGAGAAGAAATTTTTATTATTAATACATGTTAACTTGACTTAAAAACATGGAAGCCATATCAATTTTGATAACATGACTTGAAAACTAGAAGTCTTTGTGCACTAGACCATAGCTTCAGGTTTCGGCAAAGACTACTCATTGGCAATGAATCATAACCAAAAGACTAGAAATGTTTATGATCATTATCAATCAATGCATCATTTTGAGCATACAGAGTTACCACTCTTTATGTGAGTACAATGTATTGCATCAGCTGAAATGTTCTGCAAGTAACTTGCAACACATTTACTACTATTTTCCAGTTCCTATGTAATAATTGAAGGAAAAATGAACAAAACAGAAATTTACAGAATGAATTTGCGATGCTTTCAATTACTAATTCCTGCTTTTAACTACAAATTATACATTAATGCTGGGTATAAAAATTATATTTCGCACTCGTAGGTTTCTCATATATATCTGTGCAAACCCTCAATGACTAGATAACATGACGGTATTAGGTGATAGGAATAAATACGCTGTTCCAAACTTAGAACAAAACAATCAACGAAAACATTGCGTATTTTTTAGACTTTTCAGCAAAGCTTTCTAACTCTGTTTTGGTTTAATTCTAGTTTTAAAGACTTATAAATAATTTTTAGCAAAAATTAGAATCGAAGACACCAAAAAATAGCGACTCCAACCACGACTCTCCACATCCGAATGAACGACTCCGACTCCGACTCCGACTCCACCACATTCGGAAAAGCGACTCCGACTCCGACTCCATCACACTTCAGAGTAGCGACTCCGACTCCGACTCCGACTCCACCACACTTCAGAGAAGCGACTCCGACTCCGACTCCGACTCCACCCTAAAACATCCGACTCCGGCGACTCCGACTCCCGACTCCGACTCCGACTCCGCAACCCTGGTTACAAAGAATATAAATATTCAGTGATATGTTGACAAAATTTTCCAATAAATGGCACGGAAATACACCCACACAAAACCCTTAGCATTCGACTTTTTGCGTTAAAATTTCAAACAAAACACAGCAATTCAATGATAATTCACGTACCACTAAGAACCAAATATTTGTTACTTAATCACTATGGTAAACTAGCCTAAAGAAGAGTTCGAGCCAACGTCTCAAATAAGCGAACTATATTTTCTAACTTTATACAACGGTGAAGGTTGAACCTTAATTTGTTACAGAGTTTAATTAAATCTCCTTGACATAAAGCAAGCGGAATTTCCATGAAAGTAACGCATGTTTACAGTCAATTGAAAGCTTTTTCTGAAATCTCATTTTTACTTTCAACTCAACCAACTAAAGTCGTTTGAAACTGCGGGTTCACAAGCCTCTTAGTTCATTCTTTGAACGTTTTATCATATTAAATCCCTGTCTATACTATGTAGTTTATTCAAAGAAATTTTTGTTGTACTAAAACAAGTTGGCACAGAATTCCGCAGCGTTAGAGATCATCTCTGAGATTTTCTCCCAGAATGAGCTTTGCGAAAGAAGTGGAATGTCTAGCTGAGCACAGCAACGCATATCCAGCCACTGGTGCCCCTCATCGACTAAAGTTATTTTAAGAAAACTAAATGTTATGTAGAGAGAATCATCAGCATTCCTACGGAAACTAACTGCATGCCACCAACCCTCGTTTGCTACAATATAAGGCAGCTCGCGGACAGTTTCTATAATTTACGTTCCAAAAAACAAGTTCCAGGTGAGGTAGCGGTTATACAGGGTGAACGGAAATAATGATTAAGTTACTCCTTACTATTTATAAAAAAGTTGTAACATTCCAGATATAATCAGGATAAATATCACCCACTCCCGAACTAACTCCACATTTAACTTATAATTGGACATTGAAGTATCAAGAATTATTAGTAGCAAGAATTATTAGGGTTTCAGACGGTAAAATTCATAAGAAAAATTGGTGTAAAGAAGCATTGAAAATTTAATGTTTAATGACCTAGAAACCCATAAGCATGTCAAAAAATAAAACTCAATTTAAAAGGGTAATCCGACCTTATTCTGAAAAGATAGTCAGATTTAAGATTTGAAGGTAAGAGTTAGATGCGCCTGGCTGTTAAGATCAAGTTAACTGAACGAAAATCAAAGGTATGAATTTTCTTGATGAAAATTATTAATGAAAAAGAACAGCCGATAAAGAAAAAATGAAGCTCATAGTTGATGAGCTCACATTTGAAAATATTACAACTAGCCAGTAAAGCTGTTTTTAAAATCAAAAGAGAGAAGTAAAAGTTTTTGCTAAATTCCGAACTGCAGACCGTCACACAGGTCACTACACGCACAAATCACTGCAGGCAAGATAGCAAAGTGCATAGCGGGAAGACGGAATGAATAATTCCCGCTCTGACACGAATTATTTTCGTCACACGATGACCAATCCGTGGTGCTACGTTACCAAATAGATCGGGTATCTTGACGGAATTATGGAGAGAGCTGTCACCCACTTCAGGATTTTCTAGCGATCCGAAACCATTTGGTTTATTAGCTTTCGTTTCAGTCGGAATCTAACAACCGTGCAAGATGGAAGGAGCACAATATTAAATGTTTCTTAAGTTGGGGAATTTATCACGCACCAAAATTCAATGATGAATTTCCCAATCTTCACGCAGTGTTGCTGTTCATTGAATCATTTATTCATTCGAAGCTGTGCTGTTAGAAATTACGTATTTCTTAAATGTTCCCGTGAAGAAAAAGATTGTGTAGCTTAGGAAATTTACGTGTATGTGGTACGGAGCGGTAGCTGCGATGTATTTGGGCAGACCATTAACTCATCATGGCCGATTCTTCGTAATTCCTTTTTTATTTTGAGTTATCACTCTTTTGATTTTCCTTAAGTTTAATTTACGTTTTCGATGCATGTTTGAGCTCCTTAAAAACTTACCGAGAGGCCTAGTACGCTTTAAGCCCTAATTTGGGAATATACTTACTCTCCTGTTTAGGAGTCCTTAAAACTTTAACTTTAAACCTTAAATTTGGCCTATAGCGCCTAACTAATGTTTCTACTTACCTCTTAATGAGAAGTTATCTTCTTATTACCTTAATATAACCTTAAACCTTAAAAGTACTAGGTCTTCTCTTACTTAACCTGTCTATTTTTCCTCTTATGGCCGTTTACTTATGTGCCTCTTGAAATGTGCTCATTAAAGTTTCAAGGTTGGTACAGCCGAGTAGCTCTTAATTGAGCAATTGAAATACTTTGAACGATATGAAATTTATTCCTATAAAAAAGACAGCTGTGGCTGAGTTCAGTAAACTAACATGGTTCTTCTTCTTCTTTTAGAATAACTTGAAGTCGTCTGCCCGAGACTGCTTGCTTTTAAACCCTGCCCTATTGTCTCCGCCTTCGTTTCTCCGCCGCACCTGTATGATTAACTTGTCGTCGCCTGAGCTGAGCTGTTTAATAAACTCACCGTGGTGGTTCGAGGCCAAGCCAGCCCGATCCGTAGGTGTTGAGAGTAGAGAAGTGAAATGTTATTGGAAATATCTAATATCTAAATAAATTCTGGTATAACCATATAAACACCACTTGATAACGATACGCTCTAAAATCGGTATATTCTGTTTCAGTTGTGTTGGGCTCCCAATTGCGGGTCCCGCGGATCTTGGTGGGATTTTTAACTTATACCGGCACATCAGGAGGTGGTCGAAGTTAAATAAAAATTGGTTCCTAGCTGTAAGGCTTTCTTTTCCTTTATAAGTCTAACAGTGCGTAATAGCGATACTAATTTATAATCATAGTACATGAATTATCATTTTTTCTACTGTATTGTCAGACCAGTTTAATTACAACCAAAAATTCCGCATTGATGACGACATTTTCTAAACTCATCTCTGTAATTAAAATCGACTGGGCTAATTTTCAGCGATCCCAGACGAGAGATTCGAAAAAATACGCTGAACTTAAGATGCTGCATTAATAACACAAATTAAGCACTCTATACCTGTTTGCCGCGTCTAGAAAAATAAATATTTCCCAAATACAAGTAAATAAGTACGCGCCAACCCAGTTTTTCGTCATTTTGGTTCCCAAATGGTGATGATACCCGTGCCAAAAATGCACCGTAGCTTATGGCTGAAATCTGATGGCTTCGTAGCGCTGGTAAACCGAATGGTAGCGCTATGTAGACGACTACGACGAAACGTTACCATTTGGTCTGCGTGTGACGGCGGCCTTAGCGCTCGTCAATGTCCACGTCGAGTCGTCTACAACCATACCAACTAAGTTAAGTGGGTTAAATAACTTGAAGTTTGTGTTGCTTAATTAATCATGAAATTTCTGAAGCGAAAAAGAACTCAATAATATTCTCCTAATGAACTAAATTTCTAGAATATCAAATTGAAGACTGTTATTGTCGCTGTTTGGCTCCGCTGCCATCAATTTAAAATTAGAAATAGTAAATCCTACCTCCAAACACGGATTAATTCACGAGAGAATTTCCATAGAAGTTTTCAAATATTTTGAATTTATTAAGTGTACACAAGCAAGCAGTAACCCTTTTTTCTCTACCATAATAAGGAATATCCACTTTATTATTTTTAAAGGCTGGTTGTTAGGAAAGCTACTTGGAATCAGCAAAATTGTGTGCGCTAAATGATAAAGAAAAAAGAGCAGTCACATGTTATAATGTTTTTTTAATGTTAAAATATTTACCTCGACTTTTCTCTTAAGGTACCTTCTATCCAACAGATGCATATATGTGTCTGAAAAACTGCGTAGGACAAGAAAAAATAATTTCAGTATTGCGTAATTGTTGGTGTATAGTTGGATGTTTAGGAAATTGTTTCGACTTTACTGTATAAAAAAATCATCTCACTATTAAATCAGAATCAATACTACCGTTTTTATGAAATTTGAGAGCGACTCTCTTTAATTTTTCCAACTCAGAGGAAGAAAAGCGTGCAGCTTCTCAATTCATTAGAGTGGAAGTTGCTCCTCTCAAACATTTTACCCCGACTCATTCTACGCTATCAAAGGGATGACATAAGGCCCTCCTAGCTCTACCCTCCGAGCACCGTGCAGATAGGCAGAAGACTGAGCTAGTGGTGGTCCTCACGAGCGCGCACAAAGCCATACACAAGGCCAGTAAAGCCCATGCAAAGTAGAGATTATAGGTAACAGTACGAGTGAAGCGTACGTACTAGGCACAATGAGAGCTAACGACTGCGCTCTCGAGCGTGAGTAAACTGTGTGAGCAAGTGCAATTGGTCTGCTTTGTATGAACGTTTCGGAATGACAAATGAATCTCATGCTGTTTATTCCCCGAATTGATTTCAGGTGACGTCGTGTTCAAAGTTCAAATGATAGAGGTCCTAAGGGAGATTTGCTTGAGGATTTGACTGTTTAATTTTGCCACCGTTTCTAATTTAAGTTTTACAGCATTGAAAACTCTGTCCTCTACAAAAAAATCATTATCTAATATTTTAGCCTTCTCTTCCAGTGCAGATGCAAGCAAGAATTTGAAGAAGCCAATGCAACTGAATCAGAGATCAATGTTCAAAAGATAAAGTTCAAAGGCAAAAGGCAAAGAAGTGAAAAATACAGATAAACATTCCAATTCTGCTAAACTACTGTACAGAAAGTATCAGAAAATTAAAAAATTTGATTAAATCAAATACTTTCCCCAAGTTTATATTATTACCCTTCTGATAAAAAACAAATAAACAATCAGTCTGAATAAATTTTGAAACATTGGAGACTATATTGCGGTAAAATTTTATCAATTCATTTAGTGATTGCGGAACTGCAATCACATCCATCTGCAGATGCTACGCCTGCTGCCAGTACCGGGCACTTGTTCTTACCAATGATTTCTCAACAGTTTCACAGGTATAAATGCAAAATAAGCATAAATTGAAGCTTATATTCAGTAACAGAAGAAAATTAGTGATGGAGCAAAACTTATCTTCGAGCAGTTATTACGAGCATTTTAAATAAAAAATTAGTAAAAGTTCAACAGCTAACATAAACTTGATTTTAGTGGTTTGAAAGAAACCAGTAAAGAGCATTATTCTTTTAAGCCAATAGAAAAAATAACTCTATCACACTCTCTAACTGAATAAATATCTCAACAGCGATAACGTGAAACTAAATAATAATTTTAAAATTGATAGGAGAATCAAAACTTACGCTCATTTTATTTTCAGTCTGTAGAAACAGACGAGACCAAGATAAACAGGAATGGATCTAAAAAGTATTTCAAGTGTGAAATTAGAAGCAGAAACACTTTCTTTCAGTTTGTCCAAAGCTTTTTGCCCCATTCGAAATATTTCACCACAAAACAAAACACAACTGTCGGCAAAAAGGCCCTTATAATACTGCAGTACATAACTTTATCCAATACCTCAGAAGCTACATTTTTAAGTTCTTGGAAGATGCTACGTTTCAATTTTTGGAAAGTACCATGTTTGTTATTGTAAATTATATTTTTTCCAAATATCCTGAAGAAAGTAATCAGATGCATTAAAATCTAGAGATTGAGGTGGCCGCCACTCATCACCGTTACATGAAATTCATCGTGTAAAATAATCATTAGTTCGGCCATTATGTTAACATTTTACAGCTTAGACTGGAAAAATCGTCGAATCATTCATTTATATCGGGTTGCATTAACAGTCGCTGCATTACCACCAGCATCTACAAAACACAATTGCCAAGGATTCTTGAAGACATGATATCACATCATCTCGTAACTTTAGCTGGGAAAAAGGGATGTTCTGTTGGAAAATGAAATTTCCAAGTGCCCTTAATGTGCAAATTTACTTATTAACTTCAAAATTGAAGTGGTAATCAGTTTCGTGGAACATGATTGTATTCGAAATTAAGTCTTTATTTTCTTTGAGTCACACAAACGTGTGTGCAAAATTTCAACGATTTTGATGGTAAAATAGCTGAAGCTTTAATGTCAGTTCAATTTATTAGGATGATACTTCAATTATTTCTTAAGGATACGTAGCAGTGATGTTAGGAATCGCTGAGTTCAACACTCTCAAGTCTCACTGGTTAACCGAAAATCTACACTTGAAACAAGTATAATGGTAACTGTATTTCGAACTGTTCACAATTGACACAGCTTTGTTTACCTAAAGTGGATCCAGATTATTAAACTTCAGAGCTTAAAGCTTTTATCAGAGCTTCTTTGACCACCATGAACGTTCTTGTAAATTTTTAGACGATAGTAATCTATTTCATCCGATGGACTTGAAGCTCAACATTTTTTGCTTTTAAATTTCATCTTCTCTTGTTTAGATTTATCTCTAACTTTTCTAGGCTCACAGATTTCTCCCTACCGACTTTAAAAAATGGATGGTTTTACGTAGGCCACCTTGTAAAAAGTAGCAGCGTGAGCAGTACACTTCTACAATATGTACGTACTAGATTTTTCAAACCTAATTTTGTAATATGAGGAAATCTGGAACCAAATCAATTGCTTCGGCTGCAACGAATCACTGTGAAAACTTTCACCCATTTTTTAAATATGCAGTAATTGTTTGGTTTGTTATTCACTAATGACCTAATTCATACAGTTACGAAAACAAAATTTATTTCGTAAAAAGCATTAAATTAATTTAAGGAGGTGTTAATTTCAAACATACAATTTAAAAAAAAAACATTTTAAATCCTAGGAAATTGTTTTCATAGCTCCTAAAGCAGATTAAACCATTTGTACGTGGAATATAACGTTGAAAGTTGAAATTTATTTCATTACGCAGAATTCTTCGATCGGTATGTGCCTGCCACGCGAGTATATCAGACTTCATATGTCTGATTTGGTTGGTGAATGATTTGATTCGAAAGGTACACTTGAAAGTCCCGTATTCATCTTATTATTGTCTAAATATCGTTCATCGATCTCTGCAACTGTAGGTCCAGCTTAAGAATTTGCGTTAGGTATATGTAAGTCAACTCGAAGTAGAACAATGAATGTTACATGTCTATGTAAAATTGTTTCGATGTTACATATCACGCTTTAAAAAATCCTGTGTTCAATTCATTTTTAATTTTACGATTTTTCAAAGCTTTTCCAAAAATCGAAGGACCTTGCAGATGGATCAAAAAAAAAAACCTACTCAACATACTCTATATTAAAACCGTTTCACTCTGTCGTGAACGAAATAACTTCACAACTTCTCGTCTATGGCTAAAATTCGACAGAAATAGCCGCTGTCGAAAACTCACGTGACCGAAAACACGTTATTTGCTTGCATCCGACTGTTTATAACTACTGCTTAGATCTCTCAAACTCTGGGAAATTTATGTTGTTTGACATTTCGTCTCATAACTGCAACCATATAACCGCGAATTACTATCTCTGAGGTGTAATTTGCCTAAAATCTTCCGAGAAAACTGCCAAATTTGTTAGTGGGGTTATTTTCATTGCCACAGGGCAATATTTTATTACTCCAGTACAGTTTGCTTTCTTGATTTTGGTGCCTGGGAACTTAATTTTGATTTTCAAATTATTTCATTTAAAGAAAAGTAATGTAACTTTCTTACTTGTATTGTCCATTGCGTACGTAAAAGGTTAGGGTAACATCCTATTGACAAATTAGTATAGTTTAGTATAGGCGAAGTTTGCGTGAATCTCAATAGCAGTAGCTTGCGAAAGTACTCCAATAGAAACACTAAGCAAATGCCTCTTCAATATCGTGTTGTAGAACTAAAGTAGTTGGTGTACTCTGGAGTCGGCAAACTTCAAGTTTACCCGAGGTCTCTGGAGGGCATAAAAGTTCCCTGTCGCTGTCAAAGTTCGTCCATTAACTTGCCTGAAACAAGATGAGCGTAAGACATTGTGTAATCTCTGTTCTTCAGGGAGTGGAAATTTTCTTTTGCCACAATCCCCATGAACCCTCAGTTTTGGTGGATTAAAATATTTCTGATGAACTTCAGTCGTTTCCAATTTGAATAAAAGATTCAATGCTATACAACGAAGATGGTGTCTCATGAATAACTCATTCCAATTTTTGACGGAAATCAAATACAAAATGGAAATTATTTAGAAGAAAGTCATAAGGAGAAAGTCATTTCTTTTCTGAAAGAGAGTCTAAATTTCTCTTATTTATTGTATGACACAATTCCCATGACCAAAAACTGCATTTCAGTTATATTGGCAGCTTCAAAAACGATGTCACTGGTCACCAGAAAAGAAAAACCAAAACTGAATTCAGCTGAATCATCATGACTTGCTCTCAGCTGAGCAGTACTTACCTGATATGATCGAACAGATGTGAACTGAGATGAGCTTAACTGAGCTGATCTGGACTGCATTTATTTGAAATGAGCTGAACAAATTTGACTTGAGCTGAACAGGCCTGGCCTGCACTGGGGTAAGGTGACCTTATCTGACTAGACCTGAATTGGGCTGAATTGAGCTGAAATGAGTTGAACTGAAGGGACTAGACCTGAGGTGGACTAAACTGAAATGAGCTGAACTGATTTGAACTGAACTTTACTGTGCTGAGCTGATCTGAACTATTGTGAGCTGAACTAAACTGACTGAGCTGTACTGAGTTCAGCTGAACTGAACTGGAGAGAACGGAATGACACCGAATTGAGAGGGGCATGAAGTGAAATGGACTCCATTGAATGGACGGGAATCAATAGAATGAAGGAGAATCGAGTGAAGTTGAAAATTCAATGAAGCAGAGGGAAATATTACAGAATGAAAATGAATCTAGTGGAAAGGAAGGACACAAATTTAAGGGAAGGAATACAATGGAATGGGAGAAATCTCATGGAGTGTAATACAATAGAATCTAATGAAAGGGAATGTAATGCAATAGAAACTAATGGAATATACCGAGTAAAATGTCTCCGAATCTGGTGAAAAGGAATGAAGCAAAATTTAAAATATTGGATTGGATCGCTATTCAATGGAATAAAGTAATATTATTGCAACATGAGATATGACGGACTGGAGACATGAAATGAAATGGGTTGAAACGAAAATGAGCGAAATTGGATAAAATTCAATAGAACATTGTAAAATTAGAAATGAATTTGATGAAATAGATAGGGAAGGAAAGATATATGATGAAAAATAATTTCATTGGACGAAATGGAATAGAATAGAATAAAATAGAACGGCATGGAATAAAACTGACTGACATAAAAGGGAATGGAGCTGATAGTGGCAGAAAAGAATAACTGAAATAAAAGTAATGAGAATAGAGATGCATAGAATTAATCAGATCACACCTGAATGGTACACAATAGGATAAAATGATGTATAACCGAGACTAGAAAGAATATAACAGAAATGTGCCGAGAGTCCTTTTTTGAATTTCTACTGGAATCCATGGCATCAAATACCAGTCATGCACTTACGGTGAGTAAGTATAGAGAAGAAATACTAAAAACATACCTTCATCATGGCTTCATGACCATACCATTAAAACATACTATACTACAATGAAATATGTAGTGAAAAACGAAAACGCTGTCACGCTCATGTCCTAGCATATTTATTTCAGCAAAAATGCGGTCATTTTGCAGACCTACGTATGAGCATGTGATCTGAAAGTTTTCTACGGCACCGCCAGTTTAAGGGCATCAAGACTGCAGTTATTTTCCCTCGAAGACCGCAGTTATGCTAACGATTTAATATGAGACATTGACATAACTGTCGAAAATAGCCAAGTAAAAAATTTTCATAACATCATATGAATTAGCTCGTAACCCGATTCATATCTTTCGTATATCGTTTTAAATTTCACTCATCCCTGGATTTAATTCTTTGTAGTACAAGGAACATTCAACAAAGAAAAAGTTGAGGTGCTAAATGTAGCCACGGTGTCAGCTGAGACCACACCTTCCGGGGGCTGCCCCCAGAGTCTGGAAATTTCAGTTGTTAGGAAATTTGGTGTCTGAAATTTCCTCAAACTTTTTTTTTCGTGATTTTTACCACTTATTTCCTGTAAGAAAGTTTTCTCATTAACTAAAAGCTCTTCCGAGCTAGGTACGTTAATGCCATTAGGAATAACCAAGAGCCTCGTTTAACACGTCCCCTGCATATTTTCCGCGGTTTTAAATGGGTGGTTTGGTTTGGTTGTAAGCTGCGGAATTGGACAAGTGACTTCAATTAATGCTCTTATACATTTTTACACTTCCTAAAAAATATGAAAAATACAATTCCAGATGTATTTTAGCTGATATGATAACAGTTATTTCTTATTATTCATTCATATTCGTACGTGAATGAGCAATTCACTGACAGTTACGCATTTGGCCCAATATGCGGGGAACGGGTTAAAATAGCCTCGTATAGAGCCCAAGCAGAGTTCTTCGTTCAAATTAAGGGAAGCGTACCCCCAGAATGTAGAACTTTCTAGGGATGTTGATTTATAGCTGCTATTTGGAAGGGTAAGATGTCAGGTACATCATGTGAAAAAATCAGGTTCGTACGTTCAATCGTTCACCCGCTACGGGGGTTTGAAATATGGGGGGGGAGGGGAGGGGGAAGTGGTATTTTATCATGTTACATCTCCTCCTTGCCACTTTCTTCACGACTTGACGTTGCTATGTCATCTCCTATGTCTCTGGATTACTTTATTATATCAGGGGTCTAACCTGAACCAAAAAATTTAAAAAATTTTAATTACAATTGTTTATGTTTCTTTGTTTACCTTGTAACGATATATTCAACAAAAGTTATCTATATACGTAGAGAGGATAAGCGCGACAACCGGCAGGTCGACGCTAGGCTGCCCGAGAGGTATATGGGGTACAGGAGCAGGGAGAAGTAGGTAAAGGGGGGTAGAAGCTATTTCGAGAGCTAGTCCAAAATACATCACATATACGGGAGTTGTTGTAAATAAACAACATAGCACAGGAAATAGTGGATTTAAAATTGAAGTGCCTACGTGTCAGGAAATCAAAGGTTTCTGGGTTTATTTTAGAGATATATGCGTAGCAATATAGTGAGGTAAGGGACACGTCAGTATAGTGAGGTGACGCTTGAGGGTTAGCCAATCGCGATACGCTACGTCACTTTCAGTTTTCGCGGGTGTAGCAAAGCCCACGGAGCGCATTCTTTGTTCGAAGGGGCGTATAAATAACGCAGAGAGAAGGCGAGCCGGTCTACTTCGTCGATTCACTGACTCAGTGCAGGATGTAGGGATACGAGTTCTTCGAGGGGGAGGTGAGATATTGTTCTTTGTTCTTTGAAGAATCTCATACAGCTTATTAAATTTGTGTTCATAAAAAGAGTGGAGTGATTCAAGTAGAAATGGTTGACAAATTTTTATTGCAATTGAAGTTGTTGTCTAGGTGGGGCGCAGGGATTTTCATTGTTAATATTGAAGTAAGTTCTTTGGGTTTTCATTTTAGATTGTTCTTGAATTGTTCTCGTGTTTAGAGTTTCACTTTAATGTGGGGAATGAAGGAAGTATTACATTATTTCTTAAAGGGAAATCAGGAGATTCGTGTCTTATTGAACTATTGAAGTGTAGGCTAAATGGTTTTCATGTAACTTATCTCGAAACAGAGTGCTTTGTGATTTGTTTTGTAAAGCGGGGTGAAATAATCCAATTATTCTCAGAGGGAAAATAAATAAATTTTATGATTGATTTGGGGATTAAAGGGGGGTAAAATTCAATCAATTCGATTTGAAGTAGGGGCATTGCAAGGAATAAAGATTCAAGTGGAGTGTAGTCACTTAATATAATCCTTGTTCCCAGGAGGGGTCGGGTGTTTGAGTGTGGAGCGGCTTGGAGTTTTCAACGATGTGGGCTAGGCGACTCCGGGTTGCAGAGCAACCTGACCATATGGCGCTTACCAAGCTGAAGTGCCAGGGCCCACTGCCTACCAGTCACACTGAGAGGGAAGTTATGCAAGCAATAGAGCTTAGAAAATGTTCAGGCTCTCTGAAATTCAAGAGGAGCTAGGGGTATGCCTTGGAAACGCTTCGTTCGGAACGATCAAGAGAGGTCATGGATAATAGGCCATAGTTGACTGTGCCTTTTCCTTCCGCGCGCGCTGCGATTGCCTAGGATTGTGCAGGATATGTCTCTGGTTGGTGTTTTGTGTTGGCGTTACAAGGTACGCGCGCCAGTAACTTTCGCTAATATTGTGTGTCGCAAATTTCTTTGCTTGCCGAGAGTGTCTCATGCCAATCACGTGTTCATTAACTAACTCGAAATAAAGTAATCAATAATGTACCATTAACCGAATGTTTCATTTCCCATGTTGAACTGAGGTATTGGTGTGGGTGAGCAGATCAGTAGCTACTTTCTCTATTTTTCCAACTGTTCTACCATTTCCTCTTGCTGTGTTTTCCGCTCTGGTATTTTCATTTTTCCCCTCTTACTAAGGAGGTTTCGAGTCCTCCATTCGAACTAACACAGTGTAGGCGCCTGATCAGCGCCACGTACGCTACACTGTGCAAAGTTTCGTGACACCTCAAACTGAATTTAATTATATACTGTTCTGCTTACCACCCGGTACTTCGGTTTACATGGGAAATATTTTTTTGTGTCGTAATTCTTTCTGTTTGATAAAAATTTAATAATAATTCAAAGTGATACTTCAAAGCCAGTCGAGCACTCTAAAACTGTAGTGGATGCTGAGGCTGGAGTGCAGTAAAGCAGCGGCTTGAGCTTGCGGTTTCTGGCTTCCTGTTCGAATGAGCTGTACGGTCTGTAAGCGCATTCCATAGCTGGCTCCATAAAATTCGAGTTTGAAGTGTAGAGGCATCAGCAGCGCGCATATAAGTTAGGTTTGAGTGGCATAAGTATGCAATGGCTCAGTGAATAATGCTAAGTGAGAGCATGTGTAAAGTAGCGTGTTTCAGTGTGACCAGTATTTTCAAGCAGTGATTTTTTTTATCTTCTCTAAATGTTGAAAAACAGAAACTGAATTTGCTCTCTCTAAATATTGAAAAACAGAAATTGAATTTGCTCTCTCTAAATGTTGAAAAACAGAAATTGAATTTTGCTCGAATGATATTGAATTTTGCTCGAAAGTCTGGCGGGTGGTAGATAATATATGCACGTCATGCAATTTTTCTGTGAAAATGATGCAGTGTTTTGAGCAGTTAAAACCGATTCTCAGTCAATGCATTGCAAATTGTAATTATTGCTTATGTGCATTCTAAACTGTGTTTTTTTTTGTGAATTCTCATGCTGGTGAAGTCAATCATCTTGTGTTTTTACACTTCCAATTCTTGTTTAAAATTCTCAAGATATGAGCTGTAGGTGCTTTATCTGAATGCTGAAATTACTGAGGAATTAATCACCGTAGATGTCAAATAAATTACAGTGAACATCATTTTATTTTCAGTATATCGCATTAATTTGTGTGTTAAAGTAACTTTCCTGAATTGGCGCAAGTATCTGTTTGAAAATATTCTGTAGTAAGATGCTCTGTGCTATCCATTGTCGAGCTTTGCAAGCATGAGAGGTTCATCAGAAAATTCCTGAGCCATAAAGCAACCGCAAGCGGCATGTCTCGTAGGAGGGAGAGCGTGGGTCGAGTTCAGATATTCGCTCAAAAAAAAATTTGCCCACTTATAGAGGGAATTATCTTGAGTATTTAACAGCTGCTAAAATCGTATTGTACATCATGTCTAACTCAAACTATTTTTCTCTACTTTGTTCAGTGCCGCTAGCCAAATTTTTTTATGTGTCTTCTCAGAATGGATGATGATATTACGTAGCACTTGGGCATTAAAATAGAAAGAGATTATCTAAAACCTTTCTTAATAGTGAGCTGCGTGTACAATTTCAAAATGTTTTGGATAATTACAAATGTCAATCTTAAAGTAGTATTAGGCATCTTAAAGTAGTATTAGGCGGCATTTGGCTGCCGAAGTATTAAAATAGACACGGAAAATAGATCTATGTAGGAGCGCGCGAATCAGTGACATGGGAATGTAAATTTTCACAAGTTACGTGATAGCATTTTAGAATGATGCTTGTGCTGCTCAAAGCTTAATTTTAGTGCCTTAGTGTAGGTTAACGTCCATTGCACGGTTGACAACTTGTGAAATTGTCATTTAGATACATGAAACATACAAAATTTTCTTTAAAGCTTAATAATTCCAAAGCATTAGTATAGAAAACGAGATGCTAATTATTCATCTGGCAAAGTCAACAGAATTTCTCAAGAAATTAAAAGTCATCAAATATTTTGTTGCGGAACTTGATTGATAAACTAATTTAATTTTGTTGAGATTGAAATTAAATCTATCTGGAAGGTGGATGGAGAAACTACGCACTTCTTGCTAATGTTAAATTACCAAAGTGAATTGCAGTAGAAGGAATGCTCCTTCACAGAATATGATAAATAAAAATTACGTTAAAGAAAATAAAACTTTAACAAAAATGTCTACCGTGCATTGGCGAGTAAATGTAGGATTTTCTTATCTCATTGATCTACCTCGAGATGAGGAAGGAGTCTTAATTAAATTTAGTGATTATTTTAATGAACACGTGAGAGGTATGTTGCAATTTTTATCTACATTGAAAAATTTGGAGGAATCTAAAATTGACGGGAATGCTATTGCGAAGATGAATTCATGCCTTGTATTTGTGTTATACTGTCTTGAAGTGACCATGCCTATGCAAGTAGTGTGATGTGTCCATGTAGTGTTTCATATCAGCTTGAGCAGGCAAAAAGATTCCACAGCAAAATCTTTGTTTCTGTGAGACTTATAGAGTGTAACTGAGTGTGTGTAACGGCGAGTAAAGCTGAAGGTGTATCCGAATTTTACAACTTGTTCCACGCAAGGGCCATAAAAGTGATCTCGGCCATTAGGGTACTCGTTGTCTGTGTCAGTAGGTCAAGAGTGAAGCCCGTGCGAGCCGTATGAATGTGATAGCGCAATAGGTTAAAATAAAAGTAACACTGATGATGAGTAAAATTTGAAAATATGTATGTAAATTTAAATGGCCGGGATTTCACTTGAAATAATTGTGACTCGTTTTTTTGCTTTGCCCTTTACGAGTTATTAAATTTGAAAAGTGTTCTGCGTGCCATACCCTGTGTGTCAGTTTTTGAAAGGAGCAGAGCAAATAATAAAATTGTGTTGCTTGGATTGTGTTGGTCGATAGATCAGACGTCGAGTGGTACAACTAGGCAGCATACAGAAAATATAAATTCTCGGGTCAACGCATGAATATTTGTAAATAATTCAAAAACATATTGAGTATTTATTTAAGTTGCAAATGAAAATTGTTTCCTGGTCGCTGAAATTCAGGAGGGTTCGCTCGGTGTCTTTTGCCTCATGTTCTGGCTGAGCTGATCTCATGATTTGACTGTGCTAGGATGTTTTCATTTATTCTAAGTATTATATTTATAGTGTAAGAATGGTTCCTGATTCCCTAACCTATCATGTGTGTCATCAGGAATTTTCTTGCTTTTCGCCTGGTGAGCATTGACTGTGGGGTTAACATAGGAACTGTGATTTAATTACCGAATGTGACTTTTGTTTTGCCTACTCATAACTAACATACTTGTGCATATCCAAGCAAGTGGTTGTGGGTGGTAAACTTATCGATTGCGTCTTCATGGATTGTCCACTGGCAAAGGGAATGTGTACTATAATGTCTGTGTTTCTGCAAGCGCATCACAACTTCCATCTTTTAAAGGAAACAATAGGCAGTTGACACATGTACCCGGGTTTCATAATTGGAGCTTTGACTTTAGTACTTAATACGGTCTGGTGTGAACTTAAAATTCGCCTCTCTCCGCACCGGTCGTGATTGAAGAAACTGATAGTTTAAATACTCCAAAATAAAGGATATGCAAATCACACGTAGCTTTTAAGACACAAACATTGCCGTGAAATCAACGGATTCAAGATAATTCTGCTGACCCGAACGTTGTATATACAGAAGATTTGTTGATTAGGTGAATACGGAATACCTCTCATCTAGAGAGATGAATGAAGATGAAGAGTACAGTCTCGGGGCTGGGATCAGGTTGATGCTCACAATGCCAGTACTTAATGACTTTAGGATTATTTTTCGTGGGTGTTGGTCGGATTGTCGGAAATGATGTGTGCAGCAGAGTATGACACACGTCTGATCAACGTCACAATATTACATGTATTTGTGTGCTTGTTCTCAGGTAAAAGATTTCGGCCCAGTGGGTAGATCTCTTGGTAATCCACAAGCACCTATGTATGTGAAATTAAATATGTGTTTTGTTTTCATTTTTAGTGGTCCTGTGATCGAAAGGCATCGAATAAAAACGGGCCATTCGCAATGTTGCGGGAAAACTTGAAAGTATTTACTTGTATTACGAAATATATTGTAGGTGAAATAGCAACTTGTCAGGCGACACTATTGAAAAATTATTTTTTAAACTTGTCGCTGATTGATACCAAGTTATTGCTACATTTAGGAAATCTCATGGGTAACTTCTGCTCCAATAGAGTAGACTTGTACCGTCAATAGAGATGTCATATATCCAAACCTCAGGGGTCTAAACTGCACTTCCAGCCGGCGGGAAATGAGTTGTCCTAACCTGATGGCTTTGTAGATAATTATAAATGATCAACTTTCATCGAGGAGACAGGCTGACGAGCCCACCCAAAGGAATCATACGCGTATTAACGCGAGTCGCTGATAATACCACAGGAGTGATGGACTACAACGCAAGGATGAAAAATTTTGGAGCATTGCTATATTTTGAAATTACCTGAGACCCAGGGGTACCCCCCGAAAGACTTGTACAGAAATAAGTTGGAAATTATCAACGAGATTCATCGAGAATAAGATATTTCAAGAGAAAACTTTATTTCATTTTGAGATCTTTTACGTGAATGCCAAGTGATAGGTTGATTTGAGATGTCTATGTCCTTGTGCAAAGTTCGCTGTATTAATTGAGCGCATTGTGTTTTCTTTCCTCTGCTTATGTTACTGAATTTATGAAGACAAATCAAGCGGATAATGTTGGATTTTTTTTTCTATCGATGTCGGTGTGCGTCTATTATCTGTAAGAGATGAGAGTCTCCTTCGTTTTGCAAATGGAAGATTATACATAGCGGATGCGAGTTTTCTTCGTTTTTTTTTGGAGTATGTAAGAGTATATGAAACAGATGCGGTTCTCAAGAGCATTGTGTTCTTTATTAGGGTACCTTAATAATATGATGTGTGTGTTTTCATTCCTTTTGTGTATCCATGTATGTTTTCAATGTACGAATGATATTTTTCGGCTTGTGTGATACACGGTGTCAAGGCTAGCGTTCCACTGAATTAATTGAAAACTTTGCAGCTGCAGCTGATAAGAATTTAATATTTTCATATGAAAATTTGAACCAACTGCATTGGCTCAAATTTTACGAAGGGCGCGGGGATGTAACGATATATTCAACAAAAGTTATCTATATACGTAGAGAGGATAAGCGCGACAACCGGCAGGTCGACGCTAGGCTGCCCGAGAGGTATAGGGGGTACAGGAGCAGGGAGAAGTAGGTAAAGGGGGGTAGAAGCTATTTCGAGAGCTAGTCCAAAATACATCACATATACGGGAGTTGTTGTAAATAAACAACATAGCACAGGAAATAGTGGATTTAAAATTGAAGTGCCTACGTGTCAGGAAATCAAAGGTTTCTGGGTTTATTTTAGAGATATATGCGTAGCAATATAGTGAGGTAAGGGACACGTCAGTATAGTGAGGTGACGCTTGAGGGTTAGCCAATCGCGATACGCTACGTCACTTTCAGTTTTCGCGGGTGTAGCAAAGCCCACGGAGCGCATTCTTTGTTCGAAGGGGCGTATAAATAACGCAGAGAGAAGGCGAGCCGGTCTACTTCGTCGATTCACTGACTCAGTGCAGGATGTAGGGATACGAGTTCTTCGAGGGGGAGGTGAGATATTGTTCTTTGTTCTTTGAAGAATCTCATACAGCTTATTAAATTTGTGTTCATAAAAAGAGTGGAGTGATTCAAGTAGAAATGGTTGACAAATTTTTATTGCAATTGAAGTTGTTGTCTAGGTGGGGCGCAGGGATTTTCATTGTTAATATTGAAGTAAGTTCTTTGGGTTTTCATTTTAGATTGTTCTTGAATTGTTCTCGTGTTTAGAGTTTCACTTTAATGTGGGGAATGAAGGAAGTATTACATTATTTCTTAAAGGGAAATCAGGAGATTCGTGTCTTATTGAACTATTGAAGTGTAGGCTAAATGGTTTTCATGTAACTTATCTCGAAACAGAGTGCTTTGTGATTTGTTTTGTAAAGCGGGGTGAAATAATCCAATTATTCTCAGAGGGAAAATAAATAAATTTTATGATTGATTTGGGGATTAAAGGGGGGTAAAATTCAATCAATTCGATTTGAAGTAGGGGCATTGCAAGGAATAAAGATTCAAGTGGAGTGTAGTCACTTAATATAATCCTTGTTCCCAGGAGGGGTCGGGTGTTTGAGTGTGGAGCGGCTTGGAGTTTTCAACGATGTGGGCTAGGCGACTCCGGGTTGCAGAGCAACCTGACCATATGGCGCTTACCAAGCTGAAGTGCCAGGGCCCACTGCCTACCAGTCACACTGAGAGGGAAGTTATGCAAGCAATAGAGCTTAGAAAATGTTCAGGCTCTCTGAAATTCAAGAGGAGCTAGGGGTATGCCTTGGAAACGCTTCGTTCGGAACGATCAAGAGAGGTCATGGATAATAGGCCATAGTTGACTGTGCCTTTTCCTTCCGCGCGCGCTGCGATTGCCTAGGATTGTGCAGGATATGTCTCTGGTTGGTGTTTTGTGTTGGCGTTACAAGGTACGCGCGCCAGTAACTTTCGCTAATATTGTGTGTCGCAAATTTCTTTGCTTGCCGAGAGTGTCTCATGCCAATCACGTGTTCATTAACTAACTCGAAATAAAGTAATCAATAATGTACCATTAACCGAGTGTTTCATTTCCCATGTTGAACTGAGGTATTGGTGTGGGTGAGCAGATCAGTAGCTACTTTCTCTATTTTTCCAACTGTTCTACCATTTCCTCTTGCTGTGTTTTCCGCTCTGGTATTTTCATTTTTCCCCTCTTACTAAGGAGGTTTCGAGTCCTCCATTCGAACTAACACAGTGTAGGCGCCTGATCAGCGCCACGTACGCTACACTGTGCAAAGTTTCGTGACAACCTTATTTTGGAGGATCGGAAAGTGGGGTTTCAAAATGCATCTCCTCCTACAGTTTTTGAGCTACAGTGATGATTTTGGTATCATTCATGATCAAAAGTTGTGACGTCCTAAAGTATGAAATTTTACGAAAAAAAACATGCATTGGATTTTTTTTTTCATTTCAAACTATAAGTTAAAAGAATTCCATTGAAGTTTTTGGAATGCCCATGTCTGTTTGCATCCAATGATACCAAAATCATCACTGTATCTTGAAATCTGTAGGAGATGCATTTTGAAAACCTCCCCCAAAATCTCGTTTTATATGAATATATCATTTTCTTGACAGAAAATCGCATTTTTTCATGGATAACAAATGATTCCAAATTGAATTTCCTTTCAGTATACCAATTTTCATTGCCTTAAGTTCAATTTTAAAGAAAATCTTCCTAAAGGGGGATTAAACCAACAGCACTTGACGGTTGGTCTTAGCTCAGCCTTGAGTGAAGTTGTTCCAGATTTTACGCAGCTCAGTGATACCGTGCGATTTTGAAATGAGAAATTCTGTGTAGTTCAGAGTCTGACTCAGTAATGTTAGCTCCACGGAGTAGTTGGCACTCGGAAAATAATATTACCAGTTAACGCTAAATACATCGGCGTCATGGAAAGCGAGAGACTTGAAAGCGATATTTTTAGGATTTATATCTCAAGGGCAACCGTTTGAACGTTTATTTCAAATACAGACGAACTTCAAGGGAACAATAGCAAGTCGTTTCCCGAGGTGCGCAAAAATATAAACAGCACCCAAGATAGGCGTATTTTGAGGATTCCAACAGTACGCACAGCAGCGTCCTCTGTAAGATTTTTATTATTGGATTCCTGTAAAACGGAGACCAAAGGTTGGTTCTTCTTTACCACAAGGTTAGTTTTAAAAACGAAACTCCTTAAAAATGGAAGACAACCAATGGACGTAGCCAGTCATCAGCACGGTACTTCGGTAGGAAGTATCAGTGGCGTTCTGAGTAGAGAGATACAGGGGTTTAAGATGATTGGTAGCTGGTTTGCTAATATATCAACTCTTATTTCAGAATAGCATATCAGTAAGATATTACCCAGTAACTAACTATTAATCGCCATGAATAATTAAAATAAGTGCATACTCAAGAGGCTGCAAGAGCCGGGTCGAGGAGTTTGAGTCTCGGAAAGAGACTGCTTTTTACGCAAGAGAAATACGTTAGAGGTACCGCTTTTATTAACAGGGTGACATGCTGCCCAAGCACAGTAAGTTCAAAGTTGATTCAATTAGTGAATGCGAAAGCGTCACGAGTAATGTTAACTAAAGCGATTTAAGGTTAATGTAGGTCTGATAGAAGCTCAAACATGCTTAATTGTAAAAAGTTAAATTTCAACACAAAAAAAAAACGAAAAGAAAAGATGCAGCTGCAAAACAAAAAAACGAAGAGCAGAAAGAACTTCAACAGAAAGAATTTCAACAGTTTCAAATTCTCCTCTGGCAACTAAAACAGGTAAACTGAAGAAAACTTCTTCTTCCACAAGGCCGCGATCAGAAATACGGAAGATTTTTAATAATATTGTTTTAATGGTGTGGATGGAAATGAATTAATTCAGAAGGAAAGAGTGTCAACGTGGAAGATGTGTTCACCGCAATGCTAAAGAGGGAAGGGGAAAAAAGTGGTTTTGGTTTCTAGAATGTCTCTCTGTGCACACAACGACTAACTAAATAAATAAATAAATAAGTAAGACACCAGAAAGCGAAACGGATAAAGTATGAAATTAGTCGATGCAGTTTTCAATTTCATGTAAGGCAGACACTTGCGATGGAAACTAGTCAAGTCTTGCCGAATTCCTAGGCTTAGTTAGGCGTGCTGACTTGTATTTTTATTGTGCTAGCACGCCTATTATATTTAAGCTAGATTTAAGGTTCTCAATAGATTAGTCGATTTATATTCCTAATATAAAGAGCAGGATGTAGGAAGTGATTCTTGGCACGGCAGTTTCCGATCTTCTTAACGTCAGACTGTGGGTGGGAAGCGTATTGGGGCGTGCGTGAGCAGCGATAAGTAGACTTTTCTCAGGCCTGAGACCCTGCGCTTCAATCTCCGTCAACTCTGTAATTTCCAATTATTGATTCCGCCAGACCTCTTTTAAATTTTCCTGAGCGCAATAGATACTCACCTGCAGGAGGTGCTCGGCTTCAACGCTGCTCCTTGCTCACTTGCTGGAGGCGATCGGCTTCTACGTTGCTCTACTTACCGGACTTAAAAGACAGGCGGACGTAAATCCATTACCAGGGGTGTTTGCCTTGAGGTGAGGAAGCTTGTCGTATTTGTCAAACTTAAAGTTTCCAAACCCTTGCCATTTATATTATGGAGATTTCTCTTGAACTCGAACCATTATTTTTAATTCATTGAGAAACTCATTGAAGGCTCGCATGTTTGATGGTACCTAATCAAACAGGTTAAAATTAATCACTTTAATTCTCTTTACTTAGTAATGTAAGGATCAGGGTCTGTATCTCAATTATTCTTCTTTGCTTTCAATGTTGAGACTCGAGGATAGGGTGGCGAGCGGCTGGCCTGGGGCAGTGAGACAGCTAGCGTAGCTTGCCCCGACTCTTCCAGTTTCCTGCCAAGCTCAAGTTCTATCGTAAATTAAATTAATGCTGACTAGCTTTCTGGAAGAAAATTCTAAATCGCAATTGTTCTTTTTCTTCAACCTATCTATTTGCCATCCCATTTTATTTGCTAAGTTTTTACAGAGACGAGGTGCGCTGAAGTATTAATAGATGAAGTCAGCGGTTCCTGAACTGTGGTGTCGCGAACCCCTACACCCCTGAGCTCGGTGCACGGGGTACGCCTTGCACCCCCTGTTTATTTCCTATGCAGCATACAGATAGAAAATTTTTACAAAATTCGTTTCAAGGGGAATTGAACAGAAAAATGGCCTAGCAAATGTTTCAGAGAAAATGTAGTAACTATTATTACGGTTGAACTGAGGTTGTGATAATTCATGTTCAGAATGATATAATGAATTAAATGTCTCTCGGTTTGAAATGTTTCGGTTTCATGCGCCATAGAAACTAGGATAATAATGCAGTAGCCGATAGTAACCAGTTACTGATATTTTAAACTTAATTTCAGTTTACGTTAGAGGTATTGCATCAGTCATTCTGTAATTACCGTCTACAATAGGTGAAGGCATCTGCTTAGCGATTTTAATAGGTTTCGTACATATGCAACGGTATGTTGTTGCTAGTAACAAAAATATACACCAGTGGGCAGTTTAAAGCATTTTCTACGACGACAGCTGGTCATTGTGTTCCGTACACTAGTGTATTTTTCTCAACTCTCTACATTTAAGTGAACCTGCGCCACATTTGCGGTTGAGTTGAAATACTTGTATTTCATCTGTGGAAATTTAGCATTGTTCTAAATATCTAGAATGAGATAAACTATCTATAATAAAACTATAATTTGAGCTTAAATGTTTCATCTACTTCTATCAAACACAAAACTTTTCCTATCATTCTACATTTGTCCTACCTAAAATATGCCGAATAAAATTATTACTCCGCATAGCTGCCGATTTTAGACACCGAGCGAAGTTTATGGCAAACTGTCATAGTTGTGCCACACCGCATACCTCCATCGTCCACTAAAACGCTTACTTAGTACGCAGCACAAAAAAATTGGGTAACACTGGTCAAAAGGCGGCGTCACACGATGACCAAACCGTAGCGCTACGTTACCAAATTAATCCGGTAGCTTGACGGAATTATGAAGAGAGCTGTCACACGCTGCAGTGTTTTGTAGCGATCCGTTACCATTTGGTTTATTTACATTCGCTTCAGTCGCTGTCTAGCAACCGTGCCAGATGGATGGCAACACAAGTGTTTCTCAAGTTGGAGACTTCATCACGCTCTGTGAAATAGCTTTATTGGTGGAAAGTGTTGAACAACCAAGGTAAAAGAGAAAAATGTGGTGCGCTTCGATTTTGGATCGACGGGATGAACAAGGAATTGCGAACAATCTAGTGAAAGAAATGAGATTGGAAGACGCTGATTCCTACAGGTACGGATATGCTAAATTCAAACTGTTTTTTTATTCATTTGTACAATTTTAAATACCAAATTACCAGTTAACACTTTGAAGTATGAGACTGTATAACTCCGCGTCGCATGTTTATCGCAGTATTCAAAAATGTATTCTATTAAAGGCTACATGCTACTGTCTCTTCAGTAAATGTGTATCTTACACAACCATTTAAAATTCACAAATTATCTCGTTTTACAACTTTTTAAGCTATGCAAATGTGTGCTTCATGTACAATTATTATTAACTTTGTACATTAAATGAATACTTTTATCTACAGAAAATCTCCTTGACTCAATCAGGCACTTAATGCTTTTCTACCAGGGTCACCAGCACATTGCAATTTTGAACCCTCTCAGCTTGTATTTGGAGAACCTTTGAAATTGAAAGGTCCCTTCAATTGTGGAAATGAGTACATGTATTCATATTTTTCTTTTACCAAAGTATTTAATGCTGAAATAACGGCACCTTTTTTTGCCTGATAATGAGTACGTTTGCCCAAATGAAATTATTTCTCAAAGTTCACGTTATATTGAATAAAGTAGGAGTAACCCCTATTTTTTCCAGTGTCTCTCTCCCAAATGAAACTGTCAGATCGGTAAAAATAAATGAATTCTTACAAACAAAATATTCAACTTCGCAAACCTTGAGACTTACTTATCACTACTGTTAATGTTAAACAATTTTATTTTCATTTTTGAATGAAAATTTACCGGCTAATGGGCACCACTTCATCCAGGAATTCAAATGCTGACCAGAACGAAAATTATTCTCAGTTCAGAGTTTGACGTGACCAATTTTCTCCAGGAACTTCCTCCGGATGAGCACCAGCGTCTTCTCTTGGCTACTAGAGAGAGTAACTCCTATCATCCAGAAGAGGGACACTAACATGAGGAGCGCAATTTCAGCGCTTGACCGTCTGGCAGTCACTCTGCGGTACCTGGCCACAGGTTTGTCGATTTTAGGTTATCAGATCTTCCTGAATGCAGGTGTTCTGTTGTACTGTGTTGCGGCAACGCGTTGTTATGTTTGGAGAGTCAAAGTTGCTTCGAAGTGATACATAATTGAATTCATTCAGCTAGTCAGACTTATTCCGAAATGATTTACCACTTACAGTTAATTTGTTCATTTCAGGGGAAAGCAGAAGCTCTCTCCACTTCCAGTTTCGGATGGGAAGGTCAACAGTCAGCGACATAATAAGTGAAGTTTGTAAAGCAATCCCTCATGTGTTCGCTGCTTACATCTCGGTACCATCTAAAACTGAAGAATGGTTACAAGTGGCAACGCAATTCTGGCAGCTTTGGAATTTCCCGTTGTGTCTAGGTGCTATGGACGGCAAGCAAGTAGCTATCCGACCACCTAGCCACAGTGGATCCCACTTCTTCAATTACAAAGAGTCATTTTCTGTTGTTCTTTTTGCTCTCAAGGATGCCAACCTCAACTTCTTGTACGTTGATTTTGGTAAAAATGGGCGAATTTCAGACGGAGGTGTATATGCGAAATCTTGTCTCAAAGGCCACATTGACGGCAATACTCTGAACATGCCAGAACGTGCAGATTTGCCGGATACAGATATAAATGTTCCATTTATCATCTTAGCTGATGATGCTTTCCCTCTGACAAAAAGACTCATGAAGCCTTACCCACAAAAAGGACTAACCAAGAAACAACGCATTTTTAATTACAGGCTGAGCAGAGCACGACGAGTAAAGGAGAATGCATTTGGCATACTTGCCAGTCGATTCCAGGTTTTCCGGTTGCCAATTGAAACAACAGTACCGAACGTGAATCAAATTGTCTTGGCCACATGTTCCTTACATAATTTGCTTCGTAAGACTGACGAGAACCAATACACTCCAATCGGCTCTACGGTCAGCGTAGACGTGGTATAGTAACAACTGTGAAGTTATGGGACTGGAGAAACAGCGCTAATGGATTTCTGAGCCTGGAAAGCGAATGCCGACGGCTTTCACAAGAAGCCCTTCGGATCAGAAATCTTCTTTGTGATTACTTTAGCGGCAGAGGATCGGTTTCGTGGCAAGATGACATGATCAGCAAGTAGAGGGAAAACTACCCATGCATCGTCACAAGAAAACTAAAAATAATAATTTATTTTACTTTACTTTTTTTACCTAATTTTTTTACTTCGCTAACCGATACCACTCACAGGAGACTAAAACCATTCTTTTAACGAATACACTCTTTAGATCGAGATTATGTACCGATAATTTTACCAGCCCGCAAACTCTCTCGTGGCAAATATAAGCTGAGAAAACTGGCAGATGTTTGAAAGAAAACTTTTCAACTCACTGAGCCTGCTTCCATTCACTCACTCCCTCGCCTTAGGTCAAGTAGTTGAAACACCATTCATCCAAGACAATTTTACTAATGAAACGATCAATAAAGATTTCCAGTGAACGAAATATTACGTTCGACATAAATTCAATCCTTTTTGCGAATCCATTTGTAGTTATATTGCTAAAGCCAGTAGCGCAGTCAGGGGGGGGGAGGTTATTCCAGTAGCCGTTTAAAGTAAAATAATGGAAGATTGCTGATAATTAAGGTCTGCAACGCCCTGCCCCCAAATTTTCGGTTGGCTGCGCCCCTGGCTAGAGCATAGTAGATGCCCTATGTTATCAATACCGTTACGTCATACTCGAGAGTCTGTAAGCTCATGCGCTTTAATTCAAACTGTGGATAAACAGGGTTTCACCTTTTCCTGAACTCTGTAATAACTACAATATTCAAATACAGATGATATAAAAAATACATCTTACTTACATTCATCCCGTTTAAAATAAAAGTTTTCTACGCATTGGAGAATGCTTTGGTATTATGTTTTATATTACATGAACTGAAATCGTAACCACTGGAAGAACGTAAGAACATCTGCACAGATCGAACGCCCCAGCAAGACAAAAAAAAATAGAGTCTGACGTAGGTTACAAAGCAAGAACACACAAAGAATGTAGGTTGCACAAAGCCGTTTTACCCACGAAAATGCAAAATGATAAGTCCAAACGAAGAGGCTACATGGTATTCTACTCTACCTGGTGTTACATGTATGGTGAGTGCTGCAGAGTCTTCACGGAATTACTCAGAATTATAAAAACTAAGAAAATATACTTTTTTTAATCCCAATTTTTATCCCTAAATCTGGGTTCATTTGGGTGGATCTTGAAAAGACAAAAACAAATTCAATCACAACTGAGAAGAAAAAAAAATCAGCATCGTTGTCACTGAGAATAGAGTTCGAAATCTTTAAGTATCTCTGACAGTATTACTGATCAATAGCCGACATTATAAGGGCGTCAACATAAAACCTATGGCTTAGAGATCCTTCCCGCAAATAAAATTGGAGTAAATGCAGTTAATTTTATGGTAAAACTCTTTCCTACATTCCAAAGAATAAGAATCATTATTCAGATCATGATGAATTGCCATTAAAACCCCAGGATGGAAAACATTTAAAGGATCTAGAGCGAAAGAATCCAGTGAGCCCCGTGGAGTTGGGGAAGGTTCATTAATTTTTTTAGACAAGTCATCGCCAAGCTTATTTAATTTTTGGAAAGAGTTGGGATTTTTCATCATTCAGATTTCGCTTTCGAAAGACAGGAAGTTTTGAAGAATTCCTCGTACTAGAACTTAAAGATTCTGCGTCTACTACCAGCGATCTTTCTGAAGGGGCTTCATCCAAAGCATGGTCTTGAAAGTGGCTACAAGTAGGTTCCATGGATTGTGAAATTGAAGGAGATGGGATAGAAAAATGCCTGAATATTAGTAGTTATGTTTTTGAATGGAATGGAAGATATATTGACAACACGTTCTTCACAAATGATCGAAGGTGAATTTGCAGTTCTCTGCAGGTTGGATGATGAGTTGGCATCTTCCACTTGAAGTTCACACATGTGCACCGCCTCGACATGATCAGTTCCAAGGGCGGTAACCTGCAGGAGAGGTTGCCTCAGCAATGTTCCATAGTCAATTAGAATAAAACGACAATAATACGAGTGCTGGAGGGTACCAATGAATAAGCTATAGCTCGACAATTATTAAATTACCTTGGTCAAGGCCGGGGCAGCATTATGTTGAAAAGCTGAAATAGGCAGAAGTTACTGTGGGCATCATAATCATTGCGAACTAAAGACATTGGCAGTGTCATGCGAGCCCTGGTGTTCTCTCAAATGGCACTGGTCTTTCTAAAACAATGCGTCTAACAATCATGTATCAAAAATGAATTAACCGACAGATGTGATAGCCCCTAGATACTGAAGATCTTGTGTTCCAGTCAACACAAAACTCAAGTAAATTTATACGCCTAAAAAATTTCTCGAAGCTGTTCTCCAATTGCTGTTATATACAAAGCACATCAATGTGCGGGGAAAATAAATGGATGGACAAGTGATGATAATTAAATTTAAATTGAACACAGACCCTTTTGTCCTATCCTAGTCGCAGGGTACAATACTGTGTTTTAACTATGGACAATTTTTAACCTTTCAAATATCGATGGATATATGTAAACCGAAAAATTACATTTTGAACAGTTAAATATAAATAAACAAGAACTTTATCAGGAAACACAACAGTATTTTGAAATGGGTCACCTTGGATCTCAAGTGGCCACTGTCATACAGTGACCTTCCAAATGATGTTTAGAAGGTACACACATTTTCATCCTGTAACGACAGGCAATTCTATGTCAAGTAAATATTTCCAAATTAACCACGAGAGAACGTCCCCCACCATATTAATACTTAAATAGTCCATACTAGCTACCAATTCTCATCATAGAATCTACTGTTCCTGTTTTGAGTTCAATTTCTAGCCCTCACCACATTTCTCTGGTAACCAATACTGAATGTGAGCTCAAAACATTTTTGGTGCCTATATCTGCAATTTAAATGATAGACATACTTATTCTACAATAACTTTAAGTCATTAACATTATTCACATCAACGTACAGTCGAGAAGCTACTGCTCTCATTGTCAAGAAGTGAAGCATCCAGAACAGATTTGATTCACAGGTGTCAGCCGTGATGGTGTCCTCCAAGAAGCTGAGGTGACCCTCATGCTCCCATGGCTTAACAGGTGCTGCAGCTGAGCCTGATTTCTTGAAACGGCGAGCCTTGTAGAGCTGAATTTTGTAGGCCCTCAGTCGATTCTATTTTGCACGGACAGCTGAGAGAGAAATAACTTGCATCAGTCTGAAATTTTTTAGTAAAAAACGTACCCTCACTGCCTATGCTCTGAAACAATATCAAAGAATAAAAAGAAGGATGAAATGCTGAATGGAGATTCTTCAAAACGATTTCTGTGCCAACTTCAATTTAATTAATGTGAAGACTCAAATTTTTTACCAGTATAGACATTTCATGAACAAGAAGATCCAACTTGAAATAAACATAGTGAAGAAGAACGGTGAATATACGCTGATACTCCTAATACAAATCAATCTTAAACCACAGGAAATATATATCTGTATAACTTGCAGCCAAATTTATTAGATTACACAGAAAGATAGCATAATAATAGATCACTTGAATCTTGAACCTCGGAAGGACTGAAATTCAGAGGGACATTAGTCATGACTGAGAAGAACACACAAAGCATCATGGCAGCCCTCCTATATGATGTGGTCAAATACCAAATTATACCACCCTATTCTGAATTCACCTTAGAAAAAACATCATTGTAAAAAACAAGGAACCAGTAACAAAAAAAGTTCATTTTCCTTCACTGTACTACCATGATCTACTCGATAATCTTTTTATTATTGAATAAAGAAATGTTTGAAAAGCAGCCCCTCATTTTATGAGCAAATTGCATTTTTCTTCATAGGTCACACTCATCCAATGGAAGCTTCAATTTCAGGAAACATTATAAGAAATAATAAAATGCATCATTTGTTCTCAAGTTATAAAATAAATAGGTTATTGACTGAATATAATATACAAGTATCTAATAACATTGATGAAGAATAATGTGTTCAAAAGAATTTAATTTTTTTGAAATCATCTTTGCTAGAGGCATTTTATCAGGAATAAATTTAAAATCCAAGGATATAAAATTGAAAAAAACACATCCCTAATATGATGAGCTGCATGCTAAAATATTGTTGCATGCTTCAAGCTTATATAAGAAAATATCTCCCCAATGTACTATTCAACAAAGCAACATAAACTACTAAAACACAGCCAAAACATTATGAATAAAACACTATTTTGTATTAGACATATCAAAATCACTTATTAAAACCATTGAAGGTAGATTGAAAGCTTAACTGAATTACTTACGCAAGTTTTGATCAAATAATTATATGGAGGTTATTATCTTGAAAACACATATGAACAAATACTTTCTTGTTTCGTTATCTCTGATGAAACTAACAACTTTCAGAGCAAAATAACCAATGTTTTTTTGCATACAGATATACAATTTCAATTCTCAAACCAGAAGTTTGCTAATAGGACTTCTCAAATTTTTACACCCATTAACTATTGCCGAAAAGAAGTGTAATGCATCTTATCATAGCTGGCATTCAGTAGATGAAAGGTAAAAAAAAAAACATTTTTTACATTTTTAATGCGTATAATGTTGAAATACAACAAATGAACTTTAAGAAAAGCTTATACAATGCTTCAGTTGTCCAACACAACACAACACAAAGTAATTTCGCAGCTAAATTGATGTAGATACCAAAACTAATTTATATGCCAGACATTAAATGTCTTGAATGAGAGTAATATCTGTTAGAGAAAGGCTTTTCTACAAGAAAATCTTTCTCCCTTTTCATGATTTACTGAGAATTTTAGATTACTATACTGAGAACCTAATAAAAACCAAAAAGGTAATGGATGCATTGGAGGAAAAATCACATTCATATGCTGCCCATGACTACATATATTGAAGTATTTAAAACTCACCGTCAATTGTGAGAAATTTGGCATCTTCAGGATGTAGATCACACAAATACTGTCTTACTTTTTCAAAAGCTAAACCTTTTAATGAGGGAGTACCCCCAGAAATTGGAAATTTGGGGGGGGGGGGAAATAGATTTTAGCTGCTATAGGAGGGAAAGAGGTCAGGTACATCCTGTGAAAAAATGAAGTTCGTACGTTCGCTCGTTCGCCCGCTACGGGGGTTTGAAGAATGATTGGGGGGGTGGAGGGGAGGTGGAAGTGGCACTTTATCATGTTACACCTCCCCCTTGGCTATTTCTTCACGGCGCGACGTTGATATGTCATCTTCTATGTCTATTTATTACTGTATAATGATTTCAAGGGTCCTAGCCGACAGAACAAATAATAGCGAAGAAAAATTGAGATTGTTTATATTTCCATAATTTCCCTTTTTTCAGAGGATCGGAATGTGGGGTTTCAAAATGCTTCTTCTACAGTTTTAGAGCTACAGCGATGATTTTGGTATCATTGGATGCGGAAAGACGTGGACATTCTAAAAAATCCAATCATTTCCCCAAATTATCTTTTGTTCAAAAGTTATGACGTCATTCATCCGAAATTTTTCGAAAATAGGCTTGCTCTCAAATTTTTTCCCTTATTTTGCTTAAAACTGAAAATTTGAGAAAAACCATTGGCGTTTTTGGAATGTCCACGTCTTTCCGCATCCAATGATACCAAAATAATTACTGTAGGTTGAACACTCTCCGACAAGAAGTATTTTGAAAAACCCCCCAAAAAAGATCGTTTTCTATGAATATCTCGTTTTCTTCGAAGAAAATCGCGTTTTTTATAGATGATGAACGATTCTAAATTGCATTTGCTATTAGTATACCAAATTTTATTGCTCTAAGTTCAATAATAAAAAAGTCCGCATGGGGTACTCCCTCTCTAAATGTCTTTTATGGTAGGTATCACTTTTCACATTCCATATGCACTGATTTTCATATACTGCATCAATTAGAAGAGTTTCGTTAGCCTTAGTCCTTACAAGACTGGACATGCTGCAATGATGGTTTCTGAAAAATGGATAGTTTTTTTATTCCCGGTTATTGTGCTGATAGCACGGTTTTTTCTCAAATGTTTAAAATTATTGGGCCTAACTTATAACTTTATGACCGTAGCTCAACTAGTCAGTTTAAGTTATTAATATTAAAAATTAGGAAAGAAACTTCACCCCCCAAAAAAAATAATAGAATTGAAATCTCTTGAAATTATAAAACTTCTGTCCTTTACATAAATTCTTCTTAAAAATATAAAGTTTTCCTCATAGCACCTGTACATCACACTTTAGATAGATTATTTTGCAGCCTGACTTGACACTTGGCACTAGGTCACTAGGAACCTTCAAATTTTGAAGATTAGATTGAAGAAAAAATAATTCAATAAATTTTCAGAATTGAATAATAGTTATTATGGATTGAAGGATGGAGAAGTTAAGTTTTAATTTATTATGCAATATGAATCAAGTGGGAACCAAAATTCAATGATGAATTACCTTATTTCTCATAGCGTTATTCTTCATATTCCTTGTAATTAGTAATAGCTCATACAAATTTATAATTAGAGTACATAAATTATTCATTTTTCTACAAAATTGTCAGTCCAGTTTAATCACACCTATCAATCCCACATTGATGATGCCGTTTTCCTAACTCTTCTCTACAATCAAAATAGACTGGGTATATTTTTACCGACCCCACACCAGAGCACTGAAACAAAATACGCTCAGCTAAGATGCTACGTTAAAAAACATATTAAACACTGAATATTCGTATGCCGCGTCAGGAAACGGAAATAATCCCGTATTATAAGTAAATAAGTACTCGCCAACAAAGGTTCTCCGCCGTATTGGTTACCAAATGGTAACAATAATCCCCTATTACACGGGGCAACAATAATGCTCTAAAAAGCAGCGACGGATGCTTCTGAGAGCAACCGACTGCAGTTGCTGGGCGAGTTTTGGTTTCCGCGCTTGTTCAGAAACCTCGTGCACGGTGCACCTCATTGGGGCCTTTCACACGATCAGTTTCCTCGTCAGTGACACTCAAACTCACGGTTCCGCCACACCATATTTGGGCATGCGTGCTCTCTTTAGCTCTCTTTCGGCACTCTTGACGGTGTTGGCTTGACTGTCGCTTTGCTTCCATTTGCGTGTCAGTGATTGCCATGGAGCTAGGATATATGGAGGGAGCATAGCCGATTCCAATCGGGTTCAAATTAGCTGCAAAAGTTGGGAGACTGGGGCATTGGCAAGGCCCCCACGTGAGCCCACCACAGACGCTTGGCTGAAGTTGGCTCCTCCTCGCCTCCTCTACAACTCGTTCATTTGCCAAAGCAAGATTAGTACCGCTCCACAAATCGAAGGATGAGGTGCGCGTGCAAGTCGCTCTCTAATTTGTTATATTCAAGGGCCTGTAATCTTTACAGTTTTTAACTCTTAATGTATCTTTGCTAGTAATTTTGATATTATTAAGTGTCCTCGAGTGAGGAAACACAATTTATTATCTTTCGGAGTCTTAGAATCCCAAATTAATAATTATGATAAACTCAACAGCTGGAAGAGCAATCAGCGAGCATGTGCGCACCCTAGCGTAGTTAGTAGGTAACTGGCTTCCGTGCTGACGTCACACTTGCGAAACGGCTATTGGTTACCACAAACATGGGAGAAATCTCAAAAACTGGTTCCCTTCACAGACGGCTATGCTCCCTCCATATATACTCCCTCCACGGTGATTGCCCTGCGGGCGTCTAGTAAGGATGTCTGTTGCTGCTCCTGCAAATCAAATGGTCTTCGTTTGGCCTTGAAAAGCGACGGCTTCTTTTATTAGTTATTTTCGGGAGCAGCCCGCTCTGTGTAAAAGTGCACAGCAACGAATACAAGAACAGAGATATTCTAAGCAAGTCGCTCAAATATGTTATTGAAGCAATGAATCAACACAGTATTAGTTTACATGAGAATGGGTTGAAGGAAAAAATTAATACGCTTCAAAAATAGTGTAGGAAAGAATTTAGAGCCTTTGCTTCCAAAAAATCTATTATTTAGCAGAGGATAGCACCTGGATTCAAAGGTGCGGGGAACAATAGTTTAGTTTTTTACAAGCATATCATAATGCATTCGTCCTGTTGAAGTGTCAGCGCCATTTACAAAGGATTTCCAATCTTATTTAATATTCACTTAGGAAATACTGCAAATGTATATTATTTTTGTGTATTAGAATGAAAAAATTAAATATTTAACCGACGTGCGATTTCAACAATTTGTCCGGCATTTTCAAATAAAATAAAAAAACTTTTTCCATGAATTCTCCTTAACATTTAATTTCAGCATGAAAATGTTTCCTGAAAAAATCTAAACATTTATTAGTTTATCCGTACCGCTTTCACATTCACATGCATTATTAGATATTATAACGCAGTAATTTGAGAGGTTTATTATATTTTATAATATTTGCTTGCGGATGCCAGATTTACGCGTGCATTCTATTATACAGTTCTAATGAATGCGCGCTAGATTTCAATTTTTATTGCTTTATCCTTGTCACTGTGTCGCTAGGAAACGACCGAATATAGTTCTTCGAGAAAAAATTCAATTTACGAACTGTACTATTAAACGCTGGTACATGCAAAACTGTATAGAACAAGCGGAAAATATTACCTGCAGTTGAAGTTATTATGAAGTAGGTTATTACATTTGTAGTAGTTGTAGTATTTGTTAGATTCGGTGTGACTAAATTTTACAAATGCTGAAAAAAGAAGGAATGCGACAAATAATTAGTGAGTGAAATTTGGATATTTAGCTCTAACTTACTACAAATCCGGTTATAACCGCCATTTTCTAGATGTTTAGCCAGCCAATCTTATACCCACTGGATCTTGTACCCCCTAGCTAAATTTACGGTGTTTTTTCTTCTCTATTACCGCAAAGCCGATGGGTATGCTTGCTTTGACTGCGACGAATCTTTCTCGACAACGCATAGTGAAGCACTGCCAAGCTTGCCAGTGACGCGTCACTTCAGTCACGCGAACGTACGTGTGAACGCGAGTGTTTTGATCACACTCAGTGAGTGTGAGTGTCACTTACGAGAAAACTGATCGTGTGAAAGGCCCTTCAGAGCGACGGAGGCTCACGGAGCAGTGCTCGACTAAGCGTCGTAGTGTGAGGGTGTTTGCAACACCGTCTCCGTCTGGTTCACTATGGTCTCGATCCGCCATACAATTCATAATTGAAGGCTTTCATCAATGTCCTATGCAATGGAATGTAAGTACATGCTACGTAAAGAATAATATATCATTTTAGAATTGCATAGTTGGTCGATTCCGGGAATTGCTGTTCAAAAAAGGCGGGAAATTTCCATTTACCATAAACACGTAATACGTTTCAGTTTAAAATGCTGTCACTTATCTAATATAATTGAATGTTTGTCAGGTGTTATTTTATGATAAAATAAAGTAGTTAGAGATTTCAAAAGTAAAAACCATAAGTTCATACTTTGTTTACGTGTGGCTAGATGTGCGTGTTTTGTTTCGCGATGTTTTTTAGACACTTTTCGGCTACTTGAAAAGCATACGACGGTGTTTCAGTATGCTTTAGAAAGGCGTTCTTTGTCATTTTTTATTTCGTTTCAACTAATAATTAAGGAATTCTCTAGTAGGATTTAAATTTTTCCAAATTGTCAGCCATGTTTTTGTGTATATAAAATCCAAGAGATGATATTTTGACCGTCACTCTCAATGACACAATTAGCCCCCAACACGGCTCTAGTTCGCCGCGTATGGTTGTCTATTAATGAAACACTATATTGAAAAAATTCTTAAAACCGAATGTGTTATGCCTCTCATTAAATAACTTTTATGAAAATGAACGTTTTTCTTCTTATTTCTTTTCATAAACCACAAGTTGGGTTACAAAACATAAACGACATTATGTATACCTAGATGCGTAGCTGTAGTGTTTGTTATTAACTGTTTCTGAAGAAAATTCGAAACCATGATAAGCAATGATATTTTCAATTCTATTTCCAGTTTTCGAACCCTCAGTACAAAAATCGTACGGCCAGGTACGAGGCGCTACGAAAAATCAAGGACAGCCTAGCTGAATTTGATGAGACCATAGAAGCCATCCAAAAAAATGGAAAAACACCACCACCTGCTACAAGCGAGACAGGAAAAAGACGATGGACTCTATGAAGTCAGCTAACTAAATGTGCATTCACTATATTTTTCTATCATAAGTAGAGGGCATAAAAGAGGCAATACTAACTAAGATTTAATGATTAGACCATTTATGGTGTTCAAACTTTGAACCTAACTATAACAATACAAAAATGAATGAACTTAATTAAATAAATAGCTGTTCCTTTTCTTCAGTTTTGTGTGGTATAAAAAACAATTAGTTATATTAATAAACGAATATAAGCTGCAAAAGAGGAGCTGAAAATTTGTCACAATATTATGATGTTCTTAATAACGCATTCGAAATTGATTCTTATACATTCAAGGTTAATTTCACAGAAGTTAATTATGCTTTACAATGATTAAATTTAATCAGTTAGTTTTATGACCCTTCAACGACATTCATTTCTTTATGACAAGTAGTGAACAAAGACAATAAATGGTTCCGGTATGGTATGCTATCTACCGTGTTTGAATATCTACAAACCTTTGCATCCTATGTATTTCTTGTTCTGAATTTCTTTTTCAATAATAATTGTAAAATATCTACGCTACGATGTTGTATATAGTGCATTAGATTGAAATTATATTTCCTAAAAATATGTTTCAATAAGAAAATAACACCATGCTTGCAAGAGATTTTTACAAACTAATTTCTATTGAAAATTCAGTTGTCTCTTATTTAATGAAGAACAATCTTCTTCACCACTTTTAAAATGTGCTTCCTTGTAATAAATGTTTATCTATAACGCAGGAAAATAAGCGAGAGGACCCACAAAGGAGAAATTAAGGACTGTCGGAAAAACCTATGATAAAACACGAGAATCAACTTAATGCTTTCTTAAACGATGTAAGATTTGCTTACAAATAATAACATAATAACATTTTGTAACAAATGTTTTGTAATAAATGTTTTATTTATCTTCAGACAAATAATTTCCATCTTTAATAATTTATTTCAATTTACGGGAGATTTCACAGTATACCAGAATATCCACGGCAGATATACTACAGCGGAAAACCGACGGTAGATGTACTATGCCGGCAAACAATAAATAATAATAGGACATTCGAAAGCGCAAAATAGGAACTGAGTTTTGCATACGTTCTTAATTTTTTTCATGTAATTAGGAAATAATTCTTATGCTTATTTCAGGTGCAGGAGCAACGGAAACAAATAAGTCGAAGGTGTGGTACTATGAAATGCTTCATTTTCTGGCGGGTAAGATAAACCCAAGATCTTCGATCTCAAACTTAGAGCCTTTAGAGAAAGAGATAAGCATAACATTTAAAATAAGTATAAGCCATAATTATGTACTCGATCATTTACAGCATCAAAACTATTAGTTATCGTTTTTTAATCTAAATAGGTAATGTTCGTTTAGTTATATGGTTTATTTCAATATTTTCATTTTCATTATTTACTTCAGTTTCTAAAGAATACATTATGTACCTTTGACTAAAATGCCAACAAAGCTTCAATGCATCCTATCGGCTTGCCAAGGATCGCTGCCCGAGTTGTTGAAGTACCTTCACAGAACACTTACATAAGAAGAACTTCAAAACTACGGTGGACCGCAAGCCCGCTCTAGACTAACGTACTCACGAACGCCAACCAATCAGCTTCTAGCAGCCATGACTCGCAGCTGACGTCATTGGTGCCAAGGCTTTCAATTGGCTGCGTATCCAGGCTTTCCTATGATACACGTTAGGATTGGAACTCAAGTTTTTATTCAAAAGTTATGAAACGTTTCTTGGCGGCATAAGGATTGAAAGCCAAAGTAGTTGTTCATTTCGATTATATTGATAACACTTTTTTATATTTTCCTTCACTATACATAAACGTGAATGTGCATTCATGAACATGTTTACAATTTATGTTTGAAAACTAAGGTGCATTTAAATTTGACTCAGGTTCTAAATGTGATAAAACGTCGGTGCCGTATATTAAGTTTTTCGGAAAGAGTTCATCACCATTTTGAGCCGTTAAGTACCAGATTCTCATATTAGTCGAAATAATACGGTAATGAATAAATTAAGATGTTTGAGTGATAAAAAAAAAATGCTAAAAATAAGTTTCACGATTTTCCATTAAGCAATTTTTCAAGCGTACGTAAAAGCCATTTCTGCTGCAATTTTCAAAACACCTCTGTGACAGGATCACAGCCGACTAACGACTTCAGATTCAAACAAGAGACACGTAACAATTTATCGGCTCCGTCATTGGCCAATTGGCCCCTACGTCATTGTCGACAGAGCTGAAACTCACTTAGTGATAAGTTTAGGATCTTCTAGTATGTGATCTGTGGTACCATGTCAATGTCTGGCGAACTGTTTTAGCCGAATCGCAGGGTTTCCCTCCGACTCTGGGTCCCAGAGGCATCAACTCATGAGATTCGGTTCCTGATGTTGCCGATGAAAGGGAAACTGGCGTATCGCTATACCCACCCGAATTTTCTGTTAAAGGAATTTATGTGGGGCAACAGAAGCCAACACAATTTATTTAATTTTGTTTGGATGAGGCTTAATGGGGGCCAAAAATACTCTGAATCTATTCGCTAGGATACCGAAAGAGTTTTCCACAATCCTTCTGGCTCGCGAAAGCCTGTAGGAAAATATTCGCTGTTCTTGCGTTTGGTTTCAGAAGGGGAATGGTTTCATTAAATGCGGTTTTAGTGGAAATGCATCGTCTCCCAGAAACACGTACGGAACAGGAATGTCTGTGCCAGGTAAATTTTCTTCAGGAGGAATATCAAGAGTCGAGTTCTCGATGGCTGACTTCAAACTGCAAGCATCCCAGAATCCCCCATCAGAAATCCTTCCATTTGTCCCCACATCAACGTAAACAAATTTGTAGAAAGCATCAACGACAGCGAGTAGATTCAGCAAGCATAGCTTTATAGCAAGCTGGCGCTGTAAAGGACCCACACACCTAAATTGTATTAGAGAAGGAACTTCTTTTTTCAGCTTTTGATACGTTCCATTGGTTGCACCAACCATGTGGCATTGTCAGTGTCTATTGCTACAAGTTTACCAATATCAAGTATTTTACTATTCAACTCACATTTTAGTGTATCCACATTAGACTGGGCGTTACAAGTTTTCAATTTAACAAGATTTAGACAAGTTAAAAGAACTTAATAATACAAAGCATTTTATGAATCGTTATGTCATTTGACTCTTTTAGGAGTAGACTGTACTTGCCCTCACCAACATCAGCTAGCAGATCATTCTGAAAATGAGGACTTTAAATTTTTTTTTATAACTCTGAGCATCTTATTTTGTGCATCTTTAATTGGGACGTTACCTTACTGCCATCGATTGTGGACTTCAACATATCTGTCAGATAGTCACAATTTACAATGGCGAAATGGCAAGTAAAATAAAATGCAAGATTGGCTTCCAGTAATGTAGTTCCATTACATTTCTGGATAATAAACCGAGTTATATCTGTCGCTGGAGCACCACTTAACATGTTTCTTAGTTTTACTGTGGCTAATTAGGTCACTATATTTGTCATTTAAATTTATTTTGCACAGACTACAGTGCGCCTTTGACAAATCACTATTCACTTATATTCAACATATTTGAACGCGTCTTAGTTACGAACAGACAACACACACCTGGCACACCACCATCACCGACACTCAAGCGTGGCCGGCGTGGTAGCGTGACTACTGCAGTGCCGGGCTAGCACTAGCAGCGAGCAGTTGCTCAACATTGAACGCGTACCAAACGAAAAAAAATCTGGGTTGAACTAGCGCGCTCAGCCAAACTGAATGTGAAAGCTCTACGGGGTTTATAACACAAATACTCGTACATTTTATATAGCAAATAAAATCTTCAATAGAAATACCGTTAGAAAAAAGCTAGAAACTATAAAAAATACGCTAGATTTCCCGCTAGCCGCTAGATGCCCCTTTCATACCGGTAGATGCATCGTAAAACCGCTAGATCTAGCGGGAAAAACGCTAGATTGGCAACACTGCTTCTGATAGCGCACCCCAGGCTTTCCACGCTCGTCAATCTTTGTACCCTAGGTTGGAACGTATTTTACCCTAGAATGCTCTTTGATTACCCTAGAAAATACAAATGAGGGCAATCTAATAATTACCGTATAGATTTTAATAATGGTACTGGCTTTACCTTTAATTAAGGCACATTCACAGCTTTTCTTAAAGTTCCTGGGTATATGTTAATTAATTAAATATTTATCTGAATACCTTTATTTTGAAAATGTGGATAATAAAATGACATCACTCCATTAAAATTACAAAATATATTTCAAAAGTGGATCAATAAACAACTCAAACAAACACACATAGCGCTGTGGCCGACAAAATTGAAGTCCAGGTTTACATAACCCCTGTTCACAATACATAAATAATAATTGTTAAAAAACCAAGTAAAAAATTTCTGGAAAAAAAATGCAGACCTACGCAATATTTTTTCCCGCTTCTTGTATTTAGTTTTTTTGACCGATCCAAAACAAATAGAAAATGGATTAACTCTACGTACGTGTTGTTAGGTATAGCCTTAGATCTTTATGCAAATCATTTTTAATCTCCAAGAAACTATCTACTCACATAAAAAAGAAAGTTCTGGAAATACCTAGAACAAACTCCAATCTACAACCTAATGAAAACGTTATCACGCTTTTCGCATTTTATGTTTCATATGTACTGGCATTGCTGAAAATTCTGTGTACATGGCATTTTTTCACTTCATTAATATCCCTACTTAAATTAGTATTAATTGGGACATTAGATGCAGTGAATACACTGCATGCATGAAACCACTCACTGTTTCATTCTTCAAACTGTTTTTTTTTTAAGTTTTGGTCAAATTAAGGGGATCATCTGAGTGAATTTTTGTTTATGAACCTATTGATCCGATATTTGACTAGAATATGTAACTTTTGAAATGAACCACATGTCATCTGTGTGAATTTTTCGATTTTATCGGAAATTTCAAAGGAATAGAAGTTAATGAGTTTTCATGCTTGAACAAAACTAGGGCAGTTTTCGAATCCTTGAAATATTTCTGACAAAGTAACAAAGCTAAAATTTCCATTTTCTTTTCTTTTTTATTTTTATATGCGATTTTCTATCACTATCTAAATTATACAAATCGCTCAGATGACCCATTTAATTAACGAATGCATTTGAAAATGGGAGGGGCACCAACGTTCAAATTATAGTTGTAAGATTTTGATAGCATGGTAGCTCACCGGCATTTTTACGGCTAAGCGCTGTTTCCTAGTAATGAGCGGGTGACATGACTGGTGTCGATTGTCCGTTCAAGTAATGTTTTCGCCACTAATGATCAAGAAATTTAATTTCGACAAACTTTTCCATTGGGGAATTTTGTCTAACACATAAGACAAAGATTTTGCGGTCGGTGTTGAGCATTAAGCGGATTTGGACAGCGTAAGCCATGTTCAGGATCTTCGACGGAAAACCGTTTTTAGATTTATGAGACTGTATCAACCAAGAAGCGTCTACAATTAGGAAAAAACACTTTCTCTTGTGAAGTACAAAATGCCAGTTACCTCTAACATCGTTTCAATAGCTGTCCTTCCAATGTTGTGTATACCTTTTTCCCCTACTGGCACTAAAGCACTAGTGGATGTTGGATGGGATGGATTCAGCAAAGAAATTGTCGAATTCTTCACAAAAACAACACGCATAAAATCCGAACAAAAGCTTTTAATAAGATTATAAATTTTTGATCCCAGATTGAAGATATTCGAATAGTCAGGCTGAAACAGGTATTCAATGCGTTCCATTTCCCTAAATTATAATCTAAGAGCTTCAAATAAGCGAGGGTTAGCTTGCTGTTGAAAGCATTGGCTATCATTTCATTTATCTGAGTTGGATCGTAGAGCGACAACTCAACGAAGTGTGCGTGCATCCCACTGCTCCAGCAATCGTCTACACAAGCTTGTTGAAACTGAACGCCGCACATAGCGAAAAGAACCGCAACTTGTTCAGTGGAACACGTGCACAAGTCAACACGTGTCAACACAAGTCAAAACAGAAAAGAAAATGGAAAATCTGGCTTCGCTAGTTTGTTAGAAATGTTTAAATCATTTCAAAACTGTCTTTGGTTTTGTTTTGTCATGAAAATTTCTTGACTAATAATTTTTTGAAATTTCCGAACAAAATAACATAAAGAAACGAATATTTCCCACTTTCTAAAAACAAAGGCCGAAATCGAAAAAGGTTCACGATTGAAAATGTGTTTCTTTTTGAATATTACATACACTTGGAAAATTTGAAAATAATCGGCCCACAAATAAAAAAATTACCGTGTCTGCAGAAAAATAATGGGAGTTAAACGTATTTCATTTGTGTAATTTATACATGTAATATGTTTTTCACAGTGTAAATATGGAATTACGTGTGCAAAGTATTTGTAGGGGGTAATACAACGTCAACAAAGGATTTAGATAAAAAATAATATAAAAAAATAAATATCACATTTATTCATAAATATCAATAATAAAATCTCACATTTCACCACAAATTCATGTTTTTCGCCCGCTTCGTGAAAATCAAATTTTCCACCTATAAATGAATAGAAATCAACGAGTTTTCTTGCAAGAAAAGAAAGATAGTTTTGGAATCCTTGTAACATTTCCAACACTCTAACAGATTGATTTTTCAAAAGTTTGCATTCAATTTTGTTGTCATTCTACACAACCGCAAATTTTGTATATTTTAGATACTGATGGAAAATCGCATATAAAATAGAAAAGAAAAGAAAATGGAAATTTCGGCTATGTTACTTTGTCAGAAATATTTCAAGGATTCGAAAACTGCCCCTAGTTTTGTTCAAGCATGAAAACTCATTGACTTCTATTCCTTTGAAATTTCCGATAATATAGCATAAAAAATAATACCGCCAATTATCTCCAAAACTAAGGCTAAAATCGAAAAAGTCACACAAATGACATGTGATTCATTGTGATTGCTTTATCTGGGCTCAATCGTCCAACCGTTCGCATGTACCACTCCTGCTACGGACCAAAAAAGTGTACCCCCAAGTAGACCTCCTGTGTTTCACTGGCCCGCATACATATTCTAGTCAAATATCGGATCAATAGGTTCATAAACAAAAATTCACTCAGATGATCCCCTTAATTTGACCGAAACTTTTCAAAAAAACAGTTTGAAGAATGAAACCGTGAGTGGTTTGATGCATGCAGTGTATTCACTGCATCTAATGTTCCAATTAATACTAATTTAAGGTGGGTTATTAATGAAGTGAAAAAATGCCATGTACACAGAATTTTCAGCAATACCAGTACATTTTAAACATAAATGCGAAAAGCGTGGTAACGTTTTCATTATGTTGTAGATTGTAGTTTGCACTAGGTATTTCCAGAACTTTCTTTTTTATGTGAGTAGATAGTTTCTTGGAGATTAAAAATGATTTGCATAAAGATCTAAGCCTTCTAAGGCTATACCTAACAACGTACGTATAGTTCATCCATTTTATATTTGTATTGGATCGGTCAAAAAAACTAAATACAAGAAGCGGGAAAAAATATTGCGTAGGTCTGCATTTTTCTTCCAGAAATTTTTTTACTTGTTTTTTTAACAATTATTATTAATGTATTGTGAACAGGGGTTATGTAAACCCAGACTTCAATTTTGTCGGGCACAGCGCTATGTGTGTTTGTTTGACTTGTTTATTGATCCACATTTGAAATATATATACTTTGTAATTTTAATGGAATGATGTAATTTTATTATCCACATTTTCAAAATAAAGGTATTCAGATAAATAATTAATTAACTCTCAAAGCTTATCGGCAACTGACTGCAGCTGCAACGCGCGCTCATCCAGAAACCAGTCTGTACAGCAGCGGTTGTTCTGTGACACCACTACAGCGGCAAATCGCGTTCACGTAATGCCAGGTGTGTACTAGGCTTTAGATCGGGGGTTTAGGTTTTTTTTGAAGAGGCGGGGAGGGAGAGAGGGCGTTGCCCTGGGGAAGACACCCTCCGTCTAAACCTCGGTATACACAAGACAGGTAGGTCCACTTAAAGGGAACAGCCGCTCGCAACCGTTAGACAAGCCAGCCAATAGGAGACGTTTGAGCTGATGAAGTTACCACACCCATACCACGTGACCCACACTACACTCGCGGCAGCGATGCACTGGGTGTCATACGTATGATTGCACCATTGCTGGAACTGCCGGGTTTCCGCACATACGTATTGAAAAATTTAAAATCGTCGGGAAACTTTGATACTGAAAAACGATGCAAATCTCGTCTGCAATGCTTAATAGCCACGTAATAATTAAAAATTGAGTGCAAAATGTACAAAATCTTCATATTTATCAATACAAAGCCCCGTTTCTGACTTGCATCATCATTGTAATTCTCAAATTCAAATGTTCCGTATCGAGTGATAAAAAGGATAACTCAAATGAAAGTCCACATAATGTTACTGTATATTTCAGAAAGAAACACGAAGTTCATCGTTTGTCGACGTAAATTTATCCTGTAGAAACCACAGGATGAAATAACGCTGTTCAAACGATGCATTCCGCTTCAAGAAACTTTTCAATTCTAATAGAAAACGGGTTAAACTATATATCATAGGAAGCAGGATTAGTTATTTTACAATATCCACCCTCTTTTAAGCACATTAATTTTAGACTCTATCATTGACTATCATTGATAATATATATATATATTTATATATATAATAAATATAGGCAATGCATATATTTTAAGTATAGGCTCCCGGAGTACAAATCTCCTTACAAACCTTTCTTTTGAATCTTTTTCATAACCTGCTGTGCTCTCTTAGGGTGCTTACACACCAAAAGATTTGAAGCGAGAAAACGAGAAAGCTTGAATCGATGTACATGTATTCCTATGCGAGTCCACTTACTGAGAGCGAGCTAGCGAGCGAGCGAGAAAGATTGAAGATGGGCTGAAGCGAGAAAGCGACTCGAAGATGGTTTCACGCTTGAGAGCTGCAGCAGTGCTTCCACTTTGGGGCAAAATACCCCATTTTAGGGTAATCAGATGTGGTCTAGGGTATAGTTTAGGGTAAAGCAAAATTCCATGATTTTTAGGGTAATTCGACTTCTGTCGGGGTAGCGCAGCAAATTGTAGGGTAATTGCCTGTTTTGATTACCAATATCAAGTTTGCTCTCAAGTACCACATACTGTATACCTTGTGTAAGATACATTGCGGAAGTACGCTACCGAAGCATTTGTGAAAATGTTCAATAAGAGTCATATTTGGAACAAACTTGCCCGAACTCGCTATCAATTTAGTCTTTATTGCACACTACGACAAGGCGCAAATTGCTGTGCATATCGCTGCAGATCTCCCAGTACTCAGATCTCTCTTCAATATAATGTGGCCATATTTGCTACATGAATAATACCTTGGTTAATTAAAAGTAATGACAATAATTAAAATGATATGCAACTTGATATAATGTTTTAAATTTTATATTTTCTAGCCTTACATAACTAACTCGTAAATGTATCAAGATTTACACCTATACATCGGTCATCGTTTAATGGAATTGAAAAGCTATGTAACGTGTACAAAACGACACTCCCTGAGCCGAGGGTAGGCAGTTTTGTTTCATTCGAGTGCAATTACTGTGTCAGGTGCTGTCACGTACAGTATTGCATCGTGACAAAATATTTGGTTACTTGCGTCTCAGTAAAATTGGTTTTAAATAGATTCTGTGTACGATGAAGCTGCTACACCACCCATGAAGGAAAGCCAAATTTTACCGTCTGTTAAGCCCTCTTCACGAAAAGGGAAGGAAGGATAGAGAAGCGAACAACTGTTTCGAGGCTGGTTAGAAAAGTCTCAGTCTTATACTTCAACTAAGGATATGGCATACAGTACTACCTGCTCAACTATCATTACGTTTGGTAAATCTGAGATTATTCTTCATGCTAACTCTCAACGCCATAAAAATCTCTCAGTGCAGAGAAGGAAAACACAAACTCTAACTCTGTTCATTTTATCACACGATCCAATTGAGGAGTCAGGTATAAAAATTGAATTGCCGATATGTGCAAATCTTTCTGATAATGATTTGCCTATTTCGTTACTACTGAAACAAATGTTTCCTAAAGAAAGTAAGCTAGGGAAACAAAGAGCTTCAAACATTATTAAACAATGATTAGGTAAACATCTACTAAGTGATCTTGTCGTTGTCCTTAATGAACTTTATATTCTGTAATAATTGATGAAACAACTGATCGTAGTAAAGCTAAACAGCTCGGAGTCATCGTCCAATAATGGAGTGAGAGTGCAATTGAGAGCTCCTCTCTTGATCTTGTTGAAAAAGAGGATAGCACAGCAAATGGATTGTTCACTAAACATAAAAAAAAATTTCAGTGACAAAACTATTAAATTGAGCGACAGTGTAGGGTTCTGTTCTGACACGACCAATGTTATGATGGGATCCAAACATTCTGTGGCTTATTGGTTAAAAAAACTGTATTTTCGACTTTATAGAAGAAATGTTGGCCTGGTGGAAATAGATTTGGGAAGTGAATAAAAAAGCTTGTGAGATAGCAATCGAAGTTCTTCTTCCATTATTCTTGGCACTAGGGCTCACTAACGTTGGACTCCGATTCTTGGAGGAGCTACAAGTATTCGACTCTTTTGGCTTTTTTGACATTTAGGCTTCTGTCGAAAAATAATCCGGCCATGGGTCGAAATTCTTAATTGTAACGAGACTCTTATTTGAAATTGAAAGACTCTCATTGGGCTAACTTTGAACCTTGGGTCTGCTTCGCCTTACTCAACGTAAATTATCACTATACGCAGTTAAATTCGAACCAATTGAGTATACTGCTTGCGAAAATATGGGGAAAGTTGAAATTCATTCTTCATATAGTGCATAACATTCTTTGCCCGTTCTTTGCAATTGTACCGAGAATTAGGGTGTATTTAAAATTATTTAACATCTAAAACCCTCTAATTTTGTTGTGAAAAAATAGTTAAACTGTGTTTGTGCTGTGTTCCATAAATAAATGTTTCGAGTATTACTTTGTCGTTCATTTCCTCTTTGCTTCTATCTGCTAGTCAGGAATAGATTGCCTGGCCTTATAATTTGCGCTCATTGAACACAGCTTGTAACTAGGTAACCATACAAAGAAGATAAACTACAGTATATTGAAAGCAATATAAAATGTTGCTCGTATCGTGACACATATGACTCCGTAAAGTCAGAGAAATGCATTTTCTTATATCCGCATGACCCTGATGTTGTGTCATTATTACACATATAAACATGGATGCATTGAATATTTTCATGTAAAAGCAGCTTATTTGATATTTTAGGGTAATTTAGGCATTTTAGGGTAATCTTGAACAAATTTTTAGGGTAGTAACTTTTGCACTCGTGTAAGCCCTGAGCTGCAGCTGGAAGCCTCTGGCAGTGCGAGGTGAGATGTCGACAAGGGAGGTGTGATGCTCAATTTCTTCTGAATAGACTGAACTCCATATATCCGAAGTTTATGCAGTACTGTGCCTTTGGAACTCAAAAGATCCAAAGGAAAGTGACGGATTTCATGCTTCAAAGCAATGGGACGAAGTAGGAATGAAATTCAACGATACAAACACATGCCTGTACCGCATATTTTTGCTATAAACCTCTCTCTATGACATTCCGGAGCAAACTAGCCGTCTTTTCACTCTTTTGGTGTGGGATAGATCTCGCCTGACATCTTTCTCTCTAGCTTGCTTTCTCGCTTTCAGTCTTTTGGTGTGTAAGCACCCTTAATCTTACCTACCGATTTGATCACACGATTTTTGAATAATCACCGCTACATCAGATTGCGTTATAAACAATGTGTTATTAAGATTAGTTACCTTGCAAATTGCCCTATATCCATGATCGACGTCTAAATAATTAAAAATACGAATAACGAGTAACGTAAACTAAAAATGTAGCTGCCTAAGTGACTAAAGGAATATTGGCAGTATTGCTGTAGTCATTCAAGCAGCTACACTTTCTCCAATGAAAATCCCTCGATACAGGAAAACATGCATTTGACAAAGTTTTATTACATTGGCAGAAGTAGCCTTACATCCGTATTTATTGGATGAATACATTAGTGTGGCAATTTAGTACTGAACACTACGTCCTTTTATTATCAAAAATATATACACAGAGTTTTCTGTAATTCGATGCACATACTTCAATCATACGCAGAAAAACGCAAAAGAAAACGATTTTCATGAGTGACAAAAACCTCAAAACGCCTTCGTTTTCGAGAAATGATGACCTGAAATAATTTTAGATTCCCTTAATAATAGCCTAATGCGCGCGCCAACAGCCTGCCCAAAAAGTTCGCTTTTACTCGTTGGCTGCAGGGTAAACCTAATCCAACGGGAATGAAATATTATTTCAGGTTATAATTTTCGAAGACAAAGGAGTTTTGAGATTTTGTCATTCATGAAAATCGTTTCATTTTGCGTTTTTCTGTACATAGTGAATATATGTGCTTGGAATTACAAATCACCCTTTATTGACAAACATGCACGGTACACATCCAATGAAAAGCAACTTACTCCAGCTAATTATAATATGAATGAATAATGAATCGCTTAGAAATGAGGAAGCTCATTTCCTTTCCCATTCGAAATAACAAATTATAAGACTTCAGCTGTAACCAGACGCTCGAAACATACAGGACACATTTTGTGAAATCTATCCTGCAGAATTGAAATACCTTAGAAATACCATTCCGCTATTACATCAAAGAATAACGTGAAAATAACTCTCGAACAAATAATGATAAAACTAGAAAAACAACATGCCAATTGTCATACATTTACAGGGTGGGCCGGAAATAAATGAGCCTTTTAATTTGCTAATAAAAAGAAAAATATGAATGCTAGGATGAAGAAACTTTTATATTTGAAAAAATACATTTTAATGGTTTATGAACACTATGTTTTGAATATGTTTCAACGACTGCCAAGGCTGTTTTGACATAATAGGGCTCTTGTCTTTGTTGTTTCCATAACGCTCTTTATTGTATCTGGCGAGAATTGAGCTATCTCATAAAGAATGTTTTCAAGTTCTTGTAAATTTGTTGGATTTGTTACATACAAATATTCGTGACTTACGGTAGCCCCACAAGAAGTCGCATGGGGACAAATCTGGAGAACGAGTAGGCCAAGGGACGTTACCAAATCGTGAAATCAAACGATTTAGAAAGCACTCTCCCTACAATGTCACAATTTCTCTTGCTGGTAATAACAATAGCGTTGATAAACCATAAAAGTTTTATTTTATCAAATAAATCAAGTTTAAACTTCGTTGCTTTCATAGTTTTACTTTTATTAGCAAAGCAGAAGAGTCAGTTACTTCTGGTCTACCCTTTATTAAACGAGAGACAATTAGCATGGGCTGGACAGTTGTGAAACACATTACAGCTATTACCACACTTTAGAAGTACAGTCGTGGCTAACATCAGAAATTGAGGTAGAAAAAAAATGTAAATGCTAGAAGAAAAGTTGTAACATTAACACGCAAAGAGTACAGTTAAAATGAGCGGTCCTGAAACCTACAAAGCAGGGTTGCCAGATCCTGTAAGTGACATTATGCCAAATTGCTGAAGCTTCACTGCCAAATCTAGCGCTTTACTGCCAAAAAGTCACCATAAGATATTTTTTTGAAAAACATATCTAAGTTTTACCTCTCGTGTGCATATAAGTTTTGAATAATTATATTAAAGTAGGGTGAAATTAATATCAATGTTCAACCTTCTATGGTGTTTTGAAATTTTAGAATTAAAATGAAAAAAGTTTATCCCATGATACAAACACTATAATAAAAATAGTAAACGTTTCACAAAAAAATTCAACAACCAAATCCAGAAGACATCTTTCACCGAATACAAAGTGCTAAAGATGTCTTTTGGATATTAGCTCTGAATACAAAGTGCTAAACTTTGACAAGTGCACCCCAGTTTTATGCAATGGGGAAATTGGTGTTTAATGCGAGACCAGAGATAATTGTGTTTTCCTGTCACATTGCTAGAACCGTCACTGCAATAGCCAATAGTCTTTCAAAGCCATGTTATTCTTCTCAAGTAGTGACGTAGTTGCGTGAAACAAAGCTTCACATGTTGTTTCTAGCACAGACACAAGCCCCAACAGCAAAGCTACGATATTTTGAGGACTGCTATCATAGTATGGAACGCAAACACACATGTTCTCGTCACTTGATTCATCAGTCGACTCGTCGATCACCAAGCAGTATTTTTTAGCTTCGGTAATTTTATCCCGTAGTTCCTTTTCAAGCGCTGGTGCTATCACCTTCGTAACTAGCATCGAACACTTTGTTCGGTGAAGCTGTATGTTCTCTAATTTACTTCCGGCGAAATTATTCTTAATTACTTCGCACAAATGATCTGTAGCAGACACTGAACTGTGACAGCCGATAACCAATGCAAGTAACTCAGCTTTCTTCACCTCATCTCTAGGTCGTCCTTGAGTTTTCGCGGCTCTCTGAAAAATGTTAGATCTCACAGAGCTAACTACGGAAGCCCCTGTGTTGTGTTCTTTCCTGTCAGCATGCAGCGTAATCGTAGTTTTTCTGAGGTGCACATTCTTGGAATATACCTTACAAAAAGCAGACTGTGAACCATCTTTGGCTTTTATCAGCCATGGAAACTTTCTCTTCCTTATCACTCTGTAGGTACGTCCCGAGTCATATGACTTATTTCATTTCGACATAATGACGAGTTTATCTTTCAACAGCTGAACACAAACGATAGTTCTGACACAAACTAAAAACCACAACGGTTACTGACCCTCACGGGCCTGCGAATTAAACTGTGGCCCGGCAAACAAGGGCCTCTGAAGGCGTCTGCGCGGCAACCGGCCATCTGCTGAGTTACAAACACGTTTGATCGAAGATTGAACAAAAATCGTTCGATCTTCGATAATACGTATTACGTTGCAGCTCTTCATGCCCACGACGTCCAAAAAGGGCGCCAATTCGTTCGCTCAATTTGTAAAAAATGGCAAAGCGACTTCTTTCATACTATTTTAACGCCAAAAATAGCTTCCACCGACAAATTCCGTTGTTTTCATTGCCAAATGCCAAATTGCAAATTTTCATTGCCAAAATGACTTCTCACTGCCAAAAATGACCAAATTTAGCAGTGAAATATGCCAGTTATCAACCCTGCTACAAAGCCCAAGGGACTCTTAGAGCGTGATTTAGAATCGATATTGGAGAAGTAATGTCGATGATTTCCGCATAGTTCATTCGAGATCAGATGTTGGTTTAAGGCTCCCTAACCGCAACAAAGACGTCCGAAATAGAGGAAAGAAAAAGGCACTGTAAAATATGGAGTTAAGGGGACGCAGAAACTATGCACACATAGAAACTGAACGTACAGAAAGAAGTTCATAAAACAAGATAAAAGTTTAATGAAAAAGTAGTAGGAGCTAAAAAACATGACAGCAGTGAACCCACAAAAAGATTGTTTATACCATGACAAAAACGTTTCACTACAACAACAAAAAAGCCTACCCAACTCTCAGCCCAGGATCTCACATATTCTCCCTGTGATAGCTAATTTCCTTTAATACAGAAGTTGTCTCCCCCTGATGAATAAATATACTGTATTTAGAAAGCATTTTTCGTAACATTGTAATGTATTTCCACCTTACTACGCCACTCTAAACAATGCATAAATTTTTTCTGTAAATATTATTGTTCATCAACCAAAAAGACACATGACCCGCGGTGAGGACTTTAAAATTTGGTTCAGAGTACTTATAATTTATTTGTAGAATTTTTTTTCCTGTTAAGTCATAAACTCAGCACAAGAAAGCTAAATTACACGCCCTTCTTCACGATAGCTCTCAGTCCACTGATGTCGGGGGCATTGATGTTCATTAGTGAGTCATGGACCAGGGACGCAAAGGCGTCAAGAGGAAGCGTGAGGCGTTTCTAGCATACCCAAGGGGGCATAGCCAAGAGATCCGTAGATGTAGAACCAATTTTATTTCCTTGGCCGATGCATACCCATTGCTCACAAGATAACCCTCAGAGCCTAGCATGTAGGAACCTCAGACTCTCCGAGAGTGAAAAGAAAGTCCTCGTACAGAATCGCTACAGAGATATACGACTCATGTATAAACATGAACAAGTAATGGAGTTATAAATCAGTGCGTGATACACCGAGTGAGGCTGGCCATGGAAATAAGTAAAAAATACGAAAAGGATTATGGGACCAGTTCACTGAAGTCTAACGCCTAGTCACGTCTCCATTAAACTATCTCGTCTGACCAAACGGGAAAAGGTTTGAAGGTAATTTGAATGCTCATCTTTGCTTATTAATTTCCTATAACAGTTTATTTATACAATCTAAGAAGTAAAAATTCATTTGAACTGCGGAAAATGTATTTCTTCGTAGCATAGATAAAGAACTTTTAACAAGCATTTTTATTCACATATTTCGTATAAAAAGCCCACAAATGAAAATATATTGTGTTCAAATTTTGAGTCTGTTACTCATTACACAAGAATCCACGGAGAATTCAAAATCGCAGAATTCTGTATCGCTCCAGTTTAATCAAGAAAATACACAAGATGCAAATGGGCAAAACTTAAAAATTACATTAAGAACAAATTTACACAATTGCAAGAACTTATAACTTCACGGTGAGAACTGAAACTTTTTTGAATACTTAGGTATCGAAGGATCATTGTTTGAAACGAGTTTGAGAGAAAATGAGTAAATTGGCTTCTGTCGATTCTTCTGTTATTATAAACGACTGCTTTGTGTTTATAAATAGTTTATTGGAGGTAATAAAAGATTGCAGTCTAATGTTTTGGAATAATAATATTTAATGGGAGTACTGATCTTCTTTCGTGTTCCTTTGATAAGATTTCGAAAATTTTAAGGCAATCAAATGTACAGAGAATTATTACACGTGACAGTTTACAGTATTATACTCCAGGCCCCTTTTCAGAGGGCGATGTTGAAAATCCCCAATCAATCATGAAACAAAACAAATAGTTCTAAGACACACAGAAAAGTATGGATTATGTTCTTTTTAGTAAGATTCTGATAAACTTCCAGTATACAGATTTCCGTTAGAACTTTTGCAAACCAAAATGACCCTTGTATTTCAATTTCAACCGCAAAACGCAAACAGAGAAGCGTGCTCCTCTTCGTGTGACGAGATTTTCCCTGGTTTCGTATATCGGTTTGGTTATTTCATCCTGATACAGATTTCAGGGCAATAATTATGTCATTGTCGTAGCTATGTTTTTCACATTTCTTGGCTTTTATTCTTGTACGTCTTGTTCAGAATTAATTAGCTGACAATTCTCCAGAGGAAGACAACCTAAATTAAACAAAAAATTAGGCGATTCATAACATGTAGATTTGAAAGATATCTCTTGGATGAGTAGCGATATTTTTAAATGCACTGTGTGATCGGTCCATATTTGGAAATATCTTTAGTAGTTTTGATAGAAGGACGTCATTTTACACACATTTTCACAATGAAGGGCTTCATATCATTCATTTATTAATAAACGAATGGCCGGAAACTTTAAAAAAGCAATCAATGTGGCGTAATTAAGGGTAAAGCTAATAGTATTATTAAAGACTATACTGTAATTATGATATTGCCCTAATTTACATTTTCTAGGGTAACCAAGCGCATTCTAGGGTAAATTTTATGCTAGCCTAGGGTACAAAAATTGACGAGCGTGGAAGGCCTGGCAGTAGTCGCACTTGCCCACAGATTGATCAGTGAGTATCATGGAGCTAGGATATATGGAGGGAGCATAGCCGATTCCAATCGGGTTCAAATTAGCTGCAAAAGTTGGGAGACTGGGACCTTGGCAAGGCCCCAAACGTGAGCCAACCACAGACGCTTGGCTGAAGTTGGCTCCTCCTCGCCTCCTCTACAACTCGTTCATTTGCCAAAGCAAGAATAGTACCGCTCCACAAATCGAAGGATGAGGTGCGCGTGCAAGTCGCTCTCTAATTTTTTATATTCAAGGGCCTGTAATCTTTACAGTTTTTAACTCTTAATGTATCTTTGCTAGTAATTTTGATACTATTAAGTGTCCTCGAGTGAGGAAACACAATTTATTATCTTTCAGAGTCTTAGAATCCCAAATTAATGATTACGATAAACTCAACAGCTGGAAGAGCAATCAGCGAGCATGTGCGCACCCTAGCGTAGTTAGTAGGTAACTGGCTTCCGTGCTGACGTCACACTTGCGAGACGGCTATTGGTTACCACAAACATGGGAGAAATCTCAAAAACTAGTTCTCTTCACAGACGGCTATGCTCCCTCCATATATACTCCCTCCACGGTGAGTATTTTGTCTTTATTGAGAGCGGTCGTGCGTGAGCTTCCTTCTTGCGGTCAGGACATTTAGGTGCCTTCCGTAGTGATTTTACCCCTTCAATATGCCTAAAAAAGTCTCCATATTATAATATAGGAATGTGTTCACACCAAATGCGTGCTGAAAAGGGCATGCAATGAGTCTCAAGTAGTGACCGCCACCCGTAAGCGACACCTTGCCAAGCAGGTGACACTGTGGGTAGCGCCGCTCGAGTGAGCGGTGACCATTAATTATCAGGTTAATGATGAGCTAGAAGTGTACCAAAACGCTGTAATGCTAACAACCCTGAAATATAATATAGTCAAATATTTAGATTGACTGCATGGTAATTGGTAAATATAAAAAATGAAAAAGAAAATTATTTACAGTTGTCATTAGAAAAGTGCACCTCGAAAGAAAAGTTGCATGAACTTTTTTTTAAATGCGCACGCTAATCCATCAAAATATTAATTATATAAGAAGATAGAAAGCTTATCCGTCTACAGAAAGGAAGCCGACACGGAAAAACTGACAGTAGGTGAGGAAAATACAAATCTCCGGGAAGCTACAAAAAAGCAACAACTTTAGAAAAATTACGATTTCGTTAATCAGGTTCCTTTGCTGAAGTAGTTCAAGCAAGTAGCAGCAGCAGCTGTACCACTTCAAGTGATGTAGCAACTGGTACGGAAAAAGTATATCTGGCATAACCCTCTATATTAAAATAAGGCCCTTTAGAAGAACGAAGAAAGTCCTGAATGATAAATTTAGTGTTTTCATTAGATGTGGATAAAGTCAGCAATCGATATATTGCTCTAATCCTTTTACCTACGAGATCAAACGTTGGAAAGATCCCGCGGATTACTGAGTATACATACTACTCAGCGATTGGAAGAGCAAGACTTAAAGAAAGGGAAATTATAAGTAAAAATCTCTCTACAAATTTGAAAACTGACAAACCCTTGATCGTTCACCGGTATGACAAACTCAGGTAAAAATTACTGGAAAAACGGTTGACTGTTTGCCAGTGCTAATATCTGGGGATGGAAAAACTGACTGCTTTGTCCCAAAAATAAACCATTCAGTCGGCAAAAGTCCTAAAAATGAACCATTGAACAAGCAGAGATACATCAGGCGCCATGTGGTTGGCTATATCTAAAAACAGATCAGGTCAAAGGAATGTCTTTTGATGCAACGGCATCTAACACCGGTCACAAAAATGGAGCTTGTGTGCTAATTGAGCAGAGAATGGAGAAAGATTTGATTTAGTTTGACTGTTGGCATCATTTTCTGAAGTACCCAAGGACAGGATGTCTCCTATTTTACAGTCATTTTCAGATTCAGACATACAATTATTTAAAAGATTCAAAACATTCAATAGGCTTGATTCAGCCAAATTTGATCCTTTACAAAATTACCAAAAACACGAGACGAACAAAAAATTTGCCTTGGCAGCTTGCGGCGAGCAAATAAATAAATTAACACCAGCCCCGGGGCTATTATGAAAAGTTGTTGTAACTGACCATAATCTGGGTAGGAGGTACATCACTAATAGAAATAAAATTAATGAAATCGTGTGCATGTTAAGAAACTCTTTAAATGACGATACTTTTATATACATAGAGAATCTTCATGTTAAAAATCATTTTAAAATAAGAACATGAGAAAAGAAAAATTTGGCAGACAAGTTCTGTTTTTCTGCTTCAATTTGCATCAACTTTTGGTTCTCAGCTCTCAGTGCTGCCAATGCTCATCGTAATTATCGCTGACTGCTCAACAAACTTCATTCATATACAACTAAAAATGGACAATCAGTACAGTAATTCAAGAATTACCTAAGGGGTCTCACAACAAAATTGATTGCTCTGGCTTTCTCTGATGAAAAAAATCAGTGATGATATGCACAAAAAATGAAAAATGTTCACAGTATAGTACAAACAGATCCGAATCCACCCAAGAAGACTAAATAAGCATTGAAAGCGTAGACAAGAAGTGGATTAAACATTTTTTACTACTAACACAATGTTTTTCAGCAAAATTCGGGGACATTTTCTCAGGTGTGTTCATTCATTATATAATTGAGCAAATCAGTAAAAGTTGGCAGTGAGTATTTGGATCGCAAAGAATTGGCCAATCACATGAATAGAATCAATGATATTGTTGAAAAACATTTAAGTTCATAGATGATTATAGCTAAATATTTACCAAGGTTGAACAACAAAAATAATATTCGTTGCAGGTCGTGTCAAATTATTGAAAGAATCTTCCACACAAAACAACGAAAAAACTCATATCTCCGACTGAACAGTAAAATTCTATCTCAATCTCTATCAAATCGAGCTCATATTCTAAAAACTTCCTGGAAACCCTACTGAAGAAATTCCATTAAAATGTAACTAGACCATTGCTGTGCCTTTTTGGTGTCTTGGAAATCAGCTTATTTTCAAATAAGGGCGCGACCTTTAAATTTCAAAATTTGGATCTGAAATTTTCAGGGTCGTTTTCATTTCAAATTAACTGATTTGAGAAAGTATTTCACTATCTTCACAGTCAATTATTTTTTATTAGTAGGAAATGTTGATGCACCATTTGGTAGACCAGTCAATTAACAATAGAGTGCGCTTTGAATCAAGTCGCTACATCCGTAAACGTCGAAGATGTGCTAAATTGAAACTATCGCTTCATCACTTATATGTGTATATGTATATATATATATATATATATATATAATTGTGAAACTATAAACAATTTGAATAATTTTAAGCAATTTATTTACCACAGGTGATCAGAGGTAGAATGTTTCTTAAGTCTAATACAAGAGTCAAATTTGAGTATAGCTAGCGACTTGTAGGTCATCCTATCGTCAACGTTATTCTAAGGTGTACAATAATGTCCTAATTTACTTAGCCTAGTTTTGCATTAGATTGGTCAATGAGATAGTTAACTCGATATTGGACGCTTCATTTACAGTATATTTTATATAAACTAGATTCAACAGTATATTCGATAAATGATTTTAGAGCAGACTGAAGATCGGCGATATTAACCATGGCAAAGTACATTATTAGGACCAATCATGTACGAGACAAGATTTGACTAGGTGATCTTACACAACTAGTGTTCTGATAGAAAGTGAGACTCAAGATTTCTTTTGAATACCTTGTAAGAATTACTTTCACGGATCTCCGCAGGGATTGAGTTCTAAGTTTTAGTTCCAACGAAGAGGATACTATGTTGCGACAGGGCCTTTGAACAATAAGGAAGCATGAATTTACTTCTATTACGGGTTAAATGGTCGTTATGACCAGTTTGTGCAGTTAATAATTGTTTTAGGCTATTGTCGTCGTAGGCTCTCTTTCTGGCCTACTAAATTATTCAGGAATAGACTTCCCTTTAGCATGCGGTTCAATAAATTGAAACTCGCCCGTTTTGTGCTCTCTTAATTTATTTTAGGGAACATGAAAATAACATGATCACAGTTTTTAATGATAGCAATAGCACTGGTAATAGCACAAACAATAGCAATGGCAATGGCAAGTTAATAGCTATGGCAAGTTTCAAAATATTGAGGAATTGCGAGGTGTCTGGAAAGATAAAGAATGAAGCTAAGTAAATCGGTAATACTCAAAATAAATGTATATTCACATGTCATCAATGCATGTCTCAGTATGATCAAATAAAAATATACCTACAAATAACCAAGACAATTAAACGGCGAACTACACGCTGGGCGATTGTTACGCTTCTGGCGCCTATAAATATAGAGTATCGACCTAGCACTGCTGCGCTGGGTTGATTCTTCTAAATAGCTTTAAAAAAGCATGGACGGCGCCAACAGTCGCCATCATTTGATAACGTTTTGTAAGTAAAATTATATACAGAGATTTTGTAGAGATCCGAAAGTTTAGGTATTAGTAAATTTTTGAATGAATCCTTTGTGTGAGCATTATATTCTAGATTTTTTACCGCTCTCATGGCTCTTTTTTTTGCAGAATAATAAGTATAGTGATTTTATTTTTGTCAATTCCGTGCTATACTTCTATTCCGTATTGCAAGTATGGTGAAATGAGCGTTCGGTAGAGCATTTGTGAAGCTGTTTCAGGCAGGAAATTTTGAGTTGGTGTCGAAATCGAAACATGAGTTGGTTTCTTCGATTTCACTTTCGCAAATTTTAATGCATGGGAGAGATATATTATTCTTGAATGAGAATGTAATATATTTTGTTTTAGTGATATCAAGGCTTATTTTATTAGCTTTAAGCCACAATGAAACCTTATGGAGCTCATTATTTATACTCCGCAATCAGAGCGGGATTTTGGTTCGCAAGGACCGCAGAAAGCGTGCTGCCATCGGCAAAAAGTATGAATTTGAAAAATGATGTAGGTTTAATAATATCATTGCTAAAAATCAGAAAAAGGAGAGGCCCAAGGACAGATCCTTGTGGAGTTCCATGGCTAATTGTATGTGGGTCCGATTTAGCATCGTCAATGACAACGTATTGCTTCCGATTTGTTAGGTACGATCTGAACCAATCATGAGCAACCCCTCGAGTGCCATAATAGTGTAGTTTCGAAAGTAATATGTTATTGTCTACTCAATCGAATGTTTTTCGAATTCAAGAAATACAGAGAAGACAGGCTTTTCATCATCTATATTAGAATAAAGGTATTGTAAATGATTTAGTACAGCCTGTGTTGTTGATTTTTTAGAGCTAAAACGAAATTTTTCATCATAGAGAAATGATTTTCGTTCAAAACAAGAATATACTTTTTTATGCACGATTTTCTCGAATACGTTGCTAATAATTGGTAGCACAGATTTGGTTTTATAATTGCTTACACAGGTTTTTTCACCCCTTATAAAAATAGGGGTTACTCTAGCAACTTTGAGGGAGTTCGGGGAAGTGCCTAAGAAGAGAAACGGGCTACAAATATTAGATACGAGCTGGGCTACAATACTAGCAATAACTTTAAGTACTTTAGTGTAATGACATACTTTGCGGTTACGGCAGCGGGAAACCGCTACTGTAACCGCGCGCGATAAAAACGCATTTGAAGTTAGACGACACAATGGCGTGGCAACCGAGAAGGTTGTCGCGCGTTTTTTCGTTCAGTGCTGTTTGGAACTCTGGAGAAAATGGAGGTTTTGCATTGCATAAATTTTGTAACTGTGCGCAGCTGAAAGCGAATGGTTATTGGATATGCCTCGTGTACGGAGGTATTCTGTGCATTCATACAACAGTGGCTGAGACAAGTTTCCTGGTTTTCATGAAAATATTCAAGAGCACAGTGATAAATTCTTCGCTCATTACCTAATGTCAATATTATCCGTCGATCACCTGCTTGATGTGCATAATAGCAGATAATATGATAAAAAATAGATTACAAATGATTTATTATATTATATTAATATGTATTAATGTATAATAATAGATAATAGATGAAATAATAATAATAATAAATAATATTGGATGAAAATATTTGGATATTTGCCTGATATTCTACCGAAAACTAGAAATAGATTGCGTTCACCGCAGCAATGTGAGCGGCTAATGTGTCACTAGTCTTTACTTTCTATTTTTCTGCCGACATGCGCGGCAAAAAATATACCGCGCACGTTTTCCGCGTCGCGGTTTCTGTAGTATGTCAGCCCTCATAGACGGGAACGTTTGTAACCCACTATTCATTTTCCAGTATGTTTATGCACGCAATTACACCGGAAGAGTTGGTAGGCGTAAAAAAAAAAGTTGTGTTCACGAATATGATCCATATCTTCCAGGTAATCTGTAAGATCGCTTGGAATACCATCAGCTATAGTTTGTGAAGAACCTTTAAAGTTAAGGATTCAATTTGGAACTAACATTATTAGCATTAATGTATTTCTAGGTTCAAGTTGAATTCTGATGGATACATAAAAATGATTGCGTACCACTCCAGCACCATGGGTGACATTCATGTAGTTAGCCGACATGTCGTTGCCTGAATACAACCTGCCTTAGACAGCAGAGGTTACTTTAACTCGTCTCGGAGCTGTCTGGGCAGTTCACTCCTGCTCTCAGAGCTGGCACCACTGCATACGCACTCTGAGGTCTAACGTGACGTCATCCGTGACGCCTTCCCGCATCCAGCTGCTTTGCAAACTTCCGACTGTGCTTCCTGCACCTTCTGTCCTGGGGGAGTTTCTGGCGACCCTTTCGTCATGTTCTCCACGGCTGGGGATGTGGTGATGGGCTGAGTGTGCCACCAGCTGCTGCGACGTCTACGCCTGCCTACCTCTGCTCTGCTCACTCGCTGAGGCTCACGGACTTGTGGAGGTTGGTGACTATTGTCGTTAACTATGTGAATGTCCATTCCGTGAGCTGGTTTTAGGTGTGCGCAATCCAGGCCTCGTATCTATTCCAATCTCTACCATAACCTGTAAGCCTTATAACTATGAGTACGTATAACTGCAACGGCTGCATAACTACTTTAGAACTATAACTAAAATACGTAATAACTATAACGGTTACCATGACCATCTTATAACTACTGTCTGTAAGACAACGAACGATGACTATAAGGAGGCATTATTATGCTCTGAACCTCAACGCAAACTAAATTGCATTTCTTTATCCCCTTGCAGTTCCTTCGCGGCTTAATTGAGTGCAAGGTGTGACGGTCCGCTTCTTTAGCCAGTCACCCTGCTCGTGTGGAGCTTGAATCTCCTTGCTACGCACTTATTATACATTTTCCTGTTTATCTTTGTCTGATCAACCTTGGATAAAGTTGGAACTTTCAATATACGGATAAACGCTTCAACATTATTTTTTCTTTCAAAAATATTTATTTTCTGTATAGTTTTCCCTACGTTTGCGAAGAAATTGTTAAAAAGATTAGCAAGCTTTTCTTCTCATGGTATTTTATATTATCTTGAACAATATATTAAAGTTTTTTATCTGCGATACTCAGTTTATAGTAAGAGTTAAGGAATCGCCAAGTTTTTTTTTAACGTTAGCTTCAAATTGAGCAAACTTGAGCGTTAAGTGGCTCTTTTTTGATGTCCTTATTTGGTTTTTCAAATAATTTCTAAATCTGTTATATATTTCTCTAGATATTCGCCCTTCGCAAAGAAGGGCTAGGTAGTAACGCTTGACGTTCATTTATATTTATTACGATGTCTTCATTGATCCAGGGCTTTTATTTATTTATCAATGTAACTGTACGAGTTACAGTTGGACAACACTTATTGTATGCGGTCATTATAGTTTCAGTCAACTTTACTACTGCTTCATCAATGCTCGTTGCATAATTTTTTTGTTGAGATATATGTAATGCTGGTATTAATTCTTCTAGAACTGTGCGCATTTCTCCTAAATTTGATTACGTTCAGTCAACTTTACTACTATTTCATCAATGCTCGTTGCATTATTGCTTTGTTGAGAGATGTGTAATGCAGGCTTTAATAATTCTTCTAGAACTGAACTCATTTCTCCTAAATTTGATTTCGTTAAGCGAGACACGTCAGGATATCGACCAAACTTCGATTGAAACTCACTGCTGTTGTTGCTGCTGCTGTTGCTGCTGCGTCGCTTATTAGGCGCCATCTTGAAGGTTGAGGGAGCTCGCTTCCTTTTGTAGATGAGGGTTGAACATTTTCACATTCATTTTTGAGAGAATATTATACTTTTAGTTCGATAATTTTGATTTATGGTAGGTTCAAATCACATTTGAATCCTCATAGCGAGAGTGGGTACCCATTTAGGTTAGGAGTACATTAGTTATATTTACTCAAATTGAGAAAAAACAAAATCGAAAACGTTTCGGAGTCCAGCTCCATCTTCAGTTCTGTAAAATGCGAAGAATTCAAAAAAGTGCAAAAATACAAACATTACGAAGAATACAAGCAATACAAAAAAGTAAGACGAACACAATTGTATCAACAAAAGGGTAAATAAATGTCAAACTATGCCTAAAAACTAGAAAAAAAGCAACAGTAAAAGTTGGGCATAGTTTGACATTTATTTATCCTTTTGTTGATACAATTGTGTTTGTCTTACTTTTTTTGTATTGCTTGTATTCTTCGTAATGTTTGTATTTTTTGCCCTTTTTTGAATTCTTCGCATTTTACAGAACTGAGGAGGGAGCTGGACTCCGAAACGTTTTCGATTTTGTTTTTTCTCAATTTGAGTTAATATGGCTAGTTTTATTAGCATTTTCTTCGCTTTTAAATTTCTATTAGCATTGCGATTCAAGCAAAGTGATAAATTTTTAGAAGTTTTTTTAGTGTCATCGCACTCAGAACACAATATACTATAATCTTGATTTTGTATTCAAATTTGTTCTCACTGATATTTTAGGATTTTTTTAAAAGAAAACAGAGAAAAATAAATGTTTTACAGTACGAAAATTATAAGAAATAAAATTATATTAAAAAGGTGTCCATAGAGATTATAGTAAATGAAATTACGAATAAAATGAGCCTAAAATCATATCACTACGTCAATAAACATGAGCTGCAAGTGCCCTAGAATTATGACCTAAAATTTCGCAGGAGACAGCCGCAGAAAAATATAGCGCTACCTCGCACCTTGTTAGCTGGAGGGTAACTGACTAATCTTTTCGAGTCATGGGCTCTGATTGGTGAATTGCTAAAAAGTTATGTCTCATAAAAACGTTGCTTTTATAGGGTTTTGCTTGCATCTGTGCAAGCGAAGAAAAAACAATTTTTCGTAAAACAGCGAGAGGTTTTGTAGCTCACCCGGCACCGGCGTGCCGAATTCCGACCACTTACGCGATCACAAACTTGAACACAGTCGTTCTCCCTAAAAACAGGGTTAAAAAGGATTAATTTTCAGGGAGCTCTAACTTGAGAAATAATGCACCGATCAACTTCAAATTACTTTCAAACGAAAGGTCAAAACATTCTTTATGTCCAAGGCACATAGAAACATTTCTGACCATTCACAGACAGCGGGAGGCTACACTCCCTTTACCCCCTCAACTTCAAAACACGTACCATCATAACACATAATTTTACCGGATTGTAACTTGGGAAATAAGAAAGAAAGAAGGAAAGAAAGAAAAAAAGAAAAACCTTTTACTTTCAAAAAAGTTGACATATGAGGTACATGACAACACATTGGCTTTCAAAATTTTCTTAACATAAGACGTCCTTAGACCTTAGACGTCCTTAGACGTACCATACGAGGAGTACTAATAGGCAAACTATACGTGGTCTAATAATAGATAAACCATTCAAGGTATACTAATAGACAAACCATTCAAGGTATACTAATAGACAAACCATACGAGGCGTGTAAATAGATTAACACTGTCAAGGGCTAGGTAAATTAAAAATATCTTTTCTTGAATATTTTATATCCCAAGAGATGGCTGAGTACTTATAAATAATTTAAATACTTCTAGAGAATTCATCGGGATTACTAAACTATTAGTTGAATCGAAGTAAGAAAAAACAAAAAAAGCTATTCCAAAGTAGATTGAAACACAGTCGTAAATGACTATCAAGTGTTGAGAAAAGGTTAATCACAAAGTAATTTATAAAAAACATCACAAAACACAACACGCCCATCCAGAAACGCGTAAACAAATTTTCACGCAAAATGAAATTCATGGCTTGTTCAGCATTCGCACAGAGAAATAATTTTTTCACGAGCGCTTCATTTCATTTGTTTGTTATATATTTTTCATTTTTTCTATTCACAGATCTCTGGGGCAGTGATTGATCTATTTTTGAATCAATAAGTATATTCATTAATAAGCAAGCGTAATAAATATATTTAATTTTGATATATAGTTCAGTGTTCACTGATCGCAGAGCTTTAGGTAAAATGTAGAGTGTCTTGAGGTTTTGTTTTTACGCAAAAAATAAAAATGGAAACAAATATGAATATGTGTGTATACAGTATATATGAACATGTACATGTGTACACACAAATAGACATCCATGTATGCATGCGCATATTCATCACGCACCCACTTACACACACATATTCATATATAAACGTATTGAAAATGAATATAAGAAAAATAATAATAAACAAATGACAGTCAAGCTTAGGGTAATCGTAAGAGATTACCTTAAGAAGAAATAAGTAAAAGGAAAAAGACTTTGAAAAACATAAAAATGAAATGGCTTATAATTTCTCAACAGAAATTTCAAGACCACTCAAGTTACAGTCGAGGAACAACAACAACAACAACAACAACAACAACAAAATCTCGGGTTTCATATACTCTCGGTATTCTCTGCAACATCATGCGGACATGGGTACATGGGATGAAATGGAGATACAGTGTAAGCCAGATATCACTTATGAGTAGCAAATATCTACAAAATTTGGGCAGAAATGCGTAAATAAACATATACTCAAAAATGAAAATTCACAGCTTGTTCAACATACGGACAGAGAGATGAATTTTCCACAGCTCATATGCTCAATTTGCGCTTTATTTCATTTGTCTAATTGGATTTTTTATTTTTGCTATTCATAGAAACACTCTCTGGGGTAGTGATAGATCATATGTGTGTGTGCGTACGCGCACACACATATTAATATATATATATATACATATATCTATTGAAAATGAACATCAGGGAAAATAAAGGAAGCTGGCGAAGTTTGCTTTCCTCCTAGAATATCCTTCTTCATGATCTTGCGCCAGCCCTCCACTAATCCGTTTGTCTCAGTTCCACCTTGCCCTCCACACCGGAGCGGCGAGAATGGCACGCAGGTGGTCAGTATATGTTCCATCAAACTTAGGGAATAGAATGGGTTGTTTGTTGTCCCTTCATTTGCAAGGTTATTTCTTACGTCTTCAGCAACAGCCACGAATTTATGACCTACTGCACATTTAACACTATATCTACCGGCATCTTCAACCACCAATGGATCGCTCAACTCAACACTGTCACATTCACAACCAAAGTAGCCACCACGGTCAATAAGAGGTTTTATTTCCTCGCCAAGAAAACGGATCCGTAATATTTTAGCTAGGTTTCGAAGCACAGAGAAATTGTAAATTTCAAAAACAAATTGGAAAAATTTAAAATTTCAACAAAACTTACGCGTACAAAATAAAAATATAAATTTAAAAATGTACTTTTCAATAAGCTTATACGATAAGCTTATACATTGAGCTGTAAGAATGATGGAACATTGAATTGAAGTGCATAAGTCATAATTTGAAATATATTCGATCAAAACATAAAAATCACACCCAAATGCTCAAGTGTTTTTTCATTTTTTCCACAAATTTTTACATGTCAACAAATGGGAACCTACTACTCGGCACTGTACTTAATTTTTCAAATGTCACTAATCACATTTATATTGCACCTAGGGGAATGAAAATGCATACAGATATGTAAAATTCAATTCCAAACGCATTTGCTTTCATAAAAATTTACGATTTTTGCAATAAAAAATTCATTACGTGAACATATGAAATTAATATATATAGATATATTAGCGCAAAACGCTACTCCTAAAATTTTCCCCATAAAAGCTGGATTTTAGTCTCATTCGACGCCGAAAGAGTGGCAACTGGGAAATGGAGCTTTTTAAAATTTTAAAATGAAAAAAAATTAGGAGTTTATTTGTCCAAGAATTTCTAAACATTTTTAATTTTCCAAATTTCAAGGTTTTTTCATTTCTATTGTAACTAGGTATACGAAAATACATAACGATGTATAAAATTGAATTTTGAACGCATTTGCTCCCATAAAATTATTCGATTATCTCAATAGAGGAAAAGTTATTGTGCAAACATGCAAAACTATATAATTAGTTCAATACGCTACCCCTTCTACAATTTTCAACTTAGAAGCTTGATTTTGGTCTAATTCGACGCAGGAAGAAAGTTGGAACTGCGTAGAGAAGCGGAATTCAAACTGAACTCCAAATTAGATGTTATGGTGAAAAATTTTGTATTTTTTACCAAAAATTTTTTTTGATCAAACTCATGAAAATTTTCGAATTCGAAATTTAAAAAAAGATTCATTTGCGAGTAGCCGGGGTCTTTCCGCGTCCAATGAGACCAAAATCCCATTAAATTGAAGTGCATAAGTCATAATTTTAGTGAATTCAATCAAAACATAAAAATCATTACCAAATGCTTAACTGTTCTTTCATTTTTCCAGAAATTGTTGCGCGTCAACAATTTTTTACGGTACGCCCACTTCAACATCAAAGTAGTCAATTAGATAATTCAGGGGCTTATTCCAGATTTTGCTTTTCAATTTGTCGCTATAGGTAAGAAAAATTTGCTCTAGTATTGTTTTTAACCAATTTATTGATTGAATAAATGATAGTAATATCGTTTCAAGAATGTATTCTCGGAAATCAAAGTAAGGCTCCTGACCTATGTTATTGTTCAGGAATTTTATATGGTCCACGTCCTATACGTCAGGATCTAGTTCAATGTGTTTTCGGCCTTGGAATTTGCCATCGAATTTTTTCACGAATGCACATGAAATAGCCTGGTGATTGAAAGTAACGTTGACGATATACTGTAATTATTTCTCAAGTTACAATCAGGTAAAATGTTGTGGTATAACGACGCGTGTATTGGAGTTTAGGGGGTAAAGGGAGCGTAGCCCTCCGTTGTCTATGAATAGGCAGAAATGTTTCTATGTGTCTTGGAGATAAATAATGTTTCGATCTTTCGTTTGAAAGTAATTTGAAGTCGATAGGTGCATTATTTCTCAAGTTAGAGCTCCCTGAAAATTACTTCTTTTTACCCTTTTTTAGGGAGAAAGACTGTGTTCAAGTTTGTGATCGCGCGAATGGTCGAAATTCAGCAAGCCGGTCTCACCCAGCTATGATCCTGTAGGTGCTTACTCATTGCATCGAATTAAATGTGCATGTACTGTATTTATGTGCGTTGTATCTTGAAATGTGCGTCGCGTGGGTTTTGTTCCGAAAGCTGTTGTCACGCTCCGCATATATGAGCTTAAGAAGGTCTTTGTTTCGCTTTGCCTTACGAGTCCCGGAAGGTCTATGTTGCTCGCGCTTGCCTGACTACTGGGCAAGATTATTATAAGGAGTAATGAAAACAAAAATAATCTCAGTAAGAAGCTCATTCACTGGTAGGCTGCTTTAGTCACGGAAATTTTCCGGGTTACTGCTGTTACGACTAAAACCACTGGTAGAACAATCCGTTCTCTAACTCTCTCACAAGCCCTACCAGCAGAACACCTTTCACCGAGCAGCTGCCTCGTGCCTCAACTCGTAGCCTCTACTTTCATCGTTACTTCAACGCGTTTCCCCGGGCCATTTCCGACCGCTCTCCTTTGGCTACGATGAGCCTAATCTTTGTTCGTCGGAATTCGTCCTAACTCCGTGGGGGAAACCATGAGGGGCTAAAGCACTCCTCACCGCACTGCACTGCCCCGCCCAGGGTTGCGGAGTCGGAGTCGGGAGTCGGAGTCGCCGGAGTCGCATGTTTTAGGGTGTGTGCGCCCGCCGCCTATATAAATAGAGTAGGCGAGAGATATCGTCGTTCATTGTTGGTCCGCTGTCGTGGAGATCACGTTAGAAAGAGACACCTCTGTTCAGTAGCAGACGCGTTACCATCGCGGAGCACTTGTCTAAGATCACAGATGCATTGTAGAAGACTTGTACCAGCAACTATCGTCCGATCTCACTGTTTCTTGTCAACCATCAAACCTGTATCTACTCTGAAGTACCAATAAACCAGAATCACGTTGCTGCTTCGTCACTCTCGAATCCCATCCGCGTTTGTTTGCGGCCTTTTACAGAAAAGGGCCGGAACATTTTGGTGACCCATGTATGGGGATACCACATCAAGAAGCCACATTAAAGATACATTGCCCCATTGAAGAAGAAGACATCAAGAATTGATCTTCAGTTCTGCTGATCCGTGATTTTAAGTGGTGTGAAGAGTGTCAGCCAGTGGAGTAACGTCGCGCAGTTATCACATTACTTCAGAGCATCGAGAAAAGGAAGAAAGACGTCAGCGCAGAAAATCGAAGTTCTTTCAAGAAAGTACGCAGTCTTCACCAGTCTACATCATCGCTACTCAAGGAAGAAGAAGTGAGGGTCCACATCTACGGTCTACTCATCTACCCATCGTCATCTGCAACGAGAAGAGCTACGGGATCTACTCATCGCCAAAATATTAAGTTAAGTGTACGCCGATAATGTTGCTTGCGAATTAAATAAGCATGAGCTCAAATTAATGATCGTTATAAAATTAATGAGTAGGAGTTAAGCAGTAATCACTCAGCAGTGCAAGCGCAGTGAGCATGCAGTTTCTTAGTAAGTAGGAGAGCTTAACGCGGAAGCAGATTCTTGGAAGTGGATGTTGAGAGCGAGCAGCATATGCATTGCGAAAGCGCAGTAAGCGTGCGCGCGGAACCATTGTTCTCTGAAACAGTTAAAGGAAGTGTAGCCATTGTCTCGTCTCTAGCACCCATTGTCCTCTGGCGCCCATTGTCTCTAGCGTATAAAAGTAAGCTGGAGCAGCTTACCTCTATTCAGAGTTGTGCCGGCCTTCACGTAATTAGTAATTAGCTATTAGCCTGTTCTAAGTCCTCGGAAGTCGACTGCAAATGTGAGTTGAAATTTTCAATGTGCATCTGTGTAGAATAATATACATTGCATGTGGAAAATTTATTTGTGTGTAGAACATTCTTTTTCTTAATGGACATTGGAGGATTGTGAAGATAGGATTATTTTGTGCTTATGTCAGGCAGTGACTCTGACGAATACGAATACATAAGGACCGTACCCTATGTGACGCGCGTAGGAAGAATATCTATCCCTACTGTTACAGCGAGTTCGATTTCGGTACCTAGCGCCATGGCAACAACCACAGTTGTTACCCCTGTTACCAGTACAGTTACTACCACAGTTGTCCCAGTAACTAGCTCAGTTACCGCTGTGACGAGTTCTGTTGTCGGTCCGATACCCAGTGTAGTAATTGCCGGGCAGGATCTTCCCCAATACCGTGGTAGAAGGCGTCGTTTTGACCCTGACTTCATCGAAAATAAGTCGTTAGAAACACACATAAAGAATGTGCGAGCCTATTTCAACATGTTATCCGACACCTCAGAGGAAGCGAAACTAAATCTATTGTTGCGAACTGCAGACAAGCGGGTCGGCGACTTCAATGCCGTAGTAGCCTCCATAATCAGTGAGGGATACGAACTGAGCTTTGAAGAAGTAGTGCACCTGTTAGAAAATATTTACGTCTCGAAAGGCGAGAGATCTCTGCACGCAGTTGCGTGTGATCTGAATAATGTACGCCTAAAACGTAACGATGCCTTAGCGAGTCAATTTGTAGAAATATTAGCCAAAATCCGTAAGCTAACGCACAGAATAATGACCAGCCCGGAATGTTCGAACAGAGCCCACCCGTATGTAGTAAACTGTCCCGATCCTGTTGCTCTCGATAAGTATGTCGAGAGTACTTTAATTGTTGCGTTAGCTATGGCCATCATTAATCCTCTAGTGACGGAAGATTTCTCAAAAAGACTATTCAATAAACCATTCAAATCGTCGGAAGAGCTCCTTCAGAGAATCGTAGCTGTAATTAGGAATTTTCCCGAAGACAAACAAATCTTAGCGAATCGATCTGAGAGGTCTGTGGAAACCTATTGTGCAGAGGATGATGACATTTCACCCGAATCAAATTTTGATGCAGCCTATGATGAGGCCGAAGTGCACCATACCATGACAAGAGGCAGATTTCAAAGTAGAAGTAGGACGCGTAGACCCTACTGGAGACCCAATTTCCCAAGACCAACTTACCGTGCTAGACCTCATGTAAAATCTTTTGTTGATCGTGAATTAGGAACTCTCGAAGTTCAAGCATTGGAAACAGCCGCCGAAGCTAGGCGTTGCTCGTATTGCAACAGAAGTGCGTGCGTGTGCCAACGACAAGGTGCGTCGGTAGAGAAACCGACTGATTGGTACAAACCGAGTTTAGGGCATACGGCCGCCGAGCAGTCGCGGAGTAGCGGGGCTTGTTTTCGTTGTAATAAATTAGGACACTACGCAAGAGACTGCCGGTCCGGACGAGAGTATTTCAACAGACCAGGTAGGCCTGGTCGTGTCCGTGCGCGAGGACAGTATAAAACTCGAGTACCAGAAAAAAGCCAGGTAGAAACTTACCAAACTAACAGTGAAAATGATTTTTTAGCATAAGCAGTAGAGAAAAGTTCATTGCCGATAGAAGTAACGTCGATGATAAAACGGAAACTAAAATAACTATAACTAAGTGTGACTCTACGACAGTGATGCCCTGTGAACCCGAGGAGGATTCTGGTGTTGAAGATTCCCTCGTTAAAAATCCCGAGGAGAATGCTGGTGTTGAAGGTTCCCTCGTTAAAAATGTTGAGAGAGTTGACCCAATGATAAAATGTAAAAATAGATATGAATTGCTGGGAGAGGTGGAGCTGAGCGACTTGAGCGGCTTAAACGCTCATAGCACTGATAGTGTTGAAAGCCACATTACGGCGAACGTTTGTAAATACGAAGAAGATGAAGAGGTAGAAGTTACAGGTCAGAATGAATTATTTGTAATAAGAAAAACTCATAAACCAATGATTGTACTGAGAAAAGATGCAGACCTGTGGAATGCATTGATTGATTCAGGATCAGAAAAGTGCCTAATAAGCTACCACAGAATTAATGAAATAAGTAATGACATGAAGCCAAGTTCTCTGACCATAAAAGGCGTTAATGCTAAAAGTAATGTCGAAGGAGAGGTAGAGCTTGTCCTAAAGTTAAAAAACGGTGTAAGTTTAAAGACAAGTGCTCTAATAATTAAAGATGGTATTTACAATTATGACGTCATTATTGGACGTGATTTATTAGACAAGAATGCCGTTGTAGACTTAAAACAAAGATGTTTAATCATCAAAGAAGAGAGAATTCCCTTTGCAGAGGTAAAAAGACGAAAAAAGAGAAAGACAGAGTGTCTAGAGTATTTAATAGAGAATACTGAGTGTCTCATGGCGGGCACGATTACGTCCAGAGCTAAGAAAAAAGTCCTAAATAAGCTAAGAGAGAAGAGAACGTGCATTGCAGAGAAAGCAAGTGAGGAAGTAAAAAGGGATGGTAAGAGAGAAAACCAGCCTGTTCGAGGCGTAGTTGCAGTTACCAGTTCCCACAAGCCGTTAAGAGTTCATACTCGACGCGTAGAAATTGCTCCTAATGTAATTTTGAAACATGTTGGACATGTTGGAAAGTGTAAAAATGGAGAATATATAATAAAGAAAGCAACTTTAAAAGAAGGCGTTTGTGTCGCCGAAGCAATTGTGAGAGTTAACAATAGAAGAAAGATTCCATTGTTATTAATTAATAGCTCCGACAGAGCGATTGTCTTACCGGAGAACGCAATTATAAGTACTCTAGAAAAAGTGGAAAGAGATCAAGTTGAGTCCGAAGTTTACTTGTCAGATGTACAAGGAGAATTAAAAACGGGATTAAGTACCTTTGTGCAGGCAGCTGGTGTTGTTCAGGACAGTCATTTAGATGTCGATAATAAGGACACTAATAGTCAATCTGTCGGGATCACAGGAGTTGTTGACAAAGAGTACGTTTCTGATTCCAAAGAAATAGCCCGTGGTCGGCGGAAATTAAATACTGATGATATCAAGTGTAATGATGACGAAATGAAGCCTGAATTGTTGAGTCTGTTAAACGAATTCAGAGATGTTATCACTATAGACAATGAATCGATCTCTGCTGCTGCGATAAAACCATACAAAATACGTTTGAAACCTAACGTGGATGTTGTAAATGTCCCTCCCTATCGTATTGCCCACCGTTACATGGAAGACCTGAAAGTCGTTAACGAAAAAATGTTAGACGATGGAATCATTAGACCATCGATTTCAGCTTATAATTCACCGATCATTGTAGTACATAAGAAAGATGGAACTATACGTCCGGTAGTTGATTTTCGCAAAGTAAATGAGGTAATTCATGAAGAATCCTTCCCGCTGCCTCGCGTAGATGAGCTTCTTTATAGTTTAAATGGTCAAAAGTATTTCTCGAAATTAGATCTTAGGTCAGGATACCATAATATTACACTGACCGATGAGAGCAAAGAAATAACCGCATTTACAGTTGGTAGTCAGAAGTTTGAGTTTAATAGATTACCTTTCGGTTTAAAAACTTCACCTGCGTATTTCCAATCAGTAATGACGCAAACGCTGTCGCCTGTTCTAGGAAAACTATCTTTCGTTTTTATGGACGATGTGCTAATATATTCGAAAGAAAAGGCACAGCATCTTGCCGATATAAAAGTTGTACTTGAACTATTAAGAAACGCTAGATTGTCAATAAAGACGGAAAAATGTGCTTTTTACGAGAAAGAAATTGAATATCTAGGACATTCCATTAGTGGAATGGGAACAAGAAGCACCGGTACTGACAAAGTAAAGAACTTAGAGATTCCTAAAAATGTTAAACAATTACAGTCCTTCCTAGGTGTAGTAAATTTCTTTCGTAGGTACATAAAAAATTTTGCGAGTATTGCAAGTCCGCTCTATAATCTTCTAAAGAAAAATATCGATTTCAATTGGACACAAGATTGTCAAAGCGCTTTTGAAAAATTAAAGGATGAATTATGCTCAAACACCACTTTGAGTCACCCAAACTTCGATCAAAAATTTCATCTGTTTTGTGATGCATCGAATGTTGGCATAGGAGCTGTTTTACTCCAGTCAGCTACTGATAAAGTTCGAAACATGAGACCTGTCGCATTTTTCTCTAAAACGTTGAATTCTACTCAACGTCGATACTCAACTACGAAAAAGGAAATGTACGCTATAGTTGAAGCGTTAAAACATTTTAAATATCTTGTCTTAGGATATGATCTGGTCATATATACCGATCACAAGCCGTTAGTCCCTTTATTTTCAAAGAAATTGCCCGAAGATAACACGCTCGCTAGATGGAGTATTTATGTGCAAGCCTTTGATGCCAAATTAAAGTATTTCTCTGGTAAAGCGAATAGTGCCGCTGACGCATTAAGTAGATTAAATCATGACGAAAATCCTTTAACCGAAAAAGAACTGTCAGCATGTTCTGATTTAACCCCAGAGGTAGAGATTTTTCCCGTTGTAACTAGGCTGCAAGCCGCTGCTGCGAGTAGCAAATGTAACAAGCCTGTGACTGAGAGAGAGTTCGAGGAAACAATCCCAGGAAATGATGACGGAAGAAACAACAACAATACTGCTGAAAGCCCCAGACGTGAACCCAGTGACTTTAATAGCAGACAGACAACGAGCTTATGCAGACTGGATAGAGTTAATACGACAACAGACCATTCAAGTATTAATGACAACTGGTCGCTGGACGAATTTAAACGTGAACAAGATCAAGATCCATTTTGTTCTGAAATCAAGAATGCCCTAGAGAAAGCAACTAAAGTTTCTAATACCGACATAAATGAATTTCTGATTATGAATGATATTTTGTATAAAAGACGAAGAATTGACAACAGACCCAGTACCATTCTGACTAGTGTGGTGCCCTATACTTTGCTGCACCAGACAATTCTTTTCATCCATAATTTATCCCACACTGATTTAAATCATACCTTGTTTAAGTTTAAATTAAAATATTTTCATCCGTACGAAAGGACAGTTACACGCAAAATTGTTGAATCATGTGACATCTGTAAGATTTTAAAGTCACGAATATCGACGCCGATTAAAATTCTAAATGCTCCAATTGGAACGAGATGTTTTCAAACTGTCAGCATGGATTTCTATGGTCCATTACCAATGACGGATAATGGTAACAAATTTATTCTTGTGATTATCGACCTTTTTTCCAGGTTTGTCAAATTATATTCGACTAGTGACCGATGTACAGAGACTGTCACAGATTGTCTATGGAATTTTTGCTGTTTGTTCGGTACCCCGGACGTGCTACTGTCCGACAATGCCCTAGAATTTAAATCAATTAATGTAAAAAATTTCACAAAAGGACTTTCTATCTTAAAAAGGGAAGTTCTGGCGTATTCACCTTTTTCTAACGGTATCGTCGAGCGATGTAATGGTAAAATTCGACACCTGCTGAAGCTATATCTAAATTTTCTTACTCATAATGAGTGGGATAGCTTGCTGGATATTGTAGAGAATTCGATTAATAATAGCTATAACGAAACTCTAGGAGATACACCCGCATACACTGTTTTCGGTAGAGATACGTGTGTTTATATCAGTTCTACTAATTTAGAAGAATTAAATGTTGCGACTTCATATGAAGATGTTCAAAAACAAAAATTTAAAGAGTCATCTATTGTAGTGAACAATATTCGAAATGCAATCATTAACGCCACAATTGAAAGAACTGCCTATAGAAATATGAAACGTCGCGATAAAAATTTAAAAGTGATGGACCGTGTACTAGTAAAAAATCACGCCAAAAAACATAAATTACAGCTGAATTTTTTGGGTCCTGCTATCATTGAACGGCTAGGTAAAAATTATGCAGATATTAGGATTGGTAACAGGATTATCCGCTCGAATTTAAACCATGTACTGCCTTTAGATAGGATAAAAAGGTAAAATTGTCAACCTAGTTTGTAACTGTTCATTTTCAATTATTCCGAGATTGCCATTCGATATATGTATTTCAATGGTATTCAGCTTGTAAGTTCGTTCTATGAGTTCTTAGCCTGTAAGTGAGTTCTATGAGTTCTTAGCTTGTAAGTGCGTTCTTGAGTTCTTAACCCGCGCACGGTCGCGCATCCCTCAGAAAAGTAGTCAATTTACCCGCGTTACTCTGCCGTTCCCTGTTCACTTACCGTAATAGGCAGAGATGTAAAAATATGAAGTAATGAGTAAAAAATGTTGCTTTACACTTTGATGTTGTCAGATTTTTGATAACTTGAACCGTTTCTTTGTAATATGGAGTCAAACTCCGTAGATTTTTGCACAACATTGCTTCAAAGAGATCAATGGCCATTTTTGTGTTTTGGGAACAATGTAATGTTTTTCACTGCTATTTTATGCAGAAAATCCTTCCAAACCTGCTGATGTTTTTATTTTTCCTCTACAACAATTAGAAAAAAAGTTATGACCATTTATGTCTACTAGGTGTTATCCATTCTTCGTTTTAGTTCCTACATAAATGCATGTTTGCATGTCTGGTTATATTACTGTAAGTATAGTGTTTCGAAACTTGTAATTTTCACACAATATGAATAAAATACTGCTCTACACGCTACTGACTTCAGATTTGTCTTATTTGCCATTTTTACGAAATAAGGCGAAATAAGGCCCTGAGTAGTTTCGCTGGTAACTGAGGCTGCCACTGACTGTTCGCACGCACACCCTCTCACGGTCGCCTCATTTACCACACTGACTGTGCTTACCCCTCCCAACTTCCAAGTGGTTGGAGCTCTGCCTTAACCCCCACAATGTGGGGGTTTCTGGCTCCAGCTGTGTAGCACTCGCTGAGACGATCATTTTGGTGTATAACAACTTGGGGTTATGCCTTACGTCTGGCAACCAGTGAGCCTGGTAAATGAGGCGACCAGTTACAGTGCGCGGGTTAAGACTTTATGTGTGTCTTGCTCTAGGAAATATTTCTGTTGCGCAAACACCTTCAGCCGAGATGATGAGCTGAGGATGTTGTCATGTTATCGTTGCGACATCGGAGTGTGCTCATCAGGTCGTGAGCTAGAATTGATAAACTGAGTTGGAGATGTCACCACAAGAGTGCGTATGCGCAACTGCGAGAATTCCCTCGCCTCTGTCGCAGATTGTTTGGCAACAATGCCAGAGACTGTGGTCGGAATGAGTATGTTGTAATACGAATGAAGCGTGCCGCAGTATGAAATCTTAGTATGAAATGTAAATTGTTTATTTTAACTTGGGGCCATGCTAATGTCATGTGTCGTTTCTTTTTCAGATTCCTGGAGCGATTCCTGAACAACTCCGGAACACTTTTACACATTCCAACTTAAAACATACGCATTCACTGCTTAATCTGTATTGATGTGTACCGGGGCTACAAACCAACTCTGGCAACCACAGGAATCGACGATAGTTATCATATTTAGGGTACCTAAAGAATTGTTACAGGAGGCCTATTGCAAACTAAACATATTCCTGAACCTCGATTCCCCTTTACGTACACGTGTTTTAGTATATGAAGCCGGAAACGCTATCGAACTAGTAATTCGAATAAGAATCGCTGCATTTCCAGCAACCATCCAGTGATAAAATAAATCTGTAATTGCTAAAAACAATATTCACTATTAATCAATACTAACTACTTACGTAATTTCAAGCGGCACCATTTTAATTCCCGCTCTGTTAGTATCATTTTGGCCTGTTAAGATGGGCAATAGAGTGTCGAATGTCAATGTCGATACCATCCTAACCGCTATAAAAGCAAATAATGGCCAAATCTCGGATGAACTTATTCGACACACTGAGGAAACAAGAGTTGATCTCATTCCTGACCAGTTAAGCGACATAATGTTGCTTCTGTACACAGTAATTACAATCATCCTTGCGGTGATGATTATCTACATAAAACGGGATCTACACAAGGTCATTAGCCGCATTAGTGGTGAGGACGTCGCATTGCGTCGAACCGCTTTGAAAGAAATCTGTAACGGTCCTAGGCAGATCCCTTCAGTCCCACCTCAAGTTAGCGTGTAACTTTACAATTCTAGGCTCCTACATTTTGTATTTGAATACCATAGATCCAAATATCATGTTCTGATATTCCAATCTCCCGCGGAGGAAGAACCCCCATGTCTTAGATTATCTCTATTTTATATGCTGTATTTTAAAAAAGTTCTATTATATACGGATTCTGTTTTTGCTGTCGATATTATAACTCTTTGGTTGTTTTACTTGCCCCATGGAAATGTTTTGTCCATCAGTAGTTCGCGAAGTGCGAGAACTTTTTGATAATTCAAAGAACCATTTTAATTGATCACTTGCGAATATTTTATTAATACATTTATCGGAGAGTCTTCATATTCAAAGCATTTTTCAGCAGCGTGCCTCGAGAAAAATATGACACGAGATAGTTAAATTCTGGTATTGAAATCCGTAGATTTTTCTCTACCATCAAATTATTAAACTATTTTAAATTAAAAACTATTAAATCTCTACTATACACGGATTATGTATTCTATCCTATAGAAATGCTTCGTTCATGTTTCGCTAGAATTAAGAAGGCTAATTATTTCGATTGCGACTAAAACCAAATTGCACGTTTGTTGATTGATTCGATTAAATTGAATTAGTTACTTATTGATTATTCTACTTACTTTCTATATTTAATTTACATGAACTGAAATAAGTTAATTTAAATCGTAGGACGGTTTGAACTTGCCATTTGTAGTATTGTATTGTTTGCGTATTAAAATTTATATTCTATAACTTCAGTTGATTTATTCAGTACGCGTTTTGATGTTTGATTTTGATATTTTGATATGTTAAATTGTGCGATGTATTCTTTGTATCCGAAATATTTGAAGTATCCACGAATTCTATTACGAATAACGGACATTCTAAAAGCAGTTGATAAATAACTTAATGATGAATGAACAAATTGTTTGAGCTAAATGCATAGAGTGATTATTTGGCTGATTATAGATAATAAATCTGGTATTGAATTGACACTAATATATAATATAGACACTAAAAATTGTTAACAAGATGTAGGATTACCGTTGAAATTTGTTTATGATGACAGCAAAGGCCATACCTGTCTACCTCTGTTCATAATTTGGAAGCTTATACGTTCTGATTCTGAATTTTGTTATACGTTCTGATCGGTTCGAATTAATTAGACGGAGTGTAAGATTACTTGATAGTCACAGGAAAATCAAGGTTGATTAAATACCGATTTAAAATTTTTTATTGTAATAAAGAATTTTTAAAATTGTGGGGGGAGCATAATATGTGCGCCCGCCGCCTATATAAATAGAGTAGGCGAGAGATATCGTCGTTCATTGTTGGTCCGCTGTCGTGGAGATCACGTTAGAAAGAGACACCTCTGTTCAGTAGCAGACGCGTTACCATCGCGGAGCACTTGTCTAAGATCACAGATGCATTGTAGAAGACTTGTACCAGCAACTATCGTCCGATCTCACTGTTTCTTGTCAACCATCAAACCTGTATCTACTCTGAAGTACCAATAAACCAGAATCACGTTGCTGCTTCGTCACTCTCGAATCCCATCCGCGTTTGTTTGCGGCCTTTTACAGAAAAGGGCCGGAACAGGTGGAGTCGGAGTCGGAGTCGGAGTCGCTTCTCTGAAGTGTGGTGGAGTCGGAGTCGGAGTCGCTTTTCCGAGTGTGGTGGAGTCGGAGTCGGAGTCGGAGTCGTTCATTCGGATGGGGTGGAGTCGAAGTTGGAGTCGCTATTTTTTGCTGTCTTCGATTCTAATTTTTACTAAAAATTATTTATAATTGTTTAAAACCGAAAGTAAACAGAACAGAGTAAGAATACTTTGTTGAAAATCTAAAAATATCCAATGTTTTTGTTGATTATTTTGTTTTAAGTTTGAAACAGCGGATCTATACCTATCACCTTATACCGTCATTGTTATCTAGTCGTTGTGGGTTTGCTTTCCTATATATGATAACTACAAGAAAAAATATAATTTTACTGGAGCAATAATGAATATTTTACAGTTATTTAAGCAAAAATTAGTTATTTGAAGCATTGAAAATTTGTTCTGTATATTTCTGTTTCGTTCATTTCCCGTTCAATTAGTACACAGGAAGTAGCAAATACTACTAAATGTGTTGCAAGTTACTTGTAGAACATTTCAGCTGATGCAATACATTGTACTGACGTACGGAGTGGTAACTATGTACGCTCTTAATGATGCGTTGATTGATAACGACTAGTCTTTGCAGAAACTTAGAGTTATGTTGTGATCATAAATATTTTTAGTCTTTATGTTATGATTCCTTGCCAATGAGTAGTCTTTGCCACAACCTGAAGCTATTGTCTGATACATAAAGACTTCTAGTTGTCAGGTTATGTTATCAAAATTGATCTGGCTTCCTTGTCTTTAGGTCAAGTTAACATGTATTGTTAATAACAATTTCTGCTCATTTCTAAAGTCATTTTTTGAATGTTGTTTGGTTCTTTCAGAGTTATATTGTATTTCACTATATCATTATCATGTTGAATTTTTATCTCGTATCATTCACCAGTTTTTCACTAAGCATACGCTGAAATGGAGAATTTTATATTATGCTTATACAATTTTAAACACTGAAATAGTATCCGTTTTGCAGCATTACATAATTAATTACTTCTTCTTATGGAAGATTTGGAAACGTTGTAAGGTAATCAATATCGGCATTGAGTCACATGAAAAATTAAAATACAATGTAAACGAGCTGCAATGAAAATAATACCACACTGGCAAAAACTTCACTTAGTCACACACATATTGTAACTGAAAGCAATGCACTATCTCAGCTGCAATGATTGTTAAATTCATGCGATAGTACATATTTTCTCACTGAAACCGTTTCAAATCGCTCCAAAAAACATGAAATGAGAAGAACATGGGCGTTTATTAAAATAAGAAAGTGTCAAATATAAAGTAAAAAGTTAGACGAGAATAAGAGATAGTATCATATTACACGCAAAGACGCTAAAAGTGACTTTTATTCGTTCCGAAAACTTCAGTCCCCTGCGACGAAAGCAAAACAACTTTTGCCCATTATAGCCGAGATATAAAATAGTGTTGAGCAATAATATGACACCTTTTCTGCATTGTTACCCTGCATAGTGTAGACACAGAGAATAAGAGGCAGTGTGCAAATCTTGTCTACCTCATCTACATGTATATCATTTTGTGGATTTTAAGCATAGTCATTAAATTAACAATTATAATTTCACTGAATGAGTGTTTACTTAGTGATAAAAAAAACTGTGGATACATATCTATGCTTCTCAGTGTAGGCAGTGCCTACGTTACCTGGTCAGAAGACACTTGTCAGTAATATACAGGGTGTTTCAGAATAAGAGGCAAAAAATTGCCCACCAAGTAGAAGATGTCTGAATAAAAACTTTTTCTTCTATGAAATTTTCCGAAGAAAGAGACATTGAGATAATAGCCGTTTATTGTTTTAAAGGATGAAATTTAATGACTAAATTACTCGCAATATTTATTTGAATTTACGTTGATCGGGCGAAATCTTTTAGTTGCATGACCTCCTAATCTCCTTACATGCCTCCATTCGATTTCATTTTTTGGGGACACGTGAAGAGCCTTGTTTATGCTCCACTCATTGAGTCTGAGGAAGATCTTGTGACCAGAATTGCAGTGGCTGCTGGCCAGATACCTAAATGACAGACGTATTTCCTAATATCCGGCTGTCGTTAAGGCTAACATTCGAAAAGTGCATTGATGTAGGTGGAACACATTTTGAACAATTTTGGAAAGTAACTTCAAAATAAATATTACGAGTAATTGTGCCATTAAATTTCATCTTTTAAAACAATAAACAGCTAATATCTCACGACCCCGATATTTGGGGGAAAATTTCATGGAATTAAAAGTATTTATTTAGCCATTTTCTACTTGGTGTGCAATTTTGTACCTCGTGTTATGAAACATTCAGTATATAAAATTGTGTACTTGTGTGGTGAAATAGAATAAATTAGGCATATATATTTGGCAAAATCACATCAAATTTTATTTTTGGGCTAAATTCCGTGAAGCTATAACATTTTAAAGAAGGGTAAACATTCTGCGGGGCTACAAACATTGGAATGTGTTGTGTGTCGTATCAGCGAGGGTCGGCTCTTTGCGCAGCGCTCTCAAGTACTTGAAACGGGATGTCATAAATCAAAGTCACTCGGCGGTTGGCGCTTCGTCCAAACTTCTACGGTTCAGGCGTCCACAAAACACAAACACACAATCTTGAACACAAAACACATCCAGGCAACACAACACAAGTCACACACACAACACACCGGTAGGCGTGAGCGAGCCCACTTGAAAAAAGCGAGGGTTAGCTTCGAGGAGGTAGGGGCTGGCTCATGGGGTGACCGCGGCTGCTCTACCAATGAGAATCAAGAAGTAGAGTAGGCAAGGAGGTGTGTCAGATAACGCACCAATTAGAAGCGGAATCGTCAGGGACAAGGAAAAACTTCACCAATCAAAGAGGAGGACGGACTTGGAGACGGCGAGGGACGGAGATGAATCGGGAATGTTCGAGAAGGAAACAAGCGGAAGACTTATAAGGAGCTGAGAAGAGAAATTAGGGAGGATTTTCACTTGGTTACACGACGAGAGACGGTCTTTTTGGTGCACGTTACGGGGATCCGGCCGCCGCCGAGATCCCCATTGGATCTGCTACTCGAGAAGAAACATCGCGAAAGTGCCCCCGATAGAGTGCTCCTTCGAGCCTCCAAAAGTTAGCAACGGACCCAGTAGACACTGAAGTACCACCGGCATCAAATTCCGCTTAATACGCAACAACGTCGCGGATAACCGGCACGTATAAAAGTGTGTTAAATCGTCTCCTGAGAGAACATAAATATGTCAGTTCTACGTCGACTTAAAGACAGCATGAGCACTCCAGCCTGCATTTTGAACTGGCACAGCTGTCAATCTTCAACAACGTCAAAAGTCGCAAATTCTACAGTGGTTGAGCTGTTCGGGCAACGAAGCCATGAGCGCAACGAACGAGCGCTCTAGGCGAGTCTTCGATGTTTCAGCAACCGGCCGACGCCGGCGATTGGAGCGGCCGCAGCGAAGAAACATTACGAGCGCCCTTCAAGAGTTGAACAGGGCCCTAAACTAGGTGACCCCTGCAAACGCATCCCAGAGGAATTGAAAATTTGTGGCATCGAGTATTTTGAAAACACCTGCAACGCACCTCAGAGGAATTGAAAATTTGTGGCATCGAGTATTTTGAAACAGTGCTTTGGAGTGTATTAGTGGAAGTCAAAGTGGCAAGCTGTACAGCGCAGTAAAGGCCGGTACGTTTGTCATCAATGTTCTGTGATAGGGGTTGCGCAGGGATTTCTATTACTTGTGCATTCTTTTGTGAATTGTTGTCAGCGATGGAGTATTGGTAACTTGAATTCTCGGTAAGCATCACATTTATATCATGTCGTGTTTAAAGTTTTATGGCGGCAGAAATGTGCGTACCTTTCATTAACGCAGTTGTGCTCTCTCATGTCAATTCTGTCTAAATGCCTTGTGCCTATACCCACGTGTTCATCTCAAAAATAAATGTGTTTTAATCTTTCAAAGTTTGTTATTCTCCCCATGCTTGTCAACTCGGTATTTGCGGAGTACACACCAATTAAACACTGTTAATTTCCTACCTTTCTGTCCAACTCTCAGACTCTGTATTTTATATCTTTATTTTCTTTCTTTTGCTTTCGGGGGTTTCAATTCCTCCTGCGTTACGTGCTCTGACCGAGCTACGTTCCGTAACACTCGACCCGTGATAAATGATGGGATTTAATATTATCTTTATGCGAATTCTCCAGATGTGGATCATAAAGAAATAGATTCATTCTAATTGTACCCGCGATTAAAATATTCTTGTACTAGTACACTGGTGAAATTCGCGTCACAGGTACAGTCATTAAGCATCTTTTAAGAGCGTGAAAAGGAGACAGACCAACCAACAATTACGGACAGCCAATTTTAATTGTTCAATGAAATTTCCTGTAGAAAACCCGTATTTCTGATGGCGGCTTTGTGGAAGAAAAAGTTTCCTTCAGATGGCCTGTCATAGTTGACACACAAGATTTGAAACTATTGAAATTAGTTCTTTCTTTTCTTCGTCTTTTTGTTTTGCAGCTACAACTTTTCTTTTCGTTTTATGTTTCAATTTAACTTTCTATAATTAAGAATGTTTGAGCTTCTACCAGACCTGCATTAACCTAAAATCGCTTAAATTAACATTACTCGTGACGCACTGGCGTTCAATAATTAAATTATGTTTGAGCTTACTCTGCGTGAGCAGCATGTCGCCCTATTAATAAAAGTCGATCTGGCACCTCTAACTTATTTCTCTTGCGTGAAAAGCAGTCTCTTTCTGCGACTTTAAATCCTCGACCTGGTAAACAGGCACTTATTATTCAAGGTAATTAATTGTCAATTAATTGTTAAAATCTTAGTGCTATATGCAATCTTGCAATAAGATACGATATTCAGCTAGTCGGCGACAAGACATCTTAAAACTCTGTTTCTCTACTCAGAACGCCACTAAAACTTCCTACCGGAGTACCGTGCTGATGGCCGGCCACGTCCATTGGTTGTCTTCTATTTTAAGGAGTTTCGTTTTTAAACTAACATTTCGTTAAAGAAGATCATCGGTCTCCGTTTTAAAGGAATTTAATAATAAAAATAGTACAGAGGACGCTGTTGCGCGAACTGTTGGAATCCTCAAGATATGCCTAACTTGGGTGCTGTTTCCCTTTTTGCGCATCTCGGGAAACGACTTGCTATTGTACCCTCGAAATTTTTCTGTATTTGAAATAAAAGTTCGAACAGTAGCCCTTATGTTTTAAATCCTAAAATTCCATTGTAATAACATAGGAGAGATTACGCACAGGAAATACTTAAACCAATTTATTTCTTTGTTAAAGGGGATACTTGCCCTTTTATTGTATGAGAACAATCAACGCTATACCGGTTGCCCCACAAAAATGTCCCCGACTTTTTAGTTGATTATATCTCCGCTTTAAATTAACATATTTTAATTGTGTGTTTCACAATGTAGTAAATTTCATTCCCTTTTCAAAAAATTTAAGTTTTCGAAAATCAGTTGAATAACCACTTTACAATGATCAATTTACTGAAAAGGGTAGAAAAACTAATTGTTCACAGGGAAAGTTTTAAAAGCAACACTGGTGTCCTTCTTCATTTCTCAATACCTACTGTTAAGAATAATTTCATAATGCTGTATCCTACAAACCAACACGTATTTAAACCCTCTGAGAGGTTTCAAGTGTTTTCAATAACAGTGTTTCAAGAACTGAAAGAAAACGGTGAAATAATCTGTAAAACTCTTCGTTCAATGGTGGCCAGAAGTAATACTTGCCTTGAGAGAAATGGAGGGTATGTCGAAGGATACTGAATTACTTTATTTGTTTAAACGTTATTTATGGTAATGATTTGTTACTTTTTTATATTTTCGTTTGTTCATTTTTTTTGGAAAGTACAAAATAAGGAAGAGTATCAATATTGCTTAAAAAAACTTTTCCTCTGAACAATTAGTTTTTCTACCCCTTTCAGTAAATTGATCATTGTAAATTGTTTTTTCAACTGATTTTCAAAAACTTAAAGTATTCGAAAAGGAAGCAAAATTTATTACATTGTGAATAAAAGACAATTCAAATATTTTAATTTAAAGCGGAGATATGATTATTGAAAAATCGGGGACATTTTTTGGGACACCTGGTATAATAAAAACCCAGGTGTCCGTCAATTTGTAAAAAAATATATGTTCTCGTGCGTAATTTCTCCTATTTTATTAAAATGGGAATCTACTTGCTTGGACAGTATCATGAATACCATTGAAACATTATCAAAAACCTGGCATCTTCTCACTTTTGTTTATAAATAAAAAACATTGCGTCAAAATTGAATTTATTGTCATGAAAATGCGGCTAATCGCAGTTAAAAGGTATGGCAATTTTTTTAAAAACTTTTTGCCGAATAACAATTTAAATTATAATGCAGTGTTGTTGCTTGCTTGGTTGGTGTGTGCGTCTGCGACATTCTTAAAGATGCTTAATGACCGTAACTGTGATAAAAGTTTTACCAGTTCACAAGTACGAGAATACTGTATTTTAATCGCGGGTACTATAAGGATGGGTATATTTGTTTGTCATCTTTATCTTGATATTTTTTTTAAAACGATACCATCGAATCCCGTCAATTTTCACCAATCATGTACTCTAGTAACTTGATTATTAACATTCTGCATTCAATTTAAAAGTCGTTCTTTAATAAAGAATATAGTGAACATATGTACAGGTTTCAACATCTGCAACCGTCTACTACTAAGAATGACAGTCGTGTGTTTATTTATACGTTTCGTGTCACGCTTTAGAGAATCTATAGGAAAAAATTAGCACTGGCGGTCTTGGTTTCAGTTCACGGTCAATTAATACACTCATTTCCGCTGTACAAGGGCTCTAGCTATAATGCCACTTTCATAACAATTGAGAGATCCAGAGCCTTATATACCAGAATTCGAATCGTGGATACCGAGTTCGGCGGAGTATTGTATATTACAATGTACTGTATTACAATACACTCTATTGCATATTACAATATACATACACAAGCTCGCAGTTGCTTTCAGTACGCTACCCCTCCGCTAATTTCTGCTAATTTCTAATTTCTGTATCTAGGATACGACACAAAGGGCTATAACTACTTCTCTTGCGGCTCAAAAATACTGTGTTCTCAGTGTTTATTACTCAAATAAGAAAAATAAGCTACCTTTGGAATGAGTTGAATTAAGCATGGAAACTCCACTCAAACGAAAATTTGTTGAAGAAAGGTAATGAATCCCGTCATTTTTGACGGACCGTGTACGCTAATTAAGAAATAACATATTATTCTTATAAATTATGAATAGGTGGAGTTAGAGTCCCAAAATTGCGAATAGGTGGAGTCGGTGTTGAAGTCGCCAAATTTTGGAAAGGTGGAGTCGGAGTCGGAGTCGCCAAATTCTGAAAAGGGGGAGTCTGAGTCGGAGTAGGAGTCGCAAATTCATTCCTCCGATTCCGCAACCCTGGCCCCGCCTTCATCTTCTCGGCCACTATGACTGTGGGAATCCGTGCCTGGACGGGAGTCTTCGCGTCTCCTCTGCGTCGTCACCGGAACTCCCTACTTGATGGCAGCTGAGGTTAGTTCACGTAGACTTGGCGCACGTCTACCAGTGATTTAGCTGCCATTGAGCTTCTATAAGATCCGCTCCCGTAAATTTACCTGGTGAACTATAACTATATCTATAACTTACCTTGAACCTTAGATGTATAACTATACCTAAAACTTACCTTGAACCTTAGATGTATAACTATAATTATAATTTTCCATGAACCTTAGATGTATAACTATAACTAGAACTTACCTTAATCCTTAGATGTATAACTATAACTATAACTTACCTTGAACCTTAACGGTATTGTATGAAGTCAGATTCCTCCCCTGTCTCACATATTACCGAGCGAGCAGAACAGCCTGCCCGGGAAGACAGCATCTCCGAATTGATACGGGTTGTAAATTTAATAGCCGGCTTTCATGCTTTGGTTTGGGAAATGCACGATCTGGACGTTCTCATACGAAACACTTATCATAGTAAATTCGATAAATTTGATGCGCTTGGGCTGCAGCGGTTACACAGAGCGGAGAGACGCTGGTGCTGATTAGCGCCGGTCTGTGAATTTGTCAGGGATTGTAAAATATCCAGACCTTATTATAAAAACAATGTGCCGGTCCCGATCGTGTAGCTGGGGAGCCGAGTGTGGGATGAGTCGTTGAATTAGCCATGGCTAGAGAGGAGGCTGGGGCCAGGAGACACGACCCCTCTCCCCCAGCCGTACCCCCGGTTGTGTGGGGAGTAGGGCGACTCCGAACCCTAGCCACCCCTTGTTACCCTGCTCGTGTGGCGACCACCCTCCCCTTCGGGAAGGGGGGAACGCTTTCCGAGCGAGAATCAAGTCGGACCAGAGAGATCACTTCGCGGGTAGCCGTAGTTGAGAACGGTGTAGAGAGCCGTGGTCGTGAACGGACGTACTAGGGTTCAGTTGAGAGTGGAGACGAACAGCCGGTTTTTGATACTCAGAAAATTGAGTTGGTAGTAAAGGCCCATATCTTCAATTGTTGAATTTAGAGACTGTGTTCGAGTAAAGCGTGGCACGATCAACGATAATCCTTCGACTTGTTTGAGGGCGCATGATTTCAAGCGTTTGCTATACGCTTAAATTGGCTCATCTTTTTCGGTGGTTGCACATTCCTTGGCTCGTGTGTTGGCTGTTTGTACACAGTCTGTTGTCGTGAGAAGTCGATCGAAGGAAGATCGTGAGGTGATTGTCCTATTGTTCCCCGAATTGTAAATGTCGCTGTTATCGCGTGTGCATCGTGCAATCCGTACTTGCCTTCCCAACAATAAATGTGAAAACCTGGGCCTCGTATATTTCCCTTTCTCTCTCGTCACTGGCATATGAAACACGTGCCGGGGGCCGTCAGCCCACGTTACCAAAAGTTTATATATCTGAATAGGGGTGGTCGTAAAAGCTCCCGTATACGCGCTAACGTCACCCAGCTAAGTACTCAATTGAAAATCAGAAACTAACGTAATTAATCTCCAATTTAGTTCCGGGTTCGCCCGGTGGTGGCAGCGAGCTATCGTCATTAATTCTCTTCAAATGATTCATGATTTATTCAAAACAATCGGAGAACTCAAATAACATAAATCATATCGAGAGCGGAAGAAAATACCCGCAAGAATCAAGCATCTTTCAGTATAACTATAACTATAACTTACCTTGAACCTTAACGGTATAACTATAACTATAACTTACCTTGAACCTTAACGGTATAACTGTAACTATACCTTACCTTGAACCTTAACGGTATAACTAACTATAACTTACCTTGAACCTCAACCTCATAACTATAACTATAACTATAACTATTAATTTATAACTAGAACTATTGCGTAAATTTATAACTGTTTTTGCCTACAGCGATATCAATAACGGAATAATTCCTGGAAACTGTAGTTGCAGCAACAGCTAACTAAACCGCATGTTGTGACTTGCGTTGAGAGAAGAAACGACACAACATTATTTGGCGACGAAGATTTCGAATCTCCAAAGTGAATTTGAACTTTACAAGTGCTCGGAAACAAAATGGCGTATTCTACAGTTAGCTGTCCTCCATTCGACGTTGAAGTGGAAACAGTTAGTGAATTTCTACAGAGACTAAAGGTACAGTGTGCTGACGCTCTTCAGAAGGCGGGAAACAATGGCGGTAAAAAGCTAGTATTTTAGTTAAACCCAGGTAGCAAAACTTATTGACCTAATATTGAGCCGATATACAGTCTCAATATTGACTGGATATTCAAAATGAACATTGGGGCAATACCATATTTTGGAAAATTCTGTTGATATTAGAAAAATATATTGGCCCAATAACAATATTATCATCAACCCAATATCAACTAACTATTGTGTCAATATTGACTTCATAATGAAGTGTTCCCTTCAATAACTTTGGCTTAATACTCAATTCCTGATAGGTTGATATTTGTAAAACATATTGCCCCGATAATGATAATTTCACTATCCCAATGCTAATCATTGTGTCACTATGGACTTCATATTGAGGTGTTTCTTAGAAAAACATTGGCATGTAAGGCCTGGAGTTGTTGCTGCTTTAGCAACAGAGCGGCGAGTGAAGCAGTGACCTAAGTTATAAGCTCGAACTTCTACTGAAGTTTCTATAGTGCATCCCTTTTTTACATTTTAGCACTTTCTCTTTGAAAATTTTACATTTACACGTAGTAGTATTACTGAACACAAATGGACTAGAACTGAGTTTGAGGGGTAACTAAGGTAGGGTACTACAGGCCCAATACTTATTTTCTGACATCAAGTGGATATTGGTAGAATATATTGTCCCAATAATAATTTATTTTTAACCCAGTATCAGCTAATTACTGTGTCACTATTGACTTGATATTGAGGTGTTTCCTTAAACAAATTACTCCGTATTATTGGCGTACAATATCAACCCAATATTTGGGCAATAATAATTTATATTTTAACAAATTTTATTAAATTGCGAGATTTTTACTTATTATGAGATAGTTTCCACTTATATGAATATCGTACATACATATATATATACACTGTTAGTTTATTATTAGAAATAAAACTATTTACTACATTGTCCCAATAACAAGTTGAAATCATAAATAAATATATATGTTTTCGATATTGTCTTGTTATTAGCCTAATATTGTAATCCAAGATTCCAATATCAGGTCAATAAAAAATTATCAACCCAATATTGGCCAAATAATTTCTTGCTACCTGGGAAGCTTTGCCTGCAAACATCATTACTGATCTACAACGAAGAATTAAACCTACGTTACTCACTGATGCTACGCATGATGAACTAGAAGAAAAGTTAATACAGCAATTTGAAATCGAGAAATCCATTGTCGGCCCATCTGTTACATTTCTAAACAAAAAGCAAGGTGTTAATGAATCCATAGAAAATTATGATAAAACATTAAATGACCTAGCATCTGCGCGCAACTACGATAATTGCTGTCGTGATCATATCTTGAGAGATGCTTTTGTTGCTGGTCTACATTCATCGGAAATTCTCAGCGCAGTTCTACAGAAGTGTGATCGAAAATCGTTCAACGAATGTGTTGACCATGCAAAACTCATCGAACAGTTAAGTTCCGATGCTCAAGAAATTATTCGTGAGGATTCATCTTCATCGCTTTTCGCAACAGAAAAATTACAGCCGAACTACACATGCATCCGTTGCGGAGCTAGGCAAAAGCACCTTGCAAAGAATTGCTTTGCTTTAAAATTGAAATGTAAACAATGTAGAAAAACAGGCCACATTTCTAAAGTTTGTAAATCTACGACGGCAGCACGGCCTCCTCCAGCGGAGCGTACACGTGGGGAACCTACAAAAGGGGGACCTACATGGGGAGAATTTAACACAGCTCGCACTTACGCGGTGTAGCCGGAAAGGTGCGGTTGACATGGCAACGTCAGAATAGAAGATTTTTCAATGCAGAGTTCAAGTGAGCCTCTAAAGCGGAAGAACGAAGTTATTCAACAAAAGCCTAGGAACGACACTTGTGACGGTAATTCTGTCCATAATTTCTCTGATAATCACTGGAATGATTCTCATTTTTTTATAGTAAACACCACTGTAATTCCCGTTATTAAAGAGCCTACGATGTTGAAATGCAATTTAAATGGTAAACCTGTTCAATTTCTGCTTGACAACGGTAGTGCAGTCTCGACTAAACGTAAAAAAGATGCACTTGCTGTTAGTGCTGTTATAAATCCTACGTGTAGCAAAGTGCTTGGATACAGTGATGTCTCTGCAAATTTTTTCAAGTTTCTCATTGTGGAAGATGATAGAATCAACTTTCTTGGCCGAGATATTTGTTCTAAACTCAATGTAAATGTTATCATTCCTGATAAATGCGACACTATAAACGAAACGGATTGTCATAGTTTGCCGAGAAGCTTGTCTTTGAAATATGATTCGCACTTATCATCTGATTCACAGTCTAACGTTAGAGACACTGTTCATCGTGATGTATTGCCTAATGCAGTTCCTGTATTTTGTAAATCACGCCCTGTTCCTGTAAGACTAAAAGACTCGGTCAAAACCAAACTGGAGCGCTTGCAGAGTATCGGTAAAATTTCTTAAGTGTATGATAGCCAATGGGCATCTCCTACTGATAATATTCTAAAGTCTGACGGCAGTGTAAGAATCTGTGGAGATTTTCCAGCCTCCATTAACAATTTGTGGAGTCCCGTTCAATCTGTACGTACTACCTGTTACCGATTATGTAATTTCTCAGGTCGGCGACGCAAAGTTTTTCTCCAAAATCGATTTGTCAAATGCGTTTCTGCAAATTCCTTTCGATAAAGAACCAAAAAAGTTTGTGACCATTAACACCTCAAATGGTCTATTTATGTTGAATTACTTACCTTATGGTTTGCGCGCAAGTCCCGGCATTTTTCAAGCGTTCATGAATAAAACTTCCTGGTATCGATAATAGCATTGTGTCCCAGGATGATCTACTCATTTTGACCTCGCCTTAAGATTCTCATTTGGAAGTTCTTGACGAAGTCTTGTCTGTCTTCAAAAATGCTGGAATTCGCTTAAATCTTTCTAAATGTGCCTTTCTAACCGATCGTGTGTCTAATCTAGGGTACGTTTTCGATAACAAAGGTGTTCACCCTAATTCTGAGAAAGTAGATGCAATTCTCAATGCTCCTGTTCCTAAAAACCTCTAACAGTTGCAAGCTTTGATTGGATTGGGTAATTTCTATAGTGGTTTTGTACCCAACTTTTCTCATGTCATGCATCCTCTGTTTTCCCTAATAAAGAAAGATGTACCTTTCCAGTGGACTCCAGAACAGGATACAAGTGTCCAGATAATCAAGGATATCTTTCGCTTGCATAAAACTCTAAAATTGTTTGATCCCAACCATGAAACTCTTCTTGAAACTGATAGTTCTGGCTATGGGGTTGCTGCCAAACTCATGCAATGCGTTGGTCCTTCTCATGATTGGTGTCTCGTTCAATTTGCTTCAAGATCTCTAAATAATGCACGGCAATACTATTCTAACACCGAAAAATAGAGCCTTAGAGTTGTTTTTGGCATCGAAAAATGTAAGATATTTCTTCTTGGTGCTAAGTTCCTTATTCATAACGATCAAAAACCTCTTTGTAAACTTTTTGCACATAACAATGGCGTACCTCTCAATTGTTCCGCTCGTATTCAAAGATGGGCTCTCAAACTTTCCCAGTTTGACTATGTTTCCAGCTATTCGAAAGGTAAATGTAACGTAAATAGCGATAGTCTTAGTATGCTCCCTCCACCCACAACTGTAACAGAACTAGAACCGTACGAAATGATATTTGCAGTGAATTCTCTCGATAAAACTCCTATCACGAGTGAATATATAAAACTCGCACTGATATGGATAGTGAACCATGTCAACTCAAACAATACATAAAGTTTGGCTTGCCTCTTAAACCTAATCCTAATTTGTCTGAATTTAAGAAAATGCTACCTCAGATGACCATCATGAAAGGTTGTATACTTTATAAAGAACGTGTTTTAATTCCCAAGTCATTTCGTAGTTTAGTTCTAGAAACATTTCATGATGGTCATCCTGACATTTGTGGCATGAAGTCGTTGGCCAGATCTGTTATTTGGCTTCCCGGAATGGACAAAACTATTGATGACATCGTAAAATGTTACCCTCAATGTCAATTAAATCGAGCAAAACCTAAGTCTAGAAATGTAGAATGGCCTACTCCTTCTCTTCCTTTTGAACGTATTCATGTTGATCACTTTTTCTACGAGAATAAAATTGTTTTTATTGCTGTAGATGCATTATCTAAATATATAGAATGCGAAATAGTACCATCCACGAGTGTGTCAGATACTATTGATGCTTTGAGAATGATTTTCAACAGAAACGGGTTGCGTGGTGGGCTCGTAAGTGACAATGCTTCCAACTTTTCATCTCAGGAGTTTGACGATTTTCTAATTTCCAACGGCATTGAGCACCTCACACCTCCGCCCTATTCTCCAACCAGCAATAGTCAAGCTAAGAGGAGGTAAGGGTCATCAAAGACCTGTTGAAAAAACTCTCTTCTACCGAATCGTTCAAATCCCATTGAGCAAAAGCGTTATTTCAATCACAGTGTATTCCCCATAGTGTCACAAAAATTGCTCGCCAGTCGCGCTCAACAATCGTAAATTTGTTACTTCCAGAGATAGAGTTAATCCTAAATATTCTGTGTCCAGGTCTAAGCCTATGTATGTAACTCAATTTGATGTCAGTGATCATGGTCTTGCTCTGAATTTAAAGAAATGGTCCCAAGTGGCTGATGGGAATTATTGTTAGTAAAGTTGCTGTTAATATCTTTCAGGTTCAAATCTTAGCATTTAAATGTAATCTGGAAGAGACACTCTAATCAGCTGCACTGTTGTAGTAATTTGGGATCTATCAATAGTAAGGCGGCTGAGCTTTCTGCTTGGCAGCCTGTTAGCAGTTCTCCTGTACAAAATGAACCTCGTAAGTCAGTTAGATTAACTGAACCTGTAATGCGAATGGGTTGTTGAGTTCTTTCTTCCTTTTGTCATACATTGATTTAAAGGGAGGGAAATTGTTGTATCTTGAAATGTGCGTCGCGTGGGTTTTGTTCCGGAAGCTGTTGTCACGCTCCGCATTTATGAGCTTTGGAAGGTCTTTGTTTCGCTTTGCCTTGCGAGTTCGGAAAGTCTTTGTTGCTCGCTCTTGCCTGACTTCCGGGCAAGACTATTATAGTGTATAGAGGAAGTTGTAGCCCACGAGCCCAGTATTTTGATAAGTACCTTATTGAGCGTATCTTTTTCCTGCCTCCGTAGTTTAAGGCTACGAAAACTATAGTTACAGCCAGAGCTGACTAAACCTCATGTTGTGTTGAGAAGAAAAGACACAACAATGTGCTGACGTTCTTTCAATCAAGTTCCGTTGAACCATCAGATTGGATTGCAGAACAACGTGAAGAGACAGCTGTACTGTTGGCAATCATTGTGAAAAAATTCTGAAGAAAGTTGTGTTTAAATCTGTGTATAAGATCATAAGTGTGTGTTAGGCGAACAGGGAGCGTGGGGGAGAAGGGGGGGGGGGCTGCGTATTCAAATCATAGGCGTACCTACGCGTTTGCGTACTTATTGAACACCTGTTCACGTGCGTACCTAATTACACGTAAACTTGCATACTTATGTGCGTAGTAACTCATGTACTAACATATTACGTACGTTCTTATGTACATACATGTGCATGTATGCACTTGCGCAGACATGTTTCTTCTTACTCTCGCGGCGACGAACGTATGATTTAACTACGTGTGTATAGAAGCGCGTACTCACTTCCATTTGCTCGTCACCACGTGCATGCGGGCGTGCTTATGTTCGATCTATTTACATACTCATCTACATACGTACTCTCACACGTGCATACCTACTTACATTCGTGCACCCGTGCATTCGTATGCATTGGCTTAGGTGCATTCTTAATCACGTACGCTCATGTACTCTTGTGCGTACGTATTATTATACTAACGTGCGTACACACGTGAATACGTGCGTACCTACTTAAGCGTTGCGTGCTTGTTTATGTTTGAACATATGCTTATTTTCTCGCATACGTGCTTCCTTATGTACGAGTGTACATAAATATGATACGTACGAGCAGCAGTGCATACCCCGTACGAGCACACTTAAGTACATGTTAACGAACGTGGGTGTTCGTTCGCGTGCGTTTCGACTCGAGCTCACATACCTACGAATGCATTTTCGTACTAACGTACTACTTGCCTTTTTAAATACGCGTGGATATAAAAATAGCGTACTTTCTCTGTACTTACGTAAATAATGCCTATCGCGAAAATCCCCCTGTCAATCTTTCAAAATGTGAATGAGAGCAATCACGCTTCGATCAAAACGATTACACTGCAGTGAAAGATCCGAAACCAAAACTGCCACCGATTCACTGCGAATATTCTTTCCGTTTACGACTATGGTCGTCGGTGACGCTTAACGGATTCGGCCGTGGAGGGAGTATATAGTGGAGGGAGCATAGTCGTCTGTGAAGAGAACCAGATTTTGACATTTCTCTTATGTCTGTGGTAACCAATAGCGTTTTCGTTAGTGTGACGTCAGCACGGAAGTCTGTTACCTACTGACTACGATGGAGTGCGCACATGGTCGCTGAATGCTCTTGTAGCTGTTGAGTTAATCGCACAATCTTCAATCATTAATTTGGGATTCTTAGATTCCGAAAGATAATAAATTGTGTTTCCTCAATTGAGGACACTTAATAATATCAAAATTACCAGCAAAGATACATTAAGAGTTGAAAACTATGTAGATTACAGGCCCTTGATTATAACAAATTACTGAGCGACTTGCACGCACACCTCACTCTTTGACTTGTGGTGGGGTACTAATCTTGCTCCAGAAAATAAAATGCGGAGTTGTAAAGAAGGTAAGGAGGAGCAAACTTCAGCCAAGCGTCTGTGGTTGGCTCAGAGTAGTCACGTGTCGGGCCTTGACAATGCCCTAGGGTAGTCACAAACTCAATTTTCATGAATACTCAATTAATTAATGCTGAATGAAGGCTCGATCCAGTTCATGTTTGCTAATTTCAACATTGCGCACTAAAATTGATTTTAAAATTGAGTTGAGTATAGAACTTCAGAGTCACCCGCCGCAACTGAAGTGATAGGCCAGCGGTATCCTTCGCGCAGCTCGTGATGACTCAATTCACGGCCCTTGAATAATATATAAATTCAATAATTAGCATATAAACCTGCAGTACCTGCGGCTCTCTCAATCCATGCATTCAACCAAAGGGGCTCTCGTGCAAACATTAGTGAATAACACTCGTTTAAGTCATTCTGGATATTTAGAACAATGCCAAATTTTTCACAGATGAAGCTCAGATATGTAAACGCAACTGCAAACAAGGCTCCGGTTCATTTAAACTTAGAGAGTTGAGAAAAATACACTAGTTTACGGAGCACCATGACAGGCTGTCGTCAAAGAAAATGCTTTAAACTGCACCACTGATGTATATTTCTGTTTCTAGCAACCACATAACGTTGTTCATGCACGAAACTTGTTTAAATTGCAAGACAGATGCCTTCACCTGTTTAAGACGGCAGCTACAGAAAGAATGATGTAAAATCTCTAGCGTAAACTGAAGTTTAGTTTAAAATATCCCTGTAACTTGTCGGCTACTGTATTATTTTTCTAATTTTTATGGTGCATGAAACCGAAATATGTCATACCGAGGAACATCTAATTAATTATACTTTTCTGAATTTGAATTATCACAACCTCAATTTGATCGTAGTAATGGTTACAACATTCTCTCTGAAACATTTGCTATGCCTTTTTTGCTCAAATCCCATTTTAAACGAATTTGCAAAAATTGTCTATCTATATGCTGTTTAGAAAATAAACCTAGGGTGCACGACGTACCCCGTGCACCGAGCTCAGAGGTGTAAGGGTACGCGACACCACAGTTTGGGAACCAGTGGCCTTGATGAACTCATCTTTTTCACCAGTCACGACAAGGTGTTTTGACATTTAATGTAGTTAGGAAATTCTTCCTGTTTACTTGTTTCTTTACATTTAGAGATATAACAACGAAGCAATGTATATACTTGTAGTATGCTTCGGTACTTAGCTTTATGAAATTGTACTGGAAATTTTTAGCGGCAGTTCACTTGTGCTGTTGGGCCAAAGGACAGTTGCTGGTAACGTCAATCGGGACGCAGTTATTTTTCTGTGAGAGGATGTAATTTGCCAGTGTTTTTTTGCGGCTTTTTGCATATATACTATACTGTTAATACCCATAATATAACGACACTGTTAATACATAGAATGCTAAGCATTGCTTCATTGTTAATTTTTTCAGAGAAAAATTGGTCACGTTCCATTTCTTTTTTTCTGATTTTTTGTTAGAGATGGTAGATAGACATAATGACCATAGATCACAATGGTCTTAGGGACAGCATAGCGCATTCTCAAGGCAGATTACAAATGAACATGACATCACTTTTGGGGACAAAAGTACATTGGATTTAATATTTGGTTAAACAATATTGCTTTGAGCACTCAATACAACAGCAGCTCCTCAGGTAACTGTAATTGCCGAGTCGCAATTTCTTCGTCTGTGATATCAAGAGACAAATTTTATGGTGCACAGGCAGACGAATTTTTCGTAAAGTATATCACAGCCTAAAATTTTGTTTCTGAAAATGAATAGTTTGATGGCTGATTTTAGTTTATTTCGTTTATCGTCAAACGATAGGTATGTACCAACGGAAACGATCAAAGTAAGACAATGGTCTAAAATACGCAATTCCCAATAGTCAAGCGTGAGGGATGAGCTCTGTGTTAATTTGGATAATTATAGATAGGTTTTCAATGAAATTAATAATTACCGTCTAAAGACAAAGAAAATCACAAATGAGGACGAATATCTAGATAAACCAGGTTTGCAGGAAAATTCTGTGCTCACATGAAATGTTGCAAAGGTTGAAAGTTGAGGACACCATCCCAGGCCCCTGCCAGACCCCTGTCGCTCCAGTGAGCATTTTTCATGTTTTTGTTGGAAAAGGACCCTTAGGTGGTGGACTATTCGGTCCTAAAATTTTATGGCGCTACGGACATTAGATCCCCACCCCCATGGGTGGGTAAGCGGACAAAAATCTTTAATTTTCGACCCCATATAAAAAGAAAACAAAACGGGAAATGGATAATTTTACAATGTACTTTTGTTAAAAATGTTTCAAGGATTCTAAAACTGTCTTTGGTTTAGTTCTAGAATGAAAACCTAATGAGGAGATACGTTTTGAAATATCAATACAAATGAACTAAAAAACCAATATGGCTAATTTTTGTCAAAAACTAAGGCCCGAATAAAAAATGAATGCAAACAATTTTTTTTAAATTCACATATAATAGACAAATTTCATAAAAATCAGACTGAAAATAAACAATTTCATAACTTCCATAACTAAAAAAAAATTTTTATTTTATTTATTTTTGGAAAATACAATTCTCAGTGTGAATATGAAGTTATGCATGGAGATCATCGAAATAAAAATGAAAACAACATTCAATTACACAAATTTTCCATTATATTACAATTCAACAAAAAATTTTGTTTATGGCTTATACCCAACACCTAACTTTCAACATTCAAAACGTATCAACTCATTGAGTTTTGATGCTAGAACATAACAAAAGACAGTTTTGGAATCCTTGGAACATTTCGAACAAAATTATATTGGCTTTATTCAAAATTTGAGAAAAAAATGTATGCAGCTTTAAACCCAAAAATAATTTTCTTTGCTGTAATGATACAATGTCGCCTATCAAAAAAAAAAAAATTCAAAATGTTAAAATTTCACATTATACTTTTGTTAGAAATGCTTCAAGGATTCTACAACTATCGTCGGTTTTGTTCTAGCATCAAAACTCAATGAGTTGATACGTCTTGAAATATACATAAAAATGTACCAAAAAACTAATTTTTCGTAAAAAAATAAGGCCTAAATCGAAAAAGTGACATGAGTATAAAAAAGTTTACTTTTAAAAAATACAGATACTGGACAATTTTCAAACGAAAAAAAGTTCAAAAATCCGGATGGTGTCCTTAATTAATTAATGTAATAAATTGGTGAAACGGCCCCATTTTTGGAATCTCTATTCAGTTCAGGGAAGGCGAGAACTGCACATTTCAGTGCGCTGTCGGTTAGGTATAGAAGAATTGGAATATATTGTTATAAAGACAGGGAATAAGTTTTTGTAGGCTTGAATTACTATGTCTGATCATAGAACCAGTAATCTCATTGACGGGACTTCATTACCTACAAATCACACAGGTGATTTGCATTGCGTTACACTTGAAGGTTCGTTATACGAAAGGTCTCCGAGGATTATGAAATTTAGGAAGGTTTATTTCCACTGAAAAATATCACTTTTCACCGTATTTCTTCACATCTTAATCATAAATGCAATCGAACGGTTACGTCATTAGCTCTATTATTCAAAGAATTCTTCATCTGATTAGTTAGCCAAATTCTCAAGTGAATATTCTCAAGCTAATAATTTAAATTCTCAAGCTGATATCATGCACTTCTTCAAGAACGTTTTCTAGTGGGAAATTAAGGAAAAATGCGCTAAATTTTGAGCTGTTAAAATACGAGTCGGGTATTTCTCGGAAATAAACCAGTATTGCATTTACAAAAATTATATCTATGATACTATAGTTTACTTTCAGGCTCCCTTTCATTTCTTGTAAGATATTTCTATTTCCTAACAGATATTTTGAAGTATTCACTTTTATGAAATAAAATTTAAGTAAAGGTGAATGAATAATTCGATCACATTTCAGAGCATTAGTACTCGATTTATGTACTATGAAATCTGGTAAATTCATATGAATGAACTCAAAGTTAGTTTCAATTTAATAGTAGCCTGTAGGAATTGGGGAGACATTTCAAGCTTTATACAATTCATATCGAATTATTCAATTATTATTTTTACCAACGTGGAGAATAGAGTGATAAAAATCTAATCCAGCCGACTAAAGATCGTAAAATTCGTTTTTATCAAACTTTGTTGCTTATTTAAAATTCGTCGTATTATTACTGTTGTTAGTGGTAATTTTTCATTATTTTGATTTTATCTATAAAAATAAGGTAATTAATTAATAGTATTGTACCACCTAACCCTTAAACATTTTTATTTAACATTCCTAGTGCCAAAACTAGCAATTTTTAATGTGCACAAATGTTTCTAGCATTCTCTGAATGTAATAATGATTGATGGCTCTTTGGCATCGATGTTTAAAGATAATTCAACTCCCGATACACATCTGGTGACATTCGTGTTCAATGTAATATTCAGAAACTATTTGTTAAAGAGTTACACCATTTATTTTTGGGGCTAGGCTTAAAAATATTGTGATTGTGGATTCTCTTGGAAAATCTTGAGTAGAAATTAGTTTATAATATAGTTTACATTTGATTTATGCGATGGTGTACAATTTTTTGTTTTCACACACAATTTAATATAACCTTTGTAGACAGAGCTAAAATAATTTGCACAAAGACCGGTAAATGTAGGGTGATGTGTTCACGACCCGGACAGTAAAGTGAATAATATTCATAAAAAAAAGTTATTGAGCTACAGGAGAGATTTTGTGCTTAAAAGAAAGCTTAACCCTTTAACGTCCGAATTTTTGTACTCATATTACCGTTAACACAACCACCGTCACTAAACTGGCGCTGGCATCTGGCAGTCACCGATATCAGGATGGGATAAGAACTGCCACTCGGCAGAGAACTTCAAAGAACACATTAGGGAACTAATTGAATAAGAAATAAAATATATTGAAGGGGAATTTTGAAAGAGGACACTGGTGTCCTCTGGGGCGTTAAAGGGTTAACTAATTCCCCATCTTATGCTATGAGGTTCATATCTGTAGATATCATAGTATTGGTTTTACAGCCGTTTTCGAAATCCAGAATTCTCTGTCCGGGTCGAGACCGCGTGTTCACGACCCGGACGGGGGTGTGGTCTCAACCCGGACAGATGTTTTGGTCCACCTAAAGCACACTTACACCAGTGTTTTATATTTTTTCTTACTAAGAACATCCAGAACATGACACTGAAAGGTGGAATAAAACAATTGCTGGCAAAATATCAGTGTAATAAAAAACCGACTCGGACTCAACATCACGTCCGAGTCAAGACCACGTACATCATTTTTTAAAAATTAGTAAAAAATATAAACAATTGGCGTAGGTTAAATATTTCAATTTGGAAAAGTAAACACTAATAGGGGGCACATATTAATGCTAAAAATAATTCACTCCCATCAATAAAACACTTCGAAAAATCACTCGGTTTATAGCCGTGGCAAACACTCATTTCCAGCCTTTTCCATGGCTTTATCTCACATATGGTACATTATAGTTGTAAGAACTATGCAATCATTCACTTTTCAATTGGTTTTTCCAGTACACTTAATTTGCATGCATTGTCAAAAATTGTCCGTGTCGAGAACACGGCATAATTTTGTTTAGCGGGCACCCCAAACGAGTCCATTGTTGTTTAGGCACTCCGTATTATCACTGATTTTGTGCCAATATGGCATATTACATAACAAAACTTATCACAAGTTGATCACGCTTTATTCGTGGAAAATTAAGATCGCGACCTCTTAAAATCGAAATTCTTACCTTGCTTACAAGCGGAGCGTTGGCGGGGAGGTTTACAAATGTCGTCCATTTAGGACCGCCTTCCTCATACGTCATAGCTCTGACGTCATCCTAGGCTCAATCGTTCATTGATTAATCAAGACTGTCCGGGTCGAGACCTTGTCCGGGTCGTGAACACATCACCCTAGGCTTTCTATAAACTGAAAAAATAAACTTAGTGTCAGACTTCCTTACCAGGACATCTAAAAAAGGTATTTCACCATTCTGTTCACATTCCATTGTGAATTTATTGTTGGGGTGAACGGCATTAACATACTCAAACAATTTATTAGCTAGATCACCGGACCTACACTATAGAAAGGTATCATCCAGGTAACGTCTATAGAAAACAGGTTTATATTCAGTCGAGCACGAATCCAGAAAATTTGTTTCTAAATGGGCCAAAAACATATTAGCAATGACAGGAGACAGATTTAGATGTCCTTTTTTAGATGTCCTGGTAAGGAAGTCTGACACTAAATTTATTTCTTCAGTTTATAGAAAGCCCACATTTAGCAGTCTTTGTACAAATTATTTTAGCTGTGTCTACAGAGGTTATATTAAATCGTGTGTGAAAACTTTATTACATAGGGCCTATTGCGTCTCAAGCAGGTATCAAATATTTCACAATGAAGTACAGTATCTGCAAAAAATGTTTACGCGTAATAATTATCCAAAATATCTTGTTAACCAAATAGTCAGAAAAAATTTCCAGATAATAAATTTCCCCCCTCCTGTGACCTTGACCGCACCAAAACAGAAAACATTTATTGGCATTCCATTCCTAGGTTACCTGAACAGCGGTTTTCAAAGAGAGCTTCTAGTTCTTGTGCGAACCTTCTTTACAGCGGTTGACGTTCATGTTTATTATAAGAATACTTTTGAGATATCGTCTTTTTTTAACAGGAAAGAGCGACCGGATGAATGCCTGGAATGTTGCTGTGTATATGTGTATGTTTGTGATTGCTGCCAGCAATCGTTCGTTGGAAGCACTACCCTCCAACTATTTATCCGTCACAGCCAACATTCATGTTTTTCTCGTATTACTGGCCGCCCATTTGCTTGTCCCCCTCAGTCCGCCATTAGAAACCATTGCAATAGTTCCAATCACCCTTTCAAAATGTCAAATTTTTATATTCTATGCAAAGCATTTAATGAACAAGACCTCCGTATTCTAGAATCTCTTTATATATTCACAAAAAAACCTCCACTTAATAACGATTTCAGCGCGACAAAATTTTTTGTAGCCCATACGTCCTAACTTGCGGTATGCTGAGGTGTGCTTGGTGTGTGTGCATGTAGTGAGTGTGTGTATGTGTGTGTATATATATGTATATATATATAAATGCGTAGGTGTATGAGTGTGTTGGGTGTGTATGGTTATGTACGCCTGTATGTACTGGGTATATTGCCTAAACGCTTAAGTGTGGTATTCTAGTCGGTAGGAAAGGATTTATTTTTATATTTTTTGCGTTTTTGCTTGATATTTTTATTCAGACCTTATCCGTCTTATGCATGACTGAAAATTACTTTTTATTTCTTCCAGCACTGACGATGGAATAACTTGTATTCTGAAACGTTTGCTACAATAAATGTTCTCTATAACGTTGGTTCTTCTTTTCATTTTGAGAACAAGATTCCCTAAGAATCGCCCTATAAGTACAACTATTGTTTCAACTATTTTGTATCTTTCTCCTACCTTCCACCTCTTTGCTTATTTTCATCTTTACTTCTAGCCTTTAACCAATCAAACTCAGTTTTCAGGCTCTCAATCTTAGTCATTTTCACTTTTACATGTGCAATGCCTTCACTACATTTAAACTCCAAATTTTTCACATTCCTCCTTTTATCTTATCCACCCACTTAACAAGCTACCTCATCAACCTAAAAATGCAACTCCATATAATATTATCATTCATAAACAGGCATTCTAATCTACAGTTATTCTATTTTTTTCTAAAATACAAAATCATTCAGTGAAACTAAATTTTATTATAATGGGTTATCTAGACTGTTTACAATAAGGCACATACAAACTAATGATATATATCGTTATCCATCAGATATCAACCATAAGCCGGTATTTTTTTAACCTGAGAACACTTAGTGCGTTCATTTCACAGCAACTCACTCTGAATGGAAGGAATAAACTTTGTCATAATTAATAAGATAAATAGTTCGATTTCTTTCTGAAAATTATGGGATGATCTTTCATTATACCTCATGTGGCTCACAATAGATTAGGATAGCAAAGCTTAAATCAAATTAGAAATAAAACTTACTTTGGCTGAGAGATGGCTTATTCTGCTGTCCGGGTGAAAGCGACACACTGAGGAAGCCGAGAAAAAGTTGCCCTGCCCTCATCAAATTCTCACTTTGTTGTTGAGGTCACAGTGATACCATACAGGTCATTTTTGCAGTGTTCATGCGTTGCTGGGGAATGAAGAAAATTATATTGTAAAATAATGAAAAGTTATTGAAATACATGAATAACATTTTCTCGAATGCTACATTTTCATTAGCTGTTCATTATAGAAAACTATATCACAACCAATATAATTAACTAATGGTTTTATTACTAATTAAAATGAATATTTTCTATTTGCCACATGTTTATTTCTACAAGATACCCACACTGTGTCAAAGAACCTCAACACTAGGTTGGGAGAATTAAAATAAACATACAAAAATCAAAACACAATTTCTGCTGTAGTTGAAAAATATTTGTGATTTTAGAGTGATATCTGAAAAGAATGTGTTGCACAAAAATTTAAAACACTTAGCAAAAAAAATTTGACATGTTGCATTTTGACATTCATCTTGGAATTGGTAAACCAGTATTTTATTCAACACAACCTGAAAGGAACTTGAAATACAAGGTACCAATGACATAGACTAAATATAATGCAGCTGTGAGCACGGTATCCAGGTACTGCTGCCACTTGGAGGTCTTTGGTTGTGGCTCTTTTTGTGATTGTTCATGTGGATTTTGCCAAGAACATGGTACAACAGCACTTGTTTTCTCATTAGTAAACTCAACTGCTGCAAATTTTTTTATATCTTCCATTCCTACTGACCAGATAAGTTTTCCAGATCTTTCTAGAACTTTTTTAGCAATAAGTCAGGTTTAGGTATTGTGGTGTTGATGTATTTGCCGCCGCAAGAGGGCACTGAAACGATGTGCGCGCCGCCATCTTAGTTTGAGATCTTGCCGCCGCTGCCGGGCGGCTGCGGGGCAGGCCGGGCAGTGTGTTGTTAAGAGTCGTCGAGTGATTACGCGATCTTTTTTTCGTGCCGGATTATTCGCGTTACGCCTCTGCTCAGTGTCGTGAGCCAGAGACTGTGTCGTGTTACTTGTTCTACGGTGGAACAAGTGTATTGCAGCAAGGAAGCTGTCCAGTTGGTCCCGGTGAGAGGCAGGGACGACTGGCGTAGGAAGGTGAGTCTTCCGGCTAAGCCTACAGGTATTTCATTCATAGAGGTTTTATTAGGACAATAATTACCTACACAAATTATTATCGCTCGATATTCAATGGCAGACACAAAGATTGCATTAGCTGTATATTTATTGAATTATAGAGGGGTATGCCATCAATGTTCACTGTTAAACTATTGAGAGATACACTCTCTTGTGAAAAATTTCATTCCAATTTTTTTCAATTGCTTACCCAATCAAAGTGCACACACTCTTCATTACACATGTCAGTCACTTCTATACAAAAAAATGAATGTGATTTGAGTGGGCTTGAAGAAGCTCTGCAGGAATTAATTACCACTAGGCTGTTTCTGTGCCTTTCAATTACCAACTAAAGGTTGAAGGTGAAATAACAAATCAGTTATTACTTATGGAAGGAAGTTTTTTTCCTTCCAGGTTCTTTTTTATCTTTATTATTAGATACAAGCTCCAGCTCTCCTCATCCATTCTAGGCTCACAACATTCGCTCCTGTGGAGAAAGGGAACCAGAACTTAGAATTCAGCATGAATATAGAATGCGAGATAAGAATGATATTTTGGCAATTATAGTATTGGCGCAAAACCTGGTGGAAACAATATAACGGTCCAGTTCTATGAGACCATCCACTTTAAATAAGATGGCAAGGGGCGAGGTCAGGAGTTTCACTGGCAAATTGCCTCACCTTATGGAAACTTAGGATTATGAAGTAAAAATCCTCGGCAGACCTTCCAATGGCCCCCAGTTAGTGGATCCACGCCTTCCCCCTTCGGATGGCCCGGACTCCCAGCGGCCGTGATGAGAATGGCGACGCTCGACGATGGTCGCTCAAAACGCGATAACTGATGGCTGAGGCTCAAGAATCGCTGAAGAATCACCAGCGGAGAAAAGTTAATGCGGAATGGAGGCTGTATTCTAACTGCTCTAGCAGTCTCGGGAAGCCTGGAAGTCTTCTTCGGCTGGGTTGGTCAGCAAGCCAGTAAATCGGATAAAACATGGACTCCACCAGTTTCCCCCAGAATTTTGTACACTGGGCCCGTTTGCTGGAATCTTCTCATTAAAAAATTTCAAGATTGGCCATCTCTAGCCAACTTCATGTTGCGCTCTACATAAATCTGCACAGCTCTGCGAGCCGGCCTACCAATACTGGAAGAGCTACTCTGTTGAGCTGCCCTCTCATTCACACTTGCGCACCTCTCAAGAAAAATCACTTCAGTCACATGACGATGGATAGTTTCCCCATTTGCTTTGCGAATGGTAACTGCGACTACTTCACCCAAATCGTTTTTCTCAATAACCTCAACAAAACCTTGAGGATAGAAGTAAGGCTTGGTAAACCTGTTCCTCACGAGGACTAAGTCCCCAATCCCTAACTCAAAATGTGATTTAAGGGCGTAAATACCTGGTTTAGAGGAAACAGCATCTCTGAGATTTTGTAAAAATTCACCCCAGTAACACTCCCGTAATCTAGACTTTACACCCTTCAACTTTTCAAAGCGCTGAAACAACATGTCGCTGTGAGCAGATCGATCCCCTGTAGAAGAAGGGTCATTAATATTCTCATCTTCGCAACTCAATTGGGGAATAACTGCGATGCAGGGAACATCATATCCCTTTATCAACATTTCAGGAGTCAGTGCAGCGTCCTGTTCAAAATTTTGTCGCAATGAAGCGTTGAAGTCTATCGGCCGTTTGTTTTAATTAGCATTTTGGCCTCTGCTGCCAGCAGCTGAAAGTGTTCATACGGCAGTCGAGTTTTCCAAATTGACGAGTAGATTAGGTTCTTCACTTGCTTGACTAGAGATTCCACAATGCCACCCAAGTAACTGGCGTTAGGAGATAAGGAGAGAAATTCAAGAATTTAACACCCCGTTCCGTTAAAAACGTCTTCACAGAACTGTCATTAAGGTGCGAAGCGATCAAGTTGATAGAGGAGAGAATAGGAGAACCATTATCACTTACAATTCGTTGAGGAATGCCATAACTAAATATATGATTCTGCAGAGACCTCAAGAACGCTTCGTTGTCAATATTTTGACTCGTGAGGAGATTCACAGCCTGTGACCACATACAAGTAATGATTAAATTGTAAGCTTTATTGCTACCACCACTTTCCTCTACCAGGAACGGACCAATGTGATCTAAAGCTATTTCTCTAAACGGGATTTCTTGTAGATTAATTCTAAAGTCCCTGTAAGAGTTTTGATTAATTTTAACAGCACGTCCATAGACCCTCTTGCTCACCAGGCATGCACCAACAACCTTTTTCACAACACTGAAGGCACACGGGATCCAAAATTGCTTCCTGAGAGCAGCAAGGATCTTGTAAACGCCGGCGTGACGTATTTTCAGATGGTAATTTAATATTAAAGAACTAGTTAGAGGACAACTTTTATGCATCAAAATCGGGTATTTGGTGGCCTGAGAGGCATTCCAATTTTGAAACTTATCCCGCACTCTGATTAGGCCATGATCGTCTACAAACAAGTTCAACTGAGTCACGATGCCGGCTTCGGGGGTTTGCTTTGTAAAGAATGAAAAAACTTCCGGATAGTTCTCGTGTTGAGCGCTCGTTATAACTTCAGAGCAAGTATATTCGTAAGAGCACTCCTGAAAACATACGTCAGAAAAATAATCAGGACACCTTTCATTAACTTTCTTTTTCAGCTTAAAAATGTACTTACGAACATAATGATTCACTCTGCAACATTTTGCGAATGAAGAGAATTTACTAAAATCAAGAATTGGTCTAATCCGACAACATTAACAAACACTTCATTTGACAGCAAAGGCTCCTGAGACTGCTCGGGAATACTTAGAAAAGGATAGTCATTTAAGGACTCTGCATTCGGGCCCGTTAAAAATTGAGCTAACAACCTGCTTGAGACGCACCGGGTCAGACAATCGGCCGGGTTACTAGACCCCTGAACGTGATAAAATTTCACGACTTGAACCTCGCACGCGCACGCGATCGAGTCTAAAGGGCCGTTTACACTGGTCTACATTTTGCTGCAGGCTCACGTGTAGACGCCTCGTATGGAGCTTCACAAGAGACATGTGCGTTTAGACTAGACACCATTGGAGCGAGCCATGGAGCGCGCACTGCTCAACAGGGCTGCCACTCTAGATATTATATAGCTAGATCTAGATGTTTTTGCTGAAGCCTAGATGGAAAATTTCGAACCTAGATATTAGCTATAAAATCTATATAGTTTTTTCAGCGTGCTAGAATTTTTCGAGCTAGAATTACAATTAAGCTATATATATGATAGATTACTGTAAATTCGAATTAGGAATTTACCATAATGGTTGGTTACTACTTCATTCTTATTATATTTGTTAATTCACTTGAGCAAATTGTCTGAATAGTGAAGCAACCATATTCTGATCATATAATGTTCACATTATGAACGACACCAAGACGGCTATTTCACGGTTCATAAGCTAAAGCACACTATCTCCAATTGCAAAACTAGTGATGTTATAAAAAATCATGGAATAAAATGCACATACATTATCATGAATGTATTGTGGCCTCATTTTGACGAAAGACTGACCAATGATATTGGTAACAATGAGTTCAGTTTATTGTTGGATGGAAGCAATGATATTTCTATCATGAAACTACTTGGTGTATCAGTTATATACTAAAGTGAAGCATCTAATAAAGTAGAATCAACTTACTTAGTAATTGCAAAATTATTAAAAGTGATGAAGATAGCGGTGTGAAAGCCTTAAAACAATTGTTGATAAGTAGGAATCTGAGCATTGATAATTGCAATGCAATAGAGACTGACCTTTCTACTCGCAACACGTGTGGAATTGAAGAATATTTGGATACCAAGCTTTATTATGGTAAATACCAGGATACTAGATAATTCATATAAAAATAAATTGCCTAATATAAAGCAATTTATGATATAAATATCCTTATTTGCTATTGTTCAACTAATTTATTATAGTAGATAATTAATTTATTTCTAGATATATTTTTGGATGTTTTATTTCTAAATCTAGATGTTTCTCGATATTTTTTGAGGTCACACTAGATTTTTTTGGTCAACAAAAGTGGCAGCCATGCAGCACAAAACCAATCAGTGTGGCTTGCTGCTATGAAATATGGATTGCTGTAGACGAGCTTGTGTGAATATTGTTGCTGCATCGTAAAGCTACGTAATCTCTTTTTTATTTGCATGAGTGAAATGTTACTATATTCGTTCATTTTCATTAAAATAAAATGGAAAGCAGCCTCCTTATATTCGTAGCTTTTAGTCTGCCAAAGGCATTGATGGGCTTAGTACATTTCAATTAAAAGCAGTGTAGTTTCTCGCGGCAGTGTTGAGTCAGCCATAACGGGTGAGCGAGAGGCCGCAGAGGCGCTACCTCACTTGATGACTACCAACTGCACACTGACCGGTCTAGAGCTGCGCCTCTCACATATGCGGCGCTGCACGGATTCGAGCAAAGCGAATCGGGAATTTCGAACACACACACACACAAATATGAACCTCTGTGGTGAGCCTCGTCTACACGAGTCGCGCCTCAAGGCCGAAATGTCCCCTAGTGTAAACACCCCTTAACGCATTGTTTATCAATGAGCCCTTGCGCTCAATCTTCCCAAGCGTCAGAGTCTTTGAGTTCAACCAGTCCAATGCTAGCATAGAATCGGTGTAGAGGCGCAGTTCGTTTATACTTACTGGACAATGAGCATTAGTGAGATCTTTATAGATTTCGAACACTACGGTAACCCCATAATTGACAGAAAGAAGCTCTAGGACGGGAATAGATTTAATTTTCAGAGTGGCACAAATCAACTTATTTTTTCCTACGAGGAAATTAAGTCTTCCTGACACTTTGTCCATCAAATAGACCACACATCCATAAAAATCTTTGCTGGCATCCACAAACACAAACAAAGCAAAGGAGCTCGCGTAATCTCCCAAACCGCGCGGCAACGTTAACTCTACGGAGCTATTAACCTGCCTAGCTGTTTTTCTTCATGTTATCATGGAGGATGCGTCTAATTTATTATCCCAGGACAGGGCAGAGTTCATATGAAGTTCAAGAAGAAATAATTTTGCTCTGTTCAACGTGGGCAAAATAAAGCCAGCAGGATCAAAATTTGAATTCAGGGATGATATAACAGTTCTCTTTGTATTTGCTGATTCTTCCAACTTAGGTGCCTTAGCAGAAATTTCGTCAGTTTCTCGGTTCCACAATATTCCCAGAAATTTGCTTACTCTCGCGTTCTCGGACAGACCAGAACCTACCAATTGGGCATGCAGATTGTTAATATTAGTTGCGAACTGCTATAAATTGAAGCCGTAAGAATTGAATACGTCGACAGCTGCGTGCAAGGCTTCGAAACACTCGTCAATATTTGAGGAAGAGAAAGCGATGATATCCATGTAAGCTAAATTGTACATCATATTTCTTACGGTTACATTAATTCCCACGGCACCATCTAGTACAAGCATTTTATACAGAGCTATCATCAATAAGAATGGGGCGAATCTCAGTCCGAAAGGAACCCGCAGAAATTGGTACGTTACGATAGAAAAATCACCGTTTCGAATATCCTTGCACCACAAAAATAGCAACTTCTTCGTATCCTTCTGAACGTCAAAAATCATTAGATACTTGTTGAATCTCAGTAGCATTAAAGTAGTGAAAGCTTGGCATTCAACTGAGGCCCAGGTAAAGAAACTTGATTGTGAGACATTGCTCCCTTCAATTTTTTATCAGCTAGATTTGATAGCAGAACAACTCTGCATATAGTAAAATTAGCGTTGCGTCTGAATACTGCGTTATGCGCAAGAAAAGAATAAGCATTATCTCTCCCATCACTCAAAGAAGTTATCTCTTCAATGATTCCGGCGGAGAGTTGTTCATTAATAACGTCATCGTACTGATTTAATTTATCAGCATCATTTCTGTATTTTTCAGAGTAGATTTCAGAACGCTAAACGCAAGAGAGTAATTATTAGGGAGCAAATGTATCACAGATTTATTCCATAGGGCCAGCATGACCAATCGCCCTTCCTCGTTACGGTAGGTACCATCTAGAACAAATTTAACAAGTTCTCTATCAGTATCGGAAATTTGAGGGTTAGGTTCCGTGGTGTCATAATTTAACACTGAACCACTAATTTCAGTAGAAGTCTCAATTGAAGCCCCATTCAAATCTAAGTCATCAACTTCACCAACATCAGACTCTACGCTAGATTTCACTGCGTGAATCGAGGCTTCTAGTCAGAAGGCTTCATTAAATTTATCCATGAACATCTTAGCAGAGTTTAAATGATACACGTTGGCAACAAGAGAAGACACAGCACCAGTAAGCATAACCCCCGCCGCACAATAATAGATCATGGAAGGACTATCTGAAGACCCAAAGGTTCACGAGTGCACTGGGAGGATATAGGCATAATTTACACCAAGAAGGAAGTCAACTGCGCCCCCTTTAAGAAGCATCTTGTCAGCCAAGGGAATCTGCAAGTTGGAGCATTGACGCACAACGTCAGCCAGACCAGAAAAGTCTATTTTTTGCACGAATCTCAGGTACAATAGCCGCTCGGAAAGTTTTAACCCATTCAACATCATTGGAAACTCTACAATGCTAGTTAGGTAAAATTTGGACCCATTGAACCCATCTATTTTAATTGTTACGTTCTCCTGCATAATCTTACACTTAAAACGGTTCACGGCCGACTGCGATACAAAGCTACTTTGAGAGGCAGGATCATACATCAAACGACATGTCATCGGATGCTTACCGGTCTTCCGCGGCAGCGCCGACGTAAACGTTGGTAAGACGGTCCTCGTCGAATTAAAGGTCTGCATCACCTGGTACTCGACAGAATTCGTAAAGGTTTCCTTCACTTCTTGCACGGCCAATGGGCTCCGAGAAGAATTTTTATTCTTAGGGTTTTTACGTTGAAAGTTGCCAACGCTAGCCTGTGGATAAGATTCCTTTGGAGTTTCACCCTTAAAGGAGTTTCCACTATTTACCTGCATGACATTTTTCTCGGTACACAAAAAGTAGGCATGAAATTTGTTGCAGTTCCTACATTTCCCTGAAAATTTGCACTTACAGGACGAAACGTCATAGTTAGGCAACCCACATCTCACACAGCCCTTCAGACTCTTTATTTTAGTCAACCTTCTGTCAGGAGAATCTTACTTAGGACAAAATGAAATTTTGTGTTGATGATGACTAGCTTCTCCATCAGACTGGCAGACTGGCAGATTCTTATAGTCTAAATTCTTCTGCTTTTCGTATTCTACTTTAAGAGCCAAACTAGAGCCTCCATAATCCACTTTACGCTCAGGCCTCACAACATCTGAACAAGTTTCTCTTCCACTAGTCCTATTAATGGCTTCAAAAAGATTACCTATGATCTCGTTCAAAGAAGTATGAGATTTATTCACTATGGAGCTGAACATTTGCTTCAGTTCCTCTGACAAACCACTCCATGAGAATAACTGACAAAAAATATCTCCGTCAATACACAAACGATGAGCCTGGTCTACCAATCTACGTACCTCACCTACCCACTGATAGGAATTCCTGGCACTAAACTTTAGGTTGACCAGGTTTATAATGTCAGTAGAGTTTTGTCGGAGAACGCATCGGCCAAAATCGGCCATCGACCAATTTGTTATTTTCCCTTTAACCTTTAGTTAGAAATTGAAATGCACAGAAACGGCCTAGTGGTAATTAATTCTTGCAGAGCTTCTTCAAGCTCACTCAAATCACATTCATTTTTTTGTATCCGGTTCATAGGACCATATACAAAAAAATGAATGTGATTTGAGTGAGCTTGAAGAAGCTCTGAAAGAATTAATTACCACTAGGCCGTTTCTGTGCCTTTCAATTACTAACTAAAGGTTGACGGTGAAATAACAAATCGGCTATTACTTATGGAAGAAAGTTTTCTTCCTTCCAGGTTATTTTTTATCTTTATTGTTAGATACAAGTTCCACCTCACCCCATCCACGCCAGGCTCACAACATTCGCACCTGTGGAGAAAGGGAACCAGAACTTAGAATTTAGCATGAATATAGTAAGCGAGATATGAATGATATTTTGTCAATAATAGTAATTATAGTATTGGCACTAAACCTGGTGGAAACAAAAGAACGGTCCAGTTTTATGAGATCATCCACTTAAATAAGATGGCAAGGGGCGAGGTCAGGAGTTTCACTGATAAATTGCCTCACCTTATGTAAACTCAGGATTATGAAGTAAAAATCCTCGGCAGACCTTCCAATGGCCCCCAGTTAGTGGATCCACGCCTTCCCCCTTCGGATGGCCCGGACTCCCAGCGGCCGTGATGAGAATGGCGACGCTCGACGATGGTCGCTCAAAACGCGATAACTGATGGCTGAGGCTCAAGAATCGCAGAAGAATCACCAGCGGAGAAATGTTAATGCGGATAGGAGGCTGTGTTCTAACTGCTCTTGCAGTCTCGGGAAGCCCGGAAGTCTTCTTCGGCTGGGTTGGTCAGGAAGCCAGTAAATCGGATAAAACATGGAAGCCAGTTTCTACCAGAATTTTGTACAACTACACATCTAAATCATCTTCATTGTTATAAATTGGCAAAGAGCTGTTGGAATTATCAGCCGTTATGTCCGATTCACTGTCCGTTTTTTACACTCTTTATAGAGAACTGACTTTCTGAGGAGCAACTTACGTCGCAGTTTGAATTTTCTAAACAAGAAACAATCATTCGCCTTTTCTATTTATGTTGTATAGTGACGCTCTTGGGATATTTATGGAGGTTCCGGCTGCGGAGATTTATGAGTCTCGCTCGCTCGGAGTTTCCGGCGGAACCGCCGATGCGCGCTTGGTATTTACAAGCGCTGGATAGGTCGGAAGCGCGCCTACTGCCGGGCGGAAGTTCATTGTTCGAACTAGACTTAAGAGCAAGCTGTGTGAACTTGAGATCAGTACAATACCAGTAGTCCTGCTGTTCGTTTTGCTGTCCTCTGGCCTAGTTTACGGCTAGGCTAACCGATCTACTAGTGCTGTCCAGTAAACCTTATATCTTGCTGAAATTCCAAGATATTACAATTGACGACGAGGTTTCGAACTTGCGAAGTGAATTTGAACTTTAAAAAGTGCTCCGAAATTAAGATGGCGTATTCTACAATCAGCTGCCCTCCGTTCGACGTGGAAGTAGAAACAGTGAGTGAATTCTTGGAGCGCTGGAAAGTACAAAGTGCAGACGCTCTTCAGAAAGCAGGAAATAATGGCGGTAAAAAAGCTAGTATTTTAATCAAAGCTTTGGCTGTAAACATAATCACTGATCTACAACGAAGAATTAAACCTACGTTACTCACTGAGGCTACATATGAGGAACTTGAAGAAAAATTAACACAGCAATTTGAAATTAAAAAATCCATCGTCGGTGCATCGGTTACATTTCTAAATAGAAAACAAGGTGCTAATGAATCCATAGAAAGTTATGCTAAAACGTTAAATGACTTAGCATCTGCATGCAATTATGGTAATTGCTGTCGTGATCGTTTATTAAGAGATGCCTTCGTGGCTGGGCTACACTCAGCGCAAATTCTCAGCGCGGTTCTACAGAAGTGCGATAGCAAGTCCTTCAACGAATGCGTTGAACACGCAAAACTTATCGAACAATTAAGCTCCGACGCTCAAGATATCATTCGTGAGGATTCATCTTCATCGTATTTCACTACAGAAAAACTCCCGCCGAACTACATATGCATTCGCTGCGGAACCAAGCAAAAGCATCTTGCAAAGAATTGCTATGCTTTGAAATTGAAATGTCACACATGTGGAAAATTAGGCCACATCTCTAAGGTTTGCAAATCTACAACTGCAGCTCGGCCTCCTCCTGCTATGCCTACACGAAGGGGACCTACACAAGGAAAATTTGACGCAGCTCGCACTTACACAGTGCAGTCGGGAAGAAGCGGTTGCTGTGGCAACGTTGGGAGAGAAGACGTGTTAATGAAGAATTCACGGATGCCTCTACAGAAGAACGAAGCTGTGTTGCAAAAACCTGGGAACGAAGGTGGTGACGGTAATCATCTACATGAGTGTTCTGATTATTCCCCAAATGATTCTAATTTTTTAGAGTAAAAACCACTGTAATTCCCGTCACTAAAGAGCCCACTATGATTGCATGCAACTTAAATAGTAAACCTGTTGAATTCCTGTTGGATAACGGCAGTGCCGTGTCAACTATACGTAAAAGAGATGCAATCAAAGTTGGTGCTGTGGTAAATCCTACATGCAGCAAAATTCTCGGGTACAGTGGTGTCTCGGTAAACCTGCTTGGTCAAGCTTCAATAACTGTCATGTACCATAATGTTAGTTTTAATCATAAGTTTCTCATTGTGGAGGATGATAGAATCAACTTACTGGGCCGAGATATTTGTTCTAAACTAAACGTAAACATTGTCATTCCTGATAAATACGACTCCATAAATAAAACGGATTGTCATAGTTTGCCGAAAAGTTTGTCGTTAAAATATGACGAATATTTGTCATCTGATTCACAGTCTAACGTTAAAGAGACAGTTCATCTTGATGTGTTGCCTAATGCAGTTCCTGTATTTTGTAAAGCACGCCCGGTTCCGGTAAGACTAAGAGACTCTGTCAAAACCGAACTGGAACGCTTGCAGAGTATGGGCAAAATCACAAAAGTGTATGATAGCCAATGGGCATCTCCTACCGTTAATGTTCTAAAGTCTGACGGCAGTGTGAGAATCTGTGGAGATTTTTCAGCTTCCATTAATAATTTTCTGAATCCAGTTCAATCTGTACTACCTGTTATTGATGATGTCATTTCTCAAGTCGGAGACGCTAAGTTTTTCTCAAAAATTGATTTGTCTAACGCGTTTTTGCAAATTCCGTTGGACGAAGAATCAAAGAAAGTTACGACCATTAACACCTCTGAAGGTCTATTCATGTACAATTACTTACCTTATGGTCTTCGTGCAAGCCCCGACATTTTTCAAGCATTCATGAATAGGACTCTGTCTGGCATCGATAACATCATTGTGTACCAGGATGACCTCCTCATTTTGACCTCGTCATATGATGCTCATTTGGAAGTTCTTGACAGGGTCCTGTCTGTCCTAAAAACGCGGGAATTCGCTTAAATCTGTCTAAATGTGCCTTTCTAACTAATCTTGTGTCTTATCTAGGGTACGTTTTCGATAACAAGGGTGTTCACCCTAACTCTGAGAAAGTAGAAGCTATTCTCAATGCTCCTGTTCCTAAAAACCTCAAACAGTTGCAAGCTTTCATCGAATTGTGTAACTTCTACAGTCGTTTTGTACCCAACTTTTCTAATGTCATGCATCCTCTGTATTCGCTGCTTAAGAAAAATGTACAGTTCCGGTGGACTCCAGAACAGGACGAGAGTGTCCAGAAAATTAAGAACATCTTTCGTTCGCATAAACCTCTAAAGTTGTTTGATCCCAACCATGAAACTCTTCTTGAAACTGATAGTTCGGGTTATGGAGTTGCTGCCATACTCATGCAACGCGTTAGTCCTTCTCATGATTGGTGTCCGGTTCAATTTGCTTCGAGATCTCTGAATAGTGCGGAACAAAACTACTCTAACATTGAAAGGGAGAGCCTTAGTGTGGTTTTTGGCGTGGAGAAATTCAAGAAATTTCTACTTGGTGCTAAGTTCATTATCCATAATGATCAGAAACCTCTTTGTAAACTTTTTGCACATGACAAGGGTGTACCTCTCAACTGTTCCGCTCGAATTCAGAGATGGGCTCTTAGACTCTCCCAGTTTGACTATGTTTTCAGATATTCGAAAGGCAAATGTAACGTAAATAGCGATTGTCTCAGTAGGCTGCCACTACCTACGACTGTAAGGGAGCTAGAACCGTACGAAATGATTTTTGCTGTGAACACTCTTGATAAAACTCCTGTCACGTGTGAAAATATAAAAACTCATACTGATATGGATAGCGAACTATGCCAACTTAAACAATACATAAAGTTTGGCATGCCTCCTAAACCTGATCCCAATTTTTCAAAATTTAAGAACCTGCTACCTCAGATGACCATCATGAAGGGTTGCATACTTTATAAAGAACGGGTTTTTATTCCCAAGTCACTGCGTAGTTTAGTCCTTGAAACATTTCATGATGGACATCCTGGCATTTGTGGCATGAAATCGTTGGCCAGATCTGTTATTTGGTTTCCCGGAATGGACAAAACTATTGAAGACATCGTAAAATGTTGTCCCCAATGTCAATTAAATCGAGCAAAACCCAAGTCTAGAAATGTAGAATGGCCTACTCTTTCTCGTCCTTTTGAACGCATTCATGTCGATCACTTTTTCTACGAGAATAAAATTGTTTTCATTGCTGTAGATGCATTATCTAAATATATTGAATGTGAAGTGGTACCATCCACGAGTGTGTCAGATACTGTCGATGCGTTGAGAATGATTTTCAGCAGAAACGGGTTGTGTGATGTGCTCGTAAGTGACAATGCTTCTAACTTTTCGTCTCAAGACAGATTTTCTTATTTCCAACGGCATTGAGCACCTCACACCTCCGCCCTACTCTCCAGCAAGCAATGGTCAAGCTGAGAGGGGGGTAAGAGTCATTAAAGACTTGTTGAAAAAACTATCTTCTTCCGAATCGTTCAAATCCCGTCTGGCGAAAGCATTATTTCAATCGCATTGTATTCCGCATAGTGTTACAAAAATTGTTCCCTCTGTTGCGCTGAACAATCGTAAATTTGTTACTTCCAAAGATAGAGTTCATCCTAAATTTTCTGTGTCCAGGTCTAAGCCTATGTATGTAACTCAATTTGATGTCGGGGATCATGTTCTCGCTCTGAATTTAAGAAATGGTCCCAAGTGGTTGAAGGGAATTATTGTTAGTAAAGTTGCCGTTAATATCTTTCATGTTCAAATATTAGCATTAAATGTAATCTGGAAGAGACATTCAAATCAGCTGTTGCACAGTAGTTTGGAATCTACCGGGAGTGGAGCAGCAGAGACTCCTGCTTTTCAGCCTGTTAACAGCTCTCCTGAGCAAAATGAACCTCGTAGATCAGGCAGAATAACCAAACCTGTAATACGAATAGGTTGTTGAGTTCCTCCTTCCCTTTGTCACATATTCATCTAAAGGGAGGGAAGTTGTTGTATAGTGACGCTCTTGGGATATTTATGGAGGTTCCGGCTGCGGAGATTTATGAGTCTCGCTCGCTCGGAGTTTCCGGCGGAACCGCCGATGCGCGCATGGTATTTACAAGCGCCGGATAGGTCGGAAGCGCGCCTACTGCCGGGCGGAAGTTCATTGTTCGAACTAGACTTAAGAGAAAGCTGTGTGAACTTGAGATCAGTACAATACCAGTAGTCCTGCTGTTCGTTTTGCTGTCCTCTGGCCTAGTTTACGGCTAGGCTAACCGATCTACTAGTGCTGTCCAGTAAACCTTATATCTTGCTGAAATTCCAAGATATTACAATTTATCACTTCATTCACAGAATAATTTTCACATTCTTTGATTTTCCATCACCATAACACAATTGTTAAGCGTATTTTTAACTTTGCAGCTTATCTCACAAACTCAGAACGCCGAAAACCTAGTTTGACTAACGCCCGCGCTTACTGTGAAGTTGTGATTGATGTCAACATAAACCGCTGCACACTTCCGTGGTGAAATGTGGGCGACCTGAAAACTAGTTCTATATTTATGCTATTTCATGTGACGATATAATTACTTCGTGGGAAGTCAAAATTATTAAAATATTCTTCATTATGTAATACAATAATTGATAAATGAATTGAATAATATGATGACAAGTTGGCAGTAATTATTATTGCTGGAGTAATACCACATGCGCTTTCTGTACATGCTTGTACAATTTACTCTATACTTGTGTTTAAAATATGGAAGCTGCATTTCAAATGCTCATAATAATTTTAACCCTGCCGCAATAGAATTATTTTCCCTACATCAATGCGCATGTTTATTCATTCGTTCCTTGGTTACGCCATGCTTGTTTCGTATCAAATTGATCTGACCATCGAAATTTTAAGTTTCCATAATTAGTAGCGGAATGAAAAAGGGATTTTAAGGGAGTTGGCATTTTGTTTCTACAACAAAATAATTGCTAAATAGATTGACTGTGTGAAAGAGTTTAAATGTGGAAATAAGCAGAAAAAAATTCCATCACATTTTACAAACAAATAACCTAAAATTCACAGCGTTGTTCTCTTAAAAAAATCGGAACATAGACTTGTACCCAATTGATGGTAAACTATTACTGAAAGCATAATGGCTGTGAAAATTCATTTAAAATGAACCAACTTCACTTCTCAGTTGGTTTATTACAATTAAATTGAAAGTTACACTTTTGATTTGAAATTGAATTATGATCTTGTAATGTACACTGGTTCAGAAGCAATTAACTCTCAATTTAAATATTGAAGAGCAGTGCCGATTTTCTGTTAAGATCACTTCAGATACTTCTGTTCAGAATTTTCTGCATTGATCTGCAGTGAGCGGTGAAAAAAATTTCTTGCCGGACCGGGCTGCGCTCGTGTCAAAAGCTAGCCGCTGCCCCCATTCTATCACGATCACCTGTTTCCCGAAACGAAAATCAATAAGTACGATCACCTGTGTTGCATGCCAGACACTGCCATTCTACAGATCATTCTCTAACGAAACTACATGCTTATTTGGATAAGAAGACTAAAATATTACAAATTGAACAATTATACATTGCTTTCGTAATTTTTGTTACGATAAATCGTGAGAATTTTATTAGTAATTCATTCTTTTGCGGGAATAGAAATAATAGAAACAGTTCGTCGTCAAGCAAATAATATTTATATTCTAAAATCTGTCGTTGCTTCGTTATTATATAATTAAATTAATATGATTGCTATCTGCTGGCTGATAACTGTACGTAGATAATGCTAGTTTCTGCAGGATGCTTCACGACAATAGGTACACAATTTCACGAGCATAATATGACCAGATTTTTCTTCTATGAAATTTTCAGGAAAACACTTAAGGGTCTTTGAGATATTAGCAGTTTAGTGTTTTAAAGGATGGAACATTATGACACAATTACTCGCAATATTCGGTTTGATTTTTCGTTACAAACACTTCTAATGTACGAGAGTGTACAATGATGAAATTTTGTTTTGGTGGTATTCGATTAAAAGGCTTAAACAAAACATTTTAGAATGTAATTAATGTGAGGAAGATCTCGAGGAAAAAATTTCAGAGGCTGCTGGTGAGATTTCTGAAATGCCAGACGTGTTTCCTAATGTCCGGCAGTCGTTAACACTTTTAATGTAGAATATATTAGGGAAAGAAGAAAAGCACAATACGGTAGTTATTGGTAGTTTTTAATGAATTTGCACTGTCCCCTGATAAGCGTTAGGCTTGTTTTCGTTGATATTTTTGGTTAGGCCCCTTTTCATTTTGGTGGAAATGTCACCTCCTCCCATTAATGCGGCCTTTCCTCTTGAGATCCCAGCCTTCCTCCTTGCCGCGCTGGTCAGTTGGCATACAATCTTCCTGCCCATAGACCTCTTGTTAAAAATTGTGCGGCCAGCAGTGTGAAGAAAAGTTAGCAGTTGAGATTTGTTTTTAATTTTTCCTAATCTCAACTTAAAACACTGCAATCCCGTCCTAACCTCAATTGAATCTAACAAATTCAGAGTATTTTTGAATAGTTCTAATGTCGAATCCCGCTCAGATGAAATCTCTTTAGAAGTATCCTGCTGGAAAGAGTCATTAACGTTTACGTCTGCAGGTACAGGATCCGTAGTGGAAACTACTTACTCCAATTCAGCAGCTTTGGGTGGACCATTTCCAGGAGAACATATACAGTCACACTTAGTTTCTAATGATTTGAAATCCTTAAAGAAGTCATCCGCAGGCACCTTTTCTTCTCCGGCTGCTACAACAGCAGGATATCTGCGATGTGAAGAGCAGTTGCAGAAGTTTTGCGGAAGACGTTAAGGGCTGCATTGGGCGCACACAACTTGGTACTTTCATGCACGACCTGTTGATCCATCAGGGCACGTGCATTCGTGCACACTCCAATCGTGAGGTCGACTTTGTACACACCTTCTTCTGTTGAGCTCAGCACTTCAAAGATGCACTTTTCAGCCTCCTCAGTCTGCGAGATGGCAGTCGGCAAAATGGTGCTAGCATTATTTTGTGTTTTGTTTTTCTTCACAGCAAAATCCAGGAGGCGCTGTTTGAGGTAGCCTTTACAGACTTCTGCCATGACCACTAGCAGCGCTGCAGGGTTGTAGGCTATGTTCCTAGAAATAAATACAGAAAACAGCTAAAAGAGACAGCTAATACAACCCCTATATTGTGAAAAGAAGGACAAATTGAAATACGAGAGCAAATAAGAAAAAGAAAATTAAAAATGATAATTAAATGTATAGGTGAAGTAATTTTATTTTTAAATATTGATGCATTTCACTCCGCAACGAAAAAGAAGTTCACACTGAAATTGATGGTAATAAGTTACATGTCCTCTGTATGGGGAATAAGTTATTGGTTTCATACATTGAAGACCGTCGTGTAAAAACAAACTTGGGTCGAACTTAGAGAGATCGGGTGATTAAGGATTTACATCAATAGTTATTCCGTAGTTTTATAAAAAGATAATAAGTTATAAATAGTAATTAGATTGAACCTCTACTGCACTCAGTTATATAATTTTACAATTATGATTTCTGGAAGTTGGATTACCTAGTTGATATTTGTACCTTGAGAATTCAGAAGTGATTGATGCGCAGTAGTTTAAATGAACGTCTATGATCACATACCTGTTGAGCACAATATCCTTAACCACCATCATCATGCTCTCGCGAAGTTATTGGTTTGGTGACCTCGTAGCAGATATCCAACCCTCCATGGAAGACTCTATACCTCCTTCCTGGCAACTAATGTCTCAAAAACACGAAAGTATTTTCCTGAGAATTTTTTCGAAGAAAAATTGTTCATCTGGCCGTTTTCTGCTTGTGAAATTGTGTACCTCTTGTCATGAAACATCCTTCACAAACTAGCATTATCTACGTACAGTTATCATCCAGCAGGTAGCAAATTTAATAATATAATTATGTGATAACGAAGCAACGACTGCTTTTCGAACATAAATATTGTTCTTTGCTTGACGACGAACTGTTGTGACACAAAACGAACAGTCTTTAATTGTAAATGTTTTAGCTACCGACGCTCCAAGTAGTTCGTTCAGTGTCTCTAAAGTTCAGTCAGTTGATATCTATTATTTATATTCTCTCAAAAGAATGAAATACTAATGAAATTCTCATAACTTATCGTGACGAAAATTACGACAGCAATATATAATTGTAAAATTTGAAATATTTTAGTCTTATTTTCCAAATGAACATGTAATTTCGATAGAGAATGATCTATAGAATGGCGGTGTCTGGCATGCAACACACGTGTATGCAAGATCTGGTGGTATCTGGCATGCAACACAGGTGATCATGATAGAATGGGGGCAGCGGCTACTCCGTGGCTCAGTGGTTAAGGGATCAGCCTTGTATGTTGGAGACGAGGGTTCGTATCCCGGCGCTGGCGCAGAGATTTTCCCCGTTGGGTATAAGGGAAAGCTCAAGCACAATACCCCACTCAACCCAGGTATCGGAAATGGGTACCGGCTCTACGGGGGAACCGTCATGGTGTCCTATATATAGGGTTAGTTTTAAGACATTTGAAAAACCAATGCTTAAGATCATATGTATCAGGCTTGATGGGAAATAAAGCATCCCAAAGATGCCGATGTTTGTTTTTTGTTTGTTTGTTTTTAACAATAGCGTGACCGGGCTCCGCCCTGATCCTTGGAATGATGCACTGTCCTCAGATAATCTGTGCTGATCCGCATTAGCATTTCTGACTGGGATTGGAGTTGGTTTATTGGTTTAAGATTTGATTCACCACTTTTTATTAGGCTTTATTAACACTTTGACTGCGATTTGAGCTGCTGGTGGTAACGGAAAGGGTTTTATTGTGCTGCTGACCGAGCAGCGTAATGTAAAATGACCGAGCTGACAAGCTTAATTTTCATGAAAAATTCGGCAGTTGTAAACGAAAGCACGATCCAATTAATATTTGCTATTTTTAAAATTATGTACAGCAATGGACTTTAAACTTGACTTAAATATTAAACTTCAATTCAAGCCATCACGCTCAACGTGTTAAAAACATGATTCAGAACTTGATACCCGGTATGGACTTGCAGCCCTAATGGTTGCAAATGCAGATTGATTTCTCCATTTTGCATCGTTTGATGAAATGCTTTAATGATTTTAAAATACTTTTTTCATTTTTTGCTCCTACTGTTTTTTTTACTGATCTGAGACCCTTCAGGGGGATACAAATAATGTATCTATGGGAATTAGCGCTCCCAGGGGGACAATGTGAGGGCCCGAGCTATATGGTTAGGTAGTTTTTTGTCTGTTAAAATAGAATAGGTTTTTGTTATGTTACGGACCACATTTTTTCGGTTCACTGCTGTCCTGTTTTTTCAGCACCTACAACTGTCTTCTTCAACTTTGATCTTGTTTCATGAGCTTCTTTCTTATCTTACTGTTTCTATGCCCCTTCTGCATAGATTCCCCATTCTTTTATCTCCATACTGAATGGTGCCTTCCTCCTTCCTCTCTTCGATACGCGTTTTTTTGGAGCGGTTAGGGAGGCTTAAACTACCTTATAATCTAATCTAATCTTTACTGATCTGAGATGATCACCAGGTATACATTCATTTAAATATATACACATAAGCACATATACTGGAGATGCGTAAATAAACACTCACACACTATGTGCACATACGAACATTTATATATACATATATATATACACAAATGTCATGAGACATTAGGCTCCTCGTTAATTTGCATTAACAAGGTAATCTCGGAGTTTCGAAATTGCAAATCCTCCGAAAGAACATGAATAAAAAACAATGAAACGAAATATGAATACACAGCATTTACGACAAGAAATTACACAGAACAAACATGCAAAATTCGAAGTATTACGGGTACTCGCCAAGTTTGATGACAACCAACTTAGGATCTCCTCTTTTTTTCAGGCGGTTTCATTTCGATCTTCTCGATCCAATGCCTCTTTTATAATTAGCTAGGTATAATATACGCTTCTCAAACATTCATAATTTGTATTCCAGACATTAACGCCCTAATGCAAGATCATTAATCGGAGAATGTCCAATAAAACTTCGGCAGGCAACAAATTTATAGCTTCATTGATAGGTTAATGATAAAGATACAAAAAAATTGACGCACAACTGATACTAAAATGCACTATAAATGAGAGACCGACAATTTATTCTTAATAATTGACGGAAGCAATTGCTACCAATAATTGAGCACCAACAATTTATGTTAACAATAATAGTGACCGATCAATTTCTCCCCATTAACAATGATCAAAATTCGATAAAGAATACCAGTTCTGTATCTACACGTATATAATACGCATTTATTAAAACGACGCACACGTCAGCCAGGCTTACCACGTTGCACTCTGCACATCGTGTCTCAATTTCTAGACTTTACTTCACGACGCTTATACTGTTAATCGTATAAGGCATCAGTTCATATTTTTTTAGCGCGTGGCCAATGTGCCTCCGGGAGACTTCCTTTAAAATTCAAGCATTTACGTTGATTCTTTCCGACTCCCCCTTGGGGTTTGGCTTCCTGTCATCTGAAATTTAAGATGTATATGACTTTATTTTACCGCAATATTATTAATGCCCATTTCCTTTTATTTCGACTCTAAATGAATTTTAAATCCCGATATTCGGGATCCAATCTCATCATACAAACAAGTTTTCTAAGTTATTTAATTTCATATTGACATGAGATTATTTCATTAACTTTCATTAGGATTTTTTCATAAATTCATTAACACGATCTGACCGTTTTTTAATTTACTGAATTCGTTTCCTTGGGTTATTATGCAAAATGTTTTCCTGGAACAAGGGAAAATTGCACCATTATTTTTCTTAAATTTATACGTCAACTTATGACTTAATGATTTACATCTATGTTTTGCCGTTATGTAACGATATATTCAACAAAAGTTATATATATATACGTGGAGAGGATAGGCGCGACAACCGGCAGGTCGACGCTATTCTGCCCGAGATGTATAGGGGTACAGGAGCCGGGAGGAGTACGTAGAGGGGGTAGAGGCTGGATTGAAAAGCTAGTGCGCTAAATTGCATACATAATAAGACGAGGGCAACTTGAATACATAGCACAGAAATTATCGGGTTAAAAACTTAATTTCATACGAAATAGGGAATAAGGGGTTTCTGGGTTTATTTTAGAGATATATGCGTAGCAATATTGTGAAGTAAGGAACACGTCAGTATAGTGAGGTGACGCTTGAGGGTTACCCAATCGAGAAATGCTACGTCACTTTCAGTTTTCGCGGGCATTCCGCTTAGCCAATGCGCGTCCCTTGTTCGGGGGCGACGTATAAATAACGTAGAGAGAAGGCTAGCTGGTCTATTTCACCGATTTACTTACTCAGTGCAGGATGTAGGCCCAAGTTATCCACGATGGGAGGTAAGAATCAGTCTTTGTATTTGTTCAAATGCCATGCTCAGCTGGGGTGTTTCGATTTGATTTGAAATGGGATAAATGGGAATTCAGAATGTCCGTGTTTATTTTAGTAAAGTGCAGTCTTCATATTATTATAGAAGTTGTTGTCTAGGTGGGGCGCAGTGATTTTCATTGTTGATATTGGAAGCAAATTAGTTCTTTGGGTTTTCATTTTAACTTACATTATTTCTGAGAGTGAAATCAGAATATTCTTGTTTTTATGAACTATTGAAGTACAAGCTAAATGGTTTTCATTTAAACCTATCCTGAAACAGAGTGCTTTGTGATTTGTTTTGTAAAGCGGGGTAAAATATTCATCCAACGCAGAGGGAAAATAAATAAATTTTATGATTGATTTGGGGATTAAAGGGGAGTAAAATTAGATCAAGTCTATTTGAAGTAGGTGTATTGCAGGGAATAAAGATTCAAATGGAACTAGTTACTTAATATGCTCATTGTTCACAGGCGGGTTGGGTTGTGTTGGGCCTCCGCAACCGGGGGGTTCTCTCTGCAACCGAGCGCTGTCTTTGCAGCTGGGCAGTCTTGGATTCGTGGTGCTCTCTGCAGCTTTCAAATCTCAGGCAGCCTAGGGGCAACCTTCAGCGAAATGTCGCTAAGCGGGATAGCAAAACATCTGAGGGACGACTCAAGTTCCATCAAGTTAATCTTAGTGCACATACTGAGTAGCAGGTCAACTACATACAGGAAAGTCGCTGGCTGATTGCGCGCGCGTAGGGGTTAGCTGGTGCTTTGAAACGCGATACGCTTTGCAGTGGGCGCTTTGCCATTGGTAGGTAACAACATTTCTATTCCCTGGTATTGTGATATGTAACGCAAAGGTTGGGCATTGCTGCAGTGTAAACTTCTCACATTTTGCTACACATATGTCTGAATATGCACTGGTTATAAATTCAACGTACGATTTTACGTGTTCATTAGTTAACTTGAAATAAAGTAATCAATAATGTACCATTAACTGAGTGTTTCATTTTCCCATGTTGAATTGAGGTATTGGTGTGGTTGAGCAAATCAGTATTTACTTTCTCTATTTTTCCAACTGTTCTACCATTTCCTCTTTCTGTGTTTTCCGTTCTGTATTTTCATCTTTCCCCTTTTATTAAGGAGGTTTCGAGTCCTCCATTCGAACTAACACAGTGGAGGCGCCTGATCAGTGCCGTGGCCAACACAGTGCTTTAGTTTCGTGACAGTTAGCAAAGTCGAACTATAAATGAAATAGCAAGGATAGTCACTTTTAATATTGACATTATTATTCAACGAATTTATTCCGTCAGAACTAAAAATACACGAAAGTTGAACGTTTCGACCACAAGGGTCATCTTCAGCATCTGAGAAAACACAGTTATTTTCATTGAGAGCAAAACAAATAATATACATATGTATGGTTAAACATTTGTGAATGCTAACAAGAAATTTGCAAGGGGATGGAAGATTGAAAATAAAAACATTTCATCATATTAATATTCGGATAATTATAGTGAACGCATCCAAAATTCATTCTTTTTTCAATTATAAATATAAGCTTCAAAATATAAGCTTCCGAAGGCTTTGCTCTCTTCAGTCATCTACAAGTATCGTTGTGCACTGTGTGCGTCTGAATACATTGGGTCCACAAAAAGGGCATTGAGTATTCGTGTTGCAGAGCGCTAAATTAATCAGCTTTCTAAGCTTTCGAACAAATAGGTCTCTTGCTTCTCCCTCTCAATCCTCTGTGCGTGCCCATGCAGAAAAGTGGGACTTGCCTGTTCGTTTAGATGATTTCCAGATAATTGCAACCTCTTCTAGTCAAACTGATCTTCGAATTTTAGAGTCTCTTTTTATTATGAAAGACAAACCGGTTTTAAATGATGCTCAATCTTCCTTCCCCTTGCAAATTTCTTGTTAGCATTCACAAATGTTAAACCATACATATGTATATCATTTGTTTTGCTCTCAATGAAAATAACTGTGTTCCCTCAGATGCTGAAGATGACCCTTGTGGTCGAAACGTTCATCTATCGTGTATTTTTAGTTCTGACATTATAAAATCGTTGAGCAATAATGTCAATTTTAAAAGTGACTATCCTTCCCATTTCATTTATAACTTATGACTTATGCTAATTAGAATACACCCAAAGGCTTAATTGATTTACTGCACTGCACACTGACTTACAATTTGTTTTATCGAGGTTCTTTTTCACCACATTTCATCGCAGATGCACATTCGAAGGATATTCGCACAGCACTACGCTCCTGTAGCCCGAAGTCTTCACATATGTGTTTCTGACTTTTTGCTACTTGACAAAAGAACCAATGAGCATACGTGCATTCTTTAAACCACTCCCTAAAATTAAAATTATCCAGTCTCCTCCTTTTCCTTTATACGTTCTCCACCTCCTTTGAGCAGAGGAAGACAGTTTCTGGAGACCATTATTCCTTTCTTTTCTCGTGTTTTTTTACGATTTATGGTCTGAGGACCGATAGCTCAGATCGTGAGGCCTAAAGAACCCTGTCCAGAATTTCGCTGTGCCTCTTGTAGCAGCCCGACGGTGACCAGCCTTCAACCACATCAATGAGCCCTTTCTGCCTGAAAGGGACATCAATCACCCTCGGCCGCCTGCCGTGCCGCTCGCTGAGCACCCACACACACTCAGCTCATGAGCACAACACACACAAGCAAGCTTAGCACATACACAAATCACTGACACATAACGACGCCATTATACATAAGTCTTTACACAAATATCGGCACGGCACAAATGAACAAAAGAATGCTATAAATCATTTTCTTTTATAATCTGATTCTTATGTGCATAATATTCGTTATACAAATATGTATATATATCCATATATATATGTAGACATATATATATATCGCAGAAAAAAAAATTAAAATTGACTATGTTAAATAAGATGTCATAATTGCTAACTCTATAATGGCTGTAAAAAGCCGTGGAGGAAAGGGAATTCCAAGAAAAGTTTATTCAGGGTCACTGGAGTGAGCAATAACAATTTCATGTGCTGTGTAAAAACCTTACCATAAATATGATAGAATAAATAAACTTGCTCTCAGGCGTAGCTTGTCTAGAAATCAAGTGCGCAAATGGTTAGAATCCCTCTAAAAACCAGACTCACAACGAAAACCAATGAAACATCGTTTCATTAAGAGGTACTTGAAAGTATTAGATATTCAAAATGATTGGCTGATTTAGTCGATGCGCACAGATATAGAGATCACAGAAAAACGACTTTCTAATCGTAGCTACCTTCGGTAAATACGCGTGAGCGATTTCTGTAAGTGAAGTATCTAGCAAGGAAACAAAATTTTTGTCCGAAAACTAAATGGAAACGAATTCTTTCTAAAATTCATACTGTCGAAGTATTGGAATTTGTAAGTATACTTACGAATAATTCATTCGCGCAGCAAAGGATTCAACGGTTGAATATAGAAAATGAAACCATTGCTAAAATTGTTTCAGAGAGCACTGAAATTTAGACTGTGGAAGCGTATAACACGTACGAAAACTGAAACATAAAGTTACATTCAATAAAATCTAGCTCAATATCAAAATGATAGCTCTCAAACATCAACAAAATTGACCCTTTACAAGGCGTCAACGGAACGAAACAGCAAATAGGTCTATGACCATTTATTCCCTCTAACTAAAAAAGTTTTGAGAGAACCAATATTCACTATTGAAAATCGAATCAAGATAAAGATAAAACGTAAAACCTTCGTATACGTTACTTAACAAACTTTACGAACAAGTCATTTATCATCTCCACAATATTGAAACGGAGCCAGTAATATAAAATTTGAGGATACGAATAATGAAGAATTAATGTGAAGCTTTATGAACGCAAACTTTCGAAGTGCAGTAATGACGTCTATGATATCGGGACTATTTTAAAACAAAGCAAAGAAAATCTTTTCTTAAAGTGGATAATCTACGATGATCCTTCGTGGATCTGAGCAACCAAACTCAATGTGATTTTAAAATAAACGCAAATCAATTGTTAGAGTTTTCTCTTGAAATGGCGTCGAAACTAAAGCACGTGCATTAAACTCAACAAAAATTTTTAGAAATAACTCACGGGAAATAAAATCAAGTAACAAAATTCATAACACACTGCTAAAAATATGTAAGCCACGAATTGAACTTTTGTAAGCCACTGATAAAAAAAACTGCATTACTTTCACCTTAATCGAATCCTTCATTTGTTTTTCGAGCTTTGAAGGTTTTCAGAATAGCACGAAAAATTGCAAATGGTTTAGAAAAAGTTTATGAAATCAGATCAAACGAAATTCGAGACACGCTTCGAAATGAGAAAGGAAGTGTCCGCAGAAAATAGTTAAAAATCAGTTGTACATTTCTTCAAGAAATAGCTGAAATATGGGACATTTTAACAAACCTAAATTCTAAGGATTCCATGGAGGAATAAGAAACAAATAATGAGACATATTGAATTTACCTGATGTTCATATCAGGTCAGAAAAAACGGTAAGAGCAAATAAAGGGAAAAGTCTTTTAAAACTATGAAACCATTATAATAAATGATGGAAAATGCGGAAGGCGATCTATAGTTTGAACAATTTGCACTGCAAGTCCATCGCGGGGAACAAATTGTGAATCAGGTTTTTAACACGTAGAGTGCGATGGGTTAGACTGAAGTTCATTATTCAAGTCAAGTTTGAAGTCAATTGCAATGAACAATTTTGAAAATAGCAAACATTAACTGGATCGGGCCTTCATTTGCTTTTGATGAATTATTCATGAATATTAGGTTTGCGACTACTGCTCGGTCAGCAGCATAATGAAAATCCTTTCAGTTACCACCAGAGTCTCACTTCGCAGTCAAAGTGTTAATCAAAGCTAATAATGAATCGTGAATCAAGTCCTAAACCAAGTCCAAAAACAAATCATTAACTAAATAATAAACCAGTTATAAAACATCTCGCAAATCAAGTGTTAGACCGTATGATAAACTAATTTATGCTTAAGATCTTTCAGGCGAATCCACGATCACAATATCTTTAAGCCTAACCAAAACAGTTACTCTGCCCGCCCACTGATGTAATGCGATTGGTACGACGTCTTGCAAAATCGCATGGTTCATTTGTAGCACCGTAGGAATAGCATTTGTTGACTCCCGACCACTGAGGCGATGCCACTCATGCCTTCATTCCTCCACATTTGATTGTCGCGCCAAAATGCTGCATGCTGCATTTTTCGTGCGACGAGGCGATGGTCACTAGCTTCTGTGCAGGTTGTCATAACGTCATTTTGAATTTATATTGATGAATATAAAAATAATTAATAGTGAATTATTTATGAGAATGCAATAAATTTTTCTCGTAAAAGTGAAGCATGCTTGGGCGACAACGTGATGTACACAATTTATAAAGTTGCTTTTCTCATATATTAGCAATAATTGGTATGAAACATATACCATAGCGCAAAAAAACATTCCTAAATGTTTCGAAACCCACAAATAACTAAAATGGACATTAAATAGTCATACTAAATGTGAATTGAAATGAGTAATATTTTTCTATGCAATGCTGCGGGACATGAAACACAAAAATATGGCGCTGCTTAGCATCCATACCGCTTGCAGCTAGCACTGACCAACGACTTCGAGGCTTGAACTTGTCTGGCAGTTGGATATTACGTACAAACTTAATTTTTCAGTGATGGCCTCCCAAACGAAATGAACACAAGTGAAAAATTGTATGTTATGCAAATGGGCATTACAGAGCAGAGCATTACGGTCACGGGAATTTCTATACATAAAATTTCCCGTCGAGCAGCTCATTACAGTTGAGCGCTGCAAAGCAGGGCTCGAGTTGTTGCCAGGTGCAAAATGTTTATTGGGTTCTTGTGCGATACGAGTTACTTCAATGGGCGGTACTGATGCAACGTGTCGCATGCAACTTGATGAGCTCTGTTTTCGTGCGACGTCTCATCTATCGCATCGCATCAGTGGGCGAGCAGCCTTACCCAGACCTACTCCAAGTCTCAGACGTTCTGGTGCAATAACTTGTTTATTACAAATAGGTTCTGAATATGATACTGGATACCAATATCACCCAGATGTGTATCGAAAGTCGAGCTACCTTCTAACATTAATGCAAAATGTGTTATTACGTTCTGCGCATACTGGAAACATTCGTGTATATAATAATGTGCTATTTTTTACACAAGGAATGTCTACAGGAAATTTGTAAGTGAAAGATCTTTACATAATCATAAATTTGTTGAATATTTTTAAAAATAAAACCCCGATATAGAGGAATTACCCTAAAAAATATTAATAACTCCGCGAACTTCACTCCACCCAAAAAGTTGGATATAAACAAATTTTGCAAACTTCAGTCGGCTTGATTAGATTTGCATAACTCTATTCTCAATGGTGATGAAAAAAATAATTGAACAATTTATACGAAAAACAAGAAGCTTTAGAATGCCATCACAATTCCTACAGGCCACCATTGAATTGAAACCAACAGGAAGTTTATTCAAGTAAATTCACCAGATTTCTTGACAATCAAAGCGAGTACTAATACTCTGAATTGTAATACAGTTATTCATTAACTTTCATGTAAAGTTCATTTTTTTAAAGTAAATTCTTTAAAATATCTGTTATGATTTAAAAATGCTTTATACGGCGTGATTGAGCCTGAAAATAAACTTAAGTGGATAAAATTTTTGTAAACGTAATACTCGTTTATTGCAGTAAAATTAGTGGCTCGTACCCAAACAACTGATTTGTTTATGCTGATTTCATAATTTGGCAAAATTCGGCGCACTTTTTTCCCAAATTTTCGATCACAAACTGATATGGTAGAGATACCTGATCTCAGTTTGTTTTCGGATTGATTAAAACCTCTAATATACAATTTCAGAATATGGCTAACGAATCAAAATACGATTCCTGTAAATAATAGAGCTAATGAAATAACAAGTCGATTGCATTTATGATCAATAATATAAAAAATTACGGGAAAAAAAATTTGAAAAAGGATATTTTGCAATGGAAATAAACCGTTAAAGCTGATGAAACATTAAAAAAATTAAAGCTCTTGACCATGCTCCACAAATTATAACTGATTTGAATAGCGAGCAAAACTACAACAAAATTTCTATTGAGAATCAATATTAGTTGTTATTACTGTTAAAACTTTCGTCCACATCAAGAGTCGTGAATAAGGAAGACAAGAGCGATTATAATTTAGAAAACAAAATCAGCTCCTAGCAGTAACCGTTTGAAGCATGTCTTTCATCGAGTTCCTTATAGAATTACGAAGGAGGAAACAGAGGTTAACATTTTTTTTTAAACTGCATCAACTTTGAAGGGATTTGTCTCTTACTAAGTTTTTAAAAAATGTGGAATTCTTTCACTTAAACTTAGAGACATAAGATATGGAACGAAGGAATCAGCGGTTGAATAGATAATTCGGGTTCAACTACTGGTAAATTTAGAGCTTTAATTTTACTTCAACATCCTTGCGTGCTAAGTGAAACTGAAAAGTGATGATTTATATCATGAAGCAGATTCTGACTCTGAGAAAGATGATAATTCAAATGCTGTTGATAAATCATAGTAAGTTGCTAATGATGATTATAATGTCGATGATTGAGAAATTACGATTGAAAATCTAACTAGGGACGTAGTGACTTATTAACTCATCGTGAGAAAAGAATCAAATTAAATCGTCACATTTAGGAAAAAATCAGAATACCGATTAAAAATTTGAATCGACAATAATATATTAGAGAATTCTGATTTCTATATTGGACATTATAAGGAGCTGAATAATTAATATTGGGAAGTAATTTTACTATTTCAAACTAAAACGAATAATTCTCAAACTACAAAAAATGCTGTCTTTGATGTCGTTGACTACCAACTCAAATATCCATTTCAATCTCATATATCCATTACTCATTTCACGAATTAGTTCCGGAAACAACAGTCGTTCTTTTGAGATATTGTACGTCACGAAATTGCAGTGTTAATAACACACATCAGATATTTATATTTAATTCATGTATGCGATGTCATCAGACCAAACAAACGAACGAGCGGCACTACAACCAATATAATGATGAAAGATGTGTTATTGATTTAACATTATTGGCGAAAAAAGTTCAAACGATGTATTTATTCTATCAGATGAAGTAATTATATGGTGATAAAATAAATGTGAATAACTTATAAGTGAACCATAGTGACGTAATGAAGTTAGAAAAATATTCCGAGTACAGCGTAATAACTAAAATTGATCTTTAGCATTTTATGCCAACCAAAAAAGTATTACAAGAATGTCAAAGCGATAGCTAGTTTTCATGGAGAAGTCAAAACTTCTCTTGCATCATGAAATCACCTGAAAAGGTTTTAGTTTCACATTTCCTGCTTTTCTGAGTGTTTTGGAAACGGTTGGTTCATCGGCTGGAGGTGCTTCTGCTTTAGGTTTTTAAGCTATTAAAAACACAGTTATAAAAACGTTGAAAAATCGTCAAAATGAGGCGAGCTAATAAAAACACTCATATGAAAACACTTCCTTTGACAGTATGATGTCCTTGATTAGAATGGGATAAAAAAGTTGAAGCTTAAGATTAGCTCCAACAAAAATGCAGTTGCGCTTTTTCTTGAAATCAGGATGTTTCAGTCATTTCCGTAACTTGATTTGAAGTATTATGCAAAGAAATTAAGAATACAATCAGATCGAGATACTTTCCATTCGAGAGACGTTTCCTGTGAATCCTTTTACCACAAAAAATCATGAGGGGATCATCTACTTTTGAACGAGCTCTAACCCATTGCCACTGGTAGGTATAAAACTTGTATTTTTCGGTGGTGCGTGTTTTCTGCTCCATAAAATTTCGGATTTTTACTATAACAAATAAGACATTCATAGAAAAGTGGCTTTTATGAAAATGGTCTTCTCTCTGGGGGGGAGGTGGTCACAATAAGAGTGCAACCTTAGTTTCAATCGTCTTTGAAAACAAATTTCTAATGAATGGCCAACGAACTTTACTCTGTTGGGAAAAAGTCGTTTGTACAAATAATAAAAATTTTGAAGAAAAAGAGCTAAATTTTTTCCCCATGATCAAATGTAGTTTCTAAATGAAAAATACAGTTCTGAATTCTTCACACCCGTTATCACATTTATAATTTCCTTCCCATTGAGCGCAGAACAAAATCAGTAGCTCAAATAGTATACAAGGAAGCTGAAATTCCGTACCCGAAAAATCAACTGTTGGAAATCAGCCATTGCAGAGTTTACCAGGAGAACGAAGAGGGACTAACTTTATTGGTTTACTCCATGATCTTCAAGGATGATTTGATTCAAGCTCGCCTTTATTCTGATCAAGACTGAGACCAATCAATCAGACGATCATGCATGACAAAGCCCAATCAGAAACTGCTTTTTGTCTGTCAAAGAGGTAAAATGTCTATGAAAGCCCAGCTTCTTACAGTTTCTTCCCTCCCCACAAATTCTGCAAACCATTGGTGGTACCGTCAAGAAATTTTGTGAGCATATGGGCGTACACCTCAACTTTATTTAAAACGAAAAATGAAACTTGTAGGGAAATTCTGATCAGGGGCAGATGACTTCTTAAGTTCGGGCGCAGAGATCGTATCAACAACGTATTGGACTTGCTGGTGTATGACGAAATACGTTTTTTATCACTTTGACAGTATTGGTTTCAAATATAAAGCTGAATTTTATAAGTGTAAGATGGATTCTAATATTATTTGGCATGATTAAAGAATACAGAAGATAAAAAGAAATATTGTGCGCATTTATGAAACGAAATTTTGAAACGTGGTACTGGGTGATCATGTTTTTTTTATGATTATTTCATATACCTTTGTCAAATGTTGCTGCATTGAAAAACTTTAATTTTAGTTAAAATACTTATAGAGGGAGATGTTACGAACTGAATTTATAATTCTGTTTTATTACAACTTAGATTCCCCTTTCTACATTCAATAAGACATATATCATTTGCAAGCTAGGTTTATTTCCAATTTTTCACGTAGCAACAAATTCGGGCTATGACCAACACACCTAAAGCCTATGGTACATTCTTAGTGACAAAATCTCGTTTGAGTTTTCTTCGAACAGCGGAGACTCGATGAACGCTCTAGTGTGACCGCATGCGTTTTTTTCTGCAGTGTTTGCCAAGCCTGCTATTTGGGAGAGTTCTACACTTTAAGCGTCGAACATTCTAAGAATAGCCTAAAATTATCCATGGACACTTAAGCAGCCATGTAATTTTTGTCACCTAAATGTCTTTATTTTTTTCTTCTGAATGGCGATGGCAATTTAGAACCGATAAAATACGCAACTTGTATCTGTACACCAACACAACAACTTGAGCAAGTTTCGAGAGTTTTACTTTCTGTAGATTCGTAACAACTTATTACCGAACATAAGTCTGTCTATTTCTCCTAACAGCGTTGCCTGCACCTTGAAACTCAGCAGTATATTTGCAAAATATTGTCATTTGTGACTAAGTATCTGACACTAAGCCACCACAAAAAATGACTCTTTCAGCACCCAATGTTAGGTGTTTAGTCCAAGGAATGCTGAACATTTAAAAAATATATTACCTCATTTACGAGTGAAGAAAAACTTAATACGTCTATTGAACAATTTAAAAGGACACATTACATAATGCCTAAAAATCATAATGCCAAAACTTATTTCATTCCGTTACAGGTATACTGTAAAATACATATGGAATTCCCAGGATAATACTACATAGCGCGTATTATTTCGACTATGGAAACTTAATTGCGAGCAGCATAATCAAACGTTTCTTCAGTCATGACCATAAATTTCGAGGGCTACAAAGTGATGAAACAAGCACGCTCTTTTCCATCGAATGTTGTGTTTCACCTATGCCTCTAAAACTGTGTGCTGCACACGAACTCTTCCTCCGTTAAAACCAAAACATAAATAAAGAACACTCAGACTCGAACTGTTTCACCACATATAGTTACTTACCCATAGAAACACTTTAAATTCTAAAAGTTTCGTTTGCATCTCATGTGAACTTTTGAAAAATTTATTGGAGTAGTCAGTGCTCAAACTTCTTTTCCATTTTATATTTAAATGTTGCATGTGTAACTCCTTACTCCGGTGCTAATAAGGCAGGCCAAGAATCAGTTTTTTTAAGTTAACTAACACAAAACAACTATGATATAGTCACGTTCCTACACTGAATTTACTTGTTCGTATTGTGTATCCGCATACTAATGCGCATACTAGTGCTCTTTGCATTACAGTTTATACAAGTATTCTCGTAGAACGTTTAGAACAAGTTCCCTTTCAACAAAATATCTATTTTCCATAGGTCGAGAACTTTTCAATCAACTAAATAATACAGCATTAGTCCATAAATTTTTCACCTGTCCATGAATGCGGTGTTACTCATAAATGGCAATCATAGGACTCGTTCATACGATATACATTTCCCTAAAAGCCGATTTAAACAGCCTGAGGTTATTCCACCATTGTAGTTGTGATTGTTTGAAAGCATTAAACGTCGGGTTGTGCCATAAAGTCTTTCAGTTTTTCACTAGTATGATAGGAAGAGTAAAAACATATCAAGCCGCATTCATTTATTCAACAACATATTCTCCAACGTAAATAACAACTTCTGACCACATACTAACAAAATTTTAAATTTATCGTTCATAGAAATCTTTGGTTTTTCATCAAAAAAAGACCTGTAATTTAATTCCAATGATATTTATGTCTTTCGAAGTTTTCACCTTAAACGATTGTCTAAAATCCTAAAGAGATGGTCTGAAGGAGCAATACCTGGAGAATAGGGTGGATGCATCAATGGTTCCCATTTCAGCGTTTCAATTGTCTCCAAAGTCATTCGCGCTCTATGCAAACGCGCATTGTGGTGCTGAAAGATGACGCCCTTTCGATTGACCAAAGCTGGACGCTTCTTTTTTAAAGCGGTATTTAGTCTTCGCAACTGTTGAAAGTACAGTTTTGCAGTGATTGTTTGGTTCTTTTCTAGAAGATCGTGGTGAATAATTCCTCTCAAATCCCACTGTCGATACCGTCGTGCGGTCGACAGGGGGCTGTCGTGGAAAAAGGGGGGCTGTCTTCTGTGCAGCTACCTTTTTCCAGGGCGCTAGCTTTTTCTTTGCTGCTGCCCTTCCTGAGGTTCGTGTGGGTACCGCCTACGCCGTAATCAGTCCGCTAGGGCAACAGAAGTAAATTCTGTTAGTGCCGAACTACGGCGGTACCGTTTGTGTGTGTGTGTGAGGTGAGGTTTGTGTGGGTACCACCTGCGCCGAATTCAGTCCGCTAGGGCAACAGAAGTAAATTCTGTTTTGTGCCGAACTACGGTGGTACCGCTAGAGTGAGGTGTGTGTGGGTACCGCCTACGCCGTATTCAGTCTGCTAGGGCAACAGAATTAAATTCCGTTTTGTGCCGAACTACGGCGGTACCGTTAGGAAGACGAGCAACTGTCTGCGCCGTATGAGACCGCTAGGGCAACAGATGTGAACTCTGTTAGTGCCGAACTGCGACAGCGTCTTCCTAATCGACAAAACTATGCGTAATAGTTCGTCCTTCCGAGGTGGCTCCTTAAACCCCTTATTAGGTGAGGTGTCGTATGAGACTAAAGCCGGTATCAATAAGGAGAAAGAAAACTCTTTTGACCTCAGGGTGTGACTTGTTTAATGCTGAATCTCTTTGCAGTCCCTATTACATATACTGATATATTTTAACAAAGACAGTGATTTATTTTCTACTGCAAAAATATTGCGTACACATGAGCTACTGCATAACAAGGTACAACACTCAAAGTTGCATTTAAAATATTAGTCTTATTTAGCTAGGTAATCAAAGAAACAGTGGAATATCGACATGTAATACAAATGATATTTAAGGGCTAACTAAAGTGAATGCGCAAACGCAACATCAGAGCAGAGAAACAGACAAGTCGGCGTTCAGGGATCTGGACACATAAAGAAAATACTTGGGATTATGGGTAACTAACACAAAAGGCTCGACAACCCCTGTGCGGCCTGACACCCACCAAATACCCAATAAAAAATATTTCGGATGTGGTTCTGGGTTTGGTTCTTATTGCGGTTTTGCATATTGATCTAGCTATTGATGTTGACGTTTAACATTGCGCACATAAACCAATCTTCATCTCCGGTAACAACTTTATCCATAAAAGGTTCTTGCAGTTGACGGGAATTTTACAACACACAGACATTCACGCACTGCTGACGATTAACAGCGGAGAGGTCTTATAAGGAACTCACTTCCCATGCTTGGGTTTCTTTCCCAGCTTCTTTAAGGGGAGAATACACCCATTTTTAAAAGTCCTCTACTATTCTACCGATCTTCATGAAACCTGGTATAGGTATGTAAAATTGAACAAGGATTAAGATTGGACTTATGTGTTTTTGCCATTTTCCCCCTAGAAAACAAGTTATTCAAAGAGAACGGAAAAATGGGGGGTCTGCGGGAAATCCCATGACTCAATCAGATTTTGAGATACAGAGATAATATTGGTATAAAAAGAAGCAGAATTGTATTTTCTACAACGTAGCGTAGAGTTTTTTCAATTTTCGAAATAATTTTTGAAAAAAAGAAAAAATGCAATAATTGAACCCATTTTCACACTTTTCCCAACAAAAATGTAGCTATTTTTCTACTCCGAAAATAAATATAAACCCGACGCCATCTTGTAGAAGATTGAATTTCGGTTCTTTTGATACCAAAATCATTACCGTAGCTCGAAAACTGCAGGAGGAGCTATATTTTGAATCCCCACATTCCAATACTCCAAAATATGGTAAACAAAGAAACATAAACAATCTCAGTTTTTTTTATTGTTTGTGGGTGGGTCAGCTAGGACCCTTGAAATCATTATACAGTAATGAAGAGACATAAAAGATGAAACAGCAACGTCAAGCCGTGAAGACAGTGCCAAGGGGGAGGTGTATCATGAGAAAATGTCACTTCCCCCTCCCCTCCGCCCCATACTTCAAACCCCCATAGCGGGCGAACCAATGAACGTACGAACTTCATTTTTTCACAGGATGTACCTGACATCTTACCCTTCCTATGGCAGCTAAAACCCAATATTTCAAGAAAATTCGATTTTCTGGGAGTATTCTTCCCTTAAGTGACGTTGAAACTTCACTGCAGTCACATGAAGTTCAGAGCTCAATTACCCTATGCACTGAAAAAAAATATAGGGTCATTTTGTCACACTTAAGTGTGTCATACGTTTGTCACAAAACCGGCACACATTTGTGTGTCATGGAGGCGCCATGACACAATTTAGTGTGTTACATGACACACTTAGGGCAGTCATGACACACTTAGGGGAAATCTACGGAACCTAAAACATATATTTAACTTACTCCTACCATACCTCTCTGTCCTGCCTCTGGATTAAGAAAAATGAGTATTTGCATAATTAATGAATCATTCGAGGCCAATTTTGTACCACACATTGACCATTAAATTTTAAATTATCACAATATTTCAACAGGAAAAATGCACTACTTATAAAATAAGCGTATTCTGCAATTTTACAAAAAACATCCAAAATATTTCATGCCGTCGTGTAGAGAAACTTCACGAACTTATGCAGAGTTTAACAGAATAACTGAAATCTGTGAATAAATTAAGAGCGTCTACAAGACCTTCCCCACAACAGCGTTAAATGTATTTTAACATGACACATGAATTGGATTAATTGTGACGGTTTCAATGCCTTAACGTTTATCAAAAGAAGACATCACGGATTTCAAGCTAAATTGCATTTTAGATAACTAAAAAATTTCCACGCATTGAACATAGGCTTCAGCATAACCACATCTTACATTCATCTGTTCAAATGAAAACAGCATCAGTTTAGTTCGCTCACTTTATTCAACACTGAAAAGACACATTTTCCCTGCATTTTAATTCTCGGAAAATTTATAGTTGGATTCAAAGCAATAAAAATGGTGGAAACAAATTCAGCACTGAATGTTCATCTACTTAGAACTGGAAGTTATCAAAATTATTCTACGTTTGTGAGCACATTTCCGTATAATCGAGAAACATTCTAACAATCAGAATTAATCTTATTTTCCCCTTTCAGTTCCATTTTACTTGGAAAGTAAAGGTCTCACGCTTCAGCGCAAGAATTCTCCATTTTGAAACGAAAAATTCCAACACCTGTTATCACTCACAAATGAAATTCTAGTTTGTCACAATACCTTAGAAATTTTAAATCTCATTTTTCACACGAATAAAATAAAAAATTCATTTGTAAAAAAAAATATTTACAACTGTATGCACATTTCCATGCAAGTCTAGAAATACTCAAACGGACGTAAATAATTTAGTTCTGTGTTAAGTTTCATAATCAATTTCTCGTAAAATTAAGCATGTCTTTCATTGTGATGAAAATAATTTCATTTGGAAAAAGAAAATAAATTTCACACTTATCTCGCACAAATGAAATCACGATTTATCTGTATACAGAAAGATTTCATTTTAATTCAAGAAAGAACCTAAAATTGCTTATTTAGTTTTCACTCTAACACAAGTAACAAAATGAAAGTGAAGAATAAAATATTTCAAGGATTGTTTGAACGTTCACAAAAAAATCCTGGAACTTTCGAATAAATGGAAACATTTTATTCATCATTTTTGAGGTCCATAAATAACGAGTTCTCACAAAGTTAGAGAAAGTCTTACATTAGAATAAACAAAATATTTTCTGGAGTTGTATCAGCCAAAAGAATTCTACCATAATTATCGCACATAAGAATTCTCATTAAATTACTATGGCAATACAGCTTAATAACACTATTTTGATGTATGACAAATAGAACAGTATATATTACTAATTGCAGTTCAAGGCAATGGACGCTATAAAATCAGATAATTCTAGTGACTTGAATTTTTTGAACAACTGTACGTACTTTTCTACACAAATAAAAAATATTAGAGCAGACGAAATAGTATCTTACTTCTATTTTACGTATAGTTAAGGTCTCATACAACGCTAGGAAACATTCTCTCTATTCTGAAAATCTGGAATAATTTTTCAACACTTATCATCTGAAAAATGAAATTTTCATATACATACTACTACGCACATACAATGTGAGAGTTTCATTTTCACCCGAAGAAATTTTCAGCAAGATTTATTTTAAAGTAGTGTACTGAAAGGTTTGTACGTTTGTGACTCAGATCACAGCTCAAGAAGCTAAGTTAATTACTAACATATGTATATAGAAAAATTAAATGGAAAATAAAATTATTTAATATTTGCATGCATATTTCTATCAGTCGGAAATGTTCAAACAAACGAAAATAATTTTAATAATCACTTTTAGTTTCATACTGAGCTCAAATTCTTGCTAAGTTAACAATATTTCAAGTAAGAATTCACGTTTCGATACAGTGAAAACATTGAAGCTTGTATTTAGAACTTGGAATCTCAAATTTCATGTGAACATAAAATGAAAGTAATCGTGTTCCTTTTGAACTATATAAAATAAAAAAATTTCCAAGCAAAACTGGAATACCATAACGCCGCTTTTAACGATGTTCATTGGTTTCACTGAGTCATAAGGCCATCATTCGTGATGTGTTGACCGCCATTGGTAACGATACCGAGGTCGATCGGTGAAGATACTCTGACTTGCATATAAACTTGCATCAATAATAAATTTACGAGGATCTAATGAATAAGTTTAAGTCTCCTTGGAAAGTTTTGTTATGTTAATAAATTGGTTTTGAAATTAACAAAACAAAATTCAGTACTAAATAAGTGCAAAACTCAGCACTAAAAAAGTTCATGTTAATAACACCTCAATCATAATGGTTTTAAAACATCTGATATTCCTGGAATGAGACCAATAAAAATTTCATTCTCAACTCAATCGACGGCATTTAGGTTAATTAAATTTCAAATAATTTCACATAGTTTATAATATTTAATAAGTTTATCCAAATTCAATAGTTGTAAAAATTAGAATCCCCATTCACTTATCAAACTAAGAAAGTTTTGTTCCAGTTAATGGACAAAATTGTGAACTTATCAAAACCAGGCTCATGCACGACCACGTCCATCAAGGTCTGAAATAATGTCATTTGCTGTAAAAGTATCACTTATATTCCGCATAGAAATAACACGGTAGTTATTATATATTTAAAAAAAATCAATTTCATTTCGAAAACGCAAAAAAATTCACGATTTTATCCTACATGTTCTGATTTTAAATTCAGTAGCAGCACACAAATAAAAATTGATTTATGCATAAAAATATAGCACATATTTTTGTTTTTATAACTCAAATTCTTAGCAGATTAGATTAGTCGTTAGTTTTAGCCTCCATACCCGCAGCAACAAATGCGATCCAAAGAGAGGAAGGAAGAAGGCACGATTTAGTATGAGTAAAGGGAACGCGGAATCTATGCAGAATGGGCATAGAAACAGTAAAATGAGAAAGAAGTTCTTGAAACTAGATCAAAGTTAAAGAAGAAAGTAGTAGGGGCTGAAAAAACAGCACAACAGTGAACCGAAAAAAATGGTCCGCAACAAAACCGAAACCTATTCTATTTCAACAAAAAGAAAGCCTACCTAACCTTTAGCTCTGCCCTCACATTGTCCCCCTGGGAGCGCTAATTCCCATAGATACAATAGCTGCATCCCCCTGAGAGGGCTCAATAATGTTTCTTTTATTTGTTTACGAATTCGAAATCAAAGATATATAATTTTCATTAGAGAGTATTAAGTAATTTCATAACATTCTGATCAAATGTAGCTGCAAATTTGTAGAGGTGGAGGGCTTCTATTTTTTTGAAAATGTTCGAAATTTAACTACTTACATAAATTTCTTTTATAAGAAAATAAATCATTCACGTTTAAGACTGTGATGAATTCGAACATGATTAACAATTGAAACGTGGTGTTTCAACTCTTTAAAATCGAGAAACCTTTTAAAGCCTGAGTTATATATTGAGTAAAGTCAGAAATACACTACATTCGTTCGAATCATAATGCAAAAACACATTTCCTACATTCAATATTTCTCCTTTCCACATAAATAAGCTATTTAGCAGGAATGTTCGTATTATATATATTCATCATAATGATCCTGTATTATTTAACTTCATCATTTTACTTGCAACTTAAAATACAAATAACATGTGCAGTGTATTCAACATTTTTTTCCTTGTTAAGGCAAAATTACATGTCTCTTTTCGAAACAAGTACCAAATTTTGGTGTTTTATATATATTATAATTTTAAATTGTACGAAATTAGCAGAAAGAATAAACCAAAGAGTAGGGTTATTTTGCAAATAAGAAGTGTTGGAAAGTGTTAGCTTAGAAATATATATTAGATCTTTCTTGCATTAAAACTACACAGCACTCTACATGTATATGTGAATGAGTGTATGAGAGTTTGCGTGTAGAGACACGTTGTTGATTGCATGCGTGTATGTACGCGCATATGTGTGTGTCTGTGTATGAGAGTGAGCCAACTCGTAAGCGTGTGCGTTTGCATATGCGCGTACGTGTACGTGCGCATGAGCTGTTAAGGGCAACAGCATTCTGCAGCAGCTCGCGTAGTGAAGCCCAGTGACTGTCGCTGCGCATGTAAACAGGTTTTGATTGCCAGTAGAGCGCAATTATCACAGGGCCTTAACCACCTTCTGCATCACATCATTACAGGACTTATGTAGCTGCCTGTTTCAAATTATTTCACGATTTTACTACCTGCTACACATTGTTATCAACATCATAGTGATGACCTGCAATGCTATGTAGGTGGGACTTAAGAAGACAGTCCAGGTCAAAATCCGAAATGTTGTTGATTTTCTGTTTTATAGCTGATGTCATAGGGATTTTTTTCTGAATCTAACAAGATGCTTCACTTCCTTGTAAGCAAGTGTAAGAGTACGTTTGTCTTCTACAGCTTGTGAAAGCCCAGCCGACCAGCGGGGTACCGGCTAGCCCCAAAATCAAAAAATTGTAAATTTTTTGTTTTTCAGCTCAGGTTACTGAATTTTTTTCTAGAATCTAACAGAATGCTTCACTGCTCTGTAAGTATGTTCATTTGCCTGCTACAGCTTGTAAAAGGCCAAAGGTCATGCTCTCCTGAAAACTTGAGCGCGACCATGTTTGTATTATGATTCCGATCATAACGTACGAGGAACGATCATACAGTGGAGGACGCTCCACTTGTTTAAATCGATCACACCAGCTTGGAGGCATGTCGAAATACACGCTAACGGTCGTTCATTACATTTTCGTCACATTGACTTTGTGACAACTTCGCAACGACGAACGAATTAACAGCGCCACCCTGCCGAGAGTTAGCCTAACGTTGACATCGGGAAAGGTTCGGTATAATTAGTATTTAGATCATTATTGAACAGCTTAATACCAATTAGATTACCACACCAATTATCAAGAATCGATGTTCCTATTACAAATGTTATTCAATGCGCTAGCCTCAAACGAAACTGCTGTTCGTGGAATTAAACCGTCTTAAGACTGTAAAGAAGTCATTGTGTAAGGGCAGACGATAGCTAGCTAGCGCTACCTTTTCGAGGGACGCGAGGCGTCCGTAGGGCCGTGACTCTAACTGAGAGAGGAAGTTCTTCTCTGCCTGCTGCCCTACGGGGCCAGGCTTTACTTTGTCTTAAGTCTGTTACATGTGACCAGTGAACGACCTACTAACGTAAAAACAGTCACGGAGCCCCTTGTAATCATCACCCCGGAACCGACGATCGAGATGAGTGTCTTATCATTCCGTACATGTTTCCCCTAGCATCTTCATGTTTCCCATTATATGCGTTGGTTTATTGAAGCTTTGCCTTTAAGCCTACGTACGTAATATTACTGTGTGTGTAAACTAGATGCGTTACCTTCATTTTGATGTATCTGTTGATTTATCTGTTGAGCTCGAATAATCATGTCATTATCTTTTAGGTAACAAACTAATTGATGACGTTCAAGTCTCATAAATTCCCCATTAAGAATGGAGATAGAGTATCGTTTATGTTAGATGGTGGCGCTACTAAATATAACTGAATGAATTCACGTCAATACATCATACTAAAAAAATACGTATCGTCACGACTTATAATTCCTCCGAGGTGGTGGCAGCCCGTCTATTAGTTATTATTTATGACGTCGACTTGGAAATGTCTCATCTAACTACGATTGATAAAATTTAAGAAAGTGGCCTGAGACGTCACGACAAAGATGCGGATAAATGACGTGCAGCATAGGAAATCCCATCACGAAACTACATACAAAACAAAATACTAATGATGTGCAGCGATGGAATCAAAACATGACTTTAATAACAACAATGGCGCTATCGGTGGGATCTTAGCACATACTATCATCCATTCAAAAATAGGACATACTTTACATTTGAAATGCTGCTTCTCCCACAGTTTAAAGGTACATGGATGGTAATTATATCATTAAATAGGACGCAGCAGCAGCTGGAATATGATGCATAGGCTTTTGAAAAAACGCTGAGTTTTTTGAAAGTTATTATAGAAATAAAATTTCCCAATGCAAAATATTAGGTTAAAAAAAATTCTCAAAATTAAACAAATCAAAATATGGAAATTCTACTCCAATATTTCATTAGATAATACAACCAGCTAAAATGAAATTGTTACCGGTTCTGTAACTTCCTAATTCTAACAGAAAATCAGTTTCAAAAATACCTTTTTTTAGTGTTTTTTGGAAGACAATCACTTATCCACTAAAATTACGAAAAAAACACACGAGTTCAAAAAGTATCGTTGCATCATTCTCCACCAATGGTGAAGATTTCATAAAAATCCGTTGGAAAATGATAGACTTGACTTTATTTCTCGAACGGCCCCCAATGGCGTCAAGGCTTTTCCCCTGCCTAGCGATGTAGGTTCGAGCATTCAGCAGGCTAAAGTTAGCCATACTGCTCGCATTTAAAATGCTTTGGTACTAAAAAACATTCTGATACGCGCAATAAACAAATTCTGAGTTCGGCTGAGCAGCTGACCTCTCATTGGACTGATTTGGTTAGGCTCATAAAAACCTGAAGTTGTTGACGTTTTAAATGTATCTCCTCCCCAATTTTGTAGGTAGCAGAATAGGGAAATATATCGTCCGATTGAGCTTGAATAGAGTTTCAAAAATTTACCGAACGATTTTTGAAATTTGGTTCATGTTAAAAATTATACGAGACATAAGAAGGAGAAAAGAAAATGGGGATTTTTGGGAAGAAATCCTAAAACTTAACAAATCAAATTATCGAAAATCCATTCGTGTATTTCTCTAGATAATACATTTAGCTCTCTAGAAAACAATACCGGTTCTGTAACTTCAAAATTGTAGGAGGAGATACATTTTCTGTAATACACATGTTTACAGTTTTTTTTAAAAAAACTTTTTATTCAGTAAAATTACAACAAAAAAGCAGAAGAGTCGAAAAAAGTGTATTCCTATATACCTTGGTGATAGTTTCAGAGAAATCTGTCAAAAAATGGCAAGATTTTTTTGTGACTTCCCTTAAGTCTGCCCTCATTATTATCAATTCATCCTACATCACGACGAACACTCAAACACAGCCGACAGTATTAGTATCGTATTCCCGATCATCATTACATTCAAAACATGGTTATGAGGCATTACCAACACGTATCAACCCTCATGTTAATCTCATATCATTGCCGGCACTGGATTTATTCGTAACTCCGGTATCAGTTCTGATTCTGATCCTCCTCCTCCGTCAGTAACTGTTCAGGGCAGTTCACTCTTTGTATACTCTGCCACGGCACCCTACAATCTCATGCAAGGTGCTTCTACCGCCAGCAACCGTATAGCCGTGGAAATTACCTGCTGGTGAGATTGTTCTCTCTGCATGGCTCGAGATTCCCACGTCGACTTCCACCCTCGTGATGGTGAGAGCCTCGTGGTGTTGCACTCTAGTTCTTCTGCTGTTCCGTAGTACTTAAAGGTCCACGGGGCCACTGCTCACGACCCCGAAATGGTTGCTACAAACGCCTTCTATCTGGCATATGCACCATACACCCCAAATTTTCAACGCCGTCATCGACTTCGGGTTCAAAGCTATCCATTAACGTTTCTGGATTTTCCCTCATCGCAATACAGGGTTTTGATTCACAAAAACTGCGTTATCAATGTCTGTCGGATACTCTAACCCTCTCAGAGCCAGCAATGAAGAGTTTTCATCGTTACAGTGTCTCAGGATGGCTTCTCCACATGTTTTGCGATTGAGGAACCGGGTCACAGTGAGGCAGGCAATTATTCATGACGCACTTCTGATATCGAGAATGTTCTTCGTTGTGCGTATTATAACTTTCTTCCCAAATAGGTCTCTACGATTTTATTCGTTTCAGTTTCCCCCATCGAAACATCAGAGTTTATATTGGCCTAATCGTGAATTATTCGCCTGGGCATTTGCAAAAAGTCTCTATATTTAAACCAAAAAAATATTTATTAGACCCCGGTGAGGAGGGAACATATTTTTGGCAGACAACACATTTCACGGTACGTAGTACCTTTCATGTATGTAAATACTGATTCAACACATGCCGGGCAGCACCATGCCTCTTATTGATATTGTAAATCAGCTTCTGCTCTTAACATTTTGACTATCTTGATTATCGGTATTCTACATTGTGAGAGGCGAATCAAATCTTTCATGGGTGGGTGGCGCAGCTAGCGCCAAGCCCCGTGACAGCGCTCAGGTGTTAAATAAATTGCAGACATGTGGTTGTAACTCATTTATCTGCTTAATCTGCTCCCCAAAAAACGAATATTATAGCGTGTCTCAATTAAGTAAGATAAACCCTATATCTCACAAGGTGCTGGGCCGAGCCTGGTGAGAGCTCTTTTATCACAGTTACAACACAAATGCAACGAGCGTATGGACTGAGTTGATGTTCAGCGTGTAGTACGGGCTTCTGATGCAGCGAAAGAAGGTGTATCGATGTTTTTATACTCATTGCAATCACTCCCACACTTTGCATTCACTTGCACTCATTGCATTCACCCTCATTCCTGTCATTCATTCCCTCTATATAAATTCATTTTCTTTCTCCGCATTCATGAGAATTTTCGAATTTATTCCCACATTGGCCATTCATCCCTAGTCTTCATTTTCAACCCCACTCTTTGCATTCATTACCAAGCTTCGCATTCGCTTCCACTTCTCGTACTCATTCTCATTCTCTTCGCATTCACTCCATCGTGTAGATTAAGTGATATTCTTCACATTTATTTTCTGTTTTCACAATCACTAGTACTTTTCGTATTCACCCCCACCTCTTCGAGTTCACTTCCGAACTTTGCGCTCATCATCACTTTTCGTATTCATTCCCACTTTTTGCACTCACTGCCACGCGTGGCATTCAATACCGCTTTTCATATTCATTTTTTCATTCCATTCCTTCAGCTCGCATAACTTCTTATTTTTCGCATGCATTCTATCTATTCGGATTCATCACCACTATTTGCATTCATATTCATCCCTCGCATTCATTTTCACTCTTAGCATACATTCCTAGTCATAGTACACGTTCCTACTCTGTGTACATTATTCTTTCTTTGCAGTATGTATACATCCCTACAACCAGTATGCACTCTTGTATACAATTTATATTCCTCCTGTCAGAGTACATTCCTGTGTCCAGCATACATTCCTATTCTCAGTTTGACTTCGAACTCGATTTTTACGTTTCTGTTCGCAGTAAACATTCCTACTCTCAGGATAAATTCCTACTTTCTGTGTGATTCCCCACGACTAGCTATCACAGTGTTATTTTGGTGTATTGTAAAAATTTTAGGCAAGACAAAAACTTTAGGCAGCACAGAACTGGGATTGTATGTATGCTGCCCAGTAGAGGGAACTGACATATGTGATGTTCCCAGTACAGGTAAAGTTACCACGAATGTATTGAAGTTTGACCTTATTTTAAATTTTCTCTAAACATAGAAGCACTTAATTGTCTCTTAAATAAATATCGCCAATGACAAACTTGTGAATTACGCATAAAAACCTATTGCGGATTTTAAAAACCTAAGATATCAATGATATTACATTGTTGACCATAAAAGGCCACGGACAGAAGGGAACAAGTTAAGGTTAATCAAACCCTTATTTCTTACATTACAATATAGTCTTTAAAATGAGCTCCTAAATTATTTTTCCTTCGTTTTATCTCAGTTAAGATATTAAACGATTTGTACTGAGTAAGCTTGGAACCATAAGTGAGCCTAGAATTATAATTTTTTCGTTCAGAGTTTTAGTTGTTCAGGAAAAAAAACACTGTTGCGTAATTTCCGTCTAAAGTTCCTTAATAACATAATTCATGAGTTTTCTTTGCTGAAGTATGCAGAGTATGTCAAGCCTTTAATCTTTTCATTCTGGTCGAGCCAGTTTTGTTGACACGACGTTAAGTTTCCTCGTGATCGCATGTAGAGAAGTGAGGACGGACAGATAACAGGAATCTGCGCTGAAATTCTTATTTACATGATCATAATCAAGATGAATTGTTTTTCCCTTTATTTATAAGGTTTATTTATTGGTGAATGTACTGTATTCCGCCCCCGCTTCGCTGCATCGCCAAGGGCACAAGGCGATACAAGTCTTCTTGTATTCTTCAAAGTGTTGGAGAAATTGATGCTAGTAACTTGATGTGATCTTACTATTTATCCACTGCAGTCTGCTGGGTCAGCCAGTGTGTTACTGTTTATCCACTGCAGTCTACTGAGTCTGCCAGTGCAGGTCTGCTCAAGTCTGCTCTTGGAATTGCTCTGCTGCGTTGTCATTCTCTTGCTGTAGTAAATATTTACGTACTAGACACCGTTACTGTTAATTAAATTGTTCCGTGAAGTTAAATTGAGCTATCTTGATTCTGTGTCGATGTGGTGAAACCATGCTCTTTGAATGTAAACATTCTCACAGGTCGCATCGGGGAGGATAAAGTGTGCAGTCAACGAACTATAACTAAATGTATTATATAACTCTAATGAACTTACCTCTTTTTATTAACGTCTCTGCAAAACTTTCGTTCATGAGATACCACCATTGTCGTGTGACGACCTCTAGTTCTGTTGCTAGAGTTTGAGTTGTATCTTTTAGCAATAGTGCAACAACTTTGGTAATTTTATAAATTATTCGTTGAAACTAGCACCGTTAAGAAATTATTTTCAATTGAAATGGATGATGAATACACTTCTATTGAAGGCAACCATTTTTCAGGTAAATTACTTTGTATCGCGCAACAATATTTCAGTAAATAAAAAGTTTACGTCGAAGAAGCCGTGGTGAAAAATTGATAGGAAACATTATTTCGTTACGAATGTTTTTTGACGTTCATCGGTTTTTTAATTAAATTTGAACTAAGAATTAGAGTGTAGAAAATGATTGCTGTTGGACACGCAAGTTGTATTCATATAAAACCAAATGGAATGAACAGAAGTAATATTTTTAGGTCATCGAAATTCATGTCAGTAAGTTATAATTCGTGTATTTATTTAAAATAATTAAATTAGAGATGCATAATTTTACTGCTTACAAGTTTTCATTATTGAAAGAACAGGTGCTGTAAACAGTATTTTCAAGTGTTTCAAATTTTAACAAACTTCTATACTGAAATAAATTCATGGAAGTACATGTCAGTTTGTCTTTATCCTAAGTTTGACCTAGAAAATAATAGCGACGAATGAGGCTTTGATGCGTAACATCGTATTTTAACAGCCTAACAGTTAAAACTGAACATCTGGACTCAATAAGCCATTCTCAATAAATTGCTCTGAAAAAAATTTAAGACATCGATCGTAAATATAAAAGTAAGTAAAAGAAAATAAAACTAAATTAAATCGCTACCCTATTTGCAAAGGAAAAGCGGACAGGGAGTCATTTAGGAAGTCAATGCCTGAACTTTATCTCTTTACCTTTCCAAGAAGGAAAAATAATGACAAATACAAGTTCAAATATTCAACTAACTCATTTCATAATAGTTTTAAGGTGAACAGCAGAAATACCTGCTAAACGGGACGTACGAGGTCAGATGCGGCTTACGGCCGGCGAGTACGCTAGGCAGAAGCCCAATGAGCTAGTTTTATTTAGATTCAATAGCGAGAATTTTCACGCTCCAAGAGTTAAATTTAGAAATTGAAGACTATAGTTCGATGGGCCACAGCCTGAGTGTTATTCAAAGTTAAAGATTTATTTCTATAGGCCACAGCCTGAGTTAAATTTAGATACAAGTTTTAATATTACGGTTTCCTCCAACAAGTGTTACTGTCTCTCTCCACAAACAAAAAGTGCTAGGTTCCTTCCCTATTGAAAATCGAGGACGGTGCACCGGTGGAATATGGTTGACAGGGCTTATTATCCGCGATTTATTGGTCATTCGGCCATCCGACCGATAAAACAACGGTACACCGCCCAATTTACGAGCATGTTATGATCGGCACTGCCATCCGCGGCCTCCCGTCCATACACCGTCTTTAACTCGCGGTATCTAGTAGCGATTCGAGGTTGACTTGGCCAAGGACGGCCATCTGGCTCAGAATCGCTGATACCGTGTTTTTCTGGCACTTGTTTCTCATGCCCTCAAGCAACTAAAATTAATATATGTTAAATAACCTCTTAATTTTGAAATTAAATGAACAAAATTATAATGAAATAAATATAAAAAGCTATTCTGAAATTTTACATTTTTGCTTTACTAATTATAAAGCCTTTCACACTGAGATAAAAATTAAAATATTCAGGCCTCTATGAATAGGATGTTTTATTCCAGATTAGATTATAAGTTTGTTAAAGCCTCCCTAACCGCTAAACAAATAGAGCGTATCGGAGAGGAAGGAGGAAGGCACCATTCAGTATGGAGATAAGAGAATGAGGAATCTAAGCAGAATATGAGAGTAAGATGAGAAAGAAGTTCATGAAATAAGATAAAAGTTGGGGAAAAAAGTCCGAGGTGCTGAAAAACCGGCAGTAGTGAATCGAATAAAGGTGGTCCTTAACCCAACAAAATCCGTTTATTTCAACAAAAAGAAGCCCTACCTAACTCTCAGCTCGGGCCCTCACATTTTTCCCCTGGGAGCGCTAATTCCCACATATACAATAGTTGTATCCCCCTGAGGGGATGTTTTATTCCAATCAAGCCTAATAAAATATGTATAATTGGCAGAACAATTATATGAGCAAATCTCATACAAGAAAAAACAGTCCATAAAGCAGGCGATAGAGAAGATCCATTTTAAAAACGAATTCATATGAACGTTTCAAGCTCTTGGCTCATTTTAAAAAAGGCTTGCAGATAAACCGAAAATTAACTCAAGGCGCGCACAATTTGGACAGATCCATTATAGACAAAAATCTTAAAGAATACGTGGATGAAAAACTACACGTAATAGCCTACAAACAGAAGTAAATTGTGACAATGATAACAATATTAAAAGAAATGCAATAGTTTAATAAGAGAATAACTGTTCATCGGTTTATTATTTAGATACCGTCTCGAAATAGTGAGAGATACCTACGATAAAAATCAAAATACGATGAATACATTGAATAAGCCGATAATTATAAATTTTTAAGACACTAATAGCTTAAAAAGTTGAACTTTTCATTGGACATAATGCTGTCAGGCTGCAGCGGAGACGGCATGGGAACGGTCTTCTGGAAACTACAGAAATTTCTTTAGAATTTCTTGAGTGCAACTTTAGATTTCAGTCTACCACTCGTAACTTTTGAAAAGATTCACCTATTGAGTTCAAATTACTCTCAAATGAAAGATAAAAAACATTCTTATGGAAAATCGTACATGCCAACATTCTTGAGCACTCTCAGACAGCAAAATTCATTTGCCATGAAAATTACAGTTGGTAGCTGACGAGGAATTCTTGCTAGTCAAAGCTGTCAGCTAAAAAATTGGTAAATTTTCCTAAAACTTTACCTTGCGGATATTTATAATGTAATAAGGTATTTAAATGCCATTTAATCATTTATTACAGTTTTCATTAAATAATACTATCCTGTTATTCATCTTAGCCAAAAATTTTATTTGCACTCGAGTTAGAGATGTTAGAGATGGCAACACTGCTCGCGCGTTGGCAAGACGTCAAGCTCTTTCGAAGTTTCACGGCGGCCGAGCAACGGCAGTTATTTGAATTGTGTTATGGCAGTTGTGCGTCTCAGATGTGATGCAGGCAAGGAGGTTTAAGAATGGAGACGGCATCAGCGCTCTAAAGTGAAGCCAATTTTCGGTAGCTGTAGGGTATACGGGCACACACACGGAGATGGGGCTCAGTGCGTGTCAGACACTCAGCGTGACAGGGTGCCGCTATCCACGCTGCGGTCAAGGACGAGTTTCCTCAATATGAGTTTCTTTATCATTCAGCGAGGATGCAATTGAAATATATGCCTAAGAAAAAAACGTATAGCACAGAGTAGCGCAAGTCTGCCATTTAACAGCGCGGTCTTCAGTCGCTGATGATGGAGGTGGTGCTACCCCTCCACTGCAACACCACCTCCACACAGGGACCTAATGCCGGGTGGGCGCGGCTTGGGACGGCAGAAGTGGCTTCACTCGCTTGACTGGCAAAAGATAGCGATGCCGGTTCCATGTATCCAACTTCCTTGGGTGCAGGTTTCTGACTCATTTAATAAGTTTCAAGCAATGTCAGAATGTATTTCAGTGCAAGTGTGTAGTACGTTAGAGTGTATCTTATTTTTGAAACAATTTTTGCTCTGAAAAGGTATAAGGTGTTCGCTCTCAAGTGAGTTTCTTATTCCATTGAAGACGTTATGCCGGTATGGCATGTTGTCAAGCGCCGATGAAGGTGACGATTGAGACAACAAGTGCCTTCAACCTCGTCGTCTGAATAATTTTTTAGTGTGAATGAATTGTAATGAATAGTAATGATGTGTTTATTCACTATAAATTCCTTTCTTATTTTACAGTAAGTGTTAACACAATTTAGCTTCAAACTTCTAAGTTGCAGTATAATTCCACTTGAGAAACCTTTGACAAGAAACAATATGCAATATTTTCAATTTAGATGAACCGATAGTTTCGGTATCGGCCTTTTTCTATTATCTGTAAATCACTAGTTTTCAATTTATTAGTAAGAAAATTAAACTTCAATAAATATCTGACGAGCTGCGTTATAAAATTACGGAATAACGATGTTTAAAGAAAAAAACATCAATATTTACTTAAATTCGTTCGCGGAAATTAAGAATTCTCTTTCAAAGAATCTCCAAAGGAACACATTTAAGAACGTTTTAAATGAATGATATTTTGCTCACTGATGCATAATGTTTAAGTTATTAACCTGTGAAGTTATAGGAATTTTGCATATAAAAGCGGAGAAACGGACACGTAAATATGATGTAATACAGCATGACGTGATGCTAGGTTAAATTAGATTAGGTAACGTTAGATTAGCTGAATAAACTAACCTAAAATAACTTAACTTAGCCATACTGACACTGATGGTTACCGCCAAAATACCGGGCGTATTTCAAGAATGCAGGTACGATGCAGCCGAATATATAATGCTAATTTAACCTGAACGTAATTCATGTTATAGCTTGAAAATTACGTATCAGCGAGCAAAATGTCATTCGTATAAAGCGTTCGTATATGAGCTCTTTTAGTGATTCTTTAAAACAGAGGTCGTGATTTCCGTGAACGCATTAAAGTAAATACTAACCGAATAAAACTCAATCACCTGATGAACATTAGCATTATTGATGAGTTAGAGTTGAATTATATTTTGAATTGAGGAGCTTCCTACTAGCAAACGTTGCGTGATCGTAGGCTAGTGATGTACAGATATATCGGTAGCGGCAAAATCTGGCCGATATTTCATCGATACTTTCCAACAATACGTACTTTATCGTGAAAATAAGGTCCTAATTCGTTTAAAGAAAAGTATAATCAACTAAAGAGCCTATTCATACCAAGAAAATTAGCTAAATGTTGAATTACATCGTTTAATCAGGCCCGCTAAGTGAATTTACTACGTTGAATTCCCGATGTCACGGACGGTCTGTGTCAAAACTTTGTGGCATAAATAGTTATACACAGTGGGGACATAAAATTATTATACTTTTACAACTAAAACATTTTTAGCTAACAAAAATTAAACCTATCATATATAGTTGAAAGCGCATTTTAAAGTTTTTATAAATTAACCATAAAAATAACTGAAAATTCTATTTTAATTGAGCTTGTAGGTCGTAAAATATTACAAAGCTAATTATTTTATTTCAATTTAGCATGCAAATCGCCGTTCATCACAAATCTTGCATTTTTCTTCTATTTTAAGATGTTTGAAAAAAATAACGAACAATCTTATAGTTGGTTGCGTGTTAGCGCATCTCTCCGGTTTCGGATCCTATCGAATTTTAATGTTTTCTTTTCGTCAAAGTATGTATTTTGGTGTGAAAAACATGAAAATGATAACCATATTGCAGAGAAATTATTTTTTCGGTCTACTTTTGAAAACATTTGCTATTACAACTAGTCTACATTACTTTGCAATACGGTTTGAAACATCTATTGCAAGGATTTTGTTTTGTTATTTTATTGCAACAATATAGTTAACAAAGCTAGAGCAGTTCTATTATTCCTAATCGAAAACTTTATTGTTAATATTGTTATATTATTTGATACATTAGTTAATAATTTTATTGCATTACTCATATTGGGCTTATAATGATTTTATTTTAATAAAATTGTAAAAGTATCGGTGACTTGACTTGGATTAATTTGAACTTGACATGGATTAATTTGAACTTGACTTGGATTAAATTGAATTTGACTTGGATTAAATTGAACTTGACTTGGATCAATTTGAACTTGACTTGGATTAATTTGAACTTGACTCGGATTAATTTGAACTTTACTCGGATTAATTTGAACATGACTTAGATTAATTTGAAGTGAAAAAGGTGTAGTTCCAAAAGTAGACTAAAACAATAATTTATCCACAAAATAGTTAGCATGTTTGTGTTTTCCACACTAAAATACATACTTCGGCGAAAAAAAAACATTAATATTCGATAGGCCCCGAAACCAAAAAGATCCAAACACGCGCAACTAACTATAAGATTGTTCGTGAATTTTTCAAGCATCGTAAATTAAAGAAAAATGCTATATTCCTACTGTACGGGGATTCATATGCTAAAATTAAAATAAAATTATTCGCTTTGTAGTATTTGACGGTTTACAAGATAAATAAAAATCGAATTTTCAGCTTTTTCTGCATTAAATTTCAAAAACTTTGAAATACACCTTAAACTTTATTTACATAATTGGTTTGATTTTGGTTCGCCTGTTTTGTTGTTTAAGTATAATAATTATATGTCGCTTCTGTTTTCCACTATTCATGTTACATAGCTTTCACTTACTGACCTTACGTGCCTCATCGGGAAGTCGAAGAAGTAAATTCAGTTAGCGGGCCTTATTAAACACTGTAATTCAACAGTTAGCTATCTAATTTACTAGGTATGAATAGGCTCTTTATTTGATCATACTTTTACTTTGATGATTTATGACCTTCATTTTTATGATAAAATACGCGTTATTGGAAAGTATCGGCTGAATTTTACCAACACCAGTAAAATGACCGATACCAATACATCGCCTCATCAATAATTTTATGACAGGATTTTATAAATATTTTTTAACGTTTCGATCCGAATTTCAAATAAAAAGACAGCAATTTACATTTATGTGCAACGGTTAAAAAGAAAGACGGTTGTATGCTGCATTGGCAACTCTAACGGAAGCTTCATAAGAAAATGACGCTGGAACGCACAGAGTCGTTTTCTTCTATAATTTCGCTTGTATTTGAGTTCGGACCCGTGACTTCTGGGGAAAATGGCGATTCTTCTTGTTGACGAGGAACGAGAGATGGCCCAACTATTAGCTTCACCACCTCGGTCAATTGATATTTATGATGATTCATCGTTGTGGTGGGGCTGGTAGTGAAGGCAATGTAAAAGCAACAAAATGTGGAAACCAAACCTGAATGTCCCTCGTCCGTCTTCAGCAACCTCTGAATTGAAGGACGTTCTCGAAGGTGATCAACAATGTGTTCAGGTACATATTTGTGTGTGTGTGTGTGTGGGTGGGGGGTGGTTATACCAAATATCTGATCGTTGCTACCAAATATCTACGTAAATGTGTTGGTTAAGGTTGCGCAATTGATTCATATATCCTAAATAAGGGTAGATGATATTTAATATTGGTGTGCGGTTAGCATGGTATATTAATATTGTTGCTTCTTCACCCTAGCAAAATCAGAATCACAGGTGATCTCTGTACGATGGATAAGAAACGCTCCCAGCTGCCAGTGTATGACGTCACAACCATATGTATATATGCTCGTGACGTCATACACTGGCAGCTGGGAGCGTTTTTTAAGCGATTGCGTATGGGTGGCCACCCGTGATTTGGAGTTGATTAAGGTTGCGAAGCGAGCGATTCATTGGATGTAGAGTTGGGTTGAGGTTGATTTGAAACCATTCATCGGCCTAAGTTGGTTTTAGAGGTGATTTGAGGTTGATTTGAAGCTGTTCACCGACCAAAGTTGGTCGCAGTATGGACGTATTAAGGGCGCAGTATGGTCGCGGAGACTGGACATTTGACCCTTGAATAGACGATAAACCAACCTCAAATCGTCCATGTTTCCACTCATATTCCACCGGTGCACCGTCCTCGATTTTCAATAGGGTTGAAAAAAAGAGAAGGTTACATTTAAAACAGACCGAAGTCTGCAAGGAACCCAGAAAACAGTGTAGAGTGACAACAATGTTTAACGAAAATTAAGGTGGAGGTTGACGAGAGATCTTTTGTTCCCGCTCCCGAGTTATTCCAGGGTGCACAACGATTCAAGCCCCGCTCCTGCTGTCAGTGACCAACGAAAGCAGCGCACGCTCTGAAGTATCCGGCGCTAGAACCAACGTCTCGGCAACAACCCAACGAGGTAGAAGGGTAGCAATACAGGCCCACAAAAGTCGGCTACCAATGCTGCAGAACAAAATAATCCGGTGAAACTTGGAAATAAGCACCGATAAGGAACTAAAATGGTTACTACGTAAGTTCAGGATATATCAACTATTAACCCACCGACGGGTGCCGGGTGGTTTTCCCAAAGTAGAGGCCTCAACACGAAGAGACAGAATCTTAACAGAACCGGCGCGACGTGAATACTGCACGAGTAAGAGCCCAGCTAGATTACAAGGAAAAAAATGGTCAGGAATGTTAAACCAAACTATGGCAATAGTACAATGAATCTCACAACTAACCCACCTAAAAGAAACCGAGGGCCTTCCGAGAAGTAGATGACCCGAAGCGAGAGACCTGGACAACAGTCTCAGGACGTAGATACTGCCCGCGATTAGAAGGACAGTTTAGTGCGCGGAAATAAAAGGGGAGGACGCCAGAATTCAATATGCGAGTAATTTGACACTTTGAGTTTAACAATTAAGCGACTAACTCACCTAAAGAATGGTAGTCTTCAGTGGAATACGTTCAGATATAAGAAAAAGACAGTTGAGGGAAATACAGCGAGAGGAGACGCACTCAATCTTAGAAAAGAAAAGAATAGTTAGAGATTCATTCGATGGAAATTAGATAAGATTTTGATCAGTGCTGCGCTCTGATGAGAAGGACACGGTCAACCTCCACTTTTAGCAGAGCCACAGGCACTTATAATTCGATTTTATTTGAGTTTATTCGATTTAATTAATTTTACTTTGAGTTTATTCGATCGATGGAGTACGCCAAGGTGAAAATTGGTGCGCAGAGCACAATACAACAAAAATTGAAAGAAATGCTAATTATTGAAAATCAAAAGATAGAATGAATGGAACACAGGAAGTTAAGGTTGCCAAAAGAACTGCACCACGTAACACGGTAACTTAAGACGTAGACACCAGTCAACTGAACGATTGAAGAATCGTTCGACAAGAATCGTCATGGTGAAATTACGTCACCCGATGTCGCCGAAGTTGTTCTGAAGCACAACCAACGAGCACGGAGCGCCAGCTCGTGCGGAAGAAGTTCTACGGGGAACGGAAAGAATCAGCCACTGGGAACGGAAAAAGCCTGCAGGTCGAGCCGCAGCCCAACCCGAGGTCACCTCACTTAGGAAAATAAAGGTTCATATTAAATTAGAGACGAGAAAAAATAAAGGTAATACTTTCAACTTTGATTTTAGGATTTTTTGTTTAAATTCAAATTCGATTTGTTTATTTCATTTATTTGTTTATTCTAATATATTTCATTGTTTAATTTATCAAGTCAATTCTTTATTTAATTATTCGAAATGTCGAACAATTTTCGACAAAAAGGCTTTAGCTGTAATACGGGTATATGAAGATTCCACAATGCGCATATCAACCGGGCTTGAAGCAGAGGCTAAAATATTAAAATCGCCTAATTTTATTGGATATTCCATCTTTCAACATGGGCTCGTATGGCTGAGTGAGATGCCGCAGCAAGAGGACGGTTCGTGCGATAGCTTCTGCCGGCATGCTCTGCAACGCGAATATGCAAGGCTCTAGTGGTAGAACTTACATCCTCCTTTAAATTTGCACCTTTAAATCACTGTTTCAAGTGCGTTCCAAAAATTGTATTTAGATACTGTATCCAATTATATATAATTGGATACAGTATCTAAGTACAATAACAAATTTTGAAAAGTTGTGTGCTTCTTAAATGATATTAGTTGATTCTTACGTATTTTCATTCAATGAATCCAAATATTACGTTGAAAAATGTGTATTGGCTACAGGTTCAAAGATACGAGGCATGCAATATTTTATTAATTTATTTTAATATACAGTATATGTCATTATGTTTTAAACTTTAATCCGTATCAACTCTCTGTTTTTTTGTTTTACGCTTATAATAGGATGAAGAGTCGTCTCTTGTCAGTGTCCAGCAATAGTCTGCAAACATTGTTGTGTTCCAATTACCCGGTACCTCTTTTCCACGATTGAAATATCTTGATGAAATCTTTCACCATGTTCGTCACTAACTGCTCCACAGTTTGCTGGGAAAAAGGCTAAATGTGAATCCAAAAAGTGGATTTTAAGTGACATGTTACATCCCATGATCTTGTAAGACTTGATGAGATTTTCCACCAATTCTTCATAGTTTCTCTCTCTTTTGTTTTAAGTTTATGAAGTATTTTACATTAAAATCACCTACCTTTCGCCCTCCAAATGTACACTTGTACAGCACAAACACCTTCTGAGACTAATGAACCAATACAAAGGGCAGAGAAACTGAGCGTAGTGAGTAATATACACGTCCGCCAGCCTGTAGGAACGTGTTGTGATGTGGGGAAATACTTAACTCGTGCAATTTTTGGAAAATACTTCGCTTTAGGAAATGTCTAAAAAACCGTTATCACTGTTATTCTCGAGCGTGAGAATGTCGACCAAAGTTTATCCGTGTGTGTAAGGACAATTCGTCACTGTTCGGTCGGAAAAACAAGCGGCGATTGTTTGGGGTAGAGGTAGGCGTGTCAGATGTCGCGGCCTCAAGTGCGGCGAGCGCAGGCATAGAGAACGACGCACACACGAACACACGCACGATACAAGCCGAGGCTTTGCAGGGCAAGGAGGCGGACGTGACGTCTGAACACAGGCCCGCACAACCGGAGCCAATCACAGCTCGCCAAAGCTATGACGCAAGAAGGTGTGTCTCAACACGCACCAATGAGAGTCCCAGACGTCAGAATAAGCAAGGATTCCGCCAATGAGGTTGCAGATGCTGCCTCTGTAGAATGGAAGCGTCGAGAACGATCTCGAAAGAGGGAAGCGAAACACATATAAGGATGCGAGATGAAGCCTCGTGAGGAATTTTTGAACACACGTGAGAGACTGCGCACGACGTCTCACGTCTGAGGGTGTTCTACACAATAGGCCAGCCTCGTCGGCTGGCCTTATACCCAACTGCAACTTGAAAGTTAATAATTCGAGGCACATAAAACAACGTTGGACGTCGGAAGTCATTGGAGCACCGTCTTACAAAGGAAGCCTAATTGAAGTAAACCAGCCTCGCATCGGGGATCGTCATGAATAAACGCGTCGGAGATTTAACCAAGAGCAATCAACATCTGTGCATCGGGGTCGAACTCACAATCAACTTCAGCGGCAGTCGTCAACATTGCAAATGGCAAACAGTTAAGATCGCTCACCAACACTGCAAAGTTCAACGCATGAAACTACAATGAATCAGCTCACAACCGCTTCAAGGGATCAGCTGCCCGTAGAAAGAAGCGGGGGAGGGCACCACTGCAGCGAGGTAGCAAGAGATCAGCCCACGCCAGCAGCAAGCCTAAGCTGCGACGCGGAACATCAGCAGTGAGCAATAACATCGGCTGTGAACGACGCGGAACATCAGCAGTGAGCAACAGCATCGTCAGTGAATGTCCATCAGTGAATCATTTATTATCAAAAGGGCGAGTGTTTTATAGTTGTGAGAGCTCTTTAGGTGGTGATAGAAGTTCAATTTCAGATGTAGATCAGCACACAGATAAGTGCTTTTCAAAGTTTCGCGAAGATTCATCTAATTTTATAGGCAATCGATTTCCTGTGTTTATTTAGTCGAGGATCGACTTCCCGTTGTATGGTTCGACACCGTGTCACAATTCCAGGTTAAATCGTGATGTGTTATTCTCGCAAATATTATGATTTGTGTTACTGTGGAGCTGGCTGTTTTGTGTATGAGTAAATCGTTGTCAGCGATGGAGTGTGTGTAACTCGAATTTTCGGTAAGCATCACCTTTGTGTCAGGTCGTGTTTAAATATTTGCGGCGGTAGAAACTTACGTACTTTTCATTGACGCCGTTGTGCCATTTCAAATCATTTCGTCCCCATGCCTTGTGTGTTTATCCACGTGTTTCCCAATAAATTCGTGTTAATCTTGCTAACTCTTTTATTCTCCAAGTCTGGTATGCAGGTGTACGCGAGCATAAAGGATAATACTATAACATGTTTGGGGGTTGAGACTCCCCCTGCGTGCGTGATTAGTAACCCCTTTTCACGCATCGCGACAGGGAAAATATCAACTGTCCTATGCAAGCGTACTGTCTGTATATTGGCTTGGAGAATTTTATTTAATCATTTTCAGTTGCTTAAAGAATTTTTTATATAAATTTTGTAACGTTCCCTCAAGAAAGAATTCAAATAACAGTCCAGTCGTTTTGCAAGGATTTGTCCGGCATAGTATTTCGCTTGCTCTTTGTAGTTTTATTCATTTAAATAACAAGCAGTGGAGCACAGCCGAGAGTTGTGGCTGTGAGTCTTTCCTTGAGGAACTGCCGTTCCGCAGTGTAATTGCCTACTATTGAGCTGGAGTCGTAAATGCATCGGAATGTAGGGCTCAGCTACAGTACCGCAGATCGCTTGGCTCCAAATTAGGCACCAGAAGTGCGCTTACTGAGGCATGTGAATTGGAGTAGTGCTGGGCCATTGAAACTTTCTTAACATGATGAAAGATTCAAGTATCAATGTTGAATTCTTGGCTCAAATTTGTCATGACAGTGAGTGTATCAGTTAAATGTCTCTTTATTGAATGATTTTATTTCTTGGACTTGCAAAACCATCACAGTCTTGTCAAATGCTGAAGTGAGTCATGATAACTAAAATTTTCATTCTTCAGGTGAAAATTCTAATTGTCCTGTGCAAGCGTACTGTCTGTATGTCAGCTTGGAAATTTTAAAGGAATTCATTTTCAGTTGTCCAAAAATTTCTGTTTCTTTTAATTCAGTCAAACAGTCGCTCGATAATTAAGCAGAATTTTCTGCAAGTACAAACACCCTGTGTCATTTCGTGGACATTCCAATTTTTGGAGTAAAATTCTAACGTAGAGCGGTGTCGTCGCCTGCACCGGGCGTGCTGTATACCGATGCCTACCGCCGATCGCGCTGTTGGAGGACGGAGTAATAAAATTTGAGATTCTGGGAGCTGCAGTTGAACCATTTTCTGAGCGCCTAATTTGAGGTGTACTTGACTGAGTGTAATCCATGTCCATTAATTTTCGAAATGCTATGAGGAATTGATATTTTCCGGAATCTTTGCTCATTCTTCTCGTGCCTCTGAGTTGATTCAAGTAACGTTATCTGAGTGAATATTGCATCAAAGGTCAATTTATAGCGGTGTCTTCTTGGAACATTTTATTTTTGGTGCATCCGAGAGCCAGCACAATTTAGTCACGCTAGTTTCTTGACAATGTGTCCGATAAAAATTTTTTTGAGTGCTGAATTTTTGGTTGAATTTTCTATGATCTGTACCATTATTAGGTTTAACTTAATTCAGGTGTGCAGCGATGGCTCTGGAAACTAACGCCGTAATTTTAGCAGACAACGCCTTATCTCAAATGAATCTTTGAAACAAGTTTACATTTTCTGGGCTTTGAGACATTTAGTAATTAATCCAGTTGGAATTTTCATTTTTAATGATACCTTACTCAAAATAATTTGCAGAATTTTTTTAGCCTCGTGTGCGTCAAGCTTCTCCAATCAGCTTTAGCAACATAATTCATATTTTCCTTCGTTGATATTTGAGTGCTTCCATTATTTAAATTGATATCTGCTGAGAAGCAGTAATGGGAATTTTTTTGAAGCAATTTCCCTGCTACCAGAGGGGCGGTAAATTTGTGTTGCAAATTGTTGAGGGAATCGAATGACGGCACTTAAAAACAAAGATTTAAATGTGGTTCTGAGAGTAAGTTGTAAGTTCAACGATGCTGCACATTCAGTTCGTAGGCTAATTTTATTTGCTTTGATATAAATGACGCCTCTGCTCGTGTGTTAAGTGAAGTAAAATTCGTCATTCTTTTCTATTCACAAGATCATTGAGATAAGCTCCAGTACATCAGAGTGAGAATTTAAGTAATTGCTTCAATAATAAGACACTAAAATCATTAAATATTTTGGGTAAATTTTCCCATGTGCCAAGTATACAATCCAGTTCGACCCTGACATGAGTCAATCTATACCTTTATATCAAATTCACTGAGCATAAAAATTTTGCTTCCTTGACTTTTATAAATTCATGATGTTTAAAAATTTCCTTTTGATGTGAATTCGACGGTAGAGCGTGGTCATTTAAGATTATTCAATCCTAGCTGCCTTCAGGTGGGAAGGAATTTTATTATATTAAGTGTCTGTAGATTTTAAGGGAACACGTGGATTAAATGCAATTTTTTTTGTAGTCTAAATGGTTAAATGTCGCCGATAAAATAATTTTTCTCTATCAGTTTGAGCGAGTATTGAATTTTGAGCTCGCATTTTTGTTTAAATCGTTGATTGCCCAGAATAGGAACTTTCAAGTTGATGCTCACCATGATGAATTGAAACTTTTAATAATTTTGTTAACACTGGAATATACCACCCAATTGGAGTTTGTTCCTAAGGAGTTAATGAAAATTAAAGAGGAGATTTGCTGTATCAAGGAGGATTTTTGCTGTATCAAAGTGAGAATTTCATGAAGTCAGCTACAATACTCGATATATAAATTTCGTGTTTGAAGTTGCAAGCGTAATGCATTTAATATTTTTATAAACTCTTAAATGATGCTGTCCTTTCTCGTCGGTAATTCAAACTGAATTATTGTGTGACACTGAGAGTGTGTTCTTGCTTAGGCAAAGTTAACGAGTTAGCTTCACGGAAACATGAGCGTTTCACATTGTCGGAAATGTACAATATTCCATATGGAGACTTTATTTTCTGTTAGATGGATTTAATACAGCGTGAGAATTGAAATGAAAAGCATTGCAGTGAATACATGGAATTTATCTTAACGATTCGGATCAGCGTGACAGTCTGCGGTGCAGCGAAGCTATGTATTTTTATTGCTGTACCAAGCCGAGGCAGTAAAATAATTCTCTTGTGCGTGAAGTTAGGTGTGGTATTACGTGAGGTTATAATGTAGGATTTGAAAGTAGGAAATGTCTGAGAGAGTATGATCAGTAACATTGATTTATAAATGTGTCGTATCAAAAATGACGAGTTATTTGAGTCAAACTGGTGAAGGTGTAAGCGCCGTTGTGTGGGAATTTCTTGATCACTCTTTCCCCATAATGTTGTTGACGCTGACACTGGTCATTCTCAAACATCATTGGTATACGTCATTAATTTCATTTTTGTTCATTGTCATGTAGGCATGATAATCATTAGGGTGATAATTCCCTTAATGCGTTGTTTGACGACGTTAGTGAAACTTTGAAACCGAAAGAATATATACAAATCGTATGTACGAACGATGTCGTCGAGCAACGTGGAATCATTTAAATGTGCTGCTCTGAATCTGGGGCTGAGAATCGGATATTTTATTTCTGCATTTCTTTGTATGTCGGTATTGTTAGAATGTCGGATCGCTAGAAAAGCCTTCGCGGCCGAGTATAACGTAAAGTCCGATGATCTGGCAATACCCAATTTATGTGTAATTTTTCTCTTGTATGTCGGTGTTGTCATTAATGTCGGATCGCTAGAAAAGCCTTCGCGGCCGAGTATAACGTACAGTCCGATGATCTGGCAATACCCAATTTATGTGTAATTTTTCTCTTGTGTGTCGGTGTTGTCATAATGTCTGATCGTTAGAAAAGCCTTCGCGGCAGAGTATAACGTAAAGTTAGACGCCTTGACAATACCCAATGTATATGTGTTTTTTTTTCATTGATGCGTATTCAGGATTTCGGCCTACCAGGCAATTCTCCTGCTAGTTCGTACGTCATGAGCAAGAATGTTTTATTTTCTTCGGAATATTTAGGTGATTCAACTGATTAGTAACACCGTCGAACGAATTTCGGCTTTGGCTAGAGTTGGTTGAGGATACCGAAAGTAAATATTTATGTATGTATGTAGGAATTCTTCGCGTAGCTCACGTCCGCCTCACTCAAGGCAGATTTGAAGGAAACCGAGGAAACATTTCTTACGGAATGCGCTGTCTCTCGATTACCAAGTAACCATGTTAGACAATCAAACGCGTATTTTCGGAAGGAGATCATTAACCATTAACGCGAACCTCGGGGGTTTTACGTTATGCTAGTCGACAAGCTGACTGAGAACAAAACCTGAAGGTCTTCGTAAGTAAATGTGCTTTTTTTTTGTTTACAATGAAAGAGCTTATGAGCTCCAACGTGGGAGTCCAACGCGTATCGACGCAGTAATCTACAGTATTTGTCCGCGAATTGACGCAACGAGGATCTACGGAATTTCCACGAGTTCACGTGACGCCAAGGATGAATTTTTATGGAAAAGCTTCAGTAACTTCGATTCTCAGCAGGGGGCCCCTCCCCAGGATCAGTAGCGAGCCAGGATCGGTAGTAAGCCGAGGATCAGTAGCAAGCCGAGGAGCAGCAAGTCACAGGAACAACAACAACAAGCTGAAGCTAGGCGCGCAGGAGGAGCAACAGCAAGTTTTTTGTTGCAAGGAAAACGTCTACTTTTGAACCACAGGAGGAAATAATAATTATGATGAAGAAAAGAGTTGAGGTTGGAAATTGCCTCCATTGAGATTGTGTTTTGGGTGGATTGCAACCGAGAAAGCTGAAAGGATGTCTCTGCTTGTAAGAAATTCGCCGATTTCTCGATCTCTAATTTATATGTTTATCTATGTCGATGAATTTGCCGAGAGCAATCCGAGAATAATATGTCGTGTGTGTTTTATTTGATGCGTGTAAGTTGTCGGATATGTGCGGTATCTTTACTGTGTTCTTTGCTATTTGCGTACTACAATAATGTGTGTAAGAGATGCGTTTCAATTATTTAGTGTGTCAGGTATCAATGAATTTTTCATAAATGTGTCAACATTGGCGTGTTACAAGAAGGTAAATGATGAGGTGATATGTAAGGATATTTTCATGTCGGGAAAAGCGAAGGGATTGAAAAATGGGGGCGAATATTTTCTAAATTTTTAACGTAAAGGGTACGTCACGGTTATAATTTAAATTAACGGATGAAAATTTGCACCAACTTTGCAAGTTGGCACAAATTTTTCTGGGGCGATGCGGGTATTGTGGGGAAATACTTAACTCGTGCAATTTTTGGAAAATACTTCGCTTTAGGAAATGTCTAAAAAACCGTTATCACTGTTATTCTCGAGCGTGAGAATGTCGACCAAAGTTTATCCGTGTGTGTAAGGACAATTCGTCACTGTTCGGTCGGAAAAACAAGCGGCGATTGTTTGGGGTAGAGGTAGGCGTGTCAGATGTCGCGGCCTCAAGTGCGGCGAGCGCAGGCATAGAGAACGACGCACACACGAACACACGCACGATACAAGCCGAGGCTTTGCAGGGCAAGGAGGCGGACGTGACGTCTGAACACAGGCCCGCACAACCGGAGCCAATCACAGCTCGCCAAAGCTATGACGCAAGAAGGTGTGTCTCAACACGCACCAATGAGAGTCCCAGACGTCAGAATAAGCAAGGATTCCGCCAATGAGGTTGCAGATGCTGCCTCTGTAGAATGGAAGCGTCGAGAACGATCTCGAAAGAGGGAAGCGAAACACATATAAGGATGCGAGATGAAGCCTCGTGAGGAATTTTTGAACACACGTGAGAGACTGCGCACGACGTCTCACGTCTGAGGGTGTTCTACACAATAGGCCAGCCTCGTCGGCTGGCCTTATACCCAACTGCAACTTGAAAGTTAATAATTCGAGGCACATAAAACAACGTTGGACGTCGGAAGTCATTGGAGCACCGTCTTACAAAGGAAGCCTAATTGAAGTAAACCAGCCTCGCATCGGGGATCGTCATGAATAAACGCGTCGGAGATTTAACCAAGAGCAATCAACATCTGTGCATCGGGGTCGAACTCACAATCAACTTCAGCGGCAGTCGTCAACATTGCAAATGGCAAACAGTTAAGATCGCTCACCAACACTGCAAAGTTCAACGCATGAAACTACAATGAATCAGCTCACAACCGCTTCAAGGGATCAGCTGCCCGTAGAAAGAAGCGGGGGAGGGCACCACTGCAGCGAGGTAGCAAGAGATCAGCCCACGCCAGCAGCAAGCCTAAGCTGCGACGCGGAACATCAGCAGTGAGCAATAACATCGGCTGTGAACGACGCGGAACATCAGCAGTGAGCAACAGCATCGTCAGTGAATGTCCATCAGTGAATCATTTATTATCAAAAGGGCGAGTGTTTTATAGTTGTGAGAGCTCTTTAGGTGGTGATAGAAGTTCAATTTCAGATGTAGATCAGCACACAGATAAGTGCTTTTCAAAGTTTCGCGAAGATTCATCTAATTTTATAGGCAATCGATTTCCTGTGTTTATTTAGTCGAGGATCGACTTCCCGTTGTATGGTTCGACACCGTGTCACAATTCCAGGTTAAATCGTGATGTGTTATTCTCGCAAATATTATGATTTGTGTTACTGTGGAGCTGGCTGTTTTGTGTATGAGTAAATCGTTGTCAGCGATGGAGTGTGTGTAACTCGAATTTTCGGTAAGCATCACCTTTGTGTCAGGTCGTGTTTAAATATTTGCGGCGGTAGAAACTTACGTACTTTTCATTGACGCCGTTGTGCCATTTCAAATCATTTCGTCCCCATGCCTTGTGTGTTTATCCACGTGTTTCCCAATAAATTCGTGTTAATCTTGCTAACTCTTTTATTCTCCAAGTCTGGTATGCAGGTGTACGCGAGCATAAAGGATAATACTATAACATGTTTGGGGGTTGAGACTCCCCCTGCGTGCGTGATTAGTAACCCCTTTTCACGCATCGCGACAGTGACATGAAGGCGTATCACGAAAAGTATAGCTACCAAACAATTTAAACCATGATAACCGTTTTCAATATAATTTCAGGTTACCAGCAACCTAAAATTATATGGAAAACGCTACTTTGGTCTCCGAAGCATTTTGGTTGTTGACCAGTGTTATACTACGTTCAGTTGCAATATTGTTCACCCGAATACAATGTATTTAAATGGAAATGGTATTTCCATCCTTGGTTCATTAGCAGTATGGCACCTGAAAGTGCACTTTGGTTCGCACGCACATCGACTAGTGCGTGCGTGGTTAGTACCAGTACTTCTTTACGTATGCCTCATCCAAAGCTGCTTGACCACAACCCTCATCACAAAACTGCGTGTGCTATGACCAGAGTTGCATCATTTGATTTTTTTTGTCAAAATGTAGATATTTTTAACCAAGCTGTCATCCAAAATTTTGACTTAAATTTAAAATTGTTGCGATACGGGATGAGGGCGGGTTTAGGACCCTCTTCCCATACGCTGAGGGACTCTCAACCCCCGTACACATTTTATAGTATTATCCATCATGCTTGCGTACACCTGCATACCAGACATGGAGAATAAAAGAATTAGCCAGATTTACATGAATTTATTAAATACACAAGGCATTGGAACGAAATGATTTGAAAGGGCACAACTGCATTAATGAAAGTATGCACATTTCTACCGCCATAAAACTTTAAACACGACATGGTATAAATGTGATGCTTACAGATAATTCAAGTTACCAATACTCCTTCGTTGACAACAAATTACGCATCCACAAAATCGCGGGCTCCACAGCAACACAAGCATAATATTTACGAGAATGACACATCACGATTTAACCTGTAATTGTGACAAGGTGTCGAATCATATGAAGCGTCGCACCATTCACAACGTGAATTCGATCCTCGACTAAATAAACACAGGAAACCGATTGCCTATGATTTATATGATTTTGCGGAACACTTTGAAAAGCACTTTTCTGGGTGCTGTTCTACATCTGAAATTGAACTTTTATCACCACCTAACAGAGCTCTCACACCATAAAACACTCGCTCCTTTGATAATAAGTGGTTCACTGAAAGACATTCACTGCCGATGTGCTGTCGCTCACTGCTGATTTTCTTCGTCATTGCTGAGAATATCTGCTGTTCTGGACTGATCTCTCGCTGACGCGCTGCCGCTGTGCCTTCCCCGCTCCAGCTTCATGCTGCCGGCTTCACAACTCGTGTTCGCAGCCACTCTGGTGCCTGGCTTTCTTAACACGTTAGTTGCGATGGGTTTAACTGAAGTTCAATATTCAACTTAAGGAAACCATCCCACTTGTTCAACTGTTTAGTCCGATTCGTTTGAAAGTTGGCCAGTATATGTATTTTGTAAAAGTAAACCTTTTTTACTCGTGTCATTTTTTCGATTTAGGCCTTACTTTTTTTTTTGACGAAAAATTTGTTTTTGGTATATTTTCATTGAAATTTCAGATTGGAACTCCTCCTTCAGTTTTGATGCTAGAACAAAAACAAAGACAGTTTTAGAACCCTTGGAACATTTCTAACAAACACTCGTTCAGTTTTTTCAAATTCAAATTTTTTCTATTTTTTCAAAAATTTTTAAAATTTCAAAAATCAGCAACAATTTTTTGGGTTTAGAGCTATATATTTTTTCAAAGAATTTGAATTTGAAAAAAGCCGAACGAGCGTTTGTTAGAAATGTTTCAAGGATTCTAAAACTGTCTTTGGATTTGTTCTAGCATCAAAACTCGAGAACTAGTCCCAGGATGAATGTTGAAAATTCAAAGTGTTGGGTAAAAGCAAAAAATAAAATTTTGTGTTGAAGTGTAATATAATGAACAATTGATGTAATTGAATGCAGTTTTAATTTTTATTTCGATACTTTCCATACATAACTTCATATTCAAACTGGGAATTGTGATTTCATAAAAAAAAAATTATAAAAATTTTTACTCATCAAAAAAATAATTTTTTTCTTTTTTCAGTCTGATTCTTATGAAATTTGACTATGATATGTAACCTTTGAAAAGAAACACAATTGATTCCATTCATTTTTTTGATTCAGGCCTTAGATTTTGCAAAAATTCGACATATTGGTTTTTAAGTATTGATATTTCACTAATATTGATATTTCAAAATGGGACTCCTTCAGTTTTGATGCTAGAACAAAAAAAATGCAGTTTTAGAATCTCTGGAACATTTCTAACACACTCACGTTCGGCTTTTTTTCCATTTCCCATTTGTTCTCTTTTTATATGGGGTCAAAATCGGGGAAAAATGGAAAATTTTGGGTGCTTTTCATTTATATTGATATTTCAAAATGTAACTCCTTCAGTTTTGATGCTAGAACAAAAGCAAAGACAGTTTTAGAATCCTTGGAACATTTCTAACAAACTCACATTAAGCTTTTTTTCCATTTCCTATTTGTTCTCTTTTTATGTGGGGTCAAAATCGGAAAAATTGAAAAAGTTTGGTCGCCTTACCCCCCCCCGGGGGGGGGAAATTATTGTCCGTAGCGCCATAAAATTTTAGGAACGAATAGTCTACCACCTAATGGTCCTTTCACAACAAAAACATGCAAAATGACCATGGAATCGACAGAATCTGGCAAGGGCCTGGGATGGTATCCTTAAATTTAAAGTCAAAAGTGATAAGCAAATTTGTAAATATCAAACATTAACTGGGCCTGTTAAATACCAGTAGTTTAGAAGGGTAGTTAGAATTTTTCCAAACGACCCATCGATGGGTCGTTTCGCAGCAGGAAAAACCTAACTACGACCCACCGGTGGGTCATACCGCAATGAATGTGTTAAGAGTTTCGTTGGCGAGCCACTTCACTGTAGTTTGTGCATTGATCTTCGCATTGTTGGTGGACGAACTTAACTGTTGATATTCGCAATGTTAGTAATTGCATGGCTCCAAATCTTGACGCTGAAGTTGCCCGTGAGAGCGGTCCCGATGCAGAGATGTCTGAATAATGCTCCGTCGCTGACGACATTTACGCTTGCCGATTACCGCTGCCTCGCTGCTGTGCTACGAATGACTCCTGACGCACGTCAGTACTTTGAAGTTTGTTGATACACTGGACGCCTCCTCTCGAAACTTCGATGGTTAACTTTCACTTTAGATGTTGGATTTTGGCTGCTCATGTCGAAAGTATGCCGGCGGCGCTCTTCACTTGCAGTCAACACCGGACTTGGTATAATGCCGGGTAATACCGGCGTCTGCCGGTATTCCGGCTGCAAAACCCCTCCTTGATTATGCGTCTCTCTCGTAGCGTCACCGAGCGGAAAATCCCTCTCGAGGCTTCATCCCAACCCCTTATAAGTATTTCCCATTCTTCCTTCGAGATTGATCTCGAACATTCCATTCTACAGAGGCCGTATCTGCATCCTGATTGGCGGGATCCTTGTTTGTTCTGACGTCTGGGACTCCAATTGGTGTGTGCTCAGACACACCTTCTTGCGTCATACCTTTTACGAGCGGTGATTCGCTCAGGTCGTGCGGGCCTCTGTTTCTCCGTCACGTCAGCCTCCTTGCTCTCCAAAGCATCGGCTTGTGAGCGCTTGAGTTGTGCGTGTGTATGTGTGTGCGTACACGATGCCTGCGCTCGCAGTGTGCTGGCCGCACTTGAGACCGTGAAATATGACACACCTCTAGCTTTTTCTTATGTCGAGCCAGCCTCTGCGATATTGTTCAAACAATCGCTGCTTGTTTATCCGACCGAACAGTGAAGAATTGTCCTTACACACACTGGTAAACTTTGGTGGTTTTGACTTTTCCTAAAGTGAAGTATTTTCCACAAAGAAAATTTTACGAGATTATTTCTTAATAATTCCCAAAAATCTTAATAATTCCCAAAAACATTTTATGAGAGTAGTATTTCGGGACAAAATTTTCTCAGTATATTGCGCATTTTTTAGATATGTTAAATTTGATAGTTGTAGAAAAGGTCATCATTCTATATGAATGGATGAAACTTTATACGAGAGATAAAAATATGCGCGTTTGTCACTTTTGTGCAGGTATTAAACGGGTTCAACACGAATGAAGGAACGGGACTACTAGTGGGAATTGATTCCTGTGGTCTTTGCGTTGCCCCGTCAAGTGGAGTTACCGTAGCAGGCAGTTTTCTTCAGGGGGTAAATTTGTGAACATTTTCTCTATCGTAATCTTACAGCAGGCTGTAAGCGTTTACTCGCCAACTTAGCTACCAAATAGGTTTTTCTTCAGCCCAAACATTTTTTTTGGTTTGTTTACTGCCGAGAGAACAGCATCTCGCGACATTGCACGACTGCCAAAAACTGTGTGCTTGAATTTTTGTTTGAATAGGTTTAAACTTATTTTTTGCTCGCAGAATCAGCATATGGACTAGCCAAGTCGATAGGTGAACTTTATTGTAGGCTGTATTGCCATGACAACGTAAAGTCTTTGGAAATCCAAGCACCGCACGAGATTTTGGGGAAACGTTATGATCGTGGTAGTCAACTCCTGCACTGTAACCTGACTTGGCGAGGATACGTGCGACCGCTAAAACAGTTTGGACTGCGTTTTGCTGTAATTTATGACGGTGTAGAAAAACTAACGATTTTCTTCTCGATTTTATGGCAAACTTCTTTTATATACAAGACTCCCTTAAAAATTAAAAAGAATTAAAGTAAAACGTCACTATAAATTAATTTACATGAAAAGCGCAACCATTCGGTGTACTGTACAATAAAGTTTTCTTCTTCTCGAATACACCGAAGAATAAGCAACCTCTGCAGCCTTTGCCATAGCCACAGATCATATACTTGAAGATCCTCAACTTATCACTAAATGAGTTTCAGCCCTGTCGACAATGACGTAGGTGCCAATTGGCCAATGACGGAGCCGATAAATTGTTACGTGACTCTTGTTTGAAAATCTTAAGTCGTTAGTCGGCTGTGAGCCTGTGACAGAGGTGCATCGAAAATTGCAGCAGGAATGGCTCCTTACGTACGCATAAAAAATGCTCATTGGAAAATTGTGCTACTTATTTATAGCAGGTTTTTTTATCACTCAAACATCTTAAGTTATTCATTATCGTATTGTTTCGACTGATATTAGAATCTGGTGTTTAATGGTTGAAAGGTTTGAAATGGTGATGAACTCCTTCCGAAAAACTTAATATACGGCACCGACCTTTTATCAGATTTAGAACCTGAGTCTAATTTAAATGCACCTTAGTTTTTAAATATAAATTGTATATACGTTCATGAATGCACATTCACGTTTATGTATAGTGAAGGATAATATATAAAAAAGTTTTATCAATATAATCGAAATGTACTGCTTTGGCTTTCACTATCCTTTACGCCAAGAAATGTTTCATAACTTTTGAATAAAAACTTGAGTTCCAATCCGAACGAGTATCATAGTAAAGCCTGGAGACGCAGCCAATTGAAAGCCTTGGCACCAATGACGTCAGCTGCCAGTCATGGCTGCTAGGAGCTGATTGGTTGGCGTGCGTGAGTACGTTTGTGTAGACCGGGCTTGCGGTCCACCGTAGTTTTGAACTTCTTCTTATGTAAGTGTTCTGTGCCATAGCTTCAGCGTTGTCGCCTACCAGCATTCCACCGCACTTGACCTCCCGTTCATCGCTTCAATTTTGATAAGCCGACGTAAGATCTACTTTCTCCTAAGTGTGGCCGGTGTCGTGGCCACTGTCTTCAGCTCGTTATCTCTCCTATGTACATCGAGAGGGCCCTGACGGTGCCATGATCGGCTAGACGTCTCCGCTGACCTTCTGCCTCCCTGCGCTTCGCTTCTGCTTCGCCACTCGAGTTCGGCTGCTTAACTGATGTAAGTCACCGTAATGGTTAGCGCCACATTTTACGTTAGTGACGTCAGTTACAGTTCCAAAGGACCTGCTTTACTAACCTTAAATAAAATGGGAGATTAAATTTCTTGTAATATTGCCATAATTCAATTTAAGCCTTATTTTATATTAATACGGCAATTGTTAATCCAAATTTCTCTTTATAATATTATTAAATTTCTTGTTGTAAGTTAGATATCTGAAATTATTACTAAATGTATCTCTATATTTAATTACTATTAACGTAGGATTTAGCAGTTACCGAGACTTGAATTAGTTTCTTGCAGCTAATCCTAGCAAAGCAATTACTTGATAAATTACTAAAGCTGAACGCAGTAGCCCTGCATTATTTTCTGTAGGACTCTCGTTCACCCAATACCTAATTCTCACGTCGCTATTTCTTAAATTACTTACGCGGTCTTTTAAAATTTGCGGCGTGACTTAACTTTACATTGAATCAATATTTTAATTCATAATTTTTGAGCAGTCGTTATCGACTCTATTTTCTTGTAACTAAATATTTGTTCTCCCGTGACAGTGATCGTGTTACGGTGCTGGAGGGGCGCTATGGGCGTGCTGGTGTCCCAGCTCTCCCGTCCTCCAGCCCATTCGCGCAAAGGAAAATCGGCCATTTATTTATTTAATGAAATAAATTAACCTAAACTTTTGACTATTTCCAATCCCTGCGTCAGTGCCACGTTTCGTTTTTGTCAGACGGTAACAAGGTCACCTCATAAGTATTTTTTATAATCTCATGTTTCTTCGGGCTATTTTATCCTACTTCAGCTTCATCAAATGCAAAGGTTTTTATTTGAGGTCATTACTATTACATCAGCTGTTGTTGCATCAGTGCTTTCAGTGGTACGCTACTTATTTTTCGTGCTCATTGTTTTAGTCTTCATGTCAAATATCTATTTTATATTAGTCATCATTTGTATAATGGGACGTTTAAAATTATTTTCCATAGATTCAATCGTAAATTTTTTTTGTTTCAGTTTATTTCCAGCTTTCAAATTGTTTAAGATAATCGTATTTTTCAGGTAATAACATCAACAGTTCGTAAAAAGAAAGATCCGTTGTCATGATCTTCATCATTATTTCAACTCAATATTTCATCAGCGAGTTCATTAACGTATGAGCGTTGACCAACTGTTTCGTTATTCTATTATTAAAAATAACCTTTAATAAAGTAAATTAAATAAAGGCGGCTTGCAATCACGGAACGTAACAACATGAGAAAAGATACTTAGCTTCTGAGTGATGTTCAGCGATGACGTTAAAAAACATGGTCTCAACTTTACTTAAGGTTTATAAATTGACAGTAACCCTAGTTCTCACTGGTACAGAAATACTTCAATTTGCGGCATAAATTTTAGCTCACGACTCTAATGCTCTATAACTAAAAAGTCTTTATACGTCTCTGACTGTCCTAGGGCTCTTAGCATCCGAGACTGTAACTTGGATTACTTGGAACGTAACCGGGTTCGCTGCAAGTTGACAGTTTTTAAACTCAATTAGAATTCTGATGCTGATGTTCGCATCAAAGGCTTTTCTCTAGATGTTCACTATGATATTAAAAATTGCGAGAATAAATAAAATGTCACTGGCGTAACAAAAGAAGAACTTTGCGAAGAAGGAGCAAATGTCGTGTTTTTAGCTCTTTGAAGAGCAGCGCTAGACGTGATTAAGCCTCGAGGAGAACGCAAGTATATACTTGTAGCTTCTCGCACACAATGAAGTTTTGATGCCTGTGACAACCTTACTTTCTGGGGTTTGGTGCTACCTAATGAAAAGACGATTCCTTATCCGAAGCAGCGAATACGTTAGAATCTTTCAATTTCTCATCGTTCTCAGGTATATTTAGACAGGGATGACGTCATTCTAACAATCTTCATTCATAAGACTGATGTCTACAACGATTCGTTGAGAACCATCATTTTTAGGTACCGCTAGCAGCGAAGGGCTTCAAGCAGAGAAGCTAGTTTCAATAACTCCTCGTCTACGAATCATTTCATTATGATTTTCAATCACCGAAACTACTCTGTCGTGTGAGGGACACGTTACTGAGGAGGCCTTTGATGGACTGTGTCGCTGGACATACAGCATATGACACACGTTTAGGGCCAGGCCAGTCTCGTCACCTACGAAACAGTTTGGGTAAGTTATGTTTGATTAAACTGAGTAACAGTCAGGAATAATATAACAAAAAATAATCAAATACAAGCTCTGATTCAATCGGATGATTCTAGTGAACCGAAAACTTCTGGGAATTCCGAGAAATTAGCGTAACTAGCTTTAACTGAATAATTACAGTTCGGCATACCTGTGATGTTTTTCAAAGATAGTGGGAGGTCTGGGTGTGTTTAATTAAATAAAATTGTTGTTTAAATCTTGCACCTCAACCCCGATGTCTAGAAATGGTAATCTACATAAGCATTTCTGACGGATGTATAATGTGGTATAATAATAATAATGAAGGCATCTACGGATGCTTTATTTCCAATCAAGCCTGATACATATCACCTTGTACATGGGATTTTCAAATGCCTTATAACTAACGTCAGGACGCCATGACGCTTTCCCCCGGTCAAGACCGGTACCCATTTCAGACACCTGGGTAGAGTGGGGTATTGTGCTTGGAATTTTTCTCTTATACCCAACAGAGAAAATGGCCACTGCCAGCGCCGAGATTCGATCCCGGGTCTCCCGCACGGCGGCAGAACCCCCTAGCCACATGCCTATGGTATAGAGTGAGAAAATTTTCCCATCGCTTCACTGACCTGTAGAATATTTCGCAACAGGCATTTAAGGGAATCGTTAGCTAACAAAGTCACATTCTTTTCCATTTGCGTTGAATTATGCTTTAAATCCAGTTTTGGTGTTTATGAATACGAAAACTGCTACGCCCCCAGTAACCAACTAGAAATTTTATTTTATTTTCAGTTAAATTTAAGAAAATTTCCGGCCAAGGGTAGGGATAATTTTTTTACCATGTGGGTGACCAGTACATCTGTTTTGGAGTTACTTTGTAGCTCACCAATGGAGCTTGTGATATTGGTTGTTATCCATCACCTAAGGTTGTATTCGTAGAACGATCTTAGAATTAAAATTTGGCCCAAGTACAAAGATTTGTGCATGTTATTTAACTGATTTATCGATGCACAAAGACTGAGTTGAAAGGCATTTTTATCAGAATATTTTGGTTAATATCAATGATCGTCAAAATCATCAAAAGTTTTTTGCTTAGGTGTGAAATTCTTTTTTGCAAAGGAATGAAAATAGTCTTCAGTGAACGTTTCTCGAAATGTGTTCCATATTCATCACGATATTGATAACGTTCCAGCCATTTTGTCTCTTAATTGACAGTATAATCAAGGTCAACAGCATGAAGCCTCCAAAAAATTTGTTTTCAACACTGGAATACAAAAATTCAGTAACCATGTAATTTTCAACACAACATAGTGAATAAGAATTTATAACAAAATCAACAGAGACAGTTGCAATAACTATAAATCACCAAGAAATTTAAATTGTTTTTCTTTGAAATTAGTGGCTTATTCCACCGTTATACACTCTAAATTTTTTCCTTTATTTACAAACATAATTTGCTATGGAAAGAGAAATTAACTATGAATCACACTCCGTCTGTCACCCAAAGCTAATGCAATTTTTAACTGTGGCAACGATGTTCGAGTTGCGATTTGTAAATCTGTTCACAACTTTCAACCCAAGTGTTTTTCATATAATTTTTCAGGTGTGTTCACATATTTTTCCATACCTACTTTCACGATGATTTCAAGGTGGAGCGACATACAATGAGCGAATAAGTAAATCTGGTTTGAAATATACTTAGGAAATCCAAATTTACTGTCCTAATAAGAAAAGTAAAATAAATGAGGTGAGAAAAATTTAGAATTATCCAAAAACTCTACCCATCATTAAATCTTAATATTATATTTTCTATCAACGGTACACAGCAAAAAACGACCGTTCGCTATAATGAACAATTAAACAACTGATTTTCAGAAAAATCGATGGTGCCAACTATTCTGAATAATCTGAAAGAAGGCAGAAGCAAAACACAATATTTCCAATAAAGATCATCCAGAAAATGCAAAACGCCGGCGTTTTAAATATCTCAACATAAAGATCTACAATTGGTGAACTTGCATAGATGTAATGATAACATGTCAACAGTTGAATAAAATATTTAGAAGAAACTTAAAAATATATTCCCTCGGTCAACACTACTTACTTGTAAAAGAGTGCCTAATAATTATGTACCGTCAGGTGATATTGGACATCAAAACTAGCACTATTTCCTTCATGAATGCGGGTAGAGTTATGCAACAAATATTATGAAAAGAGCACTCAAAGCTGAGATAGCTGGGCTAGATACAGGAACGTGAAAAAATCTGTGGTGTGCGTAGAGCTCGCATTTCTCCTTACGTTGGAGGTTTCACAATTACTTTCTAGTTTCAAAAACATTTCTGACGTTAATTGATGAGTTTATCAACAACGGGAAATGGAAATGGTATTTAAAAGCAGCGGCTCGAGTGTTGATGTAAATATAATGGGTTGGAACTAAACAAGGAGTGAAAGTTAATAGCTTAGCTATTATACGCTAACTTTTGTATAAAACGATGCATGTAAAGCGTATCACCTAAACAACTCTCCAGTGGTGGGCGTTCGGATCCTAAGTTTGAACTTCCGATCTTCCGATCACGATCGATCATCCACATCGAGATCGGACTTAAAGATCGGAACCTTCCGTTGAAAAAAATCGCAAGTGCGAGGATCGCTTTTGCAAAATGTAAGCCCGATCCCTATCCCGGCCGTAAAGGAAAAACATGAAAACCAAACGAAGACGACCAATTCGTCTCGCGTAGATGTCGTTTCTTCTAGAACGCAGTTTCAAAAAAAAGTTACTGTTTTTGAAGCTGTGCACCAGTCCGTCTACTGGTCTGGAAGTGTCAATACACGTGTGCGACCTCTCGAGTTTTAGTACTCCATTATGACTTCTGCTTCAGCGTTTCTTAAATTTTCCCACAATTTTCAGTGATTTAATTTTATTGGACGTTTGAAGCCACTACCCTGAACTTCCCCTAATTTTTCAAATTTCACTGTTCACGTTTCTATTGCATTTAGAGGAACGAAACTGTATAAAGATATGTAAAATTATATTCTGATCACATTTGCACCTATAACATTTTTCAATTTTCGCAACAGAAAAAAGTTACTATGCAAACATATCAATTAGCTCAAAACCATACTCCTTCTACAATTTTCAACTTAGAAGCTTGATTTTGGTCTCATTCAACGCGGAAAGACTCCGGCACCTCGAAAATGAAGCGTCTTTTAAACTTTGCATTAGAAAAAATTAATGATTTTTCGTTCGTAGAATTTCTTAATATTCCTTATTTTCCAAATTTTAAGGTTTACGCATTTTTATTGCAACTGAGTAAACGAAAATGCATGAAGATATATAAAATTGAATTCTAAACCTATTTGCACCTATAAAATTTTTCGATTTTTGCAATAGAAAAAAGTTTTTGGGCAAGCATAGAAAACTATATTAATTAGCTCAAAACGCTACCCCTTCTACAATTTTTCAACTTAGAAACTTGATTTTGGTCTCATTCAACGCGGGAAGACAGTGGGAACAGCGTAGTGAAGCTATATTCTTTTTGAACTCTAAATTTGATTGCAAGATGAAAAATCTGTTTTTTGAATTTTTTTTTTAAATTCATAAAATTTTTTCAATTCTTAATTTTTAAAACTTCATTTTCGAGGTACCTGAGTCTTTCCGCGTCGAATGGGACCAAAATCAAGCTTCTAAGTTAAAAATTGAAGGTGTAGGGTTTGAGCTAATTGAAGGTGTAGGAGTTTAGGCTCAATAACTTTTTTTCTACTGCGAAAATCGAAAAATTTTCTTGGGGAAAATGAGTTCAGAATTCAATTTTGCATGTCTATATGTACTATCCTTCATCTAGAGGGAATAGAAATGTGAACAGCGAAATTTGGAAAATTAGGTAAACTAGGGAAAGTCCAGGGTAGTAGCTCCCCTAAGTAGTAAACAAAGTGATCATTTATTGAACGTAATTTGTGGCAATATTGTCTCTAATACGAATAATGTTAATGGATCGGCTGAACAATTATGAATTACTTTTATATTTTACAGGTTCAAATGAAAAGTGATATTTCGCTGTTTCACATTTCTGTTTTGCTGTTACATGGAGATAAAGAGTAGATATCCAGTGATTCTCATATAGCCAAAGCAAACATGGAAAGATTCTTGACTCTCATGACCAGAGTCAGCACTAGGGTCAGTAATGCGAGCGGCGATAGCCAGCGAACAGAGAGTGGACTGACATGAGCGGCATCCAAAACCAGACGAAGGACGGGGGATCGGAAGATCGGAAGTTCGGGATCGCTTTAATTTTTTTTTGGCGGCGGGATTCGAAGGTCGTATTCGGAATTCGCGATTGACCGGGATCGGACTAATATTTTGAGGATCGATGCACAGCACTACTCTCCCAGTTAATCACACATGTGTCCTGTTGAATGATTATTTGATGTATCATAGATTAATGGGAGAAAGAAATTTGAAATTAACTTCTCAATCATAGATAGCAGTGTTAACTAGTTCAAAGGAACTAGCAAGTCTCTATATCAGAAAGAATCTACTTATACTTTTCGATAATGAGATATGCGGAAATATTCACACGCAAGTCGAAACAAAACTGAAGCAGAATGCGAGTACAGAACAATGAGAGAAAAATATTTGAGCTGATGCACCAATTTCGCTTTGTTATTTATCATATATCAATTGTGTTGATATACAGTCTCATATTTTCTAATCGTATGTCGTTAAATATGGGGAGTCGTCAGAAAGTACAAATTTGTTTTATATTTGAATGAAGATTGAACTTTGTTTTAAAGTCCTATCATGATTGCAGGGGCATTTGAGAGACGAAAATTATGGAAAAAAGGGGTCAGAGGAAAACGGTTCGTTTTCAATAAAGTTGAGATATAAAATGAACACCAATGGCATTCATGAAATTTCTCAATATACGTAAATCTCAGCAGTTGGCGAAAATACTGCGATAAGCATGTCAATGATTGGATAAAAGATTGAGAAAGAGACTTATGACTGAATCCCTCTGGTTAAAAATATTTCAATGTGTTTGGTAACTGATACACATCGATGATGCATGTCGTTAAACTTTGACGGTTGCTGTTGTTATAATTGAAATTAAAAATAAGAGGAAATAACATTTTCTACACGTTCTTGCAACTGAAACGACGACTGCTAGGAAATTTCGAAAATTTACTTTTTATGCCTACATTTTTAACAAGAAGTTATCAGCTAGCTCGAAGGTTACTTCTAGCACTCAATAAATTCAAGAAATTTCCTACCTAAACAATGCTATTATAACATACGCCCAAGCATCAGAACGAGAAAGAAATTGTCATAAGAGGCTAACAAAAACCTCACGCTTTACGAAAAAACATTTAAACAAATATTTACGCTGCTGAGCCGGCATCTCAAAGCTATAGTTTCTATACACCTATTGGATGGACTGGCACTCTAATATCATCTGCAATCAGTTAAATAATTATCAGTGGGAGAAGTATGCGTAAATATTCTGAAATTGAATGTTAATTTCAATTGAATTTAAAATCACTGATCTCCGTTAGTCGCGACAGTGATCGCGAATAAAGAAATTTGAAATGGAGTGAGTTCCAAAAGCGTCCGAGATCGAGAAAATTTGAAGTTCAAGTCGAAGGCTCAGTACAACCTTTACACACAGTTAAAATTCACTTCCTACTCGTGATATATTTAAAGACAACGAAATTGGAGCTGGACAATAACAATAGAAAGAAAGGATGTGCTACGTAGTAAGCTGGTAGCTATTGTTGATAGAAAAATAAGGCATTTAGAGTGAAAATAAAAGTCAGTAGTTGTGCAAATTTGCCAAAACTGCGTTACGGGTGCTCACAATACGTGCCGGCGTACAAGAGATTACATCTTATTCGGATCATTTCAGAACTTACTATATTCCGTCAGTGCTTTTTCAGTATATACTGCAGCATACATTTATTAATGAGACGCAAAATGACGTGCTTTTTTAGTCATGATTTCTGTCGTTATATGAGGAATTTTTAGATTTCACGGAAGTATGTCCCAATTAGAGCACATGATACTAATACAGATTTTTGTCTGATGGTAAATGAACGGTAATTAACTAAAATATTATTCCACTGTTAAGGCTTCTGGTTTGCGATATTGGGTTAAAGGAATTGTACAGGGTGGCCAATAAGGAAGGTCTATAAGTAAAAATGAGCCAGGTTTCCAAAATTCTGAGGTAAAATTCATCCGTAGCTCTGCAAAGCGAGGAGAAATTAGAACTTCAAAAAGGTGGTTTGAACTATGGCAATGATCTCCGATAACCGACTGGGAGGGAGATGAGTATGGCCAGCTGGTTCTATGGGAGACACCAGAGTGTTGGCTGTGACAAATTACCAGAGTGTGGTACTTCCGACATAGGACTGCAGGCAGCAATCACATTTATATAAGTAGACTCAACCATTTCTCAGGCACTCTTCCAAACCCTCTTTCCTATTATTTGTTTATTAATTTTAAAACTATTTCTATTAAACGGTAGCACGTCAGTGAATGTAAAATCAGTGTGTAGAAGGGAGAAAAGCTTCTTTCTCATCATCTCGTTTAGATAGCCCAATAAAGAGAGCTCAACGAACACTTTCTGCTTTGGTGCGGTCAGAATAATTGTAGAAGGAGAGGAAAGTTTTTTATCTAAAAACAATTCAACAAGATTGTTGACAAAGGATATAGGGTATTTATTTTGCGAAAGTAACTTTGTGGTATATTCAACTTCGTCATGCAATATTTTGAAAGAACTTGAGCTACAATATGCTCTATGCAGTAGAGTGGTTGCAGTGGTTTCAATTTAACCCTCGTAAATATACCTAAAGAAGGGAGCTTCTCCAGATAAGCCCGCCACTAATGTAACACATAAGTTCACTCACTTGTAACTTTCGAAATAATGCACCTATCGACTACAAATTACTCTCAAACGAAAGATCAAAATATTCTTTCGTTAAAAAAAAGGAATTCACTTTTCGTGAAAGGAATTCACTAAAAGGGATTTTCTTAAAAGGAATTCACTTCTCGTAAAAGGAATTCACATTTACGAAAATCGAACAGAATTTTTAAGCCAGGTATGAACTTAATTTAGAATAACGAGTAATGCTAGCTGATACTATAAGTCTAATCGGGACATTCTGTTTATAGACTTTAGGTAGACCATACATGATACCCAAATGAGAACCACTAGAACGAAAGGATTTTTAGAGCTCTTCGATTATAATTAATATTCAACAATCTTAGCATTTCTTTAGACGAAAATTAATTTAATTTTCGAGCCTAAGCAACAATATTTTAACATCTTAAGTCGCTTCATGAAATTTTTCTTAGTCCGATAGGATACGTTCTTACTTGGTAACATAATCTTGTTTGGCTAATAACACGACAACATTTACTTTGTCATGACTTGTAATATAAATTTAATTATCGGAAGACAGTCGCTTCCAAACTGAAAAATCTTTCTGCTCAAACACTAAAAATGTATTATGATAGTGGTCAAACTTGTAGAAGAATTTGTGCGCAAGCATTCCCAGTTAGTTGTTAAAACTATCAAAGTCAATAGAAGAGGCGTTATCAATTTTGGGCAATCTGTAGTACAACTTCTCGAAGCACAAAAAATACCTATGGAATTTCAATTTGCTAATAGGAAGCCCAAATTCTAGTCCGAGACATAAAACACGTTTATCGTCATATGACAAAATTCTAATTGAAAAATTAAAATTAACGTTGCCTGGATCAATAGTACTAGGGTAATTCATCAAGTATCGAACAGAAACCACGTGTGTCTAGAAACAACCTTCATAAATCGGTAACTTTTGCTCTGAATAACTGTTGCGGGCCTCAAGATTATTCTTGAACAGTTGCTTTCTTGTTCTGTGATGTCGCTTTAAAGACAACGTAGATTGTTGGAATTTATTTATTGTTCTAAAAATCGAATTCTTTAATAACATAATTTCATCAATATCGAACATGAATCGAACAAGAATTTTGATCCGAACAGGATGGTTTGTCAATTAGTTCTCCTCGTATGGAACTTTTGTGAGAGTATTAGCACGCCTCGTATATTTTGTCCATTAATATGCCTCGTATGGTCTATCTATTTGTACACCTCTGATAGTTTATCTATTAGCACGCCTCGTATAGTTTGTCAATTATTACGCCTTGTATGGCTTTTCTATTTGTACACCTCTGATGGTTTGTCAATTAGTACTTTTCGTATGGAACTTTTGTTTTAGGACGTCCTATATTAAGAAACTTTTCAAAACCCAATATGGTGACATGTATCTCATGTGGCCACTTGGAAAATAAACGTTTTTCTTTCTTTTTTTTTTCTTTGGTGCACTGGATTTTCTTGGAAGTGCTCGCGGTGGCACAGCGGTTAAGGGATCGGACTTGTATGTAGGAGTCGCGGGTTCGTATCCCGGCGCTGGCGCTGCGATTTTCCCCGTTGGGTATAATGGAAAGCTCAAGCACAATACCCCACTCGACCCAGGTGTCGGAAATGGGTACCGGCTTTACGGGGGAACCGTCATGGTGTCCTATGTATAGTGTTAGTTATAAGACATTTGAAAAACCAATGCTTAAGATCATTTGTATCAGGCTTGATTGGAAATAAAGCATCCCAAAGATGCCGATGTTTGTTTTGTTTGTTTGTTTGAAATAACTGTCTCATTACTTATTTTCAGGAAGCATTTGAATGGAGAGTTATCAAAATTTGAAAATGATGTCGATGTTTCATTTGCAGTGCTTGTTGAACCATCATTGTGATCATCAACCTGTGTGACCTTTTTTGGAGTAGAGTGTAGAGCACTCGTCAATGAATTATTATTGATGCTTGCATCAGTTTTCTTGGCAAGGGATTGATCATCAGTAAATGTAGCCAGACGAATCATTGATGATCTTGAGGGCCTTGGAACACCAGCAGCTGATTGGTCGCCATCTTCAACTATTCAATGTTATTATCAAGCGTTAATACAACATTTTAAGGAAATGAAACAGGCGTTCAATAAATCGATTCAGTTGTTTAAAAGAATTAAGAATCGAAAAGCCTTGTTCGAGGCATAAATTCATGGTTTTTAAGGAATTTTGATTCGAACACCTTTGTTCAGTATTTAATACTGACATGAAATAGGAACTGAATGTCGAACATGGAATAATTATCATGTTTTTATCGGGAAAGAAAAAAATACAGCAACAGAACATCATTTGGCAACACTACTCTCTAGTTATGACGGGAGGTTGACTTTGGCACAACAACAGTTAAACCGTCGCAATTTTCCCGAGGTGCGTAAGATTTTTCAAGTGAAAAAATATGACCAATTTGTAAGGGTCGTACAGAAAATGTGTTCGTAACAGCTGGTAGCAGTTTGCAGCTCACAGAAATGAGTTCTTATCACTAAAATAGGAGTTTTAGATGTAAGATCACCGGCACTGTGCAAGTTTGGATGCTTACGAAATTTATTACGCGCATATTTTCAAAGTTGTTCGATGATCAGTTCAGTTCGATATTTGATGAATTACCCTACTCAGTGACGAAACACTCAGTTTGACGAGTCTGTTTTGTACTCTTCTGGTAATACCAAGATTTTGCACTTGTTTACGTCGTAACCATAATTTCATTCAAGCGAAATCTATAGCTGAGACATTGGATTTTTTCTAAGCCAGAAGATCTTCATGGATCGCCCCAGGGTCGCCAGGCCACGTTGTTAGTGCTTAATTTCTTTCCAAAGCAGTTTACGCTGCAGTGATCGCCAGAGTTCCGAATTTTCAAGTTGGCGCCGATATAGCTTAACTCGTAAAAACTTTGGAAGCACTTCATAGTGGTAGCAAACCCTCAGGAACTCCAAATCACATACTGTTTTGTCTTTTTTCTGCCAATTCGGTTCCAGAGGCCAAAATTCAGTAAGTTAGGATCTCCAAGCGATTGCGTATAACAGAATCAATGGGGCGATTTTTTGGAAATCTTATTCGTAATTTGAAAATAAGAACCACAGTAAAAGGAGACAGTGTTTTAATTGCAATCATTTCAGAATCTCTGATTTCCTCAGTGCTGTAAAACTAAGAAAAAAACGATTATCAACAAATTGCCAAAACTCGGAGAGACCTTTGTCATAATACGTACAACGAAAAAAGTTATGCCCAAATATTAAAAACTGAATTTTTAAACATTCGAAGCCACACGTGCACATGTACCAGAATTCTACTAAACAAGCACGCAATAACATCTACACGAAGAAACAGAACTACACACATGCACATTCGAACACCCTTCAATCTACACTGCTGAGGCAATATTTAGTTTCATTACATTTTGATCATCATTTAACCGAGGTCTATGGGAAAAATTGAGCAAGTATTCCAAAATTCTGAGGTCATTTTCATCCGAAGCTCGGTAAAGCGGGGAGAAATTTTAACTTTTAAATGAGTAGTTTGAACTATGGCAATGATCTCTGCTACTTAAAAATCTACTTGTATAAATGAGATTGCTGCCTGCCGACCTATGTTAGAAGTACAACACTCTGCAATTTGTTAGCCACAACCAACACTCTGGTGTCCCCATAGAACCGGCCGTCCATACTCATCTCCTTCCCTGTCAGGTCTCGGAGATAATTGCCATATAACAAACTATTTTTTTTAAAAGTTTTCAATTATCCGCGATTTGCAGAGCTCCGTATGAATTTGACCTCAGAATTTTGGAATCCTTGTTCATTTTTACCCATAGACCTCGGTTAAATATTGGTCAAGGTGCAAAGATATTGAATATTGCCCGAAATTGAAGGGTGTTTGAATGTGTATGTCTATAGTTCTGTTTCTTCGTTTAGATGTTATTGTGTGTTTCTTTACAAAAATTCAGGTTCATGCTTACGTATGGCTTCGAATACTTAAAATTGAGTTTTTAAAGGGTTAGGCATATATAACTATTTTTTGATGTACGTATTATGACATAAGTCTCCTAGAGTTTTTGCAACTTGTTGATTATCGTTTTTTATTCACAGTACTGAGAATGGAATCAGAGATTCTGAAATGTTTGTAATTAAAAGAATGTACCCCTTTAGTTAGTTAGTGTCGATACCACCGTGCGGTCGACGTGAGGGTTCGTGGAAAAAGGGCTGTTTTCTGTGCAGCTACCTTTTCTGGGGCTCTAGCTTTTCCGCGCAGCTGCCCTTCCTGAGGTTCGTGTGGATATCGCCTACGCCGTCATTAGTCCGCTAGGGCAACAGAAGTAGTTTCTGTATGTACCGAACTACGGTGGTACCGTTAGAGTGAAATTTTTGTGGGTACCGCCTACGCCGTAATTAGTCCGCTAGGGCAAAAGAAGTAATTTTTGTTTTTACCGAACTACGGCGGTACCGCTAGAGTGAGGTTTGTGTGGGTGCCAACTACGCCGTAATTAGTCCGGTAGGGCAACAGAAGTAAATTCTGTTTGTGCCGAACTACGGCGGTACCGTTTGGAAGACGAGCAACTGTCTGCGCCGTAACCAGTCCGTTAGAGCTCCTCAGGAAATTCCCTGTTTCGTCGAACTGCGACAGCGTCTTCCTGTACGACAAACTATGCGGAGTAGTTTGTCCTCCCAAGGACAAACTACTAAAGGACAAAGCCCCTTTTTAGGCGAGGTATCGTAATAGAGTAAAGCCTGTATCAAATGGGAGAAAGGAAACTTATAAACTCAGGATCTGAATTCTTTATTGCAGAATATCTTTGCAGTGCCTCTTAGATACACAGATACATTTTAGCAAAGACAATGATTTATTTGTTTTTTTTTGCCAAAATAATGCGCATAGACATGAGTTACTGCATAATACGGTACAACCCGCAAAATTTCATGTAAAATATTAGGCTTATTCAGCTAGGTAATCAAATTAATAATGGAATGTTGAAATACAATACAAATAGCACTTAAGGGATAACTAAAGTAAACACACATACGCATCATCAGGGCAGAGAAACAGACTTAGGAGTGGTACAGGGAGCTGAACACAAAGAAAATGTCTAAGATTGGACTATCACGTAACTATCACAGTTTGGACTCGAAACCACTTGTGCTGCCTGACAGTTAGTTTCATAGAAATAATAATTTTGAAAAGCTACCTTACTGATGCGCCACTCTGTCCAAGATCAACATTGAAATGAGGGAGATATAAAAAAAAGTGCATAATGGGCCAGTAACTTTTTAATAGGGGTGTAGTAGAGTTTATTTAGGGGTGAAGTTGCATGACCGCTTTTCTTGAAATTACGTTTACATACCATCTTTTTATAAAATTCATGCATTTTTGTAGCTCTCTATAAAGATATTGATGTACGTTGCATCAGACTAGACAGCAATAGTGAATATACAACTAGACTGAAAATTGAATGGTTAATAATATAGATATTTCGTTGAACATATGTTTCATACAATAGAAAAACGTGACGAGTGGAAAATTCTGTTGCACATGTTCTCTGCACCAGGCTTGAAGGATTCGCTTTAATGGAGCCTCAATGCTGAAATTTGTCAATTCTCCTATTAGCTCAGTTTCATTCTTTCCTCACGATAAAGTCAGATTTGGTAATATTTTAATTGTTTCTATAACCCAAAAACAATGCACTGTGACGTTACCGTTGAGCTTGAGTTCACTTTGGTCATAACTCGAATTGAGGCTTTCAGCTTTCATTTGCAGTTTCTGTATTTCTGACGCGAAACTCGTCGTTGCAATTCTATCATCATCGGCATACAGAAAATTTATGTGCGAGAAGCCAAAGAAGCAAACAAATAAATTGTTTTAAGTGAATGGAGACAATTATTTATACAAGTGGCCTGCGTGAGATCGACTCGCTCACTAACTTTGAAGCCACTGAGAGTCTAATCCTAAGTTCGATATGTTGTGCTAAAGTCACTTGTGTTCGACGCTTTCGACAGCACTTGAGAGTTCGAGCACCAGAAGGAGTGTCACATTCCTTTGATCGATGACATCGTGTATTTTCTGTACAGTGTTGAGCAGAGCACCTTGAGTGATAGCGTTTCACCTATAAGCGTATTGATTTTCATAAAAGAAATTTTATTTACCCTCGTTAGATAGAAGTCGAATTTTGTTGATTTTTTAGAATTTTGGACTCGACAGGTGTAAGACTTATGAGCCTATAGCTTGTTGATGTGTTAACGTCGCCAGTTATATTGAACTATCTAATTTTTGTGGGTTTCCATGCTTAGGAAAATTATTAGTTGCTATTCATGTATTAATCAACCAGTGAATAATTGGTGCTGTCGCAGTAAAACTATCTCTAATGTACACCGTCATGTCCGACTGCCTCTGTGTTTTTCACTGAGCATTAAATTTTACGTATCTTCAGTAAATTGATTGGACGTTTTCTCTATTTCACGCTGGCACCTGCAAGTGTAGTAGGATACAGGTTTACAAAAAAAGGTTGATTTGAATTGGTTTTAGATATTTCGTTGAAAACTTGAGTACGTAATTCTGAAAAGAAAGTGTTGAAATCAGCAGCTGCAACTAAGGGATTTTGAAAATTAATTCTGCAGTCTGAACTTTAATACTGGGATCCACTGACGATTGTTTTGGATTGTCTTTTGTAGTTTTTAATAGTTCCCGTTGAATGTGCGTTTCTGCAACGTCTTTTATCCTTCATCGAAGAATGGAACATTGTTTTTTCCGAGTCTCTCCACTTGTGCGGACCATGGGATAGAAATACGCTGGAGAACTGCGACGTTCCCTGATAGCGATGTTGTTACAGGGTGGGATGCGAACCAAGGGCAGGCGTTATGGGGAGCTCGTCCAAATGCGAATTAAAGATTGCGGCAAGAATATTTAAACTAGCATAACAGGGTCAGAGGGACAAACGCACAAACGCGCTGACATACCTCCCCCTTTGAACAAAATTAACGTACCTTCAGGGTACGTAGTAATCGATAAAAAAATATTCGAAAAACTGTAAACCAAAATACAAAAAAAGAAAAAAAAGGTTTCGACATTCAAAAAGATATTCAAGACGAAAACCCCAATTAAAACGTATATACCGCAACAACACAGAATGCTTGCTAACATACACGCAGTTTATTAATAATTTGTTAGCTTAAAACAACGAGGTAGCAGAGTCTTCCATTTCGAAAATAAAGTATAAACAGCGATCACTAAAGTTTGAAGTGGTTACATATGCTAGAATGCTAAAAGCGAAACAACACAGAAAGGGCAAAAGGTCAGCGTAAGCAACTGCAATAAAAGAAATCGCATTTTTCCTTAGAATTAAACATTAGAACGAATAATCATTCAAAAATGAGACATGATATTTACTAGGCATTGTATAAACTCGCAAAGAAACGAATTGGCTCCTACCAACTTCAAACAATCAATTAAAAAAAAATTGGTAGGTTAGGGTGAATATGTTTTCACACCATTATTTATTTTAAACACCTCTGGAGAATGTCTCGGATGAATTCGCATTGAGTAATGAAAACAAGGGAAACATGAAATATTACTGCGCATATTAAAATATCGAATTCTAGAGTTACAAGCACTAGAAAAAGTTTGGTCACGAGTAAAAATTATTGAAAAGACAAGCGCGCTGAAAAGAATCTCAACCATTTAAATATTGAGTCGATTCAGTTTACGCTAAATTACCTTAACATATGAACGACCTGGATTCGCTACATAAACTTTGCATCCTGTTACATCGAATTTAAGACAGTTAAATAATAGGAAATAAATAAATAGTAAACAACACAGTAATCATTTTCGTAGGAAAAGTTTAGAAATCGCAAAACGTGGAAAACACCGAAAATGTTACCAAAAATACCTCAAAGGATTAATAGGTAGTAGTAAAAATGAACTAGCAAATTGAAAACCAAATGAACAATTACCAAAGGTAAAAGTATGCCAACAAAACTTAAGGTGCGTTAAAGATATAGATATGGTAAATATACGGTTACAAGCTATTACAAATCAACCACAAAACGCAATGATTTGTTAAAACGTTTCGAATATTTTGTAAATCTAACAAAGGAAAAATGAGTAACATATATTTTACGGCAAAAATCAATTCAAATCAAGTTAATTCCTCAAATCAATTCGAGTCCAATGGAACTGTTTAGGAAATACACAAGTTTAGGAAAAATCATCTGCTATACAGTTCTTAATAGCAAGTTACTAAACAACAATAATACAATATTGGTTTAATTTTTCAAACACCGTTAGCATAAACAGTTTAGATTCAATAATTTTAACTTTTCAATCACCGATGAGTTACAACAAAAAACGGTAAATGTGTAGCGTTTGGTAAGAATCGACTTTTGAATTTTTGGTGCCAAAACATAGTTGATTAGATCGAAATAAACAAGTTTTCTTCGATGCACTTTCCGTCGCAAATGAGTATTTTACGAGTTATAGTTGTAAATTAGTTGCGGCAACTCTAGTGTTTGAAGCAGCAAGTGATTCATCGACCGCGCGTCTGGCAACACTGTCATGGACGCTCTGATCCGACGAGCTCGAATGCTCGAGCGGTCCCCGCCATCGACAACGAAAGTTAACAAACCGCTATAATTCGTTATATTTGGATGATAATTTCTATTGTGTTATTAAATAAAAGATCCTAGAAGTGAGTTCAGGCTCCGCAAGGTCTGCAGGGTGAGCTAATAATAAATTACAAAGTATTCAAACGTACTCTAACAGCTCAATCGCGCAAAAAATAATACCTACCGCTCTAACTCGTAAAATACTTATTTGCCGCAAAAAGTGTATAGAAGAAAAGTAGTTTATTTCGATGTTATTACCATGACTCATGCCACAAAAATTCGTAAATCCATTAGTAGCTCTTTCTTCGAGCGCATTCGTCATCAGAGACGAAACTAAACCTACCGCTATTACTCATTAAATACTCATTTGCGACGGAAAGTGCATAGAAGAAAACTTGTTTATTTTAACGTAATTCACTATCTTCAGCCCCCGAAAACTGGAAAATCGATTCTTACCAAACGCTACACATTTACTCAAGAATCTTTAAAGGCAAAAAGAATTACTCAGAAACTACGAAGAACTACAACTTCCGTATTGTTGACGCGGGTACAACTGACCCATGTATATATATCGCGTTACCGTATTACAAGACGCCGTGTTACCGCTTGCACACGTGCGAACTGAAATTGGAAAAATAAGAAACGATTAGCACGGCTAAAGTGCCAAGTTTAGTACATGAATGCACAAATAAAGTAAAATGAGAAACACGTTTAGTGTCAGAGTAATCATTTACCGAATGTTACTATTTAATCTATGACGAGTAAATTTCCTGAAGACTTTTAGGTCAATCATTTCAATGGCTAACAAAAATTAGCTTTTCATTAGCATTCAAGAATATCCAGTTACAAAAATGCTGATTCAATACAGGTTGACTAAATTAAGCAGAGACATTTAATTTTCGTGACAGATATTCACTCTCCTCATTAAAAAAATGCATCAGCAATCTTATCTCGCGAATGTGACATTCAAGCACTAAGAAAAGTTTTAATTCAGCATTAAGATCTTGATCAAAAATGGGGCATTCTGATCCTCAACGCACAATGAAAAAAATAAACAAATATGTGCAAGATTGTCAATGCTCCTTGCAGCGACAGATCGCATTCAATATCATGTGCTGCTGTTGTACAAGAACATTACGTATTGTTATACTATACTTATTTTACTGTTATACTGTAAACGGTTACTTTGCATTTCACATATCGCATTACATTAATACCTTAATCAAAAATTAAGAAACTCAAGCGTATACATGAGTAAAATGAAGCTTAAGCAAAAATACAACCAAATGACATAATTTAATACAGAAGAAACATACATAAGAACATACTTTTTACGGTACACATACACGAATAGTTGTCAAAGTAAAAAATTGACGTTGGCATTAATGGCTCTGAATATTTATCTTTCAATCAGTAGTAAATTGTCCTATGGAAAATTTGGTGGACTTAACGATAAATTGCATTCTTTTACGGCTGATATTTTACAAACTGCATGGCATAAAACTAAATCACAACGTGCAACAGTCCAGTCGTAAGTCGTAAAGTTTCTGTGTCGCATTAACGGGGCCAGAAACATGATCATATTAATTTCACTTTCTGTCATATTACTTTCATAATTCGACCATGTCACAATGGCTTCTTCAATAGAGGTCTTGAGTCCGCTCGCACCGAACGGGCGCGTCTGAGTTAGCATTTCCATGTCGTCTGGCGCACTCAATTTTCTCTAAGTTCCAAGTCTCTTGATGCTGCTGCGTGTACCTGAGCTGCATGCAGCTCTGCAAAATCGTGAAGCTGTTTGTTTCTCGTTACTCTTATCTAATTACCGGACCACCACGTGTAGTTAATTAGGGGGAGAACACTCCCATTTATAAAAGTCCTATAGTATTCGACCGATCTTCATGAAACTTGGTATAGGTATGTGAAATTGAACAAGGATTAAGATTCGACTTGTGTGTTTTTTCCATTTTCCCCATAGAAAACAAGTTATTCAAATAAAACGGAAAAATGGGGGGTCTGCGGAAAATCTCATGACTCAATCAGATTTTGAGATACAGAGATAATATTGGTATCAAAAGAAGCAGAATTGTATTCTCTATAAGGAAGCGTTGAGTTTTTTGAATTTTAAATACTTTTTGAGAAAAAAATGAAAAATTCAAAAATTGAACCATTTTCACACGTTTCCCCACAAAAAAATGTAGCTAACTTTTTATTCCGAAAATGAATAAAACCCGACGTTATCTTGTAGAGAATTAAATTTTGGTTCTTTTGATACAAAAATCATTACTGTAGCTCAAAAACTGTAGGAGGAGCTATATTTTGAATCCCCACATTCCGATCCTCCAAAATAAGGTAAACAAAGAAACATAAACAATCTCAATTTTTATTACTATTTTTGGGTGGGCCAGCTAGGACCCTTGAAATCATTATACAGTAATGAAGAGACATAGAAGATGACATAGCAACGTCAAGCCGTGAAGAAAGTGCCAAGGGGGAGGTGTATCATGAGAAAATATCACTTCCCAATCCCCTCCCCCCCATACTTCAAACCCCTGTAGCGGGAGAACCAATGAACGTACGAACTTCATTTTTGCACAGGATGTACCTAACATCTTACCCTTCCTATGGCAGCTAAAACCCAATATCTCAAAAAAAATTCGATTTTCTGGGAGTATTCTTCCCTTAATGGGCGAACAACAATGGGCGAATGGAACATTGTTTTTTTCGAGTCTCTCCACTTACAAAAAATATTTGATGGTGTTTATAACAGCAGCTTACTCTCGAAGCTCCAACGCTATTGCATTATACAGGGTGTTTTTGTGTCGACAAATATATACCATAGGTAGAACAATTTAACATAAATAGATTCTTATGAAAGATAAACAGCCCAAAACATCTTATTTTTCGAGCTATAAGGACTTGAAGAAACTGCAAAACTCTAAGTAGGATACCACGTGCGCGCCAATGTTAGCGTTAGGCTTAATAGTTCCGACCCCACTAAAGTAGGTTTTTGTTATCTTTACAATAACACTTGCAAGCATTTTGCAGTTACGAAATATGTCTGCAATTTGAATGTTCGTTAGGTATTTAACACCAAGCCGTCAGTGATAAATTTTAGTAATTATTTAATTAAATTAATAAAAACCACATTTTTACAATTTCTAAGAAACTTTTTGTCAGAGGTATTGTAAGACTTTGGTAAAACCATAAATTAATGCTCAACTTTAATTTACCAAACTAGTCTTATTACAGAAGGTGTTGAAAATGGCCTTCATAAAGGAGGGCGTCCCCCTTAAGGACCTTTTTTATTATTGGACCTAGAGCAATGAAATTTGGTATACTGATAGGAAACGAAATTCGGAATTATTTGTCGTCTGTAAAGAAATGCGATTTTCTGTATGGAAAACGAGATATTCATAGAAAACGAGATTTATGGGATTTTTCAAAATACATGTCCTCCGACAGTTTATGAGTAAAAATGATGATTTTGGTCTTAATGGATGCGGAAATACTTGTACTTCTCAAAAACTCAAATGGAATTTTCAAACTCTTAGGTTGAAATGGAAAAAACATAAAAAATTTCAGGGCATGTCTTACTTCGTAAAATTTTGTACTTTATGACGTCACAACTTTTGATCAGAAATGAATTTCGAAATTTCATTCAGGTTTTTAGAATGCCCACGTTTGTCCGCATCCAATGCTACCAAAATCATCACTGTAGCTCAAGAACTGCAGGAGGAGAAGCATTTTGAAAAAAACACATTCGGATCCTCCCAAAAAGGTAAACAAAGACTCATGAACAATCTCAATTTTTCTTTATTATTATTGATTGGGTCAGCTAGGACCCATGAAATCATTATACAGTAATAAAAAGACAAAGAAGATAAGATAGCAACGTCACGCCGTGTAGTAAGTGCCAAGGGGGAGGTGTAACATGATGAAATACCACTTTCCCCTACCCTCCCCCCTTACTTCAAACTCCCGTAGCGGGCAGACGAGTGAACGTACGAATTTCATTTTTTTCACAAAATGTTCCAGACCTCTTTCACCTCCTATAGCCGCTAAAATCTATTTTCCCCCAATTTTCCAATTTCTGGGGGGACGTCTTCCTTAACCTCGACGCACTTAAAATATCTATAATCGAGTGAGCGTCAGTTTTGCAAACATTAAATACTTAATAACATGGAACTGCAAATATTTTTCTCAACCGTAAAATGCTTGTAGTCTTTATTGTAAAAAAACAAAATGCTGCTTCATTGGGTTGGGAACTATCAAGACTATCGCTAACATTGACGCGCACGTAGTATCCTAAGCTAAATTTTAAATTTTTTAGGTCTTTATAACTCGAAATCCAAGGAGTTTTTGGCATTTTATCAATCGACATATTTTGAGTATTTCCACCTATGGTTGAGATTTACCAGCACAGAAAAACACCTTATATATTTCAGCATAAATGCTTTGAATCATACCTGACGAATGCAAATCAATTTGTTAACTCCCAATCGAAACTTCTTGACAATGGTCAAAGCATTCCAAAATTATTGGTGTGGCTACCTTCCCTCATAAATCAGCCATTGCGTATGCGCATTAAATGCGTTAATACTTATTATTTCATATTTCAGGAGAGCAGTAATGAATATTACCTAATAGAGTAATGTAACCACTAAACTAGGTGAAAAACTCGAGATATTACCTGCATAAAGACATAAGAACTTCCAAAATTAAGTCTCTACAAAATTTCCGTGACTTAATTTTGAACTTCTTAAATTTCAAAGCAATATTTCATTTATACTTTGATATGCCCGCTTCCTAATGACAGAAGTTAAATTTTTTTAAATCTTCATTCTCCAAGAAATTTAAAAATCAGCTGTGTGTTCACACCCTGAAAAATAAAAATATATTTTGCTCCGACGATTAATGAAATAAAACAAAGAGCTGATAAGTAAATTCAAAAATTATTTCAGCTTATGGAACGTCCAGAGTTTTATCCCAAAAGAGTTATCGTGACACATTGCGCAAGTACAGGCGCAAGGCTCGCAGAAAACTTTGGTGTGACGGTTTGAATAACCACAATGAGATGCAGCTCGATGCAAGTGATGTAAAAACCTGCCCTCTGTTGTTTACGGAGAAATTCGTTCTGTGTCTGAAAAGCCTACGGTACCCTACAGGGAATGAGTATAAAGCAGTTACATCAATGTCATTAATTTGCCCATAGTTTGCAGCCTCTAAAACGAGATTCAACCTATAATTCTGTTGAGTTCAATGTGAAAAAAATGAAATTGAAATTTACACTTGCGCACTGGAGAAGTAGGAGGTACAATATGATCGAAATGTTAGCACGAAGCTGTAGTTTCACCAGTCAGCGCACTATGTCGTAATTTTCTTTTTATAATTTTGTATTACAAAATTGTGGTGCTTCGTATCATGAACGCAGAAACATAATAGTAGATTCTGAAGACACGTTCAGCTATATTTAGCTCCTGCGCAAAGGTAAGCTAAACCAAAATGAGGCTAATCAATTCTGTGCTTCTTATTTTGTGAACAAATATATGTACTTGAGAAGGGTAATTTGGGAATAAGTCTCATAATATAAGCGGAAAACACATACTAAGTTCAACACCACAAAAAAAGTTCTTCGTAGACTTTTCGAGCGGAACAAAGCTCAAAGCAAGTAAAATTTTCTTTACATCGTAGGAGCGTTCGTTAGCAAGGTTTTATTGGATGATCCACCATTTTAATAGGAGGAGAATTCGCTTTAAAAAATGAAAAACTTTGCTATAATTTTCAAGATCTTCAATATTCAGCTGCTACGAGTGCTTGGTATTTTCAATTTTCAGAATAATTTATTTGATACACTCGTATATAATGTGATAGCCTAGTATCTCTTGCTATGTTGAATGCCGACACTGGATTTCATGCCGACTGTCGTTGTCTAAATTAACGCTCTCCGCCGAAGCAATGCAACAGTTTATATTTACCTACTCGGAGTTCAGCAACGTGCTCATTACGGCACAAAAGGACTTTAGAAATGCGTCTCCCATCAGTATAAGAGAAAAGTACTTATTAAAGAAACAGCAAAAAAAATTCACAAAATAATATTTAAAATGCACTGCGCTTAGTAAATTTTACAGATTTGAAAGACACACGAAAAATGGATAGAAATTTCTCATAGAAAACGTACCCTTCATGATTGTGGAGTTTTCGAGACTTCTAAGCTTCTTCATAAAATTCAGTAATTTTTATATAATTTATGGCGATAATGATGAGATAGTAAAGGGGCTGGGGGACAAAAAGACAACATGCTGAAGGAAATAAAGAAAAATAAAGAAATATCTCACTCACAAGATGTCGGGAGTTAGCTTACTCGTATGCCCTCCTTTGTCTGAGAAAGAACAGGAGAGCAAAGAATGGCTGAGATCCCCTCACGTTCACAAATACCACGGCGGAAGCCCTTTGAGAGAGCTGTTCCAATTTTTGGACGGAAAACTGCGCTTCCTATAAGAAATGCTGAATTTCAACTCGCTTCTACGAAGAATGGCATCAACGTTTCCTCTCTTTCGAGAAAAGTGACGAATCCTTACCTCGACAGAAACGTGGTCTCTTTTAAAATCAATGCATATCAAACGATTTCTGCACTTCGACATATTATTCAAAGCGGATTTCTATTTCTTGTTTTATAAATAAATTAGAGAGAAAACATGCACGAATAATGAATGATTCACGCTTAATTATTACTTCAAATGTTTCAAATTTACCCATATGAAAATTCGCGCATTGAGATGTAGATACGTATACATTCTGATGACATCGAACAAATAATGATTTCGTAATTTTTTACATCCATACCTGGTACTTCAATTACAGGATATTTTGAGGAAAATGAAATTCGTTTTGGTATCAATTAACTACTTCATGTTATGCATGTTCCATTGAAAATGCTGAATTTATTTTGGAAACAGATGATTGAGTAAAATAACCTAAATAGGATTCAACAGAACATACCATAAGGCCTAGGAATAAAAGAAAACAATTTCATCTATGTAGCCTCATAATAAACACCTTGATTCTGCTTCAAAGTGCTCACAGCGCTAGTCTGCAATTTAAGAAGCAAGTTCTTTCTTAGAGATCGCATTCGCGTACATGCAGGTTCAGTTAATTATTACTAATAGACATCGCCTGGAAATCTTGCAGGCATTGCTTATAACTTAATTTCGCGTTTAGTAAATTTATATACTCGAGAGGATCAGAAGGATTACTTTCCTGTCTATACTTTTATGTTTATTTCAATCGAATCTGGCCATTGCGCTGTTTCGTTAATGAAGACTGAGTACACATCTGCACAAGTATTTCTCTAACTACATTTATTTTTCATCCGGGTTCTTTTCATAAAGAACACTACTCTGAAATGACTTTCACAACATGTTTTGAGGAAGAAACGCTCATCATGCCTCAGACTGACGCAATGTTACCGAACAAAATCATTTGTAAGAGAAAGACGGAAATATAGAAAAAACATAACCGGAGACAACAACGAAGTAAATTAACAACGTGTTGGCTCGACACCGACCCTGAACAATATGACGAGCCTGCCATGCTTACAACGTCCTGGATATATGAGCAAAATTTCACCCGTCCCGAACAATATCCCGTTAAAACACGATACCAAACGACCCAATTGCTGTGATACGAGGTGGATTCCATGCTGAGTTTTTTTTCCCCGCATGTAACGTACGTTCCACACATGATACATATCCCGTAAATAATCGCACTTCCGTCCCACCTTCAGAAAAGTTCCAATCCACATGGTCTCAACTTCATCATCTTGTTGGATAATATCGTATTGACAAATTTGATCGGATATCTATGGTTTCATATTATCATTTTAAATGACGGTAGGTAATTTAAATATGCAATGAACACATTAATTGTTCACTGCTAAGAATAACTTTCAAGTTCAACCTTTAGATATTAGTGTGTATATCAATGAACTAATTTCAAATTTAGCGACAAAAATTATTTTAATCTCAATTACGTTACTTATTAGGTTCAGTAGTTTGTGATAACTTTTCTTTGAATATTTTTAAGGTTTTGAAATTGAAGAATAGAAGGTAATTCTTGTTATTATTCTGGAAATCTGTAGGTTTTCTAACTGTTCGATGTTTTATTTGAAAATAAATTCGCTAAACACAAAAAGATTGGCTCCCATTTTTGGAACACATCTGGAAAGCATCTCTATTTCAGAAGGCATACGTAACACTATAAACAATGGAAATGAAAGCCACAGAAAACATAATACGTTTCCCTTTAAAGTTTCACGTACTCGAACCTTTTATTAAAGCTTTCGAGCATTATAAAGTTCATCATCAGTTTAAACTGAGTAAAAAGAGTATGGTTCGTTATGTTAATCAATTTACGAGTAAATTCTATTACGACCTTTCAATAATTTGATATCATTAATTCTGATGAACTATTGCCAATAAAGAGAATTGCCGATAAAATTGATCGATTAAAAAGCCACGTGACTCAATTGAATCCCACAAACGCAATAAATGTTTGCAGGAGCACTTCAGTCGAGGTATTAAGCGGTGCAAGTGAGAATGCGCGTCCACTTTCATTGCAATCGATTTTCATTGTACGCCTTTTCCATTTGATTAGAAATAGGAGCTTTTTGTTCCACATTTTCTCTACTTGCGATGAGTTCCGTTACGCTTGAAAGCACTAGAGATGAAGTTTTCTTGAGGACATTTGTTGCTGCTACATTTTTAGCTTTTATTTTGTGATTTTAATGTAATTTTCACTTCTCAAACAATTATTTTTTTCGCAAAGTAAAACACTCAGAATGGAGTTTCCCATTTAGGTCTAGTTTACCTTTGCGGAGGGTTAAATGTAGTCGAACGCGCTTTCAACAAATACCTTGCTGCTTTTGCATCCATGATGCAAAACCTCACAATTTTGCAGGGTGAACTTATTATAAAATGACGTCACAGCACGGACGGACATATGAAATTACAGCTTCGTGCAAATACTTCGATTATATTATACTTGCTCCTTCTTCACATTGAATCAACAGGCTAGTAGGTTGAATCTCATTTTAGAGGCTGCAAAGTATGATGCAAATAGCTACAATGATATTACTTTTTTTCTTCCTCCCTGCAGGGGCATCTAAGCTTTCCAGGCACGTTCAGGATTTCCCCGCAAACAACAGAAGGGGGTTTTTACAAGTGAATCGAGCTGCATCTCATTTAGGTTTTTCAAACCGCCACACCTAAGTTTCTCGCGAGCCTTGTGCCTGCACTTGCGCAAAGTGTCAAGATAAGTTTTTTGGACTAAAACTCAAATGTTTCGAATGCTGAAATACTCCTTGCTCTCATTAGAATTTAAACCTACAATGCTTGAACTCAGAAAAAGTTTGTGATAAATACATGTTTCTTTATGAGAGCGTGGACCTTCTACTGATTTTCAAACAGGTTAAAAATGAAGATTTTAAAATTTTCTTACTCCTCCATTTATGAAGGAAGCTGACTAAACTAAGAATGAAAGATTGCTTTCAAGTTGCCAGTCACTCAATTTTTTAAAGAAATTAACATTAAGTACGGGATTGATTCCTGAAGTTCTTATTTCTTTGTGCAAGTAATATTTCGAGCCTTTAACTTAGTTAGTGTTTTTAGTATTAGGTTATATTCATTACTTCTCTTCTGAAAATGAAATAGTAAGCCTAAACGCGTTTGATGTATCTATGGAGTAGCAGATGTGAAAGGGAAACTTGTAATAGGAGAAACGTCTCTGAACTTTTTCTACCTAGGTTGAACTGACATTCTATCTTACAATAATTATTGAACCCTATCGCCTTTCAGACCTCGGCGGTATTATTAAGGCGCTTAAGGGGCTCCAAATCTTTTACATTTACGCAGTGAATGCGACCCATGAAAAATTCCTATCCATTTTTTGTACGTGCCATTAAAATCTGTAAGAGTTTCTGAGCTTAGGGCATTTGAAAATCAAGTGGAACTGTTTTAGATTCTCGAGCTTCATAGGATGACAAAATATTCATACGGTTTTCTTTCAGGGGAAATTTTCATGTTAAATAATATTTGAAGTAATTTGAGGCGATAACAGCCTTCAACAGACAACTCATTTCAAGAAGCAATACAAGAGTACAGTTAAGGGGACCATTTGGGTAAAAAAGTCCCTCATTTTTTATGAAATTTTTACGGTAGGTGTAAAATTATGCGACAATTTTTTTAGACGCAGGTGTTTCTTTTCGTAATTTCATTAAAAATTTAATTTGTTTAGAATATTTGCATTATGGTTATTTCCCCCAAAAATGTATTTTTTTAAATTTTGACAGCTTATTTCTGCTATAATTTCCAAACTAAACAGTTTTCCAAAGAAATCATACACCAATTTTCAGCTGTTTTTGAGCTTTACCGATTGATATGTGTTTGCTATTCCTGTACCTCAAAAATTGTGGAAGAAGCGCATTTCAAACGTCAACAAGTTCAAGTTCCCAGGAGAGCCTGACACACTCGTCACCTGGCTGTGTAATGACGCAAGTGACTGGCTTTTCGCAAGCTGCAGCAGACAAACGAACACACTCAGAAAGCAGTGAAGCATATCGATAGATTCAGAAAAAATCTGTATAACATGAGGTAAGACACAGAAAATTGATAATTTTGAGATTTTAGGGTAAACCGTTCTTATGAAAGATGTAAGCTGCAGCAGACAAACGAACATACACAGATCCGAAGTATGTCGATAGATTCGTGAGTAAATTCTCTATAACATGAACTAATAAAAGAAAATTAAGTTTTTTTTTTGGATTTTGAGCCCGAACGGTCCAACGTTTGTCTTAAAACCGGCGCACAATGGGCGTCATGGAGGTGTTAGGACTCATTTTCGTGAATCATATGACGCACTTAGGGTAGCCATGACACTGAGTAAATCTACGGTACCTGAAATCTATATTAACTTACGCCTACTGTTTTTAATCTGACATGTATGTAAACTTATTCCGGAATGATTCAAATTCACAAAGACCCAACAAATAGTATAAAGCGTATGTAGAAAGTATTTTACTTTAATAAATTTCACGTGCAGGGGAAGTTTTCAATAAACGAAATACAATACTCAAAAATGTTAGTGTTCATTCCATCCATGCGAATTACTTCAAAATACTAGGTACTGCTAAAAGGTGACCCATGAACATTTTATTCTGGATGCAGTAGATGTGATTTAAGTGAGTCAACTGACTTGGAAATCTTTTCTAATAGTTAGTTCATAATGTCAAATTAATGTATTCGAATTGCGGTGAAGATTAGAAAGTGCTTTGACAACCTCAAATCAAGAAAACAACGTCTCTGTAAATATTTTTCAGTTTAAGGATAAAATTTTGCAATCGTCAAAAATAGGTTCATGTATGACCACGTCACTCAAGAGTTGAAATTAAAACACGACAACACAAAGTTAAAATTTTATTCGGCATGGAAATAATACAGTATTCTCTATACTTTATTCCGGAAAAATAGTTAGATACATTCAGAAAAAGTAAAACAGTTTACTATTTTAATACTAGGTACTGATTAAGTTTGTGGTGCAGTATACCAATGAAAACACCCTTATTTATGTGTGAAAAAGTAGAATGGATTTTAACAATCCCATCTCAAAATCGTGCTTAGAATTAGAGTAACGACTATAAATAAATAAAAAGTAATTCAGCACCTGTTAATTTGGACGTTTCTATATAAATTCATAAACGTACGAACAAACAAAAGGAATTTCCGTTACTTAACGGTTGGAATTGAAAATTCACAAATTTGGACATGTTTGCAACAACTGTAGAAATGTTCTTTCAATTTGATACTAATAAAGTGAACTGCAATACTTATCCGCATGCACATATCAAATTCTCATGAAGTTACTCTCTTCTAGAAATTCATAGGTTTATTTTCATTGACACATGCTGTAAGTGCATTAACATGCAATAATAAGTCCTAGTTAGTATTAATGTGAAACATTTAGAAATTGGTTCAGTGAAATATAAGTGATTGATGGCGTCCTACATGTAACTCACAAAACACAGAAAATAAAATAGCAAGGATAGTCGCTTTTAAAAGATCCATTATCAGTTAGTTGTTTAATAAATAGAAAGACCTAAAATGATATATAAAATTGAACGTTTCGACCACAGGGGTCATCTTCAGCATTAACAAAGATCTATGGAAAACAAAAAAAATACATTTTATTCAAAATAAATGCAACAGTAAAAACTAATAAAAAGAAGTGGACGAAAAAAGATGGAGAACAATACTAACATGCTATTAACAGAGGGAATGACGATTCAGTTTCATTTAAAATAGGTTTGTCTTTCATGATAAAAAGAGATTCTAAAATACGAAGGTCTGATTGACTAGATGTGGTTCCTATTATCTGGAAGTCGTCCAAGCGGACTGGCAAGTCGCACTTCTCGGCATGAGTGCGTACCGAAGAGTGAGGGGGAGAAGCAAGGGGATTATTGGTTCGGAAGCTCCTTCCAGCATGCTCCGCCACACGAATATGGATGGCCCTTTTTGTGGACCCAACATACTCAGACGCACACAGTGCGCAACAGTATTTGTAAACGACGTGCGAAAACAATGCTTTAGGGAGCTTATCTTTGTAGTGAAAAAAAGAATTTATTTTATATCTGTTCAACAATATTATCCGAAAATTGATATGCGTGAAATGTTTAGCTAACAGTGAAAGTATCTGTTTCTTGAGTTTCTCGGATTGCATGGTATCCAAAATAGGGCAAGCAGAAGTAAAAATCCTTCTTTCCCACAGTTGTTATAGGCAATATGTTATGAAACTTAACATTTAAAAATTTCTTCAGGGCTGAATCTATTAATCTGGACGGGAAGCCATTATTAAGAAAGAATTGCCGCAAAAATTCCATTTCACAGTGAAATGTATAAAAATTTGAACAGACATTATAACCCCTGCATAACAATGTTTTAACACTATTCATCTTAAGGTTAAAATTACAAAAACTGTAAAAGCTGGTCCCTAGCCCAGTAAAAGTTGGCTTACGATAGACAGAGCTCTGAAATTTGCCATTGTGGCGCGTAATTGTGCAATCTAAAAACGGGAGACAATCAGCAGCTTCAACTTCCATTGTAAATTTAATATTTGGATGTCGAGAATTTAAGTACTTCAAAAAATGCTTACTGTGTGAACTATCGCGGAATAAAATAAATGTGTCATCAATGTAACGTCTATATGACACAGGTTTGTACTCTACAGGGCACCGGCTCAACCATTGCTGTTCGTGGAAGGACATGAATATATATTGGCAAAAGTCGGCCCTAAGAGGAGCCCCATTCCTAAACCATCTAATTGTCTGTAAAAAACATTGTCAAATATAAAGAAAGAATTCATGACGGAGAGTTGCAATAAATTTTTAAACAATGCCCTAGTTAAACCGATGACTGAATCAGTTTGGGCGAATAAATAGTGCAAACAAATTTCAATTGTCTCCTGCAGCGGTATGTTAGTAAACAAGTTTTCTACGTCAAAAGAAGCCATAAAAAGTTTATCAGCGTTACCCAATTGAACAACGTCATTTACAAAAGACTGCGAATTATCTACTGTATACTCGTTACCGGTGAATGGAGTTAAAATAGGAACTAAAAACTTCGCAAGGTTGAAGCTAGGGGTGTGATATGACGCAAAAATAGGCCTGAACGGAAAGTTTACACTGAAGTCTGGTTTGTGGATCTTCGGTAAGCCATACAAAACACCTGGAGCACTTCCAGACACTAATAGCGTCCTGCAGAGTTCATCAGAGATCGAACCTAAATTTTTCAGTTTACGTAGAAAGTTATTTATTTTGTCTTCGATACTAGTGGTGAATTTAGTTATAGGATCTGTTATGACTGCAAACTTAGTCTGATCAGAAATAATTTTTTTCATACTACGTATATATTTATCACGGTCAATTATGACAACTCCCCTACCTTTATCCGGACTCGAGACAATCAAGGTTTTGTTTGAGGCTAGCTTCTTTAAAAGTGCAATATCATCTCTGCTAAATATACACGAAAATATTTTATAAGGCTTGAAATTATAAAAGTATTTATGAACTCCGGTTTTTAGTTGATTTTTGATTACGGAAAACTTGCTTGGTTCGATGGACTTGAGGCTAACAGCAAGTTTTTCAAAACATAAAAAATATTTTAAAAAATCTAACTTATACACCGGTAAACAAAAATCTAAGCCGAATGCAAGTAAATATGTGAGACGCGCAGACAGCGACACGGAACTGAAGTTAAAATCCACTTTAGATGATCGCAGGGCTGGACCTTGCTGTGGATGCCAAGACTTTTGAGCTTCTTCTCGTGGGTCAATTCTGTAGTAGTCACGAAGGCCAGGGTTGATTGATTAACGTGGTGCATAATCAATAAGGAAGTTATGAACGGAAATATGGAGCGCAGAGATAGTTTCAGGGCCTCAACATCAGCTGTCAATTTAACAAGGGCCCTCTTTTTCACGGAGATCTCGTTCACAAGGAGTTTTAATTGCCAAGTAGTGTAGAAGTGCGATGACATTAATGTCTTCTTATACAGTTTGAAGCGAAGAAATTTCGGCACAGTGTCGTATATCTTGCAAGTCTCTAAAAACTTCACTTCAAGCCTCACTTTGGAGAGCTTCCGAGAACAGTTTTCAAATCTTCTGTACAAGCGTAAACTATCCACGCCATAGCAGCGGCGAAGGTAACTGCACACATCTAAGTTTTGCTTTTTGCAAAGTCTAACAATAAAAATGGAAAACAAAAAAATACATTTTAGTCAAAATAAGTGCAACAGTAAAAACAAATAAAAAGAAGAGGACGAAAAAGGATGGAGAACAATACTAACATGCTATTAACAGAGGGAATGACGATTCAGTTTCATTTAAAATAGGTTTGTCTTTCATGATAAAAAGAGATTCTAAAATACGAAGGTCTGATTGACTAGATGTGGTTCCTATTATCTGGAAGTCGTCCAAGCGGACTGGCAAGTCGCACTTCTCGGCATGAGTGCGTACCGAAGAGTGAGGGGGAGAAGCAAGGGGATTATTGGTTCGGAAGCTCCTTTCGTCCCCTTCTTTTCATTTGTTTTTACTGTTGCACTTATTTTGAATAAAATGTATTTTTTTGTTTTCCATAGATCTTTGTTAATGCTGAAGATGACCCCTGTGGTCGAAACGTTCAATTTTATATATCATTTTAGGTCTTTCTATTTATTAAACAACTAACTGATAATGGATCTTTTAAAAGCGACTATCCTTGCTATTTTATTTATTGTTAGACTTTGTAAAAAGCAAAACTTAGATGTGTACAAAACAAAGAATTTTAGGACACTCAAGTTAATTAGGGGCGTGGTGTTCATCGCAGGGTTACCAAACTGGCTTTTCCTAGCCAAGTTACTAACTAGGAACTGAACTAGGAACTAGGCCACTCTGCGTGAAAGACATCTACTCCGCTATGAGGTGAAATTATCACTTAATCTACTCTGCCAGTTTTGACCCCTGATTTGTAGGTTAGGACACTATATATATTTTTGCTCTCCAATTATACCGCTGAATGAAACTGGCAACATTAATACAGCCACAAACTATAAGCCCCTAAAGTTTTCCTCTAATCATATTGAAGATTCTAAAAAACGAACAAAATTTAACTTTCATATAACGTGCGTAAATGAAATTTCCTTCAACGAAATCAATATGCCTATACGAGAAACACTAGTTCACAAAACATCGTGAACACCGTGGTGTCGATCAAAAGAATGTAACACTCCTACTCCTGTTCTAGCATTCCAATACATTCGTAAGCATCAAATACAAGTGACTTCTATAGAAAATGTCAAACTTAGGAGTAGATTCACAGCTAAAGTTAACTATAGTGAGCCGATCTCACACAGTCCGCTTAGATAAAAAATTGTCCCCATTCAGTAAAAACAATTTCAGCATTGATCAATGATTTAGTCATAGTCCACAATTTTTCTATTTTCATTAACGAATTCCGTTCTGTGCCTTTTCACGCATGAATTGCTATGCATGCAGATAATATTCAACTTACCACGACGAGTTTTGTGGCAGAACTACTGGAGACACAAAAACTGAAAGCGTTTCAAATAATCGGGAATAATGATACTACAGGAAAGTCCAATCTAAAAGCAAAAAATACAAAGAATAATTTTTGGGTGCCATAGTTGTAATTAAAAATATGCCAGATATGTCTTCATCGTTATTAAATGACCAAATTGCATGAGGTATTAGGAAAATTGAAAAATGTTGACATTTGGTTTGATCAAAATGTATTCTTCAAATGTCACGTGGAGAAAACGTGCAACAGAATTAGCGAAACCGTAACGTTTTTCATAATATGAAAAACGTTCGGCTTGGCAACCAAGGTCGTATACAAAGGTAAATTAAAAAAATTAATCACGCGATCCATCTCTTAAATGAAATTGACTGTATCCTGATTATACAAAAATGGTTCCTCACTCGCAAAGTCCAATGCATGTTTTCTTATTTGAACATCCCTCAGAGTAGCACAGATCTAGTACATATCCTTTACTCCAGTGGAACGAACCAATAGGCATGCAGAACGGAGAAATGGCGTCATAGTGAGCTACCTGAAATCAAATCTAACCATTTCTCCTGTCCACCTGACATAGAAAAATCTGAAATCAAAGAAAAATCTCTGTTAAAATCAGGCGCCTTATTTTTGAACGAACTTCCATCGCGTATAAAAATCCTTGAATAAAAGAAAGAAAGCGCTGCTATAATAGTACGTCATTTTGCGTCACATCAATAACTGTACGCTGCAGTACATACTGAGAAGCAGTGACGGAATAGATTCTCTCAAAACTTTGTATCACTTTAGTTTCGATCAAAAATTCAGATATTATACGAATGTGATGTGATACCTTGTATGCTAGCACGTATTGTGAGCACCCGTAATGCAGTTACGGCGTAATTGCTGAACTACTGAATTTCACGTTTACTCTAAGTGCCTTATTAACTACTAACTTATTACGTTACACATCTCTTCATCATATTCTTATTGTCGAGCTGCTACGTCATTGTCTATATATTAATCATAAGTAAGAAGTGAATTTTCAAATTTGTATGAAGGATATACTGAGATTTCGATTTAAATTACAAATTTTCTCGATCATGGATATTTCAAATTCCTTTGGTCACAATCACATCTAAGATCAGCGATTTTGAGTTCTAATGAAATTAACATTCAATTGCAGAACATTTTCGCACCCTTTTTTCTCTAGCGATCATTTAACGGATTGCAAATATGAGTGGCCGTCCATCCAATCAGTGTATAGGAATTAGATAAGGAATGCGGGCTCAGAAGTGAGAATATTTGTTTACATATATTTTCATCACGCTAAAGGTTTTTGCTAACCTTTTGTGACAACTCCTTTCTCGTTGTGATGCTCGAAAGTATGTTATGACGGCATTATATACGGAGTAAATTTCATGAATTTGTTGTCAGGTGAAGCTGTCCTTAAATTAGAGCGACCAGATAACGACTTGTGGAATATGTTCACACATAAGGTAATTTTTTAAACTTCCGAGCAGTCGTCCTTATACGTGCAAGTAAGTGTGAAATCCGTAATTTCCTCTCATTAAAATTTATCAATATCAACGGGTGCCTATGAAGTCTAAGAAAATGTAAAATAAAAGCGGAGACTGTCCTCCAAGTCACTCATCATCAATGTATCGCTGTTACAAAACAATTTGATATATTTAAATACCTTCCTTAATTTAGACTAACTGAATCAAGGGAATATACTTAAATATTTACAAATCAATCATTTTTACAATCATTGACATGCCTATCACCGCATGTTGACCAACTTCGGATATTTACGTTCGTTTATAGACATTTCATGACAGGCATTGTTCTACATTTTGTTCAGCAATTTTGTCAGAACGAAATGCTTTTCTTTTACATTTTCCTAAAACTTGATGTTGCATTGTTTGGCAATATTTGTAATTCAAATGCGTCAGCAATCAGCATATATTGTTAGACTAAATTAAATCTTCGTTTAAATGCATAAAAAATTTGAATATGGACGACTACATACGAGGCGTGTCCGTAAAATAAGTTCCATTGGCTGCCGCTGGCGCTAGGATCGTTTCTATGCACGGCCAGGCAACAGAGGCAGGTTGTTTGGTTCCCCACTCCAATCCCTTACCAAGCCAGCGTCGCTGCCACGTTTAGTCTTGGCTGAGTTGGCTCAGCAGCCGTCAGCGATGGAGCTTCCTCTTGCGTCTCCCGCCAGCTGCGAGTTGTGGTCTGTTATTCGTTTCCTGGCCGATAAGAAGAAATCGGCGAAGGAAATTCACGAAGAACTTTGTCAAGTGTATGAAGAAGAGTGTATGAGCTCCGGGATGGTGTGCAGATGGATCAGGTACTTTAAAAATGGCCGAACAGACGTCCACGACGAAGCCCGTGCAGGGCGGCCATCAGTTTCCGACGAAACAGTTGCCAAAGTCGAAGCGGCAATGTTTGAAGATCGACGGATAACAGTTCGGGACCTGTGCGAAAAGATTCCGGAGGTCAGCAAAACTACAATAATTATTGGCAAGATTTTGACTGAACATTTAGGCTATTCAAAGGTCTGCGCAAGATGGGTACCAAAAATGCTCACTGCAGACCACCAGCGGCAGCGGGTTGAAGCGGCCCATTATTGTTGCGCTCGGTGTGCGTCGGAATATGTGGGTTTGACCATTCGAGCCCTGGATATTCGTGTGGCTGAGCATGCCGGTAGGAGTTTTCGAACTAAACAATTACTCTCTTCCCCTCTCCAATCTGCTGTTCGCTCTCATGCAGAGTTGTGACCTTCCAGTTTGGCTTGACGATTTTAATGTAATTTCTTCTACAACTGTTGCAATGAACCTTTGCATTCTAGAATCCCTGTTCATTTTAAAAAAATAAACCTACAATAAAAAACACGCAATCAGCCTTCCCTTTGCAATTGGTGTAGTTTCTGTCCCTTTTTATTTCATAAATTTCACTGATGAATGTATTTTGACTTTCTTATAACTCTTTGTTTCTCTATTTCTTCAGAAAATTGGGAATGACAAACAAATTAGCCGAAACGTCCTTCTTTTATTATTGGAATGGTTTAAAAAAATATAAATCTTATTAAAGCGATTTCTTTGCTCTTTTATTCGTCGTCAGAATTTAAGCACAGTTAGCCCTTCTGATTCAGGGTGTGGCTCTGCAATGACCGATGTTAGTGACATCAGTAAGTCATCAATTTCCTTTTCTTTTCGCGTGAGCACCAACTATAGGAAGTCAACTGCACCGCCACCAGTAAAACATGGTTCCTTTCAGTTCCTTTTCCCTTCTCAAGAAGACAATGAAAAAATAATGTTCAACAAGGAAAATTATTCTTTAGTTTAAATATTCATTTTGATGTAGTAGAAAACAAAGAGCTACTCAAGTTCTGTTCAGTGATGCGACCGGGATACAAACCGCCAGTCGGTTTGTTCATGACATTGTTTGGTATAGGTTTGGGGCAGGGAAAGCTCTACTGCCCATCAAAATATTTGAACATTTGAGTCCTAATGCTAATATCAAGGATGATGCAATTAACACCTAGCACTACCATCAGATACTTCCACATGATGGTGCAAGTTGTGTTGTGCAACCCGTAGGAAGAAATTAATGTTCAAATTAGATTCACTACATTGTTTGAAAATGGAGCCAATGAAAGAAAAACAATAATCCTGTTTGGTACCTTTCTTACAAGTTGGGCATTCATATGTGATTTTGAATTAAAGCAAAACAATCGCCAGGTGTATTTTGATATTTTAGGTGTTTGCTTTTGCTTATGGGTGTTTTTTTGTTTTTTAGTGCCAACCCTGGTTTTGGACAGCTGGCAAATGACCTGAACTCTCTGTAAAACTTTATAAGCCCCGACAGGTTCTCGAACGCTGAGCTCCGAAGTCAGTGAATTTTTTTTGCGGAATAATGAGCCTACAGTTAGCGACGAAATAATTTGTTCACTCCTCGTCTTTCAAAACTTTCTAGAATTACTCAAAAACTATTGTTGCCACAAGTATAAAATTTTCACAGGATGTGAAGCACTTGTTAGTGACAGTAATACGAAGTTTCTAAAACATAATATTCTTTTTGAAAGATTTAACAAGCTGAACTTCAGAAACACGATAGGACAAAATTATTCTTACAGTGAGTAGTATTACACTTTATCGAGGTGAATCTACCATTTGAGTACATTTTTAATAATCAATAGCGTGAACTTTTCTCGTCATAACATTTAAAAGCCTTTTATTATAGTTTTTGAAAAACATTTCAATAGTTTCAGATGAAATATTGTTCCATTCTTCAATGGCAATGCGTTTCAATTCCTGAAGTTTCCTTGGAACTCTCTTGTCGATGTTGGCTTTTAATTCCTGCCGCAAATTTTCAATAGAATTGAGGTCAGGACTCATCGAAGGCCATGGTAGCACATTTATCTTATTTCTTCATAGCCCCCTAGTTGTAGGCTTGGCCGTGTGCTTTGGGTCATTGTCTTATTGAAATACCCACCGCCTGCCAAGTTTCAAACTATTAGCTAATCCCTTCAGGTTTTCATCTCAAATAGCAATATAGTCATCAGAGTTTATCTTCCCTTCAATTGCAACTAATTTTCCAGTACCCGATACAGCTAAACAACCCCAAAACATCAGTAATCCACCTCCGTGATTAACTGTTGGCACAGTGTTCTTCGGCAGGAAAGCTTTACCATTCTTACGCCAAACCTTCTTCACATCATTGTGACCAAAAAGCTCGATTTTAGTTTCGTCACTCCATAATACTCTCTCCTTAGCCAAGTCTCTATCCTTAGCCAAGTTTGACTTTGAAAAGTTCAAGCGAGCAGCAACATGACATGGTTTGTAGAGTGGAGTCCTTCGAGGTCTGCGTCCGTGTAGGCCTTCCTTGTTCAGACAGCCCTGGATTGTGCGATTGCTCACGCTAGTTCCCTGAGCGTTCAAACTCTCGGCAATGTCGTCTAGCTTCACTCGTGGATTACCGTTGACCTCAAGACACAATTTTTGAGAAGTTCTCACCGAGAGTTTTTGTTTGCGACCACGCCCAGGCAACGTTTCTACAGTACCAAACTTAGCAAACTTTTTTATAACAGATTTTACTCTAGATCTTGGGATGCTCAAACGCTTAAAACTTTGACTGCGACTACTAAATATTATGTTCAATGCCAAACTCAAATTTAAAGATCATTGTAGTAAACTATTTTGAAAATACCAAACATGAACTGGATCTTGTCTTCATTTAGCTTTGAAGTATTTATGAAAATTGAATGTGCGAATACTGGTCGGTGAGCAGCATTATGAAAATTACCTCCGTGTACCACGGGTGGCGCACGTCGCAGTCAAAGTGTTAAGGTGGTTTTAAGGTAGGTGCACACTTGTCCGCATCGTACGGACGGGACGCATCGGACGGATCGTATTGTTTTTGGGGTCTGCGCACATTGGTTCGCATCGTACGGACGGCACGCATCGGACTCATCGGATTTCTATCCGCAGATCTGAAGCTGAGCGTTCTCTATGAGGACATAATCCATACCTTTGAAGTTATAAAGTTCTGAAAATGTTGAACATAGATAGTAAAGAGGAAGAAATGGTAGTGGTTAGCTGTTTGCTGGCAGAAGCAGAATAACAGAAAGTTAAAAAAGGAAAACATGGATTCACAACATGACCAGGAAATGGCAGGAATTTGGAGAATTTCATATATTCTTCCCTGATTTGGTGGAAGATGATGTAAAAATTTTTCGTTACTTTTGCATTACGTATTCAAAATTATATCAACTTCTCAATATTCTGGAAATGTATTTAACAAAAAGAAATATTACATTCCGCACTCCAGTCAGCCCTAAAGAAAGACTAGCAGTTTGCTTAAAGGTAAAGATGCAATAAAATTTACGGACATTTGCCGTCTATTTTGTAATCTTGCACAAAATGGATAATATATGTATCATTCTCTACCTTCAAGGTAGGTAAGGTGCACCTACCTTTATATAGAACTAAATGATATAAAACTAAATGATATTATGTCGACGATGCGACGATAGGGTCGCACATTTGCCGGCAAATGCCGTAGAGGCCATCCGCATCGTTCGTACGCATCGGATTGAATGCTCTTTCGGGGATCCTCACCGGCATTGCCGATATCCGGTGCGTACGATGCGGTCAAATGTGCGAGTCACATTTGAAATAATGTAAAGAATACTAAAATCCGATGCGTGCGATGCGTGCCGTCCGTACGATGCCGGCAAGTGTGCGCCTACCTTTAGACGGAGGGTTTCTTCCCCAGGGTGACGCCCCCACCCTACCCCTCTCACCCGCTCAAGCTTCCCCACTTGCATTCAGACGGAGGGCGAAATGCCCACAGCAGTATGCGTGACTGAGTGAGGATGTTGAAATTTAATTAAGGTACGGAGAGAAAAGAGGACGCTATTTTCAACTTGAAAACTATTCCAGGGAAGCGGGTATAAGAACCCCGACGTATTTGTGATGAATTCAAGAATTACTTCTTGAACGAAGGCTAAGTGCGTTGACAGAAACGAGTGTGTCAGTTAGATTAATAATGAATGGAGGTAAATCAATAAAACTTTGCCCAGATTTGGCTTCTTATATGACTATAACGTTCAAACTGAGGAATAATAAAATATAGCTCGCCCAGCAAATATATATATATATATATATATATATATATAGAGCGAGAGAGAGCGACAAAAATGAAATAAAACATTCAAGATAGAGCATGATTACAGGAAACAGAAACAAGTTACACAAATTATAACTGTCTAAGTGCTATCACGAGCTATCCTGTGTTAATAATAGCATAACAGCAAACAATTTGTGTTACGATCGTTAGCAGGTACGTATTTTTGAATTGAAAAGAAAATTATTAGAGCACCAGATCATTTCAGAGTCGGCAACCTAGAAACGATAGTACTTAATAAAGAAATTGTATTTCCAGGCATAATAACTACGATTAGATTGTCTAGCCTGTAAGATTGTCTAGCCCTTGCTTTCAATAAATCTGTCAGGGGTAATCTCTGACTGAATACGACATTAGAATCCCTTAGCTCACGCGCGGTCGCATGCAGACGGTCAGTCGTCGTGCTAGACTGGATGAGCGTGGATGGGTGCGTGTTAATGAACATTTGTTAGGTTTTGCGGATTCTTGTCATATGTGCTATAAGGAACTTGTGTTATAGATTTTTATTGTATGTAATAATTTCGGTCTCGCTTATTCTGAACAGTGAGGTCGCCAGATCCCCCAGTTTGGGACACTCCAAGCACTGCCCAGCCAAAAGCCACCTGCATAGGCCACCTACATAAGTCGCCTCCATTAAGCCACCTACATAAGCCACCTCCAAAAGCCACCTACGCTAGCTCGTGCAAGCCTCGTTACCTCTACGTTGGAGCCTTGTTACCTCTACGTTGGAGCCTTGTTACCTCTGCGTTGGAGCCTTGCTGCCTCTGCGTTGGAGCCTTGCTGCCTCTGCGTTGGAGCCTTGCTGCCTCTGCGTTGGAGCTTTGCTGCCTCTGCGTTGACGTCTTGCTGCCTCTGCGTTGACGTCTTGCTGCCTCTGCGTTGACGTCTTGCCGCCTCTGCGTTGACGTCTTGCTGCCTCTGCGTTGACGTCTTGCTGCCTATGCGTTGACGTCTTGCTGCCTCTGCGTTGACGTCTTGCTGCCTCTGCGTTGATGTCTTGCTGCCTCTGCGTTGACGTCTTGCTGCCTCTGCGTTGACGTCTTGCTGCCTCTGCGTTGACGTCTTGCTGCATCTGCGTTGACGTCTTGCTGCCTCTGCGTTGACGTCTTGCTGCCTCTGCGTTGATGTCTTGCTGCCTCTGCGTAGAGGTCTTGCCGCCTCTGCCTTGACGTCTTGCTGCCTGTGCGTTGACGTCTTGCTGCCTTTGCCTTGACGTCTTGCTGCCTCTGCGTTGACGTCTTGCTGCCTCTGCGTTGACGTCTTGCTGCCTCTGAGTTGACGTCTTGCTGCCTCTGCGTTAACATCTTGCTGCCTCTGCGTTAACGTCTTGCTGCCTCTGCGTTGACGTCTTACTGCCTCTGTGTGGTGAAATAGAATAAATTAGGCATATATATTTGGCAAAATCACATCACATTTTATTTTTGGGCTAAATTACGTGAAGCTATAACATTTAAAGAAGGGTAAACATTCTGCGGGGCTACAAACATTGTAATGTGTTGTATGGACGCCTGAACCGTAGAAGTTTGGACGAAGCGCCAACCGCCTTGTGGCACCTTGATATATGACATCCTGTTTCAAGCACTTGAGAGCGCTGCACAAAGAGCCGACCCTCCGACCCTCGCCGACACGACACACAACACATTACAATGTTTGTAGCCCCGCAGAATGTTTACCCTTCTTTAAATGTTATAGCTTCACGTAATTTAGCCCAAAAATAAAATGTGATGTGATTTTGCGGGGATGTGTGGTGAAATAGAATAAATTAGGTATATATATTTTGCAAAATCACATCACATTCTATTTTTGGGCTAAATTACGTGAAGCTATAACATTTAAAGAAGGGTAAACATTCTGCGGGCTACAAACATTGTAATGTGTTGTGTGTCGTGTCGGCGAGGGTCGGAGGGTCGGCTCTTTGTGCAGCGATCTCAAGTGCTTGAAACAGGATGTCATATATCAAGGTGCCACAAGGCGGTTGGCGCTTCGTCCAAACTTCTACGGTTCAGGCGTCCATACAACACAAGCACACAAGCCGAGGCTTTGGAGGGCAAGGAGGCTGACGTGACGTATGAACAGAGGCCCACACAACCTGAGCCAATCACCGCTCGTGAAAGGAATGACGCAAGAAGGTGTGTCTGATCACACACCAATGGGAGGCCCAGACGTCAGAACAAACAAGAATCCCGCCAATCAGGATGCAGATACGGCCTCTGTAGAATGGAATGTTAGAGAACAATCTCGAAGCAAGGATGCGAAACGCTTATAAGGAGGGTAGATGAAGCCTAGGGAGGAATTTCCCGCTCGGTGACGCTACGAGAGACACGCATAAGCAAGGAGGGGTTTTGCAGCCGGCATACCGGCAGACGCCGGTATTACCCGGCATTATACCAAGTCCGATGTGGACTGCAAGTGAAAGAGCGCCGCCGGCACATTTTCGACATGAGCAGCCAAAATCCAACATCTAAGGTGAAAGTTAACCATCGAAGTTTCGAGAGGAGGCGTCCAGTGTGTCAGCAAGCTTCAAAGTACTGACGTGCGTCAGGAGGCATTCGTAGCACAGCAGCGAGGCAGCGGTTATCGGCAAGTGTAAATGTTGTCAACGACGAAGCATTCAAACATCTCTGCATCGGGGGCGAACTCACAGGCAACTTCAGCGTCAAGATTTGGAGCCACGCAATTGTTAACGTTGCGAGTATCAACAGTCAAGTTCGTTCACCAACAAGGAGAAGATCAACGCACAAAATTGCAGTGAATTGGCGCACAACGAAACTCTTAAGGAATTCCCGGCATCAGAACTTCAGCGTCAAGGTGGAGCGGGGAAGGCACCGCGGCAGCGCGTCAGCGAGAGAGCAGTCCAGAACAGAGATAGTCTCAGCAATGACGACGAAAATCAGCAGTGAGCGACAGCACATCGGCAGTGAATGTCTATCAGTGAATCCCTTATTATCAAAGGGGCGAGTGTTTTATGGATGTGAGAGCCCAGAAAAGTGCTTTTCAAAGTGTTGCGCAAAATCATATAAATTATAGGCAATCGGTTTCCTGTGTTTATTTAGTCGAGGATCGAATTCACGTTGTGAATGGTGCGGCGCTTCATATAATTCGACACCATGTTGCAAGTTCAGGTTAAATCGTGATATGCTTTTCTCGCAAATATGATGCTTTGTGTTGCTTGTGGAACCTGCAATTTTGTGGATGCGTAAATTGTTGTCAGCGATGGAGGATTGGTAACTTGAATCCTCGGTAAGCATCACATTTTATACCATGTCGTGTTTAAAGTTTTATGGCGGTAGAAATATGTACGTGCCTTTCATTGACGCAGTTGTGCTCTCTCATGTCAATTCTGTCTGAGTGCCTAGTGCACATATCCACGTGTTCATCTCAAAAATATATGTGTTTTAATCTTTCAAATTCTTTTATTCTCCATGTCTGGTATGCAGGTGTACGCAAGCATGAAGGACAATATTATAAAATGTGTACGGGGGTTGGAATTCCCTCAGCGTGTGGGAGGGGGGTCCTAAACCCACCCCTTTCTCTCGTATCGCAACATCTGCGTTGACGTCTTGCTGCCTCTGCGTTGAAGTCTTGCTGCCTCTGCGTTGACGTCTTACTGCCTCTGCGTTGACGTCTTGCTGCCTCTGCGTTAACGTCTTGCTGCCTCTGCGTTCACGTCTTGCTGCCTCTGCGTTGACGTCTTACTGCCTCTGCGTTGACGTCTTGCTGCCTCTGCGTTGTCCCATTATTTATTAATTGTAAAACTGGATGCTGTCGAGGCGGGCAGAGGTACCGGTAGAGTATTTGCAGGCACCTAACTTTGGCTGGCGGTGTAGAAAATCTAAAGCTTTCCTTCGGAATCTTTTTGGGCAAACATCTTTAACGTAAATAACTCCCATAAAATTAAATTGAAATTAAACTAAAAACCTCACTAAAAATTAATTTAAATGAAAGGCGCAACCATTCGGTGTACTGTACAATAATGTTTTCTTCTTCTCGAATACACCGAAGAATAAGCAACCTCCGCAGCCTTTGCCTTAGCTTCAGGGTCGTTGCCTACCAGCCTTCCACGGCACTTGACCACCTGTTCATCTCTTCAATTTCGTTAAGCCGGCGTAGATCTACTTTCTCGTGAGTGTGGCCGTTGTGGCCACTGTCTTCAGCTCGTCATCACTCCTACATCGAGAGGGCCCTGACGGTGCCATGATCGGCTAGACGTCTCTGCCGACCTTCTGCCTCCCTGCGCTTCGCTTCTGCTTCACCACTTGTGTTCGGCTGCTTTACTGATGTAAGTCACCGTAATGGTTTGCGCCACATTTTTACGTTAGTGACGTCAGTTACAGTTCTAAGTAACCTGCCTTGTTTACCTTAAAATTAAATGGGAGTGTCGAGAATATGTTCAGAATGATCAAATTTTGCGAATTAAAAATGAAAATTCTTGTAAGTGTGTGTAATGTAACAAATTTGTGCTTACGTAAAAAGTTGTGTCTTGAAATGTCTCAGATAATCCCAGCAGCCAGAGGGGTCGCTTCAACATGAATGTTTTATGTCGCTTCAACATGTATGTTTTTACGCCTGTATGTTTTCTTTCAACTCAGCAATGTTAGGAGGCTGTGATAAGGTGCGAGAGCCAAACGATGTATGTTTACAGTGTGTCTTGTTTCTGGAGGGGCCTATGTTGTGGTTATGCGAGCGAGCCTTGGGAAACTCGATACGGTCGAAAAAACGCCTACCCAAGCGCGAACAAAGTCGCCTTGTAGTCAAAGATAAATCGAGACACTCAGACCGAGAGAGTCGGCAAACCAACGGTCGGTTCGAAGGAGCTGAGCGTGAGAAGAAAAATGATGCTAAGAAAGAAATAAAGGCAAGCGGCGGCACTACCAATTAGAAAAGAGGTAGGCGGGCACTCCGAGGCTCCTAAGATTCTCATAGGCCGAAGGTGAGAGTTCTCAACCCTCGAAGAGAATGCGCCAGGGCTCAAGGCGTCGGAGGAACAATGGACAGTTCGACCGGCGTAACCGTAACGTGAGGTGCAACCAAGAAACGCGGGTGTGTTCACAATAACAAGCGTGCTTAATGCAATAATAAGAAAAGTGGCTATATTGAAAATTATACTAAGTTTCACGCTATAATGTAATCCAGAAAGTAACACATTCTCGTTTCACTTGCAGAAATTTTACGTGTTCCCGTCACCACGTTCACAAAGGGGAAATTTATCAAAACATAACCCACCGTGGGAGTTATTGATGGAACATGGAGATGCTGCACTAGAAGGGAGGGTAAGAGATGCATTTTTAAAAAAAAAAAAGAAAGAGTAAAGATAGTGTTGAGATAAATATTGCGATAATTCATTGTCATTCACACACTGATGCGCTTAAAAAGTAACAAGTTAAATTTTTATCTTTGACAGGCGGGACGGTAATTCAGTCATACATCTGAGGATTGATCAGCTCGAATGAAGGGAATCGACGTGTGAACATGCTGAAACGTAATGAGCAAGATGACGTCATCACTAGACATATTCTGAACAGTGCACAAGACAGGCCTTTGAACTGAAGCGAGTCGCGGACGAATTTTGTGGTTGAAGTGACCTTCGCCTACTGGGCTGCTGGGGGGCGCTGAGACATTGTAGGCATTATTTGTGTTGTGTTTGGATGCATAAGCAATCTGCGGTTAAAGGCTGGCCAGCCAAATTTCTGTGTAATTATGTGCAGTAGGTCATTTGACGTATGCTATTTGCTTGCATTACTTAATTGGAATTGTTCCTAATACCAATCATTGTGTGTGCGCTCATTGATGTTTGTATTACTTATAGCTGGGAATTATAAATGTTAAGCATAATTCACCCTGTGTATCATGCCCCACAATATTAGAAGCAATCGATCGTAATGCAACGGAGGGCGCCCAGAAAATGCGCTGCGTAAGTGGGTCAGCGATCCCCGGTGAGTACCTTTATTTTAGTATATGTGCTGTAATTGCCGATGATAATTCATTTAATTTGTGTTGTGTATATAGCCTGGAGGTGTGCCATTCCTCTATTCCGAGAACCTGATCTTCTTGTTAATGAATTGTTAACAAGGAGGTGAAGGGACGACTTCTCGTGACAGGAGATTAAATTTCTTGCAATATTGTCAAAGCGCAATTTAATTCATGAATATTATCATTAATTAATTTAACTTATTACACACTAAATCCGGCAATTGTTACCGCAGTTTACTAATTATTAAATTTCGTGTTCTAGGTTTAGAGAAATGAAATTAATGTCTATAAAATTAATTAATATACTTAAGTTAGGATTTAGCATATTTACCGAGACTTGACTTAGTCTCAAATCCGCTAATCCTAGAAATTCCTTGATAATTACTAAAGCTGAACGCAGTAGCCCTGCATTATTTTCTTTAGGACTCTCGTTCACCCAATACTTAATTCTCACGTCGCCATTCTTGAATTTAACTTACGCGGTCTTTCTGGCCCGTCAAATTTTGCGGCGTGACTTGACTTAATTCTGAAGGAAAATTCTAATTACCAAATTTTTGAGCAGTCGTTATCGACTCTTGTTTTCTTGTACTAAATATCTGTTCTCCCGTGACAGTGATCGTCGCACGGTGCTGGAGGGGCGCTATGGGCGTGCTGGTGTCCCAGCTCTCCCGTCTTCCAGCTCATTCGTAGGATAGAGGATTGGTCATTTATTTAATAATGAAATAAATTAACCTAAACTTTTGACGGTGTCCTATCCCTGCGTCAGTGCCAAGTTTCGTTTTTGTCAGGCGGACTTTAGTTGTTAGGATTTTCATTGTGTCTTGTATAACCTTTAAATTGAAGTTTCTTATGAGGATTATTGTTACCTACCTGCTATTATGAATTTCGAGTGCGATATATGCTTTATTATTTTTTTGATATATATATATATATTAAAATATTAAAATCGTTGGTGTTCTATTATCCCGGTTCCAGCAAGCAAAACCGATGGGACCAAACCTCAACACAATCAATGTTAAAACTTCAGCCTTCAGTCAATTTTCTAGATTAGGAGAAACTTCTTGGGTTGGGAATACGCATGAGGACATGACGGCAGAGCAGCTAAGAGATACACCCTACCCTCAAGACGGTCTATAGCACATTGTCGTCTGTCACCCCTGAGTTTTTCCAGCATGAAGGGTGACAGCGACGACACGCATGGTGAACGGGTGGGAGGCATTAGCTCCGGGGCTTAGGTTTTTTTAGAGAGGCGGGGAGGGAGAAAGGGGGTTGCCCCGGGGAAGGCACCCTCTGTCGAAACCCAGCTTCAGATATGTCGCCATAACTATTTCCAGCTTTAAGGCAGTTAATAACCTTCTGTTGGAGGTCCACACCGAGTTCCTATTCTTTCCCACCGCGGCGCTACTGTGCGAATGGGAAAGCTACACTCCTCTGGCTTCCCGTCAGCTCACACAATTTCCTAGAATGATCTCGCATCTAGAATGTTCAAGAACATTTTAGACACATTTTTTTCAATAAAACAAGTATAATCGTAAACACTTCTCAATGAAATGAAACATTTTCGATTATATGAATAATTTTGTCTTTTCGTGCTTCTGAATTTCAGCATGTTAAGTCTTTCAAAATAATTTTTTGTTCTAAAAACTTTATTATTATTGTCAGTAATATGTGCTTCAAACCATGTGAAAATCTTATGCCTGTGGCAACAATAGTTTTTGAGTAATTCTAGAAAGTTTTGAAAGACGAGTGGTGTTCTATTAATTTGGTCACTAATTGTATGTACGCTACAGTGTTCCCTCGCGTATCGCGGTTGATGTGTTCCAAAACTCCGGGCGAAAAGAGATTTTCCACGAAGTGGGATCGCAGATATTTATACACATATTTAGGTCCATATAGACTTCTAAAAACCTCCCTGTACAATTATTTACTCCTCCCATTGCAATACTGTTCATTATTGCTGGAATTATAAGAACAATTATTAAGATATTAAGCCTTACCTAAAAATTAAAATTACATACCTTCAGAAGAGGGTGTATTTCGGGAACACCACTTTCTCTTCTGTGGATGGTGAATCGGCAATTTCTTCGTCGGTCTATGGACAGGCTATGGACGCATAAAAGTTTCCTTCTTTTACCACATCTAATATCTTCACCTTTTCGGCGATGATCATCATTTTTCGTGGCCGTTTAGGCGTAGGAGCATCCTTAGATATATCAGCAAGTTTAGGAGCCATTGCAGGGGCTTTGAATACACACAAAAGTTCAAAGTCACACACATAAAATCACGAGACAAAGCGTAAACCGATCGGAATCGCGTAGCATGTTTCAAACAGCCCGCGAGATTCATCGGATATAAACATTGAAAGCACAATCACAAGCAAAATATCAATATGAATGCCTGTCATTGGCAGTCTTTCATTTCTGCACCAATCATAGCCCGTCTTGCACATCACTACGCCCGCCATGAAGCTGATCTCGCGTAGCCTTCGCTGACGCACAAAGCGTGCATCTATAGCTTTTCCAGTTGACGTTGTTTCCATTTTTACACTGTTATAAAAACATATTTTTGTTTAAATCTCAAAATGTACAGGTATTTTATTTCTGCACTATTAATTACATTTGTTTTTATCATGTTAATGGTATTTATTGCTATATTTTAGATTTTATAGTTATTATTTTATACACGTATAATTGTATATATATATGTGAAGGTCGGCTGAGCCCGCGAAGTGGTACAGCTGAGAAAGAGGATGCACGAAGTGACGAGGGAACACTGTGTAGGCCTATGTACATGTAGATACACATGTGTACAAGTTTATAATTTTATTTATCTATGTAGATATATATGAATATTTATAAAAATATACATAAATATTTACATATGTGAGCCAATATATATATATATATATATATATATATTTAATTTACCGTTTTATTTTCAGTTTTCCTAATTTCAATGAAGTTTTAAATCTTTTATGATAGTGCCGAAAATGAGGACTAAACAGTTCAAAACCTCTCGTTTTTTAGAAACAGCCAACGTTGGGCACTACGATTATTTTGCAGTGTAAGAGCTGGAAAACCCCTGTAGTATTTATTTTTCAAGGATGATATATATACTAGAAGAAAACATAAAGAAAAGAGTCAAAGACGTCGGAGATGAAAATTTTCAGTTATGTAGAATTAACGGTGACCGTAAGAACATCCTTCTCGAATGTGAATAGGAATGCAATTTATTTTTTGGGCCTTTTCCCTCACAGACAACTGATATGAGTTTCTCGCCTTTTTACCAAAGCTTATTTTGTCTTACTAACGGTTCTTGGTCAATATTTGTACGAGAAACGGTTATTATATCAAATTTACTTACGGACAATTATGTAGGTTTCTTTGCAATTATATCGGTCACACAACCAAATTACCTTTTTCATTAAAGGAAACATTCAGTGATGAAAAGAAAATGCGTGGCGCATTGACAGTGGCTAGGCAAGGATTTTAGATCATTGGCTAAGATTTAGATAGCTATGAGTTAGCCACTACCCCTCTAAATACCGTTCGAGATTGTGTTCATTTTTTATTCATATTCACTACAAATATCTGCAAAGCGCCCACGCTTGAGACTGAGCGGGCTATTGAATTACTAGAATATTTTCACTCACAGTTGCACCAAATAAGTGTTTTATTAGAACATGAAAAACTCTATGAGTGGGTAAAATATTTAGTTTCCAAGGTATACATGTTCAAAAGGTACTAATCTTTGTTTCAGTTTCCATATATGCGCTATTTTCATCAAATGCGTTTATCTTCATCGAATGCTTAAAGATGTAGCTGAAAATATGTTTATGATATCTATTTGGCGTTTTTGATAGGTGGTTTCAATAGCTAATACAATTGAACCCGTTAAATGGTCAATGCAATGAAGTTATTGTTGGTGTGAAATTTATATCTTCTCACTCATGTAATATAATACGAGAGACTGAATCACTAGCGAACACATCTTTTTGGCTCAATGATCGGATTTTAGGAAAAATTTCTAATCATTGTTATAACGCATTGCTGATGTCCTACAAGATTTTTATGGTATATAGATTCACTGATCTTCGATGTGTATCTATTTGACGAGATTTGTACTGCGTTTGCCTAAGTTTTATCATGATGATAAAAACTGGGTTTTGCCGCTGCGCAGCTTTAAATTAACCTGACAAATTTCAGTTCTATCTCCTCGCACTTCCCGTTGCCTTTAAATAATGAAGCCCCGAACAGGTTCTCATAATACGAAGTTTCATTCAGCCTTTACAACTGATCACTGAATCTGTATTAAAAAAAGCAACATTTATGTTTCTAATGCATTTAGGACTATTAGTTCGGCATCGGCCACCGACATGCCTTCTCCAAAAGAATCGGAACTTAAAATAGATTCATGACAAAACTACCTTTTTACATCCAGTGAAATGTGGAATCCGACAATAAAAAGCTTTACATTGTAATATAAATAGGTTATTAAATCAATTGAGCACTATATACTTTCCAGAAGATCGGCAGCTATTGAATTCTGTTTTGAGGCTGTAGATGTGGAGGTTTCAAAGAAAATCAAAGAAAAAAATTCAGCAATTTGAAAGAAAAGTTACTCCTATTTGTTTTCACAAAATATTCATGCCTATCTTACTGCTAATGTTTTACTTGCATAAACATTCCCATATATTATGAAAATCATTTTTCTTCATGTAAAATGTAAAAATTTAAAGCTCAAAAGAATTTCAATTTAATAATGAAAAGATTTATTTAGTTATGCACAGACAAGTGATTTGTATCATGTTGGAAAACAATCTTCTAAAAAAATAGTTGACTAACAAATATTAACCATCAAAATTGGGATTGTAACCCTAGGTACAGGAAAACTGTTCCTTAGCCGCGTCAGCATATATATATGCGGAACGACAGGTTAGATTTGCGCGCAATCATTAAGAAAATGAAGGTAAATTGTCGGCCTCGGGGGAAATCAATAGCTCGGAGACCTTTCCATTTGCCTAACCTCAAAGTCTTGCAACCACGGTATTTACGATCTATCTCGGTTGCAGAAATATACGATTCTTTTAGATACGATTTAAATGCATCAAAATGAATTTTCAATTCAGACGAGTTATTTTTTCACTCTCGATTGTCTCAAAAAACGTAACTGAGGGAAAATATTTGAAAAAATACCCCCAATTCGTTTAATAGAAATTTTGGGAAAAATTCCCCAGACTCTTTTTCAATTTGCAAGAAAAGCTCCTCTTATTTGTTTTCACAAAAAATTCACGCCTATCTTATTGCTAATATTTTACTTACACGTTTCAAGCGGAATTTGTTTTTAAAATCTGAATTCTTGAAGTCTTCTGAAAATGAGTCAACGTAGAACAGTTTCTGATCTCTTCGTGGAGGAGTGCCAAAGTCAACGACCATTAATCAGCTTAAGATTACTAAATCAGATGTTTATGATACCGAGGCCAGATTTTAGGAAATTCGCAACGCTAAAAATAGTCTCAAAAGTGGCCGTCCTTGGAAAGCTATATGGCGCCTAAAAGAGGCATGGAACAAAATGCGTCATGAGAAATTGCGTGTAATTGTTGAAGGTTTCAGAATAAGACTGCAGAGGGTAATCAAAGCAAAAAGGGTCATTAATGAAAAATGAACTTCTTTTTGGGCTCATAGTAGTTAGTAAATTATTGCGAGGGCAATTTTGTTTGCAATACACTTTCTTTTCGTAGATACATTACCAATTAGTTAAGCTCGGAAACTTTTTTTTCACTTTGTACATTCAAAAAATATTTGTGTTTTTAGAAAGTTGTTCTCACTTGGATGTCAGGTTTGGGACTGTGAAGAAGCATGCCAATTCATTGGAATGTTGTACGAAGAATCGAATTACTGTTACTGTGCATTTTGTGTGGTGAAAATGATCAGCGATGGTTATTCATCTATTTCATGTTTTCTTCAAATAAAACGGACTATAATGAAAAGTACAATTTTTTGAATGTGGCTAAACTGTATTTTGAGTTATTGACTAGGATTCTACATGATTCCCTTTGAAAATCGTTTGAAAATGCATATTTTTTCTTCACTGTTTATTACGTATATTCTTAGCCCAAACAGAAGACAATTTCGGTACAGAATTTTCATTATTTTCATATCCGATTATTCAGACTCAAAGATTTACTGTAATGTGTTTTTCTAGAACAATGCATGTATTCCGTTGCTCAGGTACAGCATTTTGTGTCCATTTTTGCTTGTAGTCTCAATTTTATAGATAAGGAAAGAACTACTGTAATAAAGTCACCGTCATGACACTTAGCGTGAACCTATTATTTTCCTATAAGAAATAAATTCCTCTGCTCGACTCTCAATCAATTGCCCACTGCACACGGTTCTCCCTTATCTGTTGAAATGAAAATAAGTATTAAGCCCATGCTATTTATTTCATAACCGAAGATAAAACACTAAAATTTACATGAGTTCTTGTATAGAATATAATCAACAAAACACGCAATGGCCTAAAATACTTTGTAAATAGACGCTTAAGCCAAATCTGTTTTTTACTCCTGAAAAGAAGAGGGCAAAAAGATACGCGTTGTAACTGTGATGCGGTGATAAAACGGATGTGACCAGATGAAGATAAAATATTTCTTGCGTTGAATAAAAAATTTAAGTTAATAACCAGTGTGTGAACTTTAAACTCATGTGTGCTTGACGTGAGTGCAGGAACCCTTACGAAGCCGCACTGTTTTCTTCGTGCTTAAATAACTCAATTACTAGAGCCAGATTTGTGTGAGGGCTGAGGAACAACACTGAGCAATCTCAGTTAATAGCGTTGTCTGTCAGCGAAACCGACACTATTTCCTGTAAAGCAATCTTGAAGATAGGGCTATTTGTTCAGCTCGTCTGAGTTTTATGAGATCAAGGGAAACTGAGGCATGACCACAAACCGAAGATTTGAAGCCAATCAAGCCACTGTCGAAGTAATGCTAGGAAGGGCGCTGAATTGCGTGCACATAGACACAGTGAGCCTTGCCCGAGTGCGTGAAATTGCGCGACTTAAGTCGCCACGAATTTTCAAATGGTAAATTTTCGTAGCATTTTAGTTAGTTTGGTTGCTCACGACACGCTTGCATTTTGACTCTACCTGAAATAAAAGTTCTAAGAAATTTCTCCTACAGGTTTCATTTTCAGGTCGTGGTAAATTATTCTGCAGCATGCAGTGATTCATTAGGTTCATTCCTTTTATTTCATTTCTTTAACTTATCGTTCTTCGAAGAAATATAACTATACATTTATTCACTTTTATTACATTTTAATCATCGATCATATCCTCCATGAGTTGGGTACTTGCATCAGGAAATATACGCAACGCAGCAAAGAAGTTACATTTTTCAGCAGTTTGTGGAGAACTATCCTCAATTTACGATAGATAAAAGGCAGGAAGTGACGAATGCAAAATGATTTAGTGAAGAACGATCCATTCGAGAACAAACGCTCGCAAACCACACACAGTTGTTAGGTTAGTTGTTCGCACCAACTTCAAACGAATTATCGAAAACAGTACTTATTTTTACATTGGGAAAATGGCGTTTAAAGAGAATTTCCAGATCTCGTAATATCTTATCTGTGAAAGCTTAGGTATGTGATGAAACACAAAGCATTGACTCTTATAACTAGAGCTGTGCCATTGCATAACTTGCATATATGCACGCCAAGAGATATGCAGACTATTTTATGCAATGCAAAGAATTATCTTGTGCACATGCAAAATCACATATGCAATTTTGCATATGCAGTATAACAGAAGTAATATGCAAAATGCATTATGCATATGCACGATATCATTGCATATATGCTGTAATACGAATGGTGTAATTTGATTTTTTAAGGTAAGACTGCAAATTTGTTCCTTGATCCAGATATTTTGTACATTGATGGGACCTCTCGCATACACACTATCAGTTGCTAAAGCAACGTCTCAAGTTTTACCCGGTGCGCTATGTTCAGTACCTGATGCCCAGGTTTCCTTCTTGGCCTGTTCTTCTGTTACATTTGGTTCATAAATAAAATACAATAGAGGTGTCCGAACTGAACTTAATGGAATTTGAAGGTTATGAAAATTGCATGGTGTAATAGTTTTGTACACCTAGTGATAGTTTTCTTGTTTTGTTCTACACTTAGGCCTCCCTATATGTACAAAGTGTTAAGGTGGAAATGCAACTGTGAAGTTTGTATTAATTCCAGAAACATATGCGTTTAGTGAATTAAAAATAAATATCGTTGTTGTGCTCTGCTTGTTCATAAAAAAATGAGAAAAATCTCAATAAGGTAATCCCTTGAATTCCGAACATGCCACAAATCCCCATAATTTGCATCATTATAATTATTTAGCTTCCTGGACTTACATGAGGACTATCAAATTTGCATTGAAATTTAGTGATCTTATGCTGATTTGAATATTCCTCCACTATTTGGTTGTTCAAAACCTAATGCAAATGTTTTGCATTCGTGGGATGTCATGAATCAAGGGATAACCTAGAGGAAGGTTATGAGGTCTTCAAAAAAATATTTTATTCACTTTTGCTTTGAAATTTTCAGATGTACTGGATAATATGTTGATGAATGAATAAATGAACAAATTTCTTTTAGTGTTTTAATGATTACCATTACTTATATTTATGCCATCCTAAAGTACCACATAGTGTAAGGAATGATTCTTTCAAGAATGAATTCCCAGAATATGACTTTCGGGATTTAAATCTGTATTGTACTTATTACCGGAAAAGTGTAAGTTTGTCATACACTATATTATGAGAGTATACACTGTTATGGTCAAAATATCTGCTGTGACTTCATAGATATGAATAACTATGATAATCCTTTTGGTTCAGCATAAATTTAACCAATATTGACCCACTTTCATCTACGATAAAATCACGGAAAGCTGGAGGTTTAGGCTTCATGTCTCATTTAGCGCACGAAACCAACTTTTAGTGCTCGCCGTGGCCGAGTGGTTATGAACTTACCCTTCCGTAAAGGTTTCAAGGGTTCGAATCCCTGCGCTGCGTGGCGATTTTCCCCGTTGGACATAAGGAAAACTCAAACGCATTACCCCACTCTACCCAGATATCTGAAATTGGTACCGGCTTGACAGTGGAATAACCGTTCTGTGATAGTTATACGGCATTTGAAAAACCAATGTAAAAAATGATATTTATCATGCTTAAGTGATTGGAATAAAGCTTTTTTTCTAGATTTCTAGCACGAGAAGGTCTTCCCATGATTAAGAATTTAAACTCTATTTTGCGTACCTATCCTGTTGAGGAACAAATACAAACCAAATTCCTTGACCAACGAAGGAGTTGGTCAACTCTTTCCATCCAACATGGAGAATTTTAAATTTGCTCACCTGGTGTCGTACGATATAGAAAGAGTGTTTTCGAAATACAAAAGTATTCTTGCCGATAAACGAAAAAGGGTCGCATTTGGTAACATTAAAAAATACATTATTATTAAATGTAAACACAATGGTTACCTTGTTATCTTTTTTTACTTTGAAATCTTATGTAATCATATTTTCATGTTTTCTTCATTAGTAGCATATGCTCGATATTCTAAATGTTGAACACTATTGTATTGAATCATTACCTTAGAGTTCAATATTTACAACATCAAACAAGTTCCAACTAACTGAAGTCGGTCATTCAGCAGTGCATGTGCAAGACTTTATCGCATATTGTTTGCATACAAATGCAAGTACTGTGCATACGACACTCCGCAACCGCATATATGTAACCTAAAGCCGCATATTTTATGCGCGCATAATTTCATATGCGCTTGCATATATGCACGTGCATATTGGCACAGCTCTACTTATAACTAAACCAGTAATTGAGTATTTCTTTGCTAGGAATTTTTTAGTCGCAACATTGACAATGGAAGAAAGAAATTCATTTACCTAAGAAAATTTGCAAGAAAGCAAACTAAACATATAGGTCGATACAATTTGAACAAATACTGTACACACGGTTCAATAAGGTGCTTATAATATTAAGTTTGAATCTACAGTTAGAAAAACTAAAAATCCCAGACCTAATCTAGTGACGCTAGTATTCCGTAAAATAGATAAATTGAAAAAATGGTTTTTTATAATATTTGATTAATTAAGAAATAAACAATCGTTGGTTTTAATTGCAATGGTCAATTTTATAGCAGGTGATTTGAAATCATATAGTCTCTGAACACGGAAACGTGGCAAAGGAAGACCAATACCGGGACCGTTAATTTGTTGGTACACTTTGCCCCCCCAAAAATAAACACTTAGTTCAAAACGGATAGTTCACGGAGCATTCTACAATGAGTTCTTCCTAAACTTAAAACCACATTTATTTACGAGAGATCATAAGTATTGATAATTCTGTTGATAGTTTCTACCAGAGGAATATTATTAAATAAATTTTCCCATCAAATGAAACTATTGTCATTTGAACTACATTTTGAAATCTCTCTTGAACTGAGAAGAATCCTCCACTCTATAATCATTTTTAGCTTAAAGAAGTTAACAGAGACCCTCAGTATCGGGCTAAATTGAAGCTAAGCGCGTTACAGCAGCAAAAATTTGGCGGAATCTAAACTGGGAAGAACAGTTTTTAGTATTTCTGATAAACTATATAGCACTCCCGGTCATGAGTCAGGTACGTGGAACTTTAAATATATTTTATTAGACAAAACTTGTAAATTTTCAGCTTCCATTTGAAAATTTTTTATTTGGTTTTCAATTTGACGCACAGTTTTCTCCCATGACAATTCTGAGGAATGGTGGCCTCAAGCCCTCACACAATCGAGTTGTGGAAAGAACGAGAAGCTTTTCAAGGTTTTAATTTAGAACTTCAAAGAAACTGCAACGGCAGCGTAACAGATAATTAAATTGTGGTCAGCGCCTTAGCAGCGAGACCTACTTAGGTCGCAGGCAGAGTATGCCGGTTTAATTTTTATTAGAGAGTTACATTTGAAATTTTAACGATACAAGTTTGTTTCGTGAAAATGGGCGAAATCACCTAATTAAAATTGACAGCCAGGGTAGACGAATTCCGCTCTAGCCCTCAGGCAAGGTCGAAGGGAAAGCCAGCTCGGAAAGGCAGATTCGGAGCTCGAGTTGAAGGATTAGGTGAAGGCAGTAGTGGCAAAGTGGAAGGACACCGTCACGCAGGGAGCTAGGCCGCAGAAGGTAGACTGCCGCGACTTGGAAAGAGATTCTCTGGAATCCTCTCAACACCAGGGAGTGGAACGGAAGGGCCGCCAACACTCAGCACGAACTGGAGGACAATTCAGAAACAGATAATGGAACTCCAACAACATACTAAACGAATAAACGAACGAGATCAAGTACAAAATTCAGCTGTAGCCTAATCACAAATGTTTCAATTTTAATTACCTAAGTACAATCCCTCAATGGAGCAGACTGATGATAATGAAGGGGAAGGACCGGAGCTGCGATGACAAGAAGTATTGCAGGAAAAAATTAACTTAGTATTAGAACAACGACCAACGACCAATACCAAAAGCTGAAGGAACAAATCGGCAAGTTCAAAAAATTTCACGATATACTATGAATAAGACTGATTTAACAATAACTAACCGGCAATACACACCTGAGCTTATAAATGGCACTCAGTGTAGGAACTTTTAGGCAAATAATTAATTATTGATAAATTAAGTAGAAATCAGTAGTATAGGAAAGTGTCCAAGGCGTGAAAGATAGTAAGTATAGTAAGAGGTTCAAATGCGTTAGAAATAAGGTAAATGAGTACAGGTCGATACAAGGTCGCTTGCGCAACCTAGAAACTAGCAGAACCGCACTCTTTTAATTTAAGATATTAAGCTAATATTTACGGTTACCGAAGTAACTAGTTGAAGGCCAAGTGGCCAAGTTAATTGCCAAGAATACTTACAAAATTTAAGCAAAAAGTAAGCAACTTTAATTAAAGAAAGAAAGAACCCATTCACACAAACCAAAATAATCAAAGAGATAACCGACAAAGGAATAATTGTAGAAAAGTGAATTGCCCAAGTTCTAGCCACATACAGCCTCCTCCATCACTCAAGAGGTGGAGAATGCAGCGTACGCCACAACGCGGTCCGACACTCCAAAGAACTCCATCCAACGAAGGCCCCGAGCAAACCTACGCCAAGCTAACACACGATCCTTACACTGGCTGCATTTAAAAAACAAGGTAACCTTCCACGGTAAGTACGTGAAGGAGGTTCTAAGTATTCTAAGGGGTAACACAGTAAAGTATTCGCTAGGAGTTCAAAAGGATTCTAAGGAGTTCAAAAACATTCTCCCCAAACCTCCTTCCACAACGACCCACCTCAGCTTCGACCCGACCGAAACAGCCAAACCTCGGACTCACAGAACAACGCTCCCGACAGACGCACACAAGACGTACAACTTTAAGGAATTATTTCCTATACAATGTCATCAATTCAAAGTTTATTACGTAGGAAAATAGAGTCTACATATTAATAGTATCCACAGATTTATCAAGAATTACTATACCCCTGTCTTTATCTGATTTGCGTATTATGATTTCACCATTTCTGCCTTTTTCTTTCATTGCATAAATCGTTCATTTGAAGTACAGCTCAGCTAGTTATCCGCGACTTTAGCCTATAATAGTACAGATGGTCTGTGGAACGTAAATCTCGCGGTAATCTGGCACGGTCAACACACTGTGACCTTTAGCTGGTTTTAGCAAGCTTCTCAAAAATAAAAAATAACATTTGTAAAAGTCTAATTTAAGAGTGTGTTAGCTTAAGTCCTAGCCAAAACCTGATAATAATTTTGAACGCTCGGATAAGGAAATTGTACTGTAGTTGAAAATCAATTTGTTTGGGTCAATAGGGTTAATTATGTATTGCACGCCGAGATTCTCAAGTTCTTTATGTGTATCCCAAGAGTCGCTTTATGAACCTTTCATCTTCAGACCATCGAAAACCAAGAACGTACAGGATGACATACGACTGAAATTAAGTGTTTTCCGTTACTGAACAGTGATGGATAAAAATAAGTCATTTTAATGAATAATTTATTCTTCAATTTTTCAGACTACTTACTGAGGATGGAGCTGTTCTTTGAAACGTTTTACAGAATGAATACTGTGTAGTTATTTCATAATTAGACCATGTGAAAATTTCATAAATAGCACTTCAATGCTTAGTGCATTCTTCATCTTCAAGTTCCTGACCGTTTTAATTGTGACAAACAAATGTGTGACAAAATTGGCGCAAAAGGCGGAAATAATAAAAACTAAATGCTTTGAAAATCGAAATATCTGGCAAATCGCACTCGGCTCGTTCGTGTGTTGGGTCCTACGTTTAAGGTTGTACTTTTAATATGGGACTGAGCTAGAAACCACGCCTACAACCTGCAAGTGCAAGTGCAAGACGCAGATCTTTTCACGCCACATAGCTAATAAATAAATTAATTCTAAATGTGTCACCGATTAGGTTCTAGTTCAGATGTTCATACCATCTGTTCAAGCGCAGTTAGAAGCCTTGTTAGGACATTACTCTCATAATTGTCATATTTTACTGAAATATTTAGCTTCATTTCTACTAAAATGGTGAATGTGTATAATTTAAGGTCATTTTCGATTTGCATTATCAATTCTTTGTTTTTGTTTCAGGCTATTTCTTCAGTATTATGTATTACCATTGATCTCTTGCGCGGTGGTAGACTTAGTTTCGGTGCTGGAGTAGATGGCCTCGAAGTAGACGGGACAGATGAGCATGCATATGAAATGTCAGACCTTTCTTCGTTTGTTAAGGAAATTCCAGCTTCAGTCAGAAGGTCCTCAATACCATCTGCCACCTGATGAGAATAAACATACAATTGTATATTAATATTTGTATACATAACTATATAGTCAGTACCTTGCGATTAATTCATTCGGAACATCTTATATTAACAAGTGAGACATCTGAAGCAAGGTCATTAAAAAAATTATTTTCCGAAAATTACTCAACATTTAGCACCAGACATTTGAAAGTATTAATGAAAGTATATAAAATAATAAATACGTTCTTCGATTACTTTCCAAAATGCTTTGAACTATTTTTATTATGAAGCAAGTCGATGAATATATTCAAATTTAAATAGATGTGAATCTATTTAAAGTCTATAGTTTAGAAGATAATTAGTTGAAATTTCTTGTCCATCGCTTTCTATACTACAAATCGAACACAAAGTGATGTCAACAAGTTACATCTCATTTTTAAAATCTCTTTTTTTACAGACGCCCAATAGTCCAGCTGAATGGAAAATAGTGGCTCGCGATTTCCAGCACATGTGGAATTTTCCGAATTGCATCGGATCCATCGACGGGAAGCTGTAAAGTATTCACACTTGCAGGAAGTTTAGAAACAAATATATAAGTTTATTCACGTTTTATTGAAAGATTTTTAAAATAGCCACAAGGCCACACACCACTAGTTTTAAAGAGCCGTACTGGCCGAACATCGAGTATTTTCAAAGAAGGATTTATTTTAAAATTTTTATTATTTTATTAGTTTAAGTTAAAGCTTAGCGCTTGTTTAAAACGCTTTCGCTTTACCTCAAAAAATGGCATAAGTGACACGGGTGCTCGTTAAGCTAAAATACACCACATCAGCAACAACCGCTGCCGCTCCAGGTGTGACGAAATTGGTAGGTGTAACCGATTACAATCGAGCAGTATTAACTAGCTGCTGCATCCGAACTAACGAGTCAGCGGTTGACGCCACTACGCGAGCAGCAGGACCGCTGCAACCGCACTTTTAGGTTATGTAGTAAACGAGATTTAAGGAAGAGCAGCAGGAACCGGTCGGTCTGGGCAGCTTCCTGGAAGGACAAATGAATTCTTTAAGTAAACAGAAAAAGAAACTAGAAAATGAGGTCATTAGGTAATTCAAGTTATGCACGACAATAAATTACAAGATATTTAAGCTCCTAGAACGCACCCCACAGTAGCGCCAGCAAGCCCGAGAATCGCACTCGAGTCCTGACAAAACCCTCGAGCCAGCGTTACGGTGAAGCAACTGACGGCAGCCTCCCAGGGTAGCGGTAACTATACCAGCAGCAGCAGGACATACTAGGAGCGGAAACAAACACAAATTAACATGGGTCGCTACGACGGTAGAATAGAGACTTAATATTTCAGATCTCGAATCTCAGTAATTCCAACAACCAGCGAGCTCTCACCCAAGTTAATTTCCACTCGGTGGGTCGATAAGCCACTTCCAGAGGTTGTTCAAAGTAACGGAAAAAAAAGATGAAAATAGTGGTAGAACGGTGTTCAGGCGAAAGTACGTAATCAAGTAAGTAGTTCATAGAAGGGAGATGAAACAAGCACTAAGGCAATATAACTAAAGCTAGATGAATTCAGGAAGAAACCGTTACAGTTTCCTCCAGGTATCAGGAATTCACCTTAAGCAAGTAGGTTTACACACTTCAGAAGAAGCACTTCAAATGGTTAAGAACTCCCTCCGAAGTAGTTTACTGGCCACTGGCCTTTTAATTTAGTTAGAATTATTAACGACCTGAACACCAAGATAATGTCTCAAAACAAAAATAAAGAAATTCACAACACACGCATACAAACTTAAACAAAGCAAAAATAGGAAAGTAAGTGAAGGAAAGGAATACATAACCTCGTGGCTACGTAAGAGGTAATAAATGGTACCCTCCAGGTGCTGCTCAGCCTGCCGCTGCTCCAGTCAAAGTGTCAATGCCGACCTATCTTCTAAAAAATCATCCGCCCACCATACCTTTACTCCGCTCAAGCTCCGCGGCAACAAATGACTGCAAGAAAGCGGCGTATGGCTCTGCCACCAAAGGCAATACGACGAGTATGTGGGAAGAATTTTCCACAAAGCATACCAGAATCCGGCCACCCCCAGGGAGCGGCTCATACTTTTTTAATAATAAAGGTACGAATAGCATCATCCTCATGGCAGTTGTGGACGCACGATACAGATTCCTCTACGTTGACGTCGGCACAAATGGACGCGCATCGGACGCCACCGTCTGGGATAATTGTTCCTTGAAAGTGCGCATTGAAGACGGAACGATGGGATTGCCAGCAGACTCAGCTCTACCCGGTAGCAACAAGGTGCTTCCTCACGTTTTTGTCGGTGACGATGCGTTTCCGTTGAAACCTTTTCTTCTGAAACCCTTTCCTTTCAGAAGTCAGAATAACTCGGAAAGGATATTCTCGCATAGATTGTCGCGAGCCCGGAGAACTGTCGAGAATGCTTTCGGGATCATGGCCAATAGATTTCGGTGTTTACATACACAAATCTGTTTGCATCCCGAAAAAGTGCAGAAAATTGTTTTGGCTTGTGTTGCTCTTCACAAATTTCTCATGACCGAGAACGCTTATGAGTTTACGTCGGGTTCAATTGTGGACTCTAAAAATGTTGTCACAGGGGAGCTACAACCCGGAATCTGGCGAGTGCAAGAACTTCTCGTACCTCTGCAGGTACGCGGTCGCCGTGCTGCTGAGGAGGCAAAGACAGTACGCCAACAATTCTGCGAATATTTCAATGCAGAAGGAAGTGTCCCTTGGCAAGCAAAAATGGCGGGGATCGAATAAAACTACAATAATCGGACTTGTTTTCTTTAGGGTATATGCCAATATCCGTCTTTCAAGCCATGTTAATTTAGTACGGTTTATTCTCACTAATTCAGTATTTGAAAAAGGTTCAATAAATCCATTGATATTATTTAAGGACACGGTCCTTGTAAGAACAAAGTCTGTGGGCGGTTATAACGGACGTTTCTGACACTCCCATCATAGCTGAATAATGGTGCGACTGTTTTTAGAGCTTGGGTGTTTTTCATAATTTTTCAGGAAATTATTTATTTTGAAAAAACTTAAAAATGAGTTTTACAACCCCTATTGTTTAATATATTTGCCATTCCTGTACTGATAACACTATGGAAGAAAAATCTTTTTGATGGGTTTCAATTCAAGTTTCCTAGAGAGCCATTTTTCCACAATTTCTTGTTTTAGTTTTATTTTGGAGAAAGCTAAATTAGATACAAACGGCTACTTTATGGGAGGTAAGGGCAACGTAGTTCTGCGCACTCCAAATCCCGCCTCGTACCCCTTGCCCTCGAGTATTTTTTTTAGGGCGGGGGGAGGGGGGGGGGGGTTGATGTCCGCCTACTCTTTCTTCGACTTGAGTAGACGAACCACTGGACACACGAGCCAATTATGTCGTTGGACTCGTGGGAAATTACGACATAAGATGAAAGGCTTTAATCAACTTTAAAGATTTTAATTTTTGGTATGGTTGCATTAGGATTGATTGTCGTAAATATGGAAATTTTCGAATAATGGTAATACTGAGACACTTGTACACATAATTGCAGAATGTGCGTTGGTACAAATAACTCTTATTTAAAAAAGAAGGTACTAACATAATGAATGAGTCGGGTTTTCTTCCGCTCTCTCTTGCCTTATGGCCTTAAAGTTCATTTAATCCGCGTCAATCATGAAGTATATGATGATTTTTATTGAAGATACATCTGCCAATACTATGTAATTCGGGTTATTTTCTGCCCGCTCCAAAGCTTAAGTGTCTTTCATTCATCTGCTGTTACTTTTCTGACAGACTCGCTCTGCAGAGCGTAACGTAATCATTTAGAAGTTAAGAAAGGTAGCGCTGATAGCTGCCACCACGAGGCGTATAGATAGCCTCGACTAAAATTAAAGGTTTGGTTACGTTAACTCAGACTGTCAATTTGGTAGCGATGGCTTATGGCCGGCACGTGTTTCTTATGCCCTTTTACGAGAGAGATGAGAGAGAGGATATATACGAGGCCCAGTTTTTTTTCATTTATTGATGGGAAGGCAAATACGGATTGCAAGAGCACACGAGGTAAGACAACATATAAAATTTCGGGGAACAATCGGACAAACACCTCACGATCTTCCTTCGATCGATTTCTCACGACAACAGACTGTGTACAAACAGTCAACACACGAGCCAACGAAACACGAGCCCGAGGGGTGTTCTGCAATCACCCGACTTCGAGCCCTCAACGCTAACGTGGATATTTGAGCCAGCCGAATTTATAAGTTATAAAGCGGAAATGAGGGAACCTCACTATCAGAGCACCGATCGCCGTTTAGATTTAACTTTACTTTAACTATTCCCTGATCCCTTGAGTGCAGAACTCCTGACCTTTCTCTAGCTCACCGGCGACTAACTTTTCTAAGTACAAATAAAACCTTGGATCGTCTCACACTCAACCTTGACCTCCCGGTTACGTCCGTTCTCAACCCCGGCCCGCCGACTAGTGTCCTCTACCCGACCGGCTTAACTCTCGCTTGGACAGCGCTCCCCCCTTCCCGAAGGGGGGGGGGGGGGTGGTCGCCACACGAGCAGGGTAACCAGGGGTGGCTAGGGTTCGGAGTCGCCATACTCCCCACACAACCGGGGGTACGGCTGGGGGAGAGGGGTCGGGCCTCCTGGCCCCAGCCCCTTCTCGCTACGGCAAATTAAATAAAGGTCGACCGTGACAGCACGCTAGATGCAGCTCCGGCTATGGGTCCCGCGTTTTATTACTGTGTGGCTGATATGCCCGCGCCTCGAATTATTAACATTTGATATGGGGAAGATTTCTCTTCTGAGAAACGTCCCATTTATATCTCTCCCAAGACCATAGCACGAAAGCCGGTCGTTATTTTATGACCCGTGTAATATGAGATCCAGCCTTCACATCAATTATACTTTTTCGCTCGGCAACGCTAACGGCAAAGATGGGATGAATCTGACTTCATACCCTGACTTTATACAATAATTAACATTTCATCATGCATTAAAATAGCCCTAATTTCCATGAAAAATGTCCATCACATGAATATTTCATACCTGGTTCAATTATATGCTGCTTGATTTAGTCATCAGGCTGATATGGAAACTGTAATACTGTACTGATCGCATTTTGAACAATGATAAGTATGAGTATTATAGAAATAAGTTGAAAATTTTTATATAGCGGTATAGTATAATTTTATTCTTGAACACTGAATTTCTTTGAAATATATAAATATAATAAAACATAGTAATTAAAGGCCCGAATACACGAACGCTCATCACCGTCAACGATCCTTATGAGAGCCGCTTAGCCCCACCTACTGCAGCTAAGCCCCACCCACTGCAAGCCAAAATGACCCTAATTTCGTGAGCGGCACCGATCCTTATGACCGTCACCGGCATATCAAGCATGTTAGATATTTTCCCTAATCAGCGTCAATTACATTGAACGGTGAGGGTGAAGAGCGCGCGTGTATAAGCTCGGCAGTGACCGTTCACGCTCACTGCTTACTGGTGGGCGGGGCTTAATGCCGCTCATGATGATGGGTGACGGTGAAAAAAGCGTGCGTGTATTTTGGCCTTTACGTCATTTGGTACTTTTGCAAGCCACGGTATTGCACCTCATTGCAACTAAAATCGCGCTACTGTTATCTTTAATTTCTGGAGAAAGTCATTATAATAATTTTATTTCAGAAAACAAGAGAAGCAATAACACATGTATAAGAATTTTTTGTTACCTACCTCGGGCTGAGAATGTTGTGTTTCATCCAATGATGAAGTAGAGGCGCAATGAACGTCACCTTCGTCTAAGAACGTCAGTAGATTGTAGCACCACCATTTGGGAACATATATTTGATCAGTTCCTGCACCTGATTTCTGGGAATCTTTTTTAGATTTGTTCTCGCGCCTGAACTGCGATCGAAGAGTATTTATATTCTTTTTTATTTCCTCAGGAGTTAGTGCAATCTCAGGCTTCATTTCTTCTACAATCTTGTTAAGTGCTATACTTCGGAGAGATCTATCTCTGTAGTCACTACTTTTCACTTTCCATAAACATGGGTGCGTTCTTAGAATTTCAATGAATAATGTGGTCGACCGCCCAGACCAGTCAGCAAGCGGCGGCGGAGGTGAAGGGAGAGCACAACTAATCGCAGACAACCTTCATATACGAAGTTTTACGGACTCCTGAACAGTACTGGCACAGCGTCTCCATGAACATGCTCAACCTATCGCGCAGAGACCGATCAGGAAAGTTCACACTCCTGTATGCTGCCACAACGCGAAAGAGAGCAGAGTTGCGACAGAAAGAGAGGAAATGGGTGGAGCTAGCGCTGCCGCGCACAAATGTTCACAGCTTTGTTCACCGTATAATATGGGCTTTAGCGGCTATTTTAAAAACGTTCAATTAAACTTGAATGAAATATTTAATTGTTATTTGAAAGTTAAAAATTATTATTAATTTGAATATATTGAAATTTTGTTAAAATGGTAAAAGCTCCACGTTCGCAGTAACGGCTTGAGGTGAGGAGATGCGGCTGGCTTGTCGCTAGTCGACAGCGCCTGGCAGTAAATTAAAAGAAAATTGGGACCTCGGCGTTCCCAGCCAGATCAGAACTCCGGCTCATTATACCATGAATCTGACTTTCAACGTCTGCTGAAAAAATAACGGCAGAATTCTAAAAACATAATAAATATCAAGTGAGTGCATATGAATCAATTCAATCAGAATAAAGGGCTAAGTGAGGTCAAAGTTAACGAAAAATTACCTAGTTTAACACCATCTTTCAGAAAAACCACTGAACTATAGTGCAGCGAAATAGGAACCAAACGAGACAAACTGCGTGAAGACGATTAGAGGAAACTACGAAAGAAATCACAATATAAGTTACAAATCAAAAGACCCCACTAAAATTAATAACATATATTCATTTATTTCGGTCTATCTCAGATGTATGAAGTATATTAATTGACGATACACACCTGAGCATATGGAACAACTCGATGTAGAATCGCAAGGTACACGGACGAAGAGTTGAATTTGAGAGGAAAATAGTTAGGAAAGTGCTCCAGAGCAAGTTAAGTTTAGGATTTGAATTATTGAAATATGGAGTGGACGTTTATAGGTTTGAGGTTTAAAATATATAGTTTAAAGAAGAAGTTGGTAGGTTTAAGATTTAAAATCTAAAGTTCAGGATAGAAATTCATAGGTTTACGATTTGAAATATAAAGTAGTAGTTTATTTATAGATTTGAGACTTAATGTAAAAAATTTAAGGTATATTAGCTAGAAATTTAGGTTCAGAGCGAAAATTCAAAACGAAAGCTCAGGGCGAAGGCTCAGGGCTAAGGCTCAGGGCTAAGGCTCAGGGCTAGGCTCAGGGCTAAGGCTCAGGGCTAAGGCTCAGGGCTAAGGCTCAGAGCGACAGCTCAGAGCGAAAGCTCCGAGTGGAAGTTTGTTGGTTTGAGGTTTTGGGGTTTCGGGTTTGAGGTTTAAATGTTAAGCAGAAGACAACAACACCAGAGTACGGTAGCTCATCAGTCATGTGGAACCTGCCAGCTTGAGTTTCAGACTAACAGCCTGAGTTAATAGTTGGATAATTTTAGAGCACTATAAGATAAGCAGCCGTGATAGCTGCTTCACCTACATACATATACATATACCGGGCTTATCCTCCCTATGGGAGGGTCGCCGACAGCAGACCACAATCACCACACTTAGTCACTAGGAGGCGAGAGAGGCAGCACTGGCCGCACCTGAACTGCCAGTATCAGCAGCAGCCCAGCACAACCACCTTCCACAGTCAGGCCCGACAGCCATAGCTGGTTTACCCCGACCACTTCATTGAGTGCAGCCCCTCCCCCCGCACAGGACAGGTCAACCCCATCACACGCAGGCAACTTCCAGTGCCACGTTAAAAATAAAATTACCTTCTAATGCACTGCCCCCACTCACTTCTGTCCGCAGCCATCCCCTTCGCCACGTCCACAGTCAGCCCCCTCTCATACAAAGCACGTTTCACCCCATCCATCCAACTCATCCGTGGTCTACCTCGCGCTCGCAGACCACTAACTTCCGATTATATATATTTTTCACCAGCCGCTCAAAATTCATTCTTTCAACTTGCCCAAACCATCCAAACACTCTTTCATCCACTCGCCTGCTCAACTTTTTGATAACACCCGTCTGCCCCCTAACCAATTCATTCCTGATCCCATCTCTTCTTGTTACTCCATACATGCTCCTCAAATACCTCATCTCAAACACATCCAATTTCCTCCTCTCAGCTGCTCTCAACCCCCAGGACTCTGCTCCATACAACAAAACTGGCACAATCAAGCTTTCATACAGTCCCCTCCTAGCATTCATACTCAAACTCCTGCATTTAAAAACTTTCCTCATTGCACCCAATGTCTTACAGCCTTCACTCACTCGATGCCTCACTTCTACTTCCATACTATCCTTAACAGTCACATCCGACCCGAGGTACCTAAAATGCTCTACCTCCTCCAAAACTTCACCATTCAACCTCACATCCAAAGTTCCAAACACTCCACTTCTTGAACACCTCATCACCTTACTTTTATTTACATTTACCCTCAATTTCCGCTTGTCGCACACTCTACCAAACTCTGCAACCAGTCTCCTCAGTTTTTCCTCTGAATCAGCCACAAGCGCTGTATCATCTGCAAACAACAGCTGACACACTTCCCAATACATACCATTTCGTCCCACCAACTGCGCACCTTTTCCCAACACTCTGGCATTCACTTCTCTCACCACACCATCCATAAACAAATTAAACAACCACGGGGACATCACACAACCCTGTCTCACACCTGTCACTACTGGAAACCATTCACTCACCTCATTCCCTACTCTCACACATGCTCTGCTATCAATGTAGAAGTCAAAATAGCTGCTTTAGGTGAAGTAATTTAATCAGACACACCACACGCACGCACACACACACACAGGAGCACGTGCGGGCGTACACACGAGCGCACACGAGCGCACACACGAGTGCATGCACGCGGACACACCTGGGATTCCTGGGATGTAGTTCGGACCCCATGGGCCCGGGCCATGCTGGTGCATCGCCTCCTAGCGAGGACTCGTCGTTACATCTCTTCCACTCGTACCTGAACCACCTAGCTGCTGCGAGGGGCTGTCGACCGGCGCGCGCTGGTAGTTGAGCGGGGTCGAAGGTCGATCCGAAACCGACGCCAGGAACTTGTCTAATTTTGACTTAAAGGCAGCCAGTTTTTCCCGGGGCTCTCTCAGTTCGATTGAGAGGCAGTTGAAAGGTCTTGGACCATTAACTGAATCAGACCTATCGTGGCGAGTCTTCACGCTGGCTAGGGACCTGTTGTTGAATGGCGGGACGACGCACAACCTCCCCAATCAGAGGAGCTGTATGTTTCTCAACGTCAGACTCGGGTCTAGAAAGTTTGGCACCAGTCCCTGCTGCATCTTCGAGGTGTATATTATTGAATATCGCTCTCGCCTACGCTACAGGGAGAACAGTGATAACCTCTGGAGCCTCTCTCAATAGTTAAACCGCTCCATTATGGCGATTTTCGATGTGGGCGTTTTTTAGATTGGGTCTATTCTCTGGATCTCCCCCGTCACAATCGGACTCCACAGCTGACAGCAATGTTCAGCCAAAGGTTTAATCAGTGCCCTATACTGCGTCACCAAGGCCGCTGCTTCCCGGGTACGGAACGTAAGGAGCATCTATCCGAGTTGGCATCGACACTTTTGAGACTGAGTCTATGTACTTTGCGAAGAATCCCCCGTGCTCTACGATCACACCCAAATCTATGATCAAGGACTTCCTCTCCACAACTTTCCCGCCAACAGTTGTGTAGGGGAAGGTGTAATCCGGAAGGTGATCGCAATGGAGGAGCTCGAATTTGCTCTCATTAAAGTACATGTTATTCACCTGGGCCTATTCGGACTACACTTAGGCAGTGGGTAACGACGATTCGAATTATTGTAGCTGTCATGCAATACAGTAAAATTGAATGATTGATACGGCCAAAAAATACTTGATAGTATGTTTATCATTAGAGATTTTCGATGCAGAATAAAATGTTTCTATGATCTTGTAATCATATTTTTACTCTTTTGATACTTATGCCCAATCCTGTATGCGAATATTCAACCATCCTCTTGCACATTTGCTCAAGATATCTGGAACCCTTGATTATAATAACCTCTTGATAATTTCACCTCAATAATAATTATTACAAAGGTAAATTTTAAGTCTACGAATTCGACCATGTCAGTATCATGTCAGATTTACACCGATTGCATCATTCGTACTATTTCATACCATTTTTATTTTTTTAAGCATAGGAGAGAGTGAAGTGCGGTCTCATGAATAAAAAATGTCTTAAAAATCCCTTCTACCTGAGTACGGTGTTTTCTACAGGGTGGAGAGCGGTAAATTGCCGATTTGGGAATGCAATAAAAATAATTAAACTTAGAAACTAAATTTTTATTGTTCTCATATTGAACAACTATGGGAGTTTCTGATTACATGGTTTTAAACAGTGTATCTGGCAAATGTTTACCTTCACTATTCACACAATGCTGAAGACGTTCCCTGCAATTCATATGCACTATTGCACCATGTCATCTGGTATTCTTGCAATTTCAGCCTAAATATTGTTCGGTTGGTAATCCAGGGTGCTGGGATAGTTGCAATGCACCTTCGACTTCAAATTACCCTAAAAAAATCGCAGGGGGCTAATAGGGCATTATCATGAATTTTATTAGGCAAACATTTCCTGGGAAGCTTATCTTTCGGATGGGGCTCTCAACTGACCCGCACGCTCACCGGACTTAGCCCGTGCGATTTTTTCGTTCTTACAGAAAATTTCAGTGATGCGACTCTTCAATCCCCCCTATATTGCTAAGAAAAGGCTACGTATACAGGGTGTAGCAAAATTGTTAGTACAACTTCGGCTACTGATTGAAAATATTGATATAAGCCCTATTATTTCAATGATCAAAGTTCAAAACTCTTCGTTGATGTGATAATATGGCTATAAACTTTTAAGACTTAGCTATTACAGCTCGACGGCGAATTCGCAAAAGACAGGGGGCAGAGAAATAAGGACAAATTGACAAATTTAGGCAGGATTGACGCCATACCCATTTATTACTATACAATATGTAAAATGCCTAAAAACATGTTTTACACAAATTTAGAAATTTCCTGATTAATGAAATTTTTAGAACTTTCTCGTCAACGTTCATAACCTCTAGTTCGAACAGTAATTATTTGTCAGTTAGCATCGTGACACTCTACTGGAAAGATGAACCGCCGAACAAATGCAGAAATTGCTGATATGCATTTCGTCTATGGTTCTGCTGATGGTAGTGCAAGACGTACCGCAAGAATGTACCAAGAACGTTTCCCCAATACACAGGCGCCCGTTCATTGATTATTCACTGTTTCGCACCGGAGATTGTGCGAGAACTGAGGTTTTCCTACATAGAATGTCACATGGAAGCCATGTGGTTTGGTGCTGGTATCGTTGATTTTAGCTGGCAAATTGGATTTACCACTGAATATACTCATCATAGCTGTATTAGTACATTGCATGCTGGATTTGATACGTGGGGTCCACGTGTAATTTCCTATTAGTTACCACATTGGCTTTAAATGAATTTTTCCATATGGGAGGCCCGTGTGTCTGCAACGTTCTTGCTTTGAACGGCTTATACATTGTATAGATATATTATATAATTACTGTTATACGTGTTTTGATTAAATATTAAAGAGACCTTTCAGAGCACATATTAAATTTATAACCAATTTCCCTTTTACACATCAGATTAGTCCCAAATTTAACTGCAATTTGCTACTGGGTCTAAAATACATACTTTATTATTTGTTGCATTCAGGGTCAAGCTGAGGGAAAAGAAACTCCGTGTCCTAAAAAATCTAACATTCTCCTTTCCAAGACTTAGTTGTGTCTTATTCAGTTGTAATGCTCATTTTAAACATTTGTAAAACTAATAAGGTAATCTTTGCCTATGAAATATATGCTGATAGTCTGAACCAAAAAATAAGGATTATTAAATTCTATAAATGCGTCTGGTGCGATATCAAAAGTTTTCGTTAAATAATACTGGAGGACAGAACACACCAATAAATAAATTGATATACACATGTAACTATTTGGATAACTTGTGACGTTTCGATTTCGAAAGCATGTGCATCTGGCAACTACCCCTCCTCAGACGTTGTGGCGCTTTCCTGTTGAAATTCCGTCTTCCGTGACCGTTACTTAGTTTCTGCTCGAGACGCGATCGGTGTTAATTGTGCTCCGGCATATTTCTAGGAACATCATTCAATTCACCGTTTTAGTGAATCTTAGTGAAAGATAGGGACAATTAATAAGACGAGCTTTTCACTGTTAATTAATATTAGAGACATTAAAACTAAGCATATTTCTAATTAAGACGATATGGCTGGTAAATTAATCTTCATAACTTTCTTTTGGACTGTGGCTAATTTTGGTACTGAAGCCCATTTAACTGGTCATGAACAATAAATAATCTCATTTTTATACAATATTTCTCTCATAAGCGCGCCGTTGGGATGGGAAGTGACGAGTCGCTGGAATTCGTTGTGAGATTATTATACTGAGTTCTAATTCTTATATATGTATGTAAACCATTCGGCGATAATGATGACTTTAATTGTGCCATTTCTCGTCCTGCTCGGAAAGAATTTCTTTCAATTCATTTTATTCTGTGGTAATTGAGCTAATAATATATATATACAAACATTTAATTTAAAATACTCCATAAGAAATTTATCAGTACAATTATTTGCTTGTTAAGATTTTGTTTCTTATTTCTTACTCTGTTCTATTTTGTTGACCTATATTTTGAGGGTTTATCAGTCTTCACAATATGGATTTTTGTAAGTGTAATTGATTTTGTCAATGTTTTGTCATGATACAATAGAAATGTACGACGAAGAACAAATTTACACCTTGCAATGCACAAGCATGGGTTAATAATCATACGTATATGAACTCGAATGTATTGGAAGTGAATTGTTAAATGTTTATGCAGTTGAAGGCTTAATTCATTCTTCATAGTTCGTTTTTATAGAATCATGATGTTTAAGATTTGAACATTGAAGTTAGAGCTGTCATTTTTTTGAGGAATTTCATTTGCTTCTAAGAAATGTTAACAAAATCCATGAATGATCAATTCAGCTAGTATGATTTCTCGATTTTGAATGATGAAGTTTGCGCTGCCATTTTACTATTGAAATTTGATTTGATGTAATAAAAAAGTTACAATTCATTACTGAACAGTTCATCTACTAGAATGATTTTTTAAGTTGCAATATTGAAGTTCGCTGCCATGGTATTAGTGGACTTTAATTTTTTCTAAAAATCGTTGCAGAAAAAAACAAAAAATTATTTCTTGACGGCCAGTTTTTTCCATTTCAAATTAATGTGGCGGATATCTGCTCCGGAAAAAATTAATGAACGTGCTTTTATCACGAATACCCACCAAAATGTCCCGGACTTTTTATTTGATTATATCTTCGTTTTAAATAAACGTATTTGAATTGTCTATTTTTATCACAATGTAGAGAATTTTGTTTCCTTTCCGAATAATTCAAGTATTTAAAAAATGTTTAATAACATTTTACAGTGATTGATTTACTGAAAGAGGCAGAAAAACTAATTGTTCAAAGGAAAAGTTTTAGAAACAATACTGGTGTTTTTCTGCATTTTTCAATAATTGCTATTAAAAATAATTTAACAATAACTATGTATCCTACATCCCACTAAGTATTTAAACACTCTGATTAGTTATTTACTTTCTTATTGCATCATTTTGAAGACACCTACGAGTATAATGCAGCTCACTAACGATCAAAGAATTTTCATCGTATTGGAAAGTGAAGCTACAAAAAACTGAAAAAGTTAGAAGAGCATTTATTTTTTTTTAATTTTCTAACTGTGCATCGATACACAGTCTTCTTTTCGGTCGAGTTCCTTTCTGGGAATTATTCATTAAATGCTCATATAACTTTTTCACAGTTTTTCGTTGCTTTATATTCCAATACAAAAATTCTTTGATCATTAGTGAGCTGCATTTTAGGTGTCTTCAAATGATGAAATAAGGAAGTAAATAACCTTTCAGAGGGTTTAAATACCTATTGGGATGTAGGATACATAATTGTTAAATTATTTCAATAGTGAGTATTGAAAAATGAAGAAAAACACATGTGTTGTTTTTAAAACTTTTTCTTTGATCAATTAGTTTTTCAACCTCTTTCAGTAAATCGATCACTGTAAACTGGTTACGAAACGATTTTCAAAATCTTGAATTGTTAGAAAAGGAAACAAAATTTACTAGATGATGAAAAATAGACATTTCAAATATGTTAATTTATAGCGGAAATATCAATTAAAAAAGTCGGAGACATTTTCGTCGGACACCCGGTAAAGCGTGGCATAACTTATGCCACGCTTTACCGGGTGTCCGACAATAATGTCAGGGTTCATAATTTTCGTTCTTCTCTGAAAGCCTTAATTCTATATGAATTCAATTTTTGAATTTCTCATATAACAAGTCAATAATTACAAAAAAATTGTAAATGTTTGAATAATAGAATTATTCACTGCATCTTAGCCTGGCCGTTAACCTACTTTCTACACTCTGAAAAAAATATCTCAATTCGCAAGTTGCTGGGAGATCGTAGATTGAAGTTTCATTCACAATGCATGTACGCCTTTAAGAATTTGCAGCCTTGTGACATAAATAAGAATATAATACGTGTATTTATGTCACTAAAACACGCGACGACGAGTGGTGGAGGCTGCCATGTGTCGATAATGTCGTGCGGTTTACGTGAGGGTTCGTGAAAAAGGGGCTGTTTTCTGTGCAGCTACCTTTTTCCGGGGCGCTAGCTTTTCCTCGCATCTGCCCTTCCTCAGGTTCGTGTGAATACCGCCTACGCCGTAATTAGTCCGCTAGGGCAGCAAAAGTAATTTCTGTATGTGCCGAACTACGGCGATACCGTTAGGAAGACGAGGAACTGAATGCGCCGTAATCAGTCCGTTAGGGCTCCTTAGGAAATTCCCTGATTCGTTGAACTGCGATAGCGTCTTCCTTTACGACACACTATGCGGAATAATTGGTCCTTCCAAGGTGGTTCTTTAAGGTGGTCATCCAGCCTCCTGTCGGTCCGATGAGCTTTTTTTGTTCTGTTGTTGAAGAAGGATCCTTAGGTGGTGGAATATTTGGTCCTAAAATTTTATGGCACCATTGAGACTAGATCAACGAGAACAAAAAATACTGAATTTTTGACCTTATTTCGACCCCATATATAAGCAAAACAAAACGGGAAATGGATAATTTGAAACTCTCTTTGTTTTCAATGCTTCAAGGATTCTAAAACTGTCTTTGGTTTTGTTCTAGCATAAAAATTTGTAGTGCTCTACATTAGTTACCCCTCAAACCTCTATTCTAGTCCTTCTATGTTTAGTAACCTAAATATGTCTCAATGTAAATTTATTCAATAAAAAGTTTCTACATCTCCGCCGCGTATCACCGATACCTACAGCCGAAGAAGTATGAATGTAAGGCCGCTGCTTCACTCGCCTCAAACGGAACTCAACGGCCGATGCAGCAACACCAGGCCTTACCAATTCAATGGGTTCTATTCATTTGAAATATCAATAGAAATGAACTAAAAAATCAATATGTTCATTTTTTCAAAAACTAGGGCCTGAATCAAAGAAATTAATGAAATGAATTGTATTTATTTTCATAAGTTACATTTTGTAGAAAAAATTCTTAAGAATCAGACTGAAACTAAAAATTTCAAAATCTAGAAAAAAAAATTTTCATGGATTTTACAATTCACTGAGTGAATATGAAGTTATGCATGGAGAGTATCGAAAAAAATGAAAACAGCATTCAATTACATAAATTTTCCATTATATTACAATTCAGCAAAAATTTTGTTTATGGCTTAAGCCCAACACCTCTAACTTTCAACATTTAAAACGAATCTCCTCATTGAGTTTTGATGTTAGCACAAAACCAAAGAGAGTTTTCGAATCCTTGGAAGATTTTTAACAAAAGTACATTAGATTTTTCTAAATTTGAGAAAAAAATTATACAGCTCAAAACCCAAAAATAATTCATTTGTGACGTCATGATATAATATCGCTTGTCACAATTTTTTTCAAATGTTCAAATTTTCCAATGTACTTTTGTTAGAAATGCTTCAAGGATTTTAAAACTGTCTTTGGTTTTGTTCTAGCCTCAAAACTCAATGAGGAGGTACGTTTTAAACATCCATAAAACGTACCAAAAAACTAATTTTTTGTACAAAAAATAAGGCCTAAATCGAAAAAGTGACATGAGTAAAAACGAGTTTACTTCCAACATACATATACTGGCCAATTTTCAAACGAATCGGACTATAAAAGTTGAAAAATCCGAATGACCCCCTTAAGCCCCTTTTAAGGCGAGAAGTCGTAATAGACTAAAGCCTGTATCTAAGGAGAAAGGAAACTTTTTTGACCTCAGGATCTGGGTTGTTGTGCAAAATCTCTTTACAGTGCCTCTTAAATAGACATACATGTTAGCAAAGACAAAGATTTATTTACTTTTTCCAAAATAGCGCACCTAAACATGAGTTACTGCATGACACGATACAACAGGGAAAATAACCTTTACCATATTTATGCTATTCAACTACGTAATCAGACTAATGCTGGAATTTTGAAATACAATACAAATGACACTTTGGGGCTTACTACAGTAAATACACAGATGCACCAACGAGGTAGCGAAACAGACCTAGGTCGGGTATAGGGAGCTGAGCACATAAAGAAAATGTTTAAGATTATGGGTAACTAGATGAGAAGAGACTCGAAACCACTTGCGCTGCCTGACACCATAAAACCCTGCGAATACTGTGATGCCATTCCTTTCGCCACTAATTACAGTACCGGCTGATAAATTACTGCATAGCAAGTCGCGAAACATTTGCGATGAGTTAACATAAAATATCTATATATGGTATCAAGGATTAGTGCTTGATGAGAATGACATTTTGGGGGACCTGTTCTACACGTTCGATTGCAAACAGGTCATCTGCTACAAGACATGGCAATGCAACGGCACCGTCACTCCGGAGCGTCCCACTAACTATGAAAACCACATGGAAACGATGTATATTATACGTTGGAGAATACATGGTAAGTCTGCTTGATTTATAGATGGAACCCAGGCGTAATTACCACATGGATCCTAGCTGGCAGAAGCGAGGGAGAGCCACGAGGCATGGGGTTTCCATGTAGAACCCACATCCTCTACTCGTGTCCTAACCATGTGGCTACCAGGTGGGACCACTTTCCAAAAGTCCATGGGGCTTCCGTATAGCATGGGCAGGTAGAACCCATATGGCTAACATGGACAATTATGTCGTAACCATGTGGCTTCCACGTAACCTTGTAGTAGGGTTCTGTGCAAACAGAGTGAATGCTGGTCGCTCAAGACAACTTGATGTGGATCATAAGAAAGGTATGTTTGAATATTTCCGTCCAAACCCACGTACGAGCGCCGCAGCAGCATCTATGGGAATACTAGATCACACGGCAGTGTGGCAGATATTGAATCGGAATAATTATCTTCCTTATTACTTGCAGAGAGTCTATGGACTACTTAATGCTGATTATGCTTCTCAATAACGATTTGTACAGTATTTTTTAATTCATGAGTTGGAAGATGCCCATTTCGCAGATCAAGTGTTGATCATGGATGACGCTACCTTCAACCATGATGGAATGTTCAATTTTCATAATTTTCACGAATGGCAAACGAACAACCCTCATGTCATCCATGAACATGGATACCAACATCGCTACACTGTCAATGTTTGGGCAGGTATGGTTTATAATCAAATCATTGGCCCATACATGCTGCCAGAGCGTCTCACTGGGAATGTTTGCAGAACCTTTCTTGAAGAAGCCCTTCCGGATTTATTGGCTGATATTTCATTGAATTTTTGTAGAAGAATGTGGTTTTCGCATGATGGAGCTCCGGCACATTTAGCTGTGGACGTGAGACGTTTTCTTAACCTTCTATTTCCAAATAGATGGATTGGTGGTATTGGTCCTGTGTCCAGGCCCCCAAGATCGCCTGATCTGACTCTGTTAGTTTTTTTTGGGGGCGCATAAAAAGGTCTTCTGTGTGAAACACCTGTCGTGTCGGAGGAAGATCTTGTCGCCAGAATTTAAGTCGCTGTTGGAGGTATTGCTGAGATGCCTGTACTCGTTGGCCACGCACCCAACGCCCTTCGACGAAGGTGTCGCACCTATATCGATCTTCATGGTAGACATTTTGAACAATTACTGTAATAGGGTCCTCACTACCAATAAATTTTCTGTTTTTAATTGGTTTTTGAATTACCCTTTTGTGTATTGATAAACAGAGTTTTGCTAATAATCATCGTTCTTTTTACATATCGGGTTATCTCAAAAATGAAGCGTTTTTGAACTTTTTCATTGGTGTAATGAAATAACCGAATTGTAATGAAATAACCGAATAAGGCGGTTTTCAACCGAATTTCTATTAATAACCGAAGTTTGTCCCAACAATTTTGTAACACCCTGTGAACAGTGAAGTGTACCAGAGTTCGATTTGGATGCAGGTTTGGATCATAGAGTATATTTCACTGCTTTTTCGACTGTACTGGAACATTTACGAGTAAAATTGTAGATTCTTTTTCATGTATGAATTGTGATGGTTAAAGTTTGCAGCACGAGGACAATAGAGAGTAGCTTAGGCAATGCATAAATGAGTCAGCGGTTGGCCTGCACCAAAAATTCTTAGCACTGGGTTTTTTTCTGTTACATGAGCTCGTGTGTCACAAAACTTGACAAAAATAATTGACCGCGTTATAGACGTTCGTTTTGTTTACCGTGATGTAAAACTTCGTTCTCATCAAACTACTGAAAATAAATTTAGAAATTGTTTGTACTTGCTATAGAACTAAACTTTAATGTAAGCATTTTTCTTCGTTCTAAGTTGTCTCTTTCTCTGACCTTCATTTTACTATGCCAGAACCGTGATACGATTCTTTCAACAATTTCGCAGCAGTAAATTCATTTTGAGAAGACCTTAACCGTCATCGACCGATGCTCTCCCGCCCTAAAAAAGCTTCTTTACGGGAAACGTGTCAGAGAACGAGCCCTCACTGCACTACTAAGAATGTCCATTAAGAGGAAGTTTAGGGAGCATTAAACTCTAAGGTTTAGGAGCATTTAAAACGTCTCATTAATTCCACTAAGAACGGCTTCGTAGAAGTTTTTGCAGTTATTAGGGGATAATTCTTTTTTTTGTGATCTTGCACTAAGTTTGATAGCTATTTAATATTTATGACTAATATTTCCAAGCTAATGTAGTTTTCAACCTGTTAGAATCTTGAAAAGATTTAGTGTTATCGCAATCACCCATTAGACACTTTTTATATGGAATTAAAATGAAAGTTATCTACGCAGAACGAGTCCGAAATGTGTGATCTTATTATTTCATTAAGTTGTGCCCATTGGAATGCAAGTCACAATTTTTTTGCGTAAAATGAATGACTATTGTTATTGATATTTTGCGATTGCAATGACACTTTTGGACGAAACCGTACATTTAATTACAGGCTAAGGTTTTCGAGTAAATTCTGTTTTACACTAATATGTGAAAAGAGGAATCTTAAACGGCAAGCCTGTAATTTGACTGATCGATTATAAATTACTGCGTCATCTTACGACGGTTAAAGGCTCTGCTAGCTACTGAGGGGCTTCGCCATACTTTAATTAGAAAACTTGGTCTTCTAAAATTCATTCCTGCATTAATACAGGGTCATGACGGAACCTCAGTTATACTCTTGAGAAACTGCGCTGGAATTGTTGCTCGTGCTCTCAAATTCTCACATAGAATCTCCATGAGAAGCGTAGCACCTAGTGAGCTGACAAATGGAGCTTATTATACTGATACAGAAGGAAAGCTGCAGTAGCCATAAGAAAAACTTACCCAACCAACTTAACCAAATCATTTGAGTTGGTGAGTTACGGCATACTAAGAGGTGAGCTTCGAGCACATTTCCGTTGTCATCAGGGTTACAAGTGTTCACTGACTTCATTGCATAACACAAAGTCTCATACCTCGAAAACGGTAGGATGCTTTGAACATGTTCGTTATAAAGAGTTCAAATTGATTCTCAAGTACCTCTTACACACATTTTACTTATTTTTCAAGTAAAACCTCAAGAGAGATCCTGTGCCTGTTCTAGAAATCATTCCAAAAACTTTGACGCCTCATTCCCCGCACTTAACAGTGCTTTAGCTCATTGAGGGGAAGTGTCTCTCATTAGTACCGCGGAGAATAAATTTCTCCATTTATTACTTCTAAACATACCGCAGTACAACTGAAAAATTTCTCTTCAACGCGGTACAAACCATTATCTTAAAGAGAAGGTGGTATGAGGGCTGGTGGGATTATTGCAGCTTCGGACAGAGGATCTAGCTTGAGCAAAATGAATTTTGATGAGCATAAAAAACGGGTTTTTAAAAAAGTTTTACCCTCTTTACGAGCTCCTAATGAACAGCTTGCAGATTGTGCAGGAGAAACTTCGTGCTCTGCACTAAATAGAGTGAACACTGCTATTGCCGAAGAGAACATTCATGCGATCGATTGCTTTGTATTAAGCCAAGAACTCCTCACAAATTCTTTGTCATAAAACACATACATTGATAGTTCAAATGTAAAAACGCCAGGAAACCTTTGATAAATTCTGCAAAATTACGTTGGAAAAAATTATGTTGTAAAAATTTCTCGTTGAATATAAAACTTTATAAGGTAATGCTTACTCAAACGACACAACTTATGGCTTGATTACAATGACAGATATGTATGCACACTTTTTACTTATGTATTTATATTGATTTTGATACTCAAAGTTGATTGTTTAAGGTTCGTTAGATTTGCACACAACACCCGAATTATGCATAAATATACATGCAAGGAATAGTGCATGTTCGATTTCTAGGAATTGAATGTACCTACCAGAAAAATTTTAAATGAATGTTACTTGTGATTCCTGACGTTTGAGCCAAAACAATTCAGAAGATGTAATTCAATTAGATTCTTAAAATTCCTTTGTCTCTTGTTCACTAATGCACTTACAAATGTATGCAAGCAGGAACACATGAAGATATTTTTATAGACTTGCATACAACAATTTTGTGCATGTGCACACAGGTACACATACGGACACCAATCGTAGTCATGTATCCTCGCTGTTATAAACGTCTTTCTGTAGCGAAACAATTTTTTTTGCACATTTAGGACCCCTGTTGTAGATATTGTTCAAACGCAAATGCTAATTGCAGTGTTCAAGGAATGGACAACATTTCTCATTGGCCTCCAGTGGCAACACGGCAATGAGGTCACGCTCGTGGACCGACGATGCACGATGGCAGTTTTCTTCAGAATGTAATGGCGGTGAATGCTTTTCTCGGTCTAATTTCCCTCAGAACTTACAAAGGTGAGGATGTGGGTGGAAGGTGAAAATTCCGTAGATTAAAGATTTGTGATCTACAATGCATACTTTGACTTCTACATAGGTTCTCAGATTGTTCCCTTAATTTTTTTTAATAAATTGAGACAATTGTAGTCGTCATACAGAACGGCGCAGCGCTTGAAAGATACTGTAGCTAAGGCGGTTTTCAAATAATTTTGTTTCAAATTTCTGTTATTTATTTATTTGCTCTAGATTTTCCCAGTAATTGGCGATTTCGAACGTTATCAATGAATGTAGGATCAATATGAATAGAAACATTGTGGGAAGCAGTCACACCTTATGAGACTCTTATATTAACTGATAAAATAAACTCTTCAACCTTGCTGTTACGCTAAAAACACGTGGGTGATATATTTTCTTTTTTAATTCTTTAATGTGCAGGTGCGACCTAACGTCAAACTTAAACGGATTCGACTTCACTTACATGCTGTGTTGTTTCCATAAATAACAACAAGAAACGTTTAATACGCTCATTCGTAAGAAAAAAGTGTCACAGCATATCTCCTATGATTTTTCGAAGCATGGGTATCTCTTTTCCGAGAGATATCAACGAAAGGTTGCAGCGTACTTACTTTTACCCTTCGATCCATCACAAACAGGGCTAGATATCGAATTGGTATAACGGCTCGATTTGTTTGCCCAGGCCCGTAAGTGTAGGAAGCATTGCTTTGAATCGTAGTATACTCGTAGCTCCGGTGTCTAAATGCATTCACAGTGTTTTGGATTTAGCTGATCGAACTATATCTTATTTTATTTAAAGTAGAGTTACGGTGTTTTACATCGTGTAGCTTTGCTGTCTTCTGGTCCGAATGGCAGTGACAGTGTCCAATATCAGTTGACTCGGAGATTGCAGTAACTTATTTCTCTAGCTGTCGTCGTGTTCGAGCTTTATCGCATCTACTGTGTTTTGTTGACAGCAATATTTTAGTAAAGTGCCTCCTATATATATATATTTATATATAGGCACCATACATACATTACAAAATGTATGTATATACCTACATATACACATACATTTTACTTTTTTCCATAACAGCTTGATAAATCTGGGTGAAACCGTTAATATATTTTCTAAGTACCTCATTACTGTTCACTCAAAGTAGCATAATTTAAATTTGAAACGTGATGGAGTTTGCATTTCTTACGGGTTTGAGCTCTTCTGAGAATAATCATTTCAAACAATATACCCTAACTAGAATTTCTCATTCAAACATTTCCCCTCAGTTCTCAGTAAAAATACGCCACCGTTCTCCTCCTCCCTTCCTCGCCGCCTAAAGGTGAGTGGGAACAAGACGAAGGGGAGGTGGCGTTCCCCAACGCTCGCAGTGCACTCGGCATGGCGCAGCCTATTTTTTTTGTTGAGCTGTGACGGCACCGAATATCCCTGGAATGTGCCGTTAGGTGCGCGCTAGTGCCTTTAGGGCTGACATGCGTCCCGCGCTCCAGGCCAAGGCTGCGCGCTAAATCCTGCTAGGTTTCTCCCTCGTGTCGTCAATGCCAGCCTCAAATACGGACATTCTTCCGAAGAACCGTCCCTAGGAGGACACTGCCATCCCCATGAACACAGCGTTATTGACTGCTTGGCTAGCCCAAGCCTCAGCGGTATTCGTTGATTGTTATATTTAAAATTAATCAGAACTGGGCACGGGGAATGATTTTGAATGGATTGTGCGTCAAAAAATGAATTAACAAGCTTTGTTCATTAACTGAATAAAACCTAAATATGAAGAGGAAGTGAAATTGTATCATATGTATTATCTGGAGGCGGTAGATCAAAATTTTTTCTGAGCTAAAGAGATGGAAAATACAGGTCGCTCTACCATGAGTTTTCTGTGTAAGAATCTGCGAAGTTATGTTATAAATACATATAAATTATTAGCTTCAAAGAATACGTAGGATTGAACGTTTTTAGAACCGGCATTGACAATTTTTCGCTAAAATCGCTTTTTCACTTTAATGTGAGCGTAGAAGTGAAGATAATTAAGGGAACCATGCTCAGGGCATCTGCAGTCCAAAAGTCGATTCTCCCGATTTTTTTATTGCTTTAAATGAGTTTGAGATATGTCCCCGAATGTCTGTAAAAATATCAGGAACGTATCCCAGAGCTAGCGTCCCCCCCGGGAGAGGGAGAGCATCCCCCTTACGGACCTTTTTTTTCATTTTTGGACCTAGAGCACTGAAATTTGGTATACCGATAGGAAATGCAATTTAGAATCATTTATCATTTATGACAAAATGCGATTTTCTTGGAAAGAAAATGGGAAATCATAGAAAACGACATTTTTGGGGGGTTTTCTAAATGCTGCTCTTCCTACAGTTTTTGAGCTACAGTGATGATTTTGGTATCATTGGATGCAAAATAAAGGGGCATTCAAAAAAAATCTCAAATTTTCAATTTTATTTTATTTTTTATATATATATATGTCACCATTCATATTCCTCAAGGTAAGCATCCCCAATCCGAATATTTTTTTATTATTGAATTTAGAGCAATGAAATTTGGTATACTGATAGGAAATGCAATTTAGAATCATTTATCATTTATGACAAAATGCTATTTTCTTGAAAAGAAAATAGGAAATCATGAAAAACGACATTTGGGGGGGGGTGTCTAAATGCTTCTTCTCTGATAGTTTTTGAGCTAAAGTAATGATTTCGGTATCATTGGATGCAGAATAACGTGGAAATTCCAAAACCTTGAATGCTTTTCCTCAAATTTCCAATATAAAAATTTAAAAAAAAGAAAAAAAATCAAAATATTCTCAAGAGAATTCAAATTTATGACATCATAACTTTGAAACAAGAATGAATTTTGAAAAACTTCCTAATGCATTGTGAAGCCCTTGTTTTTCTGCATCCAATGATACCAAAATCATCACTGAAGCTTAAAAACTGTAGGAGGAGAAGCATTTTTTTTTCTTAAATCGTCGATATTGAACAATCACGATTTCCAATACATTCGTTATAATGGGGCCGAAGTTTACAAAGCTAGAGCAATGTGGTTTGCTGCATTTGTAAGTCACATGTGTAATCTACAATTGCTATTTAGTTGATTTTCAAAAAATTTTACGTGAAATTTTTTCCGTAGACTTTTTACCCTAAATTTAAACTCTGACCATAGCTTTTTCAAAAAAATTCTATAAATTCAAAATGAATTCAAATTCAAAACCGGTAAATAACATTTTTGAAGAACACGTTGTACTTTCGCATGCAACAAACCGCATTGCTCTAGCTTTCTAAATTTCGGCACCATTATAACGAATGTTATATAAATATATTTTTTTATTTTTCATGAATAACTCATTTTCTATGTCCCAATGCAAAAAACTTATAGAAGAAAGTTGTTGGGAATCTAGAGATCTAGTAGTCTGCAAATTTTCATAGACGTGAGTCCGATAGAAAAAAATCTACGGATGGAAAATCAAGTTTTGGCCGACCGGTGAGCATGGTTTCCTTAAGACTCCTTATAAGAAATGAACGTTTTTTTTAAATGTAACGAGTAGTAGATTATCAGTTTACTTTTTGTATAGACAGATATTTTGCCGCAGTGCAATCAACCGATTTAAAATCACCTTGTTTGATGTGACGATATTATTTGAATTGTAAAAAATGAGCACATAAGTAGAAAAGTGCGTGCACTCCAGTGTATACGTTTAATTTTAACAAACCTGTGAGCGAGTATCAGAAAAAGATAATTAGCTTTCGCTCAGGAACTCAGAAGTGATTCATGAGATACAACCCAATTGAAAATCATGGACGGATCACCGGTGGGTTAAGGACGTGACGGTCGATTATGTGCGATATATAAGCTGGTTGGCCTACTCTGCATTAACACTCCTTCAATACGCTCTTAACTACCCGCGGTCGAGTTCGGACGTGAAATTCATGGTTCGCCATGGACGGTTTGAAGGCGCAAAATTTTCAGTTGGGGAATGGCCGTAACATTTGAGAGCGGCCATCAGTGGTTTACAGCCTTACAAACGTATGCTGCCGGTAGTGTGCTGCAGGTACGTGTCGCGATCTGTTCGACCTAGTTCACGACTGTAAGTCATCGAGTGATGTACTGGAAGTTAACGTTTTTGCAATCGCGATTGCTGGTGTGAATTTTCCTTGTGAATGTGTTCGTTGCAATTATTGCATTAGATAAACGGTGATTCAGTATTGAAACATCATGCTAAAAACATGTTTTTTGATTGTTTATCGGTATCGGGATGTTGAGGCCATCGACAGTTACGCTCATCTTTAGATTTTCGCGTTGGTCGACGAGCTCAAGCTGAGTTCAAATTTTCAAACACGTATTTTCTTGTATTTTTTTCCAATGCAATGAATTTTGTTCTCATTTCGGATAATTTAAGTTTTTGAAAATCGTTTAGGAACCACTTTACAGTGATCAATTTACTGAAACAGGTGGAAAAACTAATCGTTGAAAGAAAAAGTTTTCAAAACAACGCTGGTGTTCTTCATTTCTCAATGCATTACTTACTTCCTTATTTCATCATTTGAAGGCACCTAAAATGTAGCTCACTAACGATCGAAGAATTTGCATCGTATTAGAATATGATGCTACGGCAAACGGTGTAAAGTTATAAGAGCGTTTAATTTTCTTTCTAATTTTCTAACTGTGCGAAACACAGTTTTCTTATCGGACGAGTGCCTTTCTGAAGAACTTTTCATTAATTGCTCTTCGAACTCACACTTTCTAATACGATAAAAATTCTTTGATCGTTAGTGAACTGCATTTTAGTTGACTTCAAATAATGAAACAAGGGAGTAAATAGCCTCTCAGAGGGTTTAAATATTTGGTGTTTTGTAGGATATTATTGTGAAATTATTTTCAACGGTAGGTATTTAGAAATGATAAACACCAGTGTAGTTTTTAAAAAATTTCGTTTGAACAATTAGTTTTTCTACCTCTTTTAGTAAATCCATCACTGTACAGTGGTTATTAAACGATTTTTAAGAATTTAGACTATTCGAAACGGAAAATTTTTTTACTACATTGTGAAAAAAAGATATTTCAAATATGTTAATTCAAAGCGGAGATATAATCAATTAAAAACTCGCTGACATTTTTGTGGGACACGCGATGTAATGTAGACGCTTCGCAGAAGGATACAACTATTGTATCTTTGGGAAGTAGCGCTTCCAGGGAGGAAAATGTGAGGACTTGAGCTAAGAGCTAGGTAAGCCTTCTTTTTGTTGAAATAAAATGTATTCTGTTATGTCGAGGATCACCTATTTTCGGTTCATTGATGTCCCGTTTTTTAGCACCTACTACTTTCCTCTTCAACTTTGATCTTGTTTCATAAACTTTTTTCTCAACTTACTGTTTTTAAACCCTTTCCGCACAGATTCCGCGTTTCCTTTAAAACGTTGACTACGTTTGCGCGATTGCTACGGTTGGTTCAGTTAAGTCGTGAGTAGCAGAATTTAGAAACCGACTGTACTACTCATAAGCCCTCTTGTCCTTTATAGAAAGTGTGAAAAATTCAAGTGTACGATCATTTTAACTGGTATGCTGAATTCAATTCTAAAAAAGGAACTGAAATTATGGAAATGCTATTCATTTATGCCGGTGTGCAAGTGAGCAATTTACTTAGTGGTACACATATGTCGCAAAGCGCAGTCCACGTGTTGCCTCCACACTAAATGGTGCCTCCCTTTTCCTCTCTTTGGATCGCATTTGTTGCGGATAGGGAGGCTTAAACGAACCAATAATCTAATCTATAATGTAAACGAGCGTTGAAAGGGAACATTGTGATATGGAAATTTCATTCCCATCCTTATGTTTATGTAGTTGATATTTATTTGTTACATGCAGCATTTTGAACGTATTTAGATTTTATGTTTAATGCCTATATTATTTTGGTGAGCCATTCGTGGGAAGGCTGTGATTTAATGGAAGTAAGATATTCATGTAAAGTTTTATTAAGAGATGGTTTAATTTTTGTGATAAAAGTTGAAGAAAGAGCGGGATTCTATGTCCTTTCTAATGTATTGTCTTATGTACCTGAGCTCCCAGTTGCACGTGCATCGATCTCATTGGATGTACAATATTGTACTGAGCTTAATGGGTCAATACATTCACAATGCATTGAGTGTGAATGTATTGTAAGATCCAAAGCTTCCAGTGCAATATTGTACACCCCATGAGGCGAGGCACGTGCAACCGGGAGCGATTTTTTAACCTATAATCCATGGACGGCCAGCCGCGGTTCGAATCTGGTTCTGAGGCGGTAAACGACCGTTAGGTAAGGCGGAACAACGGCGATTCGCGTTTTGTTTTGTGTCCGAAAAAGTGGACATTTGACCCTTAAACCGCGCGTAATACAACTAAAATACGCCTAGGAACCGACGCGTACTCACCGGCGAAACGTCCTTGATTTTCAATTGGGAATGTCATGAACTTCAGTCAGAACACGCTTTCGTTGAGAGTAGTTCAGTTGCCTTAACGCACCGAGTTCGTTATGCCCACTCACGTCACGTCAAAAGCGGTGAAGCGAATCAGAGGTTCGATGCATATGTTGGTTTGAAGCTGTGTTAAGGAATTCGCCTCGTGCTATGAAAGACATCAAATAATTAGACCTTCCGAGAAATAGCCTCATGAGGCACTTTGCCAACTATGATCTCATAAAATTACAAGTGTTTGTACAGGACAATAATTTAAGCATTAGTTTGTGACTTTGCTCCTAAACGAATCCGGCAAAGGGAGCCACCTCCACAGAAGAAACATTGATTCTATGCTTCTCATTTCATGCAGACCATGCATCAGCTTGAGTACATATTTACAAAACTCTGGCAATCTAGTTCACACACTCGATAGAAAACGTCAACAGGTCAAAGGCCAGGTGGTCACATCTCAAACTTATGCCAATAATTGCCTCGCAATGCTAAATATTTAAGTTGGGTTCTAAATATTTATCAACAAAACCCATTCACTAGTTCATTGTAAAAGGTATTGGGGGGAATCTCACAAAGCTCTGGGTAAAATTAAGAAAAAACCGCATTAGTTACCACCCACGGATTCAGCGACGCCATTTCTCGCTAAGAATAAATGAGGCAGTGCACGATTTTTTCCAAGCGTTAACACCTAAGTAAATTCTGGCGTTAGCTAGTGAACAACTGTTTTAAGCGCAGAAGAGGAACTTTCACTTACAGTAACTCCGTTTTTTCGGAGAGTAGTTTAAAGGTAGAATCTACATCTAGGCAAATTGTATAGACTGAGGAATGAATGATTATCTTCATACTTCGTCAGTTTATTTGGCAGTTTATTTGTGTACAAAATATTGGTTCCGTGAGATGAAACCTAAAATATCGAAGGGTGAAACATAAGGTTTAGTGAGATGAAACCTGGTGAGAAATAAAAACATTAACTTTATGTTTTGCGGATATCAACACAATTGCTATCAGCTCAACAGTTAGATGAAACTTATTGAAAGAAAAATATTTAAATTATAGGATAATCCACACTGTAAAAAATAACTGTGACGTTTTACGGTAAAATGTCTGGAAATTTCGCTGCCGACAAAAAAACCGTGAAAAGAGATCAAATTTGAAAAACAAAAACGGTGGAAAACCGTTACGAGTACGGTATAGCCGCGGAAAGCATAGTCAAACCTGAGAAACAAATAAAGGAGAAAAACGTGTTTTCTCTTGCATCGCCGGGCATGAACGTTATGGCTAAAGAACGTAAAATGGTTACGCACAGTAATTCATGCCAAATAACAGCGCCAAAAAACTGTCTAACTGGTGAAATTAAGCTGGTTTAAACAGTAAATACTCGTGCGAATAGGTCAAACCTGAGACAAGATTACTTCATGCATGTATACTGCAGACTTGGTTCATGTAAATTTCAAGTTTTTTTCGTGGTTGCAACGAAACAGAAATAAATTGATTTTTATGTACGCTTAGTGTAAGCTTTTTTCTCCAAATAGAACTGCAACGATACGTATACGTTATGTCATTTTCTCTCAGAACTGCTTTCTCGAAGAAAGTATCAAGTGCTTATCAGAATCCTATTTTGTAATGTGGTTTCATCCACAAATTTCTATGAAGAAAGAAATATCATAGATATAAATTTAAGAACATTCCAATAATATATTTTTACTATTTTATTCAAAGAATTCTATTATAAACTTTAATAAAACGTTGTATAACTTCGTCAAACACCTCGCAAAACTACCTCGTTTCACTGATTCTCAGGTCCAGCATTGTTCAAAGAGCAGAAAGGTGGCAGAACAGATAACTGGTCGAAACGAAGGTTGAAATATTCTTTAGAATGATGGCGAATTTGTTAACAGTGATATTAACACCTAGAGAGACGTTCTGGTATCAATATCCAGGGTTTGCCTAAAGTTTAATTATTTGGTCAACTTATGCCAAAATAAAACGAATCATGACACTGACGCGGGGATAGGAAACATTTAATTTAGTTAAGACTTGTTTATTTCATTCTACTAATAAGGCCAAATCCCGCGAATTGGCCGAATGAAAGAAGAAACTGGAAAACAGCGAAGCCCTTGGTTTCACGAGCGAACAAATGAATTTACAATTTGAAAAAAAAATTCTATTACAAAATTGCTTATAAATTTGTGGGTTAAAATGCAGGTCAAATAAGTTTAATAGTAATGAATCATGTGCCACAAAATAAATGGATTCGTAGGACCACGTGCACAAATTTAGAAATCGCTACGTGGGATCAATGCATTGGTGCAAGGGCAGAAAATAATGGAATGGCCGAGATTTCAACTTGCTTAATTATAAGGAAGAGTTTTTTGAAACTTTAAATTGTAGTCGAAGTAACTACACTGAACCTAATTTAATTTATTAATTTTAAATATAGTGTCACACAACTAAATTTCAGCACTGGTCAGCGCCACAGCACTGGTCAGCATCACAGCACTGGTCAGCACCACAGCACTGGTCAGCACTGGTCAAATGCCACAATAACACGAAATTTAACATCAATAATTTAGGTAAAAATTTAAACAATCAAGTTAAACAATTTCTGGCAACGTTATGAATTGTAAAATTCTCACAGTATTTTTAATGTAAGTGAGGCAGGCTCCGTAGAGCTGCGACTGGCGTCATTAACATAAATTTGTGGCGCTAACCAATGCGGTGACTCACATCAGTTGAGCAGCCGAACTCGAGTGGCGAAGCAGAAGTGAAGCGCAGAGAGGCACTGGAGCAGCCAGGAAAGATTAGCCGATCATGGTTCCGTCACAATCCTCTGAATAAACAGTAAAAATGTAGGGCGCAAGATTGCAGCCAGGACACTGAACACATCCGGGAACAAACCTTAGAATACGGCTGAACGAAAAGAAAAAACGTGAAGGTGATCAGGTCTGATGGAACACCGGTGCTCAACAACCACCGCAATGCAGCCGCTGGAACTGCCGAGCTCACTTTGTCTTCCGCGTATTTGAGAAATCAACTTGATGGTTAAGTACACAGAATGGTTGTACGGTTTTTTATTATAATTTAGGGAGATAGATTTTGCTTTATTTTAATTTTACATTTTTAAAAGGAGATATTGATAATAAAGTATACATTAAAAAAATAGCCGAAAATAGGCGTCGATAGTTTTTCCACGAGTGAGAACTGTTTTAAAATCTACGAACCAAATTGCTCGTTGAAATACCAAGTTTGGCTTAACTCAAAATTTGGTGAATGGTACTTAAAACACATTAGTAACTAACTAAATGGTTTCAGTGACCTAAATTTTTGATGAAAATAATACCAAACATGGACAGTCACGATAATTTGGTGAGTATATATCACACTAGGGTAACAACCACTAAAAATATCGATGTAGTAACACCCTATGCGATACACTGAACTTTTCTCCTTTAATCATCTTACGAAATTATAGTACAAAAAGCTAATTGGAATAATAACTATAAGTTCACTTGGATTGATTTAATTCATTACTTAATTATAACTCAATTTTAATGCTAACTGAATATTTCGGTGAAGTAACAAACTTCACATCGTTAACTATTATAAGAAATTACCAATGACTAACGAGTTGTATAATTTTTTTACTTCTATTTAATAATAAAACAATATTTATCTATTAACAATACAAAACCAATGTCACGAAACAATGCTGGTTAAGCACGTAACGAAGGGGGAATTGAAGCCCCCGACAGTCAGAGAATAAGAAAAATAAAGATATGAAATACACAGTAAGAGAGTTGGACAGAAAAGGTATGAAAACAACAGTGTGTTTACTTGATGGGTATTCCGCGAATACCTAGTCAACAAGCATGGGGAAAAATGACAAACTTTGAAAGATTAAACACATTTATTTTTTATGTTGAACACGCGGATGGAAAAAAGCACAGGGAAATATTTGAAATATCAATAGTGAAATGCGCACCAGTGCACTAACGCAAGATGCTCATAACCTTCATACGACAATTCCAACCGGCACATTGCGATAGCCACACCTTGGATGCATAGACAAACAACTGACACAAATCGCACTTTGCGTACGCTTCATGTCGTAATGAATAGGTCAACAACTTGAGCTTGAAATAAACGGGGTAAAATGTAATATATAACATAAAAATCTTGCTTACCACAAAGTATTCAAAATTTAAGTAAAACACTTTGCCTCACGTACCACCTGAACTCTTGCTTTGTGACCGAAACACATCCTCGTGCTAAGTGCACGACACCACAGTAAAACACAATTTAATTTTATAATTTGCGCGCCCAACAATGACTCAACACCTAATCCAGAAAAAAAGACCATACACGAAAATTAGCGCGTTAAATTTGAACACACTGCTTTCACCTACTACTTGACTTGCAATTCAATGCATGGATAATATTCAGAGTCCTCAACCAGTCATTTCGTGCTAACACTTTCTTGCAGCAGGTAGATTTCGATGACCTAATACATTTTCAATACTGCTTGAAGAATACACGTAGAGTTAATCTGCCCATTTTTCTTTTGTGGTCTTCTCAAGCGCCTGCTACTCCCGGCGATGTTGCTGCAGAACGCCCTATATGACGTAATGCCGACCATCTTCGCCGGTTTGCTGCCTCGGTGGTGATGCTCCCGTTCAGCGCTTTAAATTGAGCACCTCTCGTTTGAGAGCCAAAGAAGATTGAACTCTTAAGATCTCGTTGCTGCGTGGCATCGTTGCAAACTTCGTCACTGAGCAGTTATTGCTTGCATGTGGGAGTTATTACGATCTTGGTGTTGAAGTCGAAACATTTCTTGAATATCCCTTCGTAGAATCGTTGTTGAGCGGTCGTTAACGATCATCGCCGCGACGCTAATATGCTTCAAGGAGATTATTTGTTCTTGAAACTTCGACGTTAACTTTACTCCGATGTAAATTTGCTGATTGTGTGGAATGCATGTTGGCGGCGTGTCGACATGCTACGTTCGCCTGCCCTTAGATCACGTGTACTTCTCTCGCGACCTCGAAACAAAAAAGCCTCTCGACTTCTCCTGTCCGCTGCTTTTATATTCCTTGCTTGTTTCCTTCCATAATGTTCCCTAACCTTCCCAGCTACAGAGAAAGTCACTCAATTTTGATTCGTTGAACGCTTCCCGGTTGTGAAGTTTCGACCTCTGATTGGTTCGTGCTCGACACCCCAAACACGTGACCCCTTAGAGGCCACACCATTGGTGTAGCTGGTGCCCCTCTCTGCTAAGCCTTACTCCTTCTTCTTTCGAATCTGCCCTCGCGCTCCCCCAGCTCAGCTAAATCCTCTGACTTCTGATCCAAAGCCTACGTCTGTGTGTGTGCGTGCGTGTATCGATGTGCGTGTGTGTGTGACTGCGTGTGTCCCGTGGCTGCCCCTCGCCTGTATTAGGCTGTGCAGCACCGGCGCTTGTCTTAACGGTCTGACATTCCAATGCCCCAGAAAACACAAGTGCATTTCCCCAAAGTGAAGCATTTCCCCGAGTGAAGTATTTCCCTGTCCAAGAGAACTTTCGGGTTATACTCATGTGTAAAATGCAAATCATGTCTCCACTAACACTAGATTCTACTATAGCGAAAGAGATAGTGTTGTGTAGATTTCGAAGAAATACTGGCCACTTTTTCGAATAATATTCAACAAAGTATTCTCTCGCAAAATAAAAGTATTGCCTCGTGTGAAAGATGAATATTTCTTACATATGGCTAGGAGTATTGTCTCGCATAAATAGGAAGATTTACTTGTTGTACGAAGGTAAATGACCAGGCATTTAATATGAATCGGTATCGGTGGAACGGAATATCCCCTAGGATTCTTCAGAACCTTTTTGGATTTTTTAATGCATTCCTCTTATTTGTCTACGCATTCTCTCTCGTTCATGCGCGGATTTCAGACAAGTTCATAGGAGCCAATTTTCCTGATCAACAAAGAAACTCAAATGAACGATCTGATATTTGAACATGAGATCGAAGGAGCGGAAGACAAACAATAGGATGTACAAATCAACTTTACTAGGATAGGTTTATTTTTCTATTACGAAATGCACAATATTACGAGATGGAATTCTGATTTCTGTAAACGAATTCATTTATAACGTTAAAATTTGAAAATTCATGGCGACTGGAATGTACAAATGAAATTTTCCTAGAGAAAGTGTGTAAGAGAGGTAGACCGCGCAGCAGAGAGCATCTGCCGGAATTTTGTTGCTTTGTGGATGGCACACGCAATTAAGAAAAATTTCTCGGTACGTTGAAGCTGATGTGGTTATGACTCGAGTGTGGTATTGCGGGAACGTGAGAACGTAGGATGTTGTGAGAATAAGAAATGTATTTGAAATGTTATCAGAAGCATTGAATTAAATGCGTTGAACTTTAAATGACGACGAAGAAAATAACATCTTCAAATAAAAATTGTGCTATGTCTCAAAGGCTGGGTAAATCAGGTGAATTAGGATGTGATTTATCATTGCCGTATGATTTTGTGTGTTTTGACGTGTAATCAGATCGCCTAGACTGCGGTACACGGAAAAATGGCGTAAGTCTGATGAAAGTTAATACTCCATTCTCTTTTGTATATTGCACACGGGATCTCGGCCAACCTGGTAAATCTCTCGTTTTGCGTATATTATTTGTACGTGTCTCAATCTTTAGGAAGTTTAGGTGAAAGTAACTGATCAGTGACACCGTCGATTTAAATGTTGACTTTCGTTTGTTGTTGTTTATGAGATACCTGTACTAATTGAAGTTATGATTCTTGTGCGACCTCACTTCTGCCCCAGTCAGGGTAGGCTTTGAAAGATATGCGAGAAAAGAATTATTATTTAGAGCAACTAAAAGTACGCTGTCTATCGATCACCAAAGTGACAATATTTGACGTGAAATCGTAACGTATGAAGTTGATCGCTGGAAATATGTCTGTTATCATCGGAAACGGTTGAGGGCTGACGAGCCCCAAATAAGGAATCTGAACGCGTATTGACGCAAACATTCATTGAATTTTCCGCGTGAACGCGACGCCAAGGAGGAATTACAACGAACTTTTCCGCGCAGATAGAGTGACGCAAGGACGGATCTACAATGAAACATTAGTATGTTACAAATCCTGATTTTCCAGAGGGCCCCTTTGATGATTTTGATGATGATGTTGATAATGATGTTGACAATGATGATAGTAATGAGTATGCACTACTGCTCAAATGAAGGACGAGCTGAAAATTAAAAAGAAAATATTTGAAGGTTGAAATATTACCTTACATTTTGAGAAATGTGGTTAGGTGGCTTATAAGAGCGAATGCTGAAATAATGTCTCGCCTTGTACTGAATACGCCTATAAAACAATCTCTAATAAACATATGTCGTTGGAGTTGCCGAAGGCAAGCCGAGAATAATAAAATGCCATGTGTGTGTTTCAATAGTTTAGGCGTCTATGCTTGTCCGAAATGTGCGTTATCTTTGCTGTGTTCTTTATTTTGCGCTTTATGATAATGTGTGTAAGAAATGTGCGTTTCAATTGTTGAGTGTGTCAGGTATCTATAAAATTTTTTTCTTTCAAGAAAAATGCATCACCGTGAGTGCATCGCACTATCTAGATGGTAAGGAGAGAAGTAACAAGGGTTCCATATTGAATGATGAGGAACATTTCTGTTAGGATACAATTGAAATTAGGCATATGTAAGCTAAACCGACACAACAAAAGTCAGCAGCCGGCGATCGGAAGGACGATGTGCGGGCTGAGGGATCTTGGAAGGAGAAGGGAGGAGTACGTAAGGGGTAGCGACTGTGTAAGAAGCTAGCTCGGAAAATTACACATAGTATTACACAAGGGCAACTTGATTGGGTAGCATAGGAAAACAACGCATTAACCCGCGCACGGTCGCGCATCCCTCAGAAAAGTAGTCAATTTACCCGCGTTACTCTGCCGTTCCCTGTTCACTTACCGTAATAGGCAGAGATGTAAAAATATGAAGTAATGAGTAAAAAATGTTGCTTTACACTTTGATGTTGTCAGATTTTTGATAACTTGAACCGTTTCTTTGTAATATGGAGTCAAACTCCGTAGATTTTTGCACAACATTGCTTCAAAGAGATCAATGGCCATTTTTGTGTTTTGGGAAAATGTAATGTTTTTTACTGCTATTTTATGCAGAAAATCCTTCCAAACCTGCTGATGTTTTTATTTTTCCTCTACAACAATTAGAAAAAAAGTTATGACCATTTATGTCTAATAGGTGTTATCCATTCTTCGTTTTAGTTCCTACATAAATGCATGTTTGCATGTCTGGTTATATTACTGTAAGTATAGTGTTTCGAAACTTGTAATTTTCACACAATATGAATAAAATACTGCTCTACACGCTACTGACTTCAGATTTGTCTTATTTGCCATTTTTACGAAATAAGGCGAAATAAGGCCCTGAGTAGTTTCGCTGGTAACTGAGGCTGCCACTGACTGTTCGCACGCACACCCTCTCACGGTCGCCTCATTTACCACACTGACTGTGCTTACCCCTCCCAACTTCCAAGTGGTTGGAGCTCTGCCTTAACCCCCACAATGTGGGGGTTTCTGGCTCCAGCTGTGTAGCACTCGCTGAGACGATCATTTTGGTGTATAACAACTTGGGGTTATGCCTTACGTCTGGCAACCAGTGAGCCTGGTAAATGAGGCGACCAGTTACAGTGCGCGGGTTAAAAGTAATTACCAACGAGAAAGGGAACTGTGGAAAATATGAACCTGAGCAGAATATGTTAGAGGGAAATGCGCGTGGCAATACCAAGTTTGTGACGCAAGGGGACACGTCAGAGGTGACGCGTTAGAAGCACCAATCGCGAGATGCCACGTCACTAACAATTTGAGCGGGCATCCCGCACCATCTACAATGAGCGTCCTTTGTGCGGCGGGGGTATTTAAGCAGAGCAAGCGCGGGGACCGGCCTATTTGACCGGTGCAGTGGCAAGGATGTAGGCTTCCTGACGGCCAGAGGGGAGGTGAGATGATATTCTGTGTTCTGTGCTAGGAGCATCTTTGTATTTTTCAAATACCATATTACAACCGGGGCGTGTAAGCTTTATTGGCTTAGGTGGGGTGATTTCATTTGTTACAGTTAAAATTCGGGTACAAATTAATTCTGTGGGTTTGATTTTCAAATCATTCTAGAATTGTTCACGCGATATGACTTCTCACAAGGCTTGCACTTGTAGATTTTTCTCAAGCGGGGATTAGAATGCCCACTAGTTCATAGCATTTTCATTGACTCATTCGACCTAGTTCTCAAAAAGGGCGCTTGTGATTTGTTCTTGTAAAAAGGGGAGAAAATTAATTCATCATGTCGGGAATAGCCACATTGTCAGTGGAAGCTTCGAGTAAATTCTTAAAGGGGGATATAACATTCATGTCTCGGGGAATAGATTACTCAACCCCCGCTTATTATTTGCACAGGCGGGTTGGGAAAGCTGGCCTGCGCGTCAGCTGAGACCGAGGGCAGTAGCTGCAGCCGGGCAGTATCAGAGTCGTGAAGTGGTCAGCAGCCTGGTGCTCGCTGCTGACAGGAGTGCCCGGGGTACAGTGCTTACATGTCTCAACCGGTCAACGATCGAGGAGTATTCAGCTTCAGTAAGGCAAAAGGAGCCAACAGTAAATTAATGTCAACGAAGCGTTAACAAAATGCGAGTGCTGTATTGCAGCGTGAACTCCAGAGGATGGCCGTGGTGCCAGTTTAGATACGCAGCAGCACGCTGAACAGTGCAAATCCATTTGGCGCGCAGTGTGTAATATGAATTAGGCAGCACGTGGTGTTTAATAGCCGAGGGGTCTAACCCATGTTTGACGTAACCATGCATTCATGTGTGCACTAACTAGAAGATTCATTTCATGTGTCCTATTTTGTGAAGTGGGTTCTAACCTATGTTACACGTAACCATTCATTCATGTGTGCATTAACTAGAATATTCATTTCGTGTGTCTAAATTTGTAAAGTGCCATGTCGCAAATCATTAGCATCTTGCCTGAGGGCTCTGGTGCGAATATGAGTGTTGCGATAACATAATTTCTCTGTGTCAGCTCCATGTGTTCACTCGAAATAAATGTGTTTAATCTTGAGGCCCATTATTCTCCATGACTAATTGTGTGGGTAGCTGGCGAGCAGAAGGGTGTACATTTTATTTATTTTGCGGAGGTTGCAAGTCCTCCTACGTTACGTGCTTGATCAGCATTGTATCGTGACATTTCCTAATTTTGTTATGTAAGGGGTTAACTCGGGGGATATATGTATAATTAAGGGTTGAAAATTTGAGTCAAATTTACAATTTGCCTCAAATTTTCTTTCGTTAGGACGGGGTATTATTGGAAAATACTCTCGGAAACACATTTTTGGGAAATACTTCACTCGGGGAAATACTCCACTTTGGGGAAATACACTTTTGTTTTCTGGGGCATTGGAATGTCAGACCGTTAAGACAAGCGCCGGTGCTGCGCAGCCTAGTACAGGCGAGGGGCAGCCACGGGACACACGCAGTCACACACACACGCACATCGATACACGCACGCACACACACACACAGACATCAGATCAGAAGGCAGAGGTTTTGGCTGAGCTGAGGGAGCGCGAGGGCAGATTCGAAAAAAAGGAGTAAGGCTTAGCAGAGAGCGGCACCAGCTACACCAATGGTGTGCCCTCTAAGGGATCACGTGTTTGGGGTGTCGAGCACGAACCAATCAGAGGTCGAAACTTCACAACCGGCAAGCGTTCAACGAATCAAAATTGAGTGACTTTCTCTGTAGCTGGGAAGGTTCGAGAACATTCTGGAAGGAAACAAGCGAGGGGCATATAAGCAGCGGACAGGAGAAGTCGAGAAGCTTTTTTGTTTCGAGGTCGCGAGAGAAGTACACGTGATCTGAGGGCAGGCGAACGTAGCATGTCGGCACGCCGCCGACATGCATTCCACACAATCAGCAAATTTACATCGGAGTAAAATTAACATCGAAGTTTTAAGAACAAATAATCTCCTTGAAGCATATTAGCGTCGCGGCGATGATCGTTAACGACCGCTCAACAACGATTCTACGAAGGGATATTCAAGAAATGTTTCGACTTCAACACCAAGATGGTAATAACTCCCACATGCAAGCAATAACTGCTGAGTGACGAAGTTTGCAACGATGATACGCAGCAACTAGATCTTAAGAGTTCAATCTTCTTTGGCCCTCAAACGAGAGGTGCTCAAATTAAAGCGCTGGACGAGAGCATCACCACCGAGGCAGCAGACCGGCGAAGATGGTCGGCATTACGTCATATCGGGCGTTCTGCCGCAACATCGTTGGGAGAAGCAGGCGCTTGAGAAGACCACAAAAGAAAAATGGGCAGATCAACTCTACGTGTATTCTTCAAGCAGTATTGGAAATGTATTAGGTCATCGAAACCTACAACCTACAAAATTATCCAAACAGTGAATTGCAAGTCAAGTAGTAGGTGAAAGCAGTGTGTTCAAATTCAACGCGCTAATTTTCGTGTATGGTCTATTTTCTGGATTAGGTGTTGAGTCATTGTTGGGCGCGCTAATTATAAAATTAAATTGTGTTTTCCTGTGGTGTCGTGCACTTAGCAGGAGGATGTGTTTCGGTCACAAAGCAAGAGTTCATGTGGTACGTGATGCAAAGTGCTTTACTTAAATTTTGAATTCTTTGTGGTAAGCAAAAGTTTGATGTTATATATTACATTTTACCCCGTTTATTTCATGCACATTTTGTTGACCTATTCATTACGACATGAAGCGTACGCAAAGTGCGATTTGTGTCAGTTGTTTGTCTATGCATCCAAGGTGTGGCTATCGCAATGTGCCGGTTGGAATTGTCATATGAAGGTTATGAGCATCTTGCATTAGTGCACTGGTGCGCATTTCACTATTGATATTTCAAATATTTCCCTGTGCTTTTTTTCGTCCACTTGTTCAACATAAAAAATAAATGTGTTTAATCTTTCAAAGTTTTTCATTTTCCCCATGCTTGTTGACTAGGTATTCGCGGATTACACATCAAGTAAACACACTGTTGTTTTCCTACCTTTTCTGTCCAACTCTCTTACTGTGTATTTCATATCTTTATTTTTCTTATTCTCTGACTGTCGGGGGTTTCAATTCCCCCTTCGTTACGTGCTTAACCAGCATTGTTTCGTGACACCTACACCCATCATTTGGGCCAAAAAATATTGACTTTAATTTTTGACAATTTAAGTGAGCGCTTAGATAGTAGAATAACCGAAATGGAACAAGATACAAATCACGATCAATTACCGGGGTGGAGGCTGCGGTTTGAATTAACAACTGGGGTCAATCCAGCGAGTAGGTCAATCCAGCGAGGAGGTCAATCCAGCGATTTAAAATTATGATCAGATTCGCTTGAAATTTGGCCACTATATGTACTTTTTGAAAATAACATATTTCAATCGTGTAACTTTTTCGATTTAGGCCTTATTTATGTTGAAAAATACGAAATATTAGTTTTTGGTTCATTTTTATGGATATTTCAAAAGAATAGAAGTCAGTCATTGAGTTTTTATGCTAGAACAAAACCAAAGACAGTTGTAGAATCCTCGGAACATTTCTAACAAAAGTCTGGTAGCAAATTGTTCATATGAAACTTTTCGTTTTTTATATGAGATATTTGATCACTAACTAGCATATACTCTAATTTTGGATTTTGAGCTTGATAAAAAAAAATTATTGGTAAAATTGGAAAAAAGGTACCAAACTTTTGTTTGAAATGTTCCGAGGATTCTAAAACTGTCGGTGATTTTTCCCAAGCATGAAAACTCACCGGCTTCTATTTTTTTCAATGTTGAAAATTAGGGGTTTTGGGTATAAGCCGAAAATAATTTTTTTGCTAAAGTGTAATACAATAAACTATTTTTGTACTCGAATGATGTTTTCACGTTTTTTATATAATATCTATGCATAATTTCATGTTTGCATTTTGAATTGTAAATTACAAGTAAAAAAAATTAAATGAAAATGAATAAATACTTCATTTTTGAAGAATGGTGAATTATTTACTTGTTGTGTGAATTTTTCAAATTCGCCGTTGTATGTAATTTAAAAAAAAAAACACATTTTCATCTATTCATTTTTTCGATTTAGCCCTTAGTTTTTTGAAAAATTTGAATATTAGGTTTTTAGTTCATTTTTATGAATATTACAAAAGAATATAAGTTATTGAGTTTATATGGTAGAGCAAATTCAAAAACATTTTGAAATCCCCGTAACATTGCAAACAAACTGACATTTCCAGAATTTTTTTTTTACGTTATGTCTTCGTTTTAAATGGGGTCAAAAATTCATGTTAGTTGGTCCCTTTACACCCCCCCCCCCCACTGGGGGGAATCTAATGCCCGTAGCCCCATAAAATTTTAGGGCACGATAGCCCACCACCTTAGGATCCTTATCAACAAAGAATAAAAAATGGCCCATTGGGCACGAAAGTCCCTGGTTTGACCTCCTTATACTGACCAATAAATAATACAATTGAAAACTGATTAATAAATAACAAACACACAGCCACTGCTATCGAAAGGAAAACGTTTATACGTTCATCGTGCAAGTGGACCCACATACATCTTGATCAATTGAATACAAGCGAATCCTAAAATTGAACTCCAATCATATAACTGTAAGAACCTGATGACATGACGACATCGATCCGTACGAAGAAAAACTCATTTATCATTTAATAACCTGCTGCACGACGTGGCATATGTGTATTTTTGAAGAACTAATTTCAACGTGAATGCGGGTTTCAAAACTGCATCACATCTTTTCCCGAACATTTAACACAACGAACAGAATTCCTTATAGCATAGCAGAAATACTAACTCAAGGGTGTGGAACCAATTTTTTTTCAAATGAACTCACACGGAAAGATTTTAGATTATATTATCATCTTCTGTAATTGTTCCGTTTGACAAAAATATAACTTTAACATTTGTAGCTGAATATTATGAATGAACTACGAATTCAAATGTTTTTCGAAACTCAGGTCATGCAAATGCCGCACAGCAGAGCTAAGACAATAGCAACACAAAGCCTTATTCCTTTGTGCGTTTCACTGAAACACGCAATTCATTTCCTAAATCGGGGAATGTTCGAACTTCGAGCTTTTAAGTAGAAGTAACTTCTATAGGACCCTGCAAAAATTAACATTGCATGACGATAAATTTTATAATTTAAACGAGGAATTTACAAATCGGGGCGCAAATTTCAGAAACCAAATGCTTTTAGGCGGACTTATACGAGCTTGATGAGAAAGGTTGCCACTGGGGTACAATAATCTCACATTGTGAGCAATGAAGTGAAACTGTGGCTTGTATGGCATCGCAAGTTGTATACATGTATCTCAGTGGTTCCCAACCTTTTTCAGCTTGTTACCCAATTTAGCATGCTTCATTAAGCATGTTACCCCCTTCACAAAATGTTGTCAACATTAATATATATATATATGTATGGCTAAACTAAAAAACTAGAGATAACTTCTTTTATTTATTGTATTAGTACATTTTGCATCTCTAATGACTTACCAAAGATGTCAAGAGCATCAGTGAGATGGTTGGAGTTGCATATTTGAAGCTAGTTGAGGAATTCTTGGCTTCGTGGTTGAAAGTGCCAGCCTGGCATCGTTTGCAACATTCAAGAGAGTCCTCTTTGTTGTTTTCATTCCCAGCACAGTTGAGAACCCCTTCTCGCACAGATACGTTGTTGAGAATGATACCAACAACTTCAAGGCTCTCTTGGACAGAGTTGGCGAGTCGGCTAGTCGTGAAATCCAAAAGGAATCTGCATTTTGGTTTTGGAATTCGATTTTCAAGGCTTCATTTGCTCGCATTGCGATCCACTCCTCCTTTGCAGGGAAATCATCATCATGAATGGCCTCATCAGGTACAGAGAAGGGATGAATGATCCACTGAAGACTGGCTGTTTCTTGGTCACTCTCTGGAAAGTAGTGATGCATGCTTGTTTAAAGCCCCTTCAAATGGTCGCTCATCTTTTTGTTAATGGTCTGTAGAAGAGATCCAGTATCATGACTATTCTCCTCAATAAACTGGTCTAGGGTGAGGAACTGGGCGATCACTCCTTTCTCCAAGCGCCGAATCCGGAGTCTCAGTTTCGCCAGAAATGCAGCCACAGTGTGACGGGCATCAATGACAGTCGTGTTTCGACCCTGGAGTTGCAGATTACCACTGTTCAGCTCCGCAAATGTGTCAGCCAAGTAACAAAGTCGAGCAAGCCACTCCTTATCAGTGAACTTGGTAGCAAAAGGAGATCCTTTTTGTTCCAGAATTCATGAATAGCCTTTCGGAGCTCAATGACACGATGTACAACCTTGCCTCGTGACAACCAGCGAACATCGGTGTGGTAAAGCAGAACTTGATACTGTTCTCCCATTTCCTAGCACCGCTCCATGAATATGCGAGAATTCACATCCCTGGACTTGATGAAGTGGACGATTTTCAACACATCTTCAAACACTAACTTCAGATTACCAGGCAGGCTTTTCGATCCAAGAAAGTACCGATGAATGATGCAATGATCTACAGAAATTTCTGGATTGACAGCTTGTATGAGGCCCCGTAATCCACGATGACCACCCATCATCGCCGGTGTTCCCTCGACGGAGACCTGGATTAAAAAGAAAAATTATTATAGATTGCGTCAGTTAGTCATTGTTACTCATCTTTTGCGTTATAATTATATGGTATTAATTTAATTATTTTGGTACTTTAGTTTTTCAGTACGACGCACGATGTTTTTTGTGTTAATCATGCATATGACGGTATATAACTATTTGCCATGTAATTCATTGTATTTATACTAATTTAGACCTGATATAAACATCGCTCCCTACCTGTTGACAGCTGTTCCAACCCAATCCTTTCTTGGTAAAGAAACTGTTGATGATATTGAAGACATCTTCTCCCTTCGTGGTTGTCAGCAGATTCTCGCACAATAGGAACTCTTCTTTGATCCAGGACTGGTGGACGTAACGGACGAACTCACGGAGAACAGCACAACTGGCTACGTCACACGATTCATCAAATTGCAAGGAGAATTTACTCTATGAGCTTTCTTTGATCTCTGTTATAACTTGGGACAAGATATCTGATGCCATGTCATCGATTCGTCTGTGGATGGTGTTGTTTGATTAAGTTATGACACTCAGTTTCTTCGCTTGCTCCTCCCCATATACTTTGCTTACCATCTCGTATGCACAAGGCATAATCAGATTCTCTGCAATGGTGTGGCATTTTTGTAGTTCGGCAACTTTATATGCAACAAAGTAGGATGCTTCGACTGCAGCTTGAAGCTTTTGGGCTTGAATTCTAGATGAACCGAACTGGATATTCTTCAGTGCTACAGCCTGGCGCTGAAAATAAGCCTGATCCTTATTTTGAAGATTTGGATGGCACTTCTGGAGGTGAGTTGAGAGTTTTGATGGCTTCAGGCTTTCATTTGTCAACACTTTGTGACATATCACACATTGTGGTCGATCGTCTCCACCGGATGGTAAATTCACAAAGCCATGGCGAAGAAAGGCGTCAGAGTAGGTTCGCTTTTTGGACATTTTATTGTTCAATCTGCAGAAAAAGAAAAAATGCATAAAAAGGTGAACACTGAGAACTTATTATTCAATTTTTCATGGCATTCTAGATAACATTAGAACAGCTTATTCAGCATAGGAATGATGTAACTGTGTTAAAAATAAAAATAAAAAATTCTGCACTCACGCACTCGAATACACAGTTACACTAAAACACTAAATTACACTTCCATGCACAACTCGAATATCACAAGCCAAATCCGCAACACCAAAACCTCAGTACACCACTACTGAAAACCTCAACGCAACACCTTTTTAACACAATATCCGTGAATACACCGCAAAACGCGAGGTACATAATTTCTCGCATGGCAGCTAACCCAAGTTCACTGATGCAAGCACACACGCATACATTCACCAGGCTGCATGTATCATGCTTGTCAGCACAAGAGCATCTTGTAGCGCGAGACTATAGTGAACGTACGCAGCCTCGCATACTCCGCTAATGCTAGCAAAACTATTGAAAACGTAAGAACCACGCATACATTATACTATACAAAATTAATAACACAAACTCACAGTAACAGTGGGTAAATACTAAGTATAAACTGCACAGGGCAGTACACATACATACCAGCTCATGTCCACCTCGGCTGATGCTCACAGAGAAACTGGCAGTGTGAAATAGAGGCAGACTCGGGCAGTGAGTGACGCGTACTGGACTCGTCGATGAGTCATCGGGGTTACTGAGTGACTTGTGTGAGAAGTTGTGTCCTGAAGCGTACTTGTGAAAATACTTTTCGGTTACCACACACTTAGCTATATATTTTTTCTTTTCTAATACTGTATATTAGTTTTTGATATTTATTGTTATTTGGTTTAGCTTTGTTACTTACTTATAATAGGTTTACTTTACAACTTAAAATACTAAGACTAAGTTAACATTAATCCTAATACCAATGCTTAATTGATTTTCAGAATTCTTAACATTTTTCTATCACCCCTCCATTACCCCCGAAAAATTGCTAAATTACCCCCAGGGGGTAATTTACCCCCAGGTTGGGAACCAATGATGTATCTCATTGTACTCGCGTATCGATCCTTCAAAGATATTAGAATTGTCGGCACTCAGGCTCTTGCTTCAACATATACATGATATTGAAAGCAAACACATAAGAATAATTGCCACCCCGTTCAACGAACAAGGATGATGTTCACAACAAATAGAAGAAAACATGTGGCAAGTGCAAACACTTGGGAAATGCTGAACCCTAGCCCTTTTCAGTTTCACCTTTGATTTCTTAATGATTATCGGAAGCTCATTTCTATCATTGGCAGTAGTGAACTTGAACTGTAGCTCGAGGAGTCAAAAAATTCAAACGTAGAAATCCTGTGAAGTTATCGAGGTGAGAACTCACAGTAAAGCATAAATCATAGCTCGCTTCCCTTGTTCAAGTTATGCATCACATCAACAATGAAATTTCAAGTAACGTAGATGAAAGATAAATGATTGAAAGCAAAATTATCTTAGACTCCAGTCACGGAAGCTTCCCCATACGCCACTTCTTTTTGGTAATTATATTCTTACCGTTTTCACACTAAAACGGGTTTAAAGCCGAAAATATCCACAAATCGAAACTGCTCATCTTGTAAACATATCGAAAAAACAGCACCTCGTTACCTCTGTCCTCTTTTAAACATGACTGAAAAAACGCACCACGAAATATGTCGCTCAAGTAACTTTTCTTATGAGAGGAAAATATCTAAGGGATGAAAACGGAGCTAACTTTGCGAATTTCTGTCTTTGATCCCACTGGGTTCGCAGACTCAAAGTCATCAAAGAAAAATAAGTACGAAATGTGTCTGATGCTACGTCAGTTTTCTCAGAAATTCAATCCTTAAAATCTGTCAAAAAATGGCCTCGTAAAGGAAAGGGTTCATAGGCTCCTGAGTCCAGGCTGAAAATTATTTAAACTAAAGAGAGTTGGCCTTGACGGTTTCAGCAATCTAAATTTATTGCATGCGCGAGAGACTTATGGGTGTTCGGGAGCCCAACAAGCAAAATATTTTATGCGTGTAAAAATTTTTCGTAAAAAGGTCAGTTCGTAGAAATTTGAGTAAAACATTTTATTTTAAAGAAACTTTGTTCCACGAAATTTATTGCTACCCCAAACCAGCTTTTCATGTTCTTTGGATCAACCTTAATTTCATTGTAGCCCTCGGGTAAGAAATAGACTTCTGTAGATAACTTTCGTATTATTGATAACAAGCAGAATAAATGTGAACGGGCCAGTTGATTGCTTTAATCGCAACTTGATTAGGAATTTAAAAACGAGGTAAATTCCATATTACTAATCATATTTACTAGGAAAACGTTTCGGAGTCCAGCTCCATCTTCAAAGCGTAAAAGTACCACCATTATGTCTGTAATAAAAGAAAAAACAAAATGTTGGATACAGTCATGCAAGGAAATTACGAAAACAAAAATAAAATTAAAACATGTCCCGGAAAAAATAAAATCGACAAGATTACGATCTAGTTACAATTTCCAATGGGTAGGAACTGTCATTATTGTTGAGGGCCGGTTTTCGTTTAAAAATATGTAGCGACTCTAAAATTCTAAGGTCACATGCAGTTGAAGCCGAATTTAAGATTTTGAAGTTTGCAAAGGATATCGGTACGTTGCATTTTTCTGCGTGATTACGTACTCCGGAGTGTGAGGGGTGTGCTAATTGGTTCCCCGAGCGGAAAGCTTCGACCCCGATATTCGGCCCTTCCGACGTAAAAATTTCGTACGTCATGCCCTCACACTCCACAGTACGTAATCACGCAGAAAATGCAACGTGCCGATATGCAACGTGCCACAGGTAAATTGTTCTGTATCCTAATGCAATTGTTTAGTCGATTGGTGAGTGGTACATCATGAGTGACGTGTCTCATGAATAAAGCAAAATTAAAAATTTTTTATGGAGTAAGAGAACATTATTGCAACGAAAGTTGAAGAGTTCTCTGTAACAACCAGTTTAACTGGTTGTTACAGAGAACTCTATTAACTTACCCACCATCACGTGTACTGAAACTTCTGATGTCCCTTCTGATATCCCTCACTGATCGTGTCTACGTCACTTCTTCGATGGCAGTAATGAGGCCTGCAATTCTTGTGATCAGTCAGTCTTATTTTTCTGCATGGTGTAAATTTTAACTAGTAAAAACTAGTAGGCGTTCCTGGTAGTTCAAATGAGAATTCAGCGTTCAACTCCATCCATGAAGAACTAAATAGAGAGGCTAACAGCTTATAGTAAACTTGTGATTTTAAATCATACTCGGTCAATTTGTTGACAGAAAGTACAAAATACATCGGACACATTACTACAATTAATGAGAGGTTGGATAGTAATTCGCATGGCAGCCAGCGTCTGTGGTCTTTCTCGCGGAGTCAGATTCCCTTTTGATTATTTCTGGAATATACTATACAATATACTGTACATGCAGGTTGGATTCGATTGAAAATTAGTTATAGCCTTCCTAAGCGCATAAAGAGTTGCAATGCATTAAAAATATCATGAAATAATTGCAAGTGAAATTCGGAGGAATACCTCTAGGGAATACCGCTCAATCGTTAAATCTAGACTTGGAGGAAAAGTCCTGCAGAAGTTCTTTTACCTGTTACTTGAAGCAATAAATACTAAAATTTTCGTTGGAGTGACATGGACGCTTTAATATAGTGAAGAAATTAAGTTTACTGCTGCAATTGCTGGTGCATGAGGTTTCCGTTCGATGAACACTGTTTGAAAGTCCGACGGAAGCTAACCGTTATAGAATGGGACTTCCTCTCGAGTGATAATCCAAGGCAGTCGATTTTAGAACGCTGGAACTTCTCCGACAGCCATTCTTTGGTACTGATTTTTGACTATCGCCTGAACTAAGAGACTAAGAAAAAAAATTGTCATCCTCGGTGCTGAAACCAGTTCCTGTAGTTGTGCGAAGAGTTGGCTTATATGTCATTATTTTTTCATTCGTTTTGCCTCTTCAAAATGGTGGTATACAAACGCAATTTGCAAAAGCCGGTAGAATTCCAACGAGAGAACATAGTCATTATTTTCAAATACTTTCCAGAATTTAGCTTTAATCCCCTTAGTGAGGACATCAGTCATAGGGTTGAAACCATTATAACGATTGTTTTTGAAGCTTATAAAGTGGTCACAAAGTTGAAAAAATTAAGCTCATACACAGATTTTCCACTCTACAATTTATCTCAAACTGATAAAGAGGTTTCATGACATAATCGTAGATGAATGAAATGTCAGCAATTTAAAATTGATGATGGTGGTTCATTACAAATTTTATTTGCAGCAGCCTTTTTCACGTTGATCAGAAATACCAAACTGGCTTCAGAATGTAAAATAAATTTCATTTAATTCTGCGAGGCACAAGAAGACGCATGGATGCTTCTCTCAATATAAAATCGGCAGCTTCTGTGAGCAACAGCGATTCTGCTCTCTTGTTCTAAAGAGCTAGTGCATTCGCTTGTGTTGACCTGTAAAACTTTCCAAATGATGGACATCAATACAATTAAGGCCTTGTTGGATTCACACGGTAAAAAAAATTGAGAGTGTGCTCTGCCTATCTAATGTGTTCTTGTATTGTGTAGGTTTCAGTAGCATCGGCTCTGCATTTAAAACACCATTATCGAGTAAAAGACGATCTTTACCTAATTTTCGTCAGTTAAAGTCGTAGTCTGATGACTTGCACCTCATCATCAAATTAAGAAACAGTTGGAGAAAAACTTGTTCTAATACGAAAATAATTTGTTAACGTGTCTAAATGATATTGTGTGCAAACATTTTTCACACAACTGCACACATACATATGGCTATGAATTACATAATAACGAACATCATTTATGAGGTGTTTCCCAATGAATGAGGTTTGAAATTTGGGGTTCAAATTTGAAGAGAATCACAGAAATAAAAATTGCATTACTTGAAAGTGTTCAGAGAGTTCGAGCGAGTGTTAGCTGTCGTTATGGTTATTCTATTGTGAACGCGGTAATTGACATATACTGCTCTCAGCGCTTACACGAGTAGCTCGTACTAGTGGTCGCGACAGACCTAGCGACAAGATAGAACTCCATCCGTCTTGAAATGAGAATTTGGATCAATCCAATGCACAATCACCCTCAATATGATCTGTAAAACTATGAAACATCACGATTAGTTTCCCTTAATTCTAGAAAAAGTTTAAAAAGTCACCGTCAATGTGTACTCGTTCACTTTACTTGATCTCTTCAATGTTTAACATTCATAAATACACAAAATAAAATATGTCTTAAATGCAAAACTGAGCTCCACGCTTCAATAAATGCAGCATTGCATCAAGAGATATAATTTAATATCATCTGCAAAGGAGTGTCAGTCCATAGTCAATCTAATTTTATTATAATATTTTAACTGGTGAATAAAGTTGAAGCCACTTTTTGTATTTCAGAGAATACCGTCATGCAACATGGGGAACTGAATGACATAGTGAGGTAATTTATACAGTATAGTGAAATTTAGCGACAGGGATTCTTTGAAAAGTTTGATGGACCGTCAACGCATTTAAAATAAAGAGTTAGCACTTTTTTAGAAAATTGCTCGCCAGTTTATTGATAGCGAAAACTATTCACTTACATGTTTCCGCATCTTTAACAACTCTGTTAGGTGATTGTCATGATGTCCCTCAATCGTGTTGACATGAGCTTCACTTCCGATTACAGTTTTATTTCGGGCAAGAGCGGTGATTAGATTTTTGTTTGTTTCTCTATCAACAATTTGGAAATCAAGTAATTCCCCTATTTTGATGAACATATCTTTATCAAAACTTGTTTTTGTTATAAAGGCATTCTTTGAAATCATTAAAATGATGTGAATGTTTTGTCTTCACTTCCGGCGTCATGTTCCATTAAAAATTTTTATTCGCCTTCAGAGTTTTCATAGCTTTTGCACGCGGTTTACGTTGAAATGTTTATTTTTAATTTTTCATTCCTTATTTGATGAATGCAAAATATATTGAAAAATTTAACCTTCGAAAAACTAAGGAGTTACATTTAATATGAATTTATTAATATTAAATATGAATTTCTTCAGAAGAAAAAATTTCATGTTTCTGCTAAGCCATAGCAAATATTTCGCGAGTCAATGTGCACGATACGAAGAAAGCGAAGGGATCGTCAGACTAGCAGTGACAGAATGTCGATCCTGTTGCAACTTGCACCGTTGTTTACACATTACGGTATAGTAGAACTCTACCGCTGCCAGAATGCGATGATCCGTGTTTTGATCATGGTCGGATGGCAACTGCCTGTCAATTCTGCCACTGCGCGCAACAAGATGAAACGAATTGTAACCAGTGCTGCTTTCAACAATGCACGGCGTAAATTGGTAATTTTACATGCCCTCACACACATTTGTTCGTTTAGTAAAGCATTTACCGGGTGTGGAATTTATTGAATAGAAATACAAGTTTGGGTAATGTTTCACAGCAGGTGGAAAATGAAAATTAGCAATTAGCACCAACCACTTGACATGTGCCTAAAATAAGGGCTTCTTACAGATAGCTAAGATTATTAGAACTTTGCAACGCTGCTGCTCCCGCTACAGAAAAATTTAGCAGCGACAGTAGCGCGGTTAGGTATGTCGGCGCTATGTGCAGCTGTGTCAAAAAATTATGAATGCTTAATTGTTGCGACCTTTGGTTCTTGAGAATCATTAGTAAAACTTTCAACTTTAAAAAAAAATTTGATATAGTTAGATATTTTATATGAATATTGATTTGAGATCAATGTCCGCCTGAAAAGAAGTTTCCGCTAATAATTCAGTGTGAACGTTACCTGCTCAACGCTCTCTTGATGACCTAATTACCACTTGCAGCGAGCATTGATTAAAACAGTGAACGAATCGGGTAACCAGATACAGATATTACAACCACCTAAGCAGTACAGAACATTTGCCCAAAAGAGGCCAGAAATATTGATGCTAGTCGTTAAAGTGACCAATGTTCTCAAAATTGGGCTGTTAACCACAGTTACACCTCCCCATACGGTAAAGGAAAAAGCTTTTTGTCATTGTCACTAGTCCTACTTTCTTATTAAATGAATTTTTAATCAAGTAATTCTAATTCTGATGTCTGTACTATGTAAACAAGGGTTTCCTGATTCCGTGCTAAAGCTCCTAAATCCCAGAATCCCACGATTCCCTGGCATTGGTCATTTATAAGCAAAACCAAAAAATGCATTAAAAAAAATTTAGAGCATGAAACAGGAAGTGAGTTGATCTCTATACCTACGAAAAGGTGAAGATATTTAGTCACTTAACCATTTTGGTTTAATGACGTTAGAAAAACACTGCAGATGAATTTTTGGAACAATTATATATATATATTTATACGTTAACACAAAACTGAAGATAAATTTCTGAGCACAAATTGCAATATTTTTCGTAATGCTCAACTAATATTTTGAAATGGAATAATTTTCTTTAAATAGAGCACATGAATTTTACAGCCAAGTTCTCTAACCATTTTGAAAGAACTTTGAAAAACAAAACTATACCATTGTACGTGTTACAAGGAGTTACTTCTTCCTCAGCATTTCTGTAAAGCACAAGCACATCAATATTAAAGGCTACGACCCAGTTGCATGAACGAAGTAACCTAAACCTGAACTGTGTTTGCTCATCACTGCGCTGTAACTGCAAACTTGGTTGCGTTATTCGAGCTACAAAAGCTCTCACAACAACGTCGCGTAAAACTTCTGATTCAGTCTCGGCTCTGGAGCTGCAGTGCAAGGTCTCGGTATCAGACGGGATCAAGACACGTTGTGCGGAGTCAAGGCGCGTGTGGAAAGCCACGTTTCTGCACCTTTTCCTAATTCGATGTGCGATAAAGGCATAGTATGCGTACATTTGAAAATATTCAATTCAGAATGATAATAATTATAGTACATATTGAAGCCGTTTCATATTGCATATGGAAGAAATAATGAGATTATCAATCGAAGGAAATGTTGGGTCAAATTTACCAGTATTAACTGTAGTAATTACCAGTACTAACTGGACAATTTCTTATAACCTGAACTCCTTTAAAAGAAAAAAATCAATATCGCAGCATTATTCAACAAAATAAAACTGCTGAGAACGTCATCATTTAACGCAACAGTTGCTGTCTGCCCACTTTTCAAATCTCACATGTCAGTTTTTCGTGTGGTGATCATTAAACCAAGGGTGTCCGTGGTAAAAGTCACTAATATTAGTTGAGGAGCAAAAATTGACTAGTATGGCAGGAAAACACTGTCATGTAGATTGCAGAAGCAAGTGATGGAGAAGGTTTTGACTGCGTCATGTGACTTGAGCAGAGCAAGACGAAATATGCTCACCAGTTGGGTGATGTACGCTTCAAATCCTGAGACTTCATTTTCCATACTTTCTATCGTCGGTAGAAACACACATACTGTTATGTTGAATAAACACATATGTAAAATTGAAGTTTAAATGTGCATCACTTAAAAATGTAAGATCTTGATGAACTGAGCGTATGAATGAGAGAATTTGGTTCTGTTCAATGCACTGTTCTTTGCAGAAACAATTTACGAGTATAGAAAACAGGGCAAAAATTGTAGTCCAGGAAATTTGAAGAAAGGCAATTGTGATAGCTGACGGTAATTAGAGGTTTTTCGTTACTTTTTTCCTAAAATTTTGGTGTTCGAAATTAAGGGCTGTTTTATCACAACACATTCAATGACATTTTGTTGAAACAATCTTTAAAATTCTCCTACCTGGGAACTTATTCATGAGTTTATTTCAATGAAGTGTGAATGATATTTAATTCACCATAATCGATGAAACTTATCTGGTTCTAATCGAGTGAGAGTAATTTATAATAAAAAAGGTATCAGAATAATACTTTGAAACAAAATAATACGAGCGAAACAAAATCGATTTTTCAGTCTATTGTTAAGCCGTGTCCACGATTCGAGTATGCTGTAGGTAAATCGCATTAAATAACGTAATACGATAAAAGATGTTTCAACAGCTGTTACACACGTTTCTATTTAGTTTGCGAAATCGAAGTGTGCATGAAAGACTCGTACGAAACTTGAGTCTTATTTCTATTTATTAGACTTTATTTCATCTTGAATACCTGCATTTAATTTTGTTTTCCTGAATACAATTTATCTGCTTAGTTCCACCGTATGTGTGGAAACTCAATGTAGATAATATTTTAACAAAATAACTGTTATTGTTTCGCTTTCAATTTCGCAAAGAACCACCAAGAGTCAGCACACCGAATAATTTGAGTTGAACCTTCGTATCAAAAGATTTATCTGTTAATTTAACGGAGTGTTTTAAGTACTCCGTGTTTAAGTTTTAAGTGTTTAAGTTTAATAATTTTTCGCAAATTTTCTGCATCATATGCTCGTGTTAGATCTAAGAGAAGTGACGAAATCACGGTGAATGCAATACCTTCAAAGCGACCGAGCGGCTCGGAGGCCTCACTTCCTCCATTTTCTTTAGAACATAGACGCCGAATAAAAAGACGGCTGAAAGCAGCTTCTGCAGAAATTTATAATTTTCTGTGACGTTTAAGATCTATTATTTTAGGTCTGAGCTCTATGACGGAAAACATGAGTCTCGCACGTTATTATTGAACCGTATCATTCTCTAGGATACGATTTTCTCCTTACCTCATTCCAGCTCGTCTAGTTCTTCACACCTTGCTCCACGCACTCTGCCTAGTCTTTACTCCTATTTCTTGCTCAGAATGGGTACATATCTGCTTTTAAGTTCTTAGGTATTTACTTTTGTGGTAAATTTACATTGAAGTCGAAAAAATACGCTGTACCTTAGAGAAGTTCACTTAACAGGAGAACATGCACCGCTTTTTCTCTCGGTTGAGAAAAATTACCATACAAACATGTTACTGAAATCGGACGTAATTTTGGAGTTATTGATTTGGTCTTTTATTCGCAACATTTTAGTGCATGTGAAACAAAACGTTAATCGAATTCTAGCAAGTTAATTGTTGGCATTGTTGGTTTACGAAAATTGTAACTTTCAAAGAGCATTCCTTGTTGAGAGATTGTTTTAGTTTTAGACAAATAACTTGGGCCTTTAAGTGAGGTTGAACCTTGTACTAAAATCTTGCAATAATTCTTATCGATGTGCATCCTTTTCATGCCCCACCTATAAGTTTGCCGTCAAAACACTCAGAAAACGTGCTAGATGGTAGGTATAACAGTTTCCCTCACCTTGAGGTTTGATATTTGTTTTTATTTTTGGTGCACAGTGAGGGCTGTAGCTTTATTTTTGATGTGTGATTCAAGAAAATATATAAATGACAAAATTTCGTGTTTGGCTTCACAGTTATTTTATTTTCTTTCCCTTTGAATCAAACTTTGGTACACACTTCTCATCACTTCAAATTTATATATCGTTTTATTAAAGAGTCAGATAACACCTGTGAACATTGCCTTTCTCCTTTTTCACTAGTGTATAATTTCAGTAATTTTCGGGAATGACTGCTGTCGAATTCTTCAACCAAATAGAATAGTTTGGTACACATAGTAAGCTCTTACTCGACACATTTTCGAATACTAAATGTGTGATGGCGAGTGGATATGCTGCTCTCAACAGAAATCTTGTTAACTATGCTTTTATTATTTAATTTTTAGATCATTCATTACCCAATCATAAACGTCAAGAAAAATCTATAAAATTTTTCAACAGTAACTTGATTTATTGTACTAGATTTTGCACACGCGAATTTAGTGTTGGAACTAAATATTTTTCGTAACAAACATGCCGGTTCTAAAACATTGATCAGTCGGCTAAAAATCGTTGAATTTCGTGTTTAGTAATTTGAGTTTTTTGTATGCAGTTGGTAGCTAGAGAATGCTTTAAAATCAATTATGAGCAACATGTATACTGAATTATGAACAAAAAGCAACTTTTCAAATAAAAACCTTTTGAAATGTAATGTAAGTGCTGCCAATCCTGATGGAACTAGAGGGTGATACAATTAAATCTTTGAGAAAAATAACATTATCATCTTGTAATGAACTACCCTATTAAAAATTATAGGAGTGGCATCGGTGATTCTTGGGAGCGCTCCCAAATATGCATGGTTGTTTCATCCATGCGTCTCCTATGAGGCAACTTCGAAGTGTCCACTTTATAGGCGCGCCTGCGCCTCTGTCCCAACCGGTGGCCACGCATGGCTCAGCATGGAGCACTACCGTCGCGCTCCCAAGGCGCGACTAGTTTCTCCTATTTACCATCGGAGAATCGTGAGAGGCCCAGAATGGCCACCTCTTAATTTGATTTTAAAAAAACGGCTGCGCACAGCTGATTTCCCATTAGTCACTCTTTCCAACCGTCACACTGCTCAAACCGATTATAACCAGTTTGCCCTTGAATTACCTTAGTTCTTGCGCGGTTAATCAATTCACCATAAGCAAACACGGTTTATAGCACAATAAAAATGTACCAGAGTATGTAAATTAAATACATTCTTACTAATGTGCAGAAAATTTCATGGGTGCGTGTTCATTATTAAGCTGACATTAATGGGACATGTTTGTGACGTGTAACTTATGCTTGAAGTTTTCGCAACGGAATAACTAAGGTAATTAATGGGCAACTGGCTATATTTGGTTGAGAAGCGTCAACGGTTGAATGTGCAATAATGGGAAATCAGCTGTACGCAGCCTTGGAGGCGAAAGCCTGCAGGGAGCAATATAAATGTACCTTGAAAAGAATATAGCAACAATACCCTAGGGTCGTTGAAAGAATATACTCGTAGCTATATATATAACAAAAACAATTATCGTCCAGCAGATTTTTCATCTTTCATTCCTAAAATTAGAAAGGAAAATAAAATGACTTTATCTTGCCCGAGCTTAATTACACCGGCTATTCATATACACACACTCCCCCACCTATCCCCACACACAAACCCTCCCCACACCCCCCTCCCACACACCTACCCCCATACCCACACACAAACCCCCCCCCCCCCCCCACACACACAAATTTGAATCTGAACACATAGTTGATCACCTTCAAGAACGTCCTTCAATTCAAAGGTTGCTGAAGACTGACGAGGGAAAATTCAGGTTTAGTTTCCATATTTTGTTGTTTTTATATTGCTCACATTGAGGTTTTGCCTTCACTACCAGCCCCACCACAACGATGAATCGTCTAAAATATCAATTGACCGAGGTGGTGAAACTGTCAGTGGGGTCCTTGCTCCGTTCATGCTCTTGAAATAATGCCTCTACAGACCAGCATTATACGTCTCTTCCATCTCTTGTTTCTTCTGACACCCTCACGTACTATACACCCTCACGTAATACACACTCGCACTGATATACACTCTAACACTACTTGAAACGTTTTAAATAATAGAGACACGATCCAGACATCTGTCACGCACAACACCAACTTCAAAACTGAGGCGAAAGATGGCAACCGTCATTTCTCTCGAGAAAGATGGCAGGCGTTTCACCAAGAGGCCATCTGCACAAGTGGCCTCTGGTAGCAACATGGGAGAACTTGCTCGCATCGCGCTTATGAGTCGCGCCCTGGAAGTGTCAGAAGGGAAGAGGCCTCGGTTCGCTTAATACTCCTTTAATTCTCCGCTGTCTCCTTTAATCAACCATGCTACTCCCTTAATTTTTAATAGGGTACCAGTTAAGTAACAAGAAATATAACTTCAATCTTTACCGTGCAAAGATGGTTTTTACACTTGAGCTGCTATCGCGCCGCTGGACGCGATCAAGGGCATCTTTTGAGGCGCCATTGCGAAGTGTCCCATTGAAGCGGCGGCCTCGCACAAGTGCCCTGCATCACGGTGGGGAAGCCAGAGTGCTTGCTTTGCAATGGCCCTCTCGAGTAGCAAGAGTAGCGAAGCCTTTGAAGAAAATCTCTTTTTATGCTGGATGCTCTTAGCGAAACGTTGCGAGGTAAGTTAATGAAAATCCTCAGTTCATTTTTTGAAACAACCTCGTACTGATTTAGGGTTACTTCTATTGTTGGATGCATTATTTCACATAAAAAATGAAAATGCTATCTGAAGCTTCCATATCACATAAATAAAAATTATGACAATGCAAGCGCCGTAAGGACACATAGAGCCAAAGCCGCTATGAAAAACTAGCAGCAATGTTTTTTATTGCACTCGCGATCCTTACAGAAATGAAGTAATAATATTTAAAAAAGTTATATATGGAACTATTTTATACAGTGACTTTACAGTATTCACCCATCAACATATCAAAAAATTGATTGCGTAATTATTACCCAGTCAGAAATGCTAGTGCGTATCAGCATCGATTATCTGGGGACAGTGCATCTTTTCAAGGATCAGTGCGGAGCCCGGTCCGAGAAGAATTTTTTTCCCCGATCACTGCAGATCAATGCATAAAATTCTGAACAGAAATATCTGGAGTGATCTTAACAGAAAAATCGTTACTGCTCTTCAATAATTAAAATGAGGGTTATTTGTTTCTGAACCAGTGTACATTAAAAGACTATAATTTATTTTCAAATCAAACGTATAAGTTTCAATTTAATTATAATACGCCAACTGAAAAGTGAAGTTGGTTAATTTTAAATAAATGTTCACAGCCATTATGTTTTCAGTAATAGTTTACTACCAATTGAGTACAAGTCTATATTCCGATTTTTCTAAGAGAACAACGCTGGGAATTTTAGGCTATTTTATGTAAAATGTGCTAGCCATGTTGGAAATTGTGTTTGCTTATTTTCACATTTTAAGCTCCTTCACACAGTCAAACTATTCAGCAATTATTTTTAAGTAGAAATAAAATGCCAACTATCTTAAAATCCTTTCGTCGTTCCTCTTTTAATTATGGCAACTTAAAATTCCAATTGTCAACATAAATGACTTGATCAATTTGATAAAAAACAAGCATGGTGTAACACTCGAATGAACGAATAAACATGCGCATTGATGTAGAGAAAATAATTCAACTTGCGGGGGGCTAAAATTATTATTAGCAATTGAAATGCAACTTCCAAATTCAATTCAATAATAATATAAATTGTACAAGCATGTACATAAGGCGCCTGTGGTATTACTCCAGCAGTACTAATTACTGCCAACTTTACATCATTTTATTTAATTCATTCATCAATTATTCTATTTCGTAAGGAAAAATATTTTAGTAATTTTGACATTCAACGAAGTAGTTATATTGGCACATGAAAAAGAAAAATAAAGAACTAGTTTTCTGGTCGCACGCATTTCACCACGGAAGTGTGCAGCGGTCAATGTTGACATCAGTTACAACTTCACAGAAAGCGCAGGCGTTAGTCAAACTAAGCTTTGAGCTTTCTGAGTGTGTGAGATAAGCTTTAAAGTTCAAAAAATACGCTTAGCAATTGTGCTATGGTGATGAAAAATCAAAGAATAAGAAAATTATTTTATGAATAAAGTGAATGACAGAAAAGGCCAAGGATTTTTGCATGTTTAGTAAATTCAAACTGCGACGTAGGTAGCTCCTCAAAAAGTCAGTTCTCGAGAAAGAGTTGAAAAAACGTGCAGTGAATCGGACATAACGACTGATAATGCCAACAGCTCTTTGTCAATTTGTAACACTGAAGATGATTTAGATGTGAAGTGAGTGACATGTGTACTTTAATTTAAGAATGTGTGAGAAGAAGTTGGGAAAAATTTGAAATTTCTAACGTGAGAGTGCATCTCTCATTAGTTTAACAATGGACATTGATGGCATACTGCTATATAATAAACACAAAACGATGCAATCCTTGTGTATGCTATTGAATATCGAGCCATGATAATTTGTGTAGGCAATTATTGTTTTAATAAAGTATCTATGAATGAAATACCTCAACCTGACTTACTGCTAAAGAAAATTCTAGAAAGATGTGGATAACTGATCTGGTCAGTAAGAATGAAAGAAATGAAAAAAATTACAGCAGTTAAGTTCACCAATGAGAGAACAAGGGCTGTTGTGCCATGTTTTTGGCAAAACCATCTGGAACAATCACAAAAAGAACAACAACCAAAGACCTTCAAGTGGCAGCAGCACCTGTACACTGTGCTCACAACTGCAAGTGTGGATTATATAAAGTCTATGTCATCGGTGCCTTGTATTTTAAGTTCCTTTCAGCTTGTATGGTATAAAATACTGGTTTGCCAATTACAAGATGAATGTCAAAATGCAACATAATACCATTTTTTGCTAAGTGTTTTGAATTTCTGTGCATTATATTCCTTTCAGATATCACTCTGAAGTCACAAATATTTTTAAAATGCATCTGAAATTGTCTGTTTTTGATCTTTATATGTTTATTTTAATTGTCCCAACCTAGAGTTGAAGTTCTATGACAGTGTGAGAACCTTGTAGGAATAAACATGTGGCAAATAGAAAATATTTATTTTAATTCAAAAGAAAACAAAAAGTAATCGTATTGGTTATGAAAATAATTTTCTATAATGAACAGGTAATGAATATGTAGCATATGAGAAAAGGTTATTCATGTATTTCAATGATTTCTCAATATTTTACAATACAATTTTTTCATTCCGCAAAAACGCATGAACACCGCAATAATAACCTGTATGGTATCACTGGGACCTCAACTACAGAGTGAGAATTTGATGAGGGCAGGGCAACGTCTCAGCTTCCTCTGTGTATCGCTTTCACCCGGATAGCAGAACAAGTCGTCTCTCAGCCAACGTAAGTTTTATTTCTACTTTAAATGATATGTTTATTTAAGCTTTGCTATCCTAATCAATGATTGCTTTCATCATACCACAAGATGTATAATGAAAGATCATCCTTAATTTTTAGGAAGCGATAGAACTATTTATCTCACTAATCATGTTTTTGCCGGTATGTGTATGCCAAAGTTTATTCCTTCCTTTCAGAACGAGTTGCTGTGAAATGAACACACCAAGTGTTCTGAGATTGATTAAAACACCGGCTTATGGCTTGCATCTGTTGGATAACGATATATATCACAAGTTTGCTTGTGCTTTATTGCAAACAGTCAGAAAAACACATTATAATGATAATTTAATTTGCTGAAAATAATTTTGTATTTATAGAAATGAGATAGAATAACCATAGAAGAGAATTGCCTGGTTTATGATGGATTCATTTTATGTAGAGTTGTATTTGAGGTTGATGTAAAAGCTTGTTAAGTGGGTGGATAAGATGAAAGAAGGAATGCGAAAAATTTGGAGTTAGAATTTTGTGAAAGCATTGCACATGTAAAAGTGAAAATGGCTAATATTGAGAGTCTGAAAACTGAGTTTGATTGATTAAAGGGTAGAAGTAAAGATGAAAATAAGCAAAAAGGAGGAAGGAAAGAGAAATATGCAAAACACTAGAAACAATGTATGTTGATAAAAATGACTGGTGGAAGAAATGAAGCTTTCATTGCATGTAATTTTCTCTAAAGTTATTTTGTACTAATTGATCATGCACACAGTAAACTTTGGTTTCAATTGAACTATTACTTTCAGATTGAAATGCTCAAGCATTACGTTGGGTTCAACAGCGGAGACACCATACGTCGCATCCTCAATCGAGCGATGTCACGAGAGCTTGCCGTCCACTTTATCTACACTGGGCTTGGGAAAACCGGCGGCGAAAAAATAAGAATTCATAGTGCATCCATTTTGCGTCCAAATCATTGGAGAGTAGACGTAAGGGAGACGTCTACCCAAAATCAAGGAAATGGCTGTAATGTTTGTTGTATGAGATCTAGATCTTTGAAAATTAGCATACATATGTATTTTGGGAAGTGAATAGGGCTTGTTTTATGAATTTTTCCCACTTTCGACATAATTTTGGAGACTTTTGGGGAAAGGAGAAGGGAAAGTGCATACTTTTCAAGAGACATCTTCTCAAAAAGTACTTCTCGTAGAGCAATAATTTTTGTGTCATTGGATGCGCAATAAGTTGCTACTTGACGAGTCGAAGGATTATTTTGGTATTCACGATAATTTCTGAGTGACACAGGAAACCCTTCTGTAAAGAATTACAGATTGGAAGATATTAATTAATTTTTACAAAATTACTGTAACGTTCTTTCTATAACATCTAGATCTATAAAAATTGTAATACTCATCTATTTGTAGAAATAAATAGCGGTTGTGTTCATAAACTTTTCCCATTTATGCCATAATTAGAGATAGTGGGCTTAATGGGGAAAAATTGGGGCACGTGGTTATTTTTCAAAATTATGTTCTCCAAGAGTTTCTATTGTAGAGCAATGATTCAAGTATCATTAAATGCGCAAAAAAATGCGCTATCTACTGGCATAAGATTTTTTAGTTTCATAGTAATATTCGTTGACAATAACAAATCTTTGAGAAAATGATTTAAAAAAATTAAAATTTCATAATAACTAATCTATTGCAAAATTCAAAATAATTCTTAGACGCGTCATGCAGCAATTTTTTGCGCGTCCAATGACACCTAAATCATTGGTTCAAGATAGGTACTTTTGGAGAAAACGTCTTATGAAAAGTAAGCACTACCTTCCCTCCCCACTCCCCTTCCCCCTACTCCCCTTTTCCCATTGTCTCCAAAATTACATCGAAAGTGGAATTTGGTCATGGAGACGACCCCTATTTATTTTCGAAAATACATATGAATGCCAATTTTCACAGATCTACATTCTATAGAAAGAACGTTACAGTCATTTCATTAATTCAGTCGATGTCAGCGTGGACGTCTTCCTTAATATTCCATGCATTCATTCAATATTTAAGGAATCAATCACTTCTGCCTACTAAAATTACCTTATAATAACATTTTATACAACCACTACTTCTTAGCTATTCTGATGCAATATGCCGATGCTGATCTGTCTCAAAAGTTATTAATCGCATGTGCTTAGCATGTATGTGCACAGAGTTTGATAATATATTTTTTCATGCAGTCTAATCTTGTTTTCAAGTTTATTCATTTGATTGTTGATGTTTCTCAAGCCTACTCAAGTTTTCTTATCAGATGACCAAGATTCTACTTTAAACCTAGTTGGCTGGAAACCCTCTCGTTTCTGCTTGACGTTCATGTTGTATCTCTTTGTATTTCTCCTTCATATCACCCACTGATGTCATGCAATGAAATGGTCAAAAAGCTTTAAATGAGCTCCAAAACTATTCCTCGTTGTAAAATCCACCACAACATTGCTTTTAAAACGGTCTGTCATCAAAAAAGGAGTATCTACATATTGAATTGAGCTTCCAGGTGGAAAATATTCGGGTCTGATCTGAGGGTTAGGTAGGCCTTCTCGCTGATGAAACAGTGTTTTTAAGTTTGTTAAGACCATTTTTTTAGGTCAGTACTATTCTTTTCTTCAGAACTTATCGCTTACTTTTTGAACTTTAATCTTGTTGAAACTTTCTTTCTGACCTGCTGTTTCTATGTGCATTGTGTTCAGTTAACTAGCTACACATTGGTGTTACTTCACAAGGATGGTCCATGTGGGAACACACGTTGTGGATAGATTCCGCATGTACGAGTCCATACTAGATGGTCCTTTCATTATTCTTTTTTTTTTTGCAACGCCTCTTGTGGTTAGGGAAGCTTACACTAACTTAAATTAGAATTATAAGCAATATGTTGGTTGCCACTCAGTTTTACTTCATTGAATAGTAATATCCTATAGATACACTTCAATTTTCAGATGGTGCTGCAGAATTCGGAATGAAGGCAAGAAGAGCCCGAGACTGGCACGGGAAACGAGTATCATCTTCGCTGAAGGTTATTTCAGGCGTTGATGAAGATGCATCTAAGTTGAAAGTCTCGGTATCAGACATCAGAAGCGAGGACGAAAAATGGAACCCTGAAGAACTTGATCTCAGGCTACTCATGTGGGCTCGTTTGTGTGAAGAAATTAGAAGTGCATCTGTCGTCAACGAAGGAGGCTGCGCGTACTCGTTTTTGCTGAACACTGGCTGTTTGAATGTTCCCGTTTTAAAGGTATCAATTTTTTTCCCAAAGCATTGTTTGCAACTGTTACATTAGCGGAAAACTTAAAAATGCTTCCACTAGCTGGGAAAAATTGTGTATTTGAACTACATTTAGGCTAAAAGCTTTTCATCATAAGGAAATGTTCATAGCAACCGAATATTTGCGATGTTGTAAATATGGAACTTTATAAGGTAATGGTACTCTTTCACCTGACAGCAACAGCCTCTCACGACCTGTATTTTATATTTTAGATTCTGCAACGGATGCAAGCCACTCCTATTGAAGTAAATATATTATATACTGATTATAATCCATAAATCTCGCGAAATGATTGAGCTAAAAGTGAATGATAGTCGATATGAATTGTTGCTAAAATATGACGTGTTTCACGTAAATGAAATAGATGGCAAAATTTCTCAGAGGCGTCTACCTATAATATTAACAATGCTCGTTTCTGTCAAACGAATATACATGTGACGATATGTGTTGTAAAATAATACGATTAATGCACATTTTTTTACATTTAGAGCAAATGTGCACAACTGGCAGCTCCTGGAACACTTTAAAAAAATAATTGATTAACAAATTACTCAAATTTTTTACATCACTCTCCTCAGGGGGACACAACTATTGTATCTGTGGGAATTATCGATCTCAGAGGGATTCTGTGAGGTACCGAGCTAAATGTTTAGTCGGCTTTCTTTTTGTTGAAATAGAATAAGTTTTTTGTTTTGTTACGGACCATCTGTTTTCGGTTCACTGCTGTTTGTTTTTCAGCATCTACTACTTTCTTCTTCAAGTTTTTTCGTGTTTCATCAACTTCTTTCTTAGCTTACTGTTGCCATGCCCCTTGCGCATTGATTCCGCGTTTCCCTTACTCCAAACTAAATGGTGCCTTCATACTTCCTCTCTTTGAACATCTTTGTCGGGGTAATGGGAGGCTAATACTTTCTTTTAATCAATCAATCAATTTTTACATCACTTTATTCCTAAACATTGCTGCGGCTCTCGAGTCGCCACGTTTGACTCTAGTCTAGTCTGTCTCACGGCAAGAAAGTAGAAAGATGGTCTGCTCAGGCCCTAGCTAATCTCAGTATAGTGTCCCACAATGATCTATGAGCATAAGAAATGTATGGGAGGGAGGGATTTGTGCGACATGCTGCTCTCTTGACACAAGGTCAAATTCAGAAATAACAAGCGTTATGTTTCTATCTTTTCTAATTTGCTAAAGATTGCTGTTACAAATGAGTGTTGTCGTACCGAATGATTATATTGGTAGTTAAGTTTTATAAATAGTCACGGATGCTAGTGTTTTTACTTTTCTCAACGAAAAGCTCTGTTTTGGTTTTAATGAATAAACTGTTTTGTCGTTGAGTACAATGTGCAACATTATATTCATGTATTTTCTTCTCCAATTTGGTAAAGATCAGCAAAGATTTACTTTAAAAGATCTTCATTGATAGTGTAATAGATTGCAGATAATTGAAATTTTTTGCTCATGGTCAGTGAAGATCTTTGCAGAAAATCGATGCCGACCTGCACATCACGACCGGACATAGACTGCACTAATTTTGCATTAAATCTGCACTAAGTGCAGATACTTCTGCGAAGATCTTCAATATTTGTAAGAAACTGCAATAATCTTCAAAGATCGGTGATGACAAATAGGGCAGTTTCAGGTAAAGTCTGTGTTTTAATGGAACTGCAGCACCGACACATCCGTTCATCCATCCAACAAAAATGAACGCTTCAAAGTGATGCACTGAAGTCGCACGTTACGTTCACCCTTTGAGAACAGCAGACTTTTCTGATGCCCCAATGGGCTAGAGGCATCGATGTAACTATTGAGGCCCAATCAGGCCCCACGCTCTGAAGCTTCTGACTACCGCACAATTAAGGGGTTTTTAGTACGTTGTGTTTTTAATTCCGTCAGTTTTGTGGACATCTTAAATTACTTCTAATTATATGTTCATATTTTTCAACTAATTTCCAAACGCTGAAAGATATGGCAGAGTCGTTTTTCTTCTTAACTCTTCTAGCAGGTTTGAGGGTAGATCACAAATTGATAAAACGAACGTTTTCAGGAGGCACTTGACCTCATGAGCGATGGCTTAATCACGAAATTTCAGAAATTTATTAATACATATTTTGCCATTTCATAAAAATTTCCTTTTTATTTCTGCACAGTAGAATAAATAGAATATGACACACGTATGCATGGTAACATGCAATCGTTATCGAAGCAGAATCGCCATTAGTAGTTTCTAATATGAATGACTTCCATTTCCTCTAGAAGGAAAATATAGCACGTCAGCTGGGAATTACACAAAGGATGCCCTGAACTAGCCTGAAGGTACAGGTACGAGTAGTGAGTACTTTTTCTTCGGTTGATTAAATGTTAAGGAGATGATAAAATACGCATCAAATGTTTGATATTGGGTAACACACTTCTGGGAGTACGCACTGATCGTTTGTCGCCTGAAGTGGCTCTTGGTCCCATGGAATTAACTGCTCTATATATCTTTGTAAATTTTAAATAGTAAATGAAATCTATTGATCATCACCACAGAACAAAGGTAGAATATTGAGTTACGTATGTATTTATTATGAGTATAAATAAACGTCTCACCTATTAGGGAGAATACTTGCCTATTTATGGATCATGAAACAAACTTTCACCTTTGACCAAAAATTTTTTTTTTTGAGCCGTAGTTCGGTTAAAGTTAAAATAGCAGGACTTCTGAGTAAACTTTCCTATCAGAAAAATGACATTAAACAATTTTATCCCATTGACAACCTAATTATATGTATTATCTCTACGGACAGAATGCGTGACCATAATTGGCGAATTTCAACTCCTTAGGCTGAACTTCTCTCAGTCAGATACGGCAAAATTTGATTAGATGTGTGGCATTTAAATTCTGCAAAATTTTATTAACGAAGGGCAGTGGCCAGAGGCCAGTCGTTCAGAACTAAGAGCTTTGTTTACTTTTCATTACGATTGGGTAACGAATATTTGAAAACGGATTAGTGATTGTTCTCCTTTGTGTTTGCAGGGTGCGAAACCCGATTTTCATATTCATACTTGATGTTCTATATAACCAGACACATGTAACCGATATTTCTAAGTTTTACGAGCTAACGAGCCTACGGCTTTTTCGCTATAACATTATCTAACTTCTATTTTTAAGTCTACGGTAACGCAGACGATGTTTTGAATGTTTTTTTGTGAAAACTTCATTGATTCTTTAATTTGATGTCCACCTAATTTCATTATCTTTTCTAAATTATTTTTCGTTACCTACGAGGTATATAGTCTTTGAACATTATATAGTTTTTCGAAATTGTCTCGCCGAAGAACTCGAGTTTTGCTCGGAGTCAATCTATAATCCCTATATAATCCCTGTAATCACTAGTATATTTTGTGTTAGAAGTAATACTTATGTTTATGCGCGGCTTTATTAACGTCAAGTAGTGATGCTCAATTAATTTGGGGATGATATCAGTAGGGGTAATTTTTGTGGTAACGTTTCTAAATAATCCATGTGATTACCTGAGGTCTAAATTGTTTGTCATTTACAAAATTGTTGCGACATTGAAAAATTGTTGCGACGTACACTTTTAATTGCGAGAGAAGCGAAATTATTCGTCGAAATTATTCCTTTTGAAGATCGATGTTTATTGATGAGAATATTTGGCGTTTCATTTACTTCCCCTTATCGTGTATTGATGAGAATATTTGGCGTTTCATTTACTTCCCTTTATCGTGTTTTGCTGACGTTGTGGTAATTTGGTAAGTTTAATGCTAATGCTGACCTTTTGTAGCAGCTAGTGTTTTATTTCTTTTCAATATTGAGGAAGAGGGCTTTTTTTGTTATATCGCTTCAGCGCCCTGGTACTTCTTGCTTGTGTTGCCAAGTAGGCTATTATTGAGACTTCTTGAGCTAAGTACTGTTTCTAAATTTGACCAAATTTATTCGTATTGATCTTTTAAGGGTGAAGAAAAACGATTCAATTATGTTTTTGGATATATTGTTTATTGCCCGAATATTGTTTATAGCTAAGTGCCTAAATTGGGTAAGGGGGAAGGTGTGTGCGCCATGCGCCATGCCCCTCTTCCCCCGTTCACCTCAGAGGTCATATAAGCAGTGAGCTCATTAGGGCCCGCGCATTTGGTCCGCATCCCGTCCTATAACAACATCGCTACCAGTAAACGTCGCAGTTCTCCAGCGTTTCCCTAACCTTGGTCCGTACATCCGCGCGGTTGTAGAATATTTAAAAATTCATAAATGACGCTATAGGCTTCTTCATGCATGATACTCTCAAGTGACTTCGTAGACGAGGCGATTGTTTGACAACACCTAATTGAAGGTGTTGATGAGAGTTACTTCGGGTAAGCGGAAGTCGAGGAGTTCTTAAGGTGGAAATTTGCTTGCTAAATATGCGTAGCAGGAAGATTACTATTCATCAATGTTTGGAAATTTCTTGTTATTGGACATTGCTAGCCTAGATCATGCATTAGCTATTTTCCTATTAGAATGTTCTAAGCTCAGTTCCATCAACGTGTTGTGGGACCAGTAGTTGTAGCTGAATATTCTGAAACGTTTTAGAGAGTTAATTCCTGTCTCGTGAGATGCAACGTTCCGTTTATTCCAACTGCCAATTTTTTAGATTGGGACTTTAAAATTATTACATGATGATTTGTTTATGACATCATATTAATATCATTTCGTTTACATTTTTTGTTTACATCAGTCCACTACAGGGTTACTCTGTAGTTGTAGAACATTAGTTTCAGTTAGTCTGCTCATGCAACGTACGTGATTAATTTTATAACGATAATGAATAAATCAGTTGGGAATAAAAAGTCAGGCTAGGGTTAGCATGAAGTTATTAAGCTCAAACATCGTCAACTTTAAGTTTCCATCTAAAAACTCGTATGACTCACACAATAAATCACATTTAAAAATTAATTTTGGTATTATCATAATTATGTCGCATCTTCAAAAAGTTTCGAAGGAAATTTAATCATTTTGTCTTCCCCTTGGTGCTGTGTCACATCCTCTGCGCCAGCTTACCACATTGGCGCAGAATTAACGCTAGAGATTATCCCATGAAGCCAAACCGTAAGCCGTTCCAGGCCACGCTACATTAAAATGTCGGCTTAAAAGACCTCAGTTGGTCCAATAAAATGTTCGGAATGAGCTTAAAAACGAACGGCTGTCGCATTTGTCTCAGAATTTTGTAACTGGGGACACATGCTGCTGAAAGATAAAGGTTTCAACAGTAAGATCTCTTTTCGGAGCAAATGTGTGTTGCGCGAGTCAGAATAGACTCAATTCGGAGATCATATCACCCTTTAGTGCGTTGAAGATATTTAGAGAGATGTACATCTTGGATTTTCAAATGAAGCGCCTCCATTTATAACGTTCACATAATAATTTTATTCGAGTATGTTGCAGAAAAATAATATAATTTGTTTAAATATTTCATGCTCGTATTATGGACAATAAAATAATATCTCTGCATGAATAAGTGTCTCAGAAGCATCCTTTATTTCATGTTTCCAGTACTTTTAAATAGTTCTGACCAAACTAAGCGCTAGGAAAAATCCTCAGAATCAGCAGACGTTCGGATGGGCGGAAGCCGTGTGCACGTAAACAGAATATAATTGCCTATTCATAGGATAATTTACACTATGCCGTATGTTTGTAAAGAGAGTCTCTTAAGCATAAGAATAATGTGAGCACAATTCTGACAGTTTATGCATGTAGTTCGCGTCCTCGAGAAATTTGGCCTCTAGCTAATCCACATTCGTCTTACTCAGTCGTCTCGGGGGCGATTTGTCGACCTACCAGCTTGTCTTGCCGGCTAGTCAGCTGTATAACATACGAGCGACTTCATAACTCCCTTGTGCCGTCAACCCAACAAAATTACCCAACTGCTGAACACTTAGTTCTGAGAAATTTGGTTGTATCGGACGGCTCCTATTGAAATAACGAAAGTGTAGCTTTAATTACTCCCGTTGAATTATTTAGGGGTGATGCATCAATATTTGCAGGTGAGAAACTATTTCAATGCTTTGTTCATACGCCTATTTGCGTGATTACGTTCAAAATTGGTAAACCGTAATCGAAGGTAAAGGTTGGTCATTTAATTTCTGTTGAAGTTAAGCATACACAAGCAAATAAAGGACCACTCTTTGTTTTACCGAGGAGTATCAAAATGTTAAACTGAAAATTATTAACAGCTTCGAGTAGTCTATGTCATTTGGATGTTTTTTCTTGATCCGGAACAAAAAAATAAAGAATTAGTAATTAAAATTTCTTTCTCATTGATTCTGAGTTTTAAAAAATCACGCCACTGTAAACTAAATAAAGGCATTGAAAACTATTCATATGAACAATGGGTTAACGAAAGAAACAGGGTCGATGAAAATTTTCGGATGAAATCTATTTTGAAGGAAATAGGGGTGACGAAATTTCGTTCGAGAATTTCATGAAATTATGCAGAAACTTCAAATCAATAGTTCAGAAATTTCTAAGATTGAGTGTGACATCGAAATAAAAAATTCATTGTAATTAATAGAGCTCGGATTTCTAACATTTATCCTACTATTGCTATAACAACTATAAATGCTAATAAAATTGCATTATAGCAAAAATGCTATTCAGTTGTTAGTTGTTATGCTATCAACCCTATTTTGACCAGGCACAGAGGCAAAAAGTAGACATAATGCAATAAGTGACTATAGAACCTGCACAAACTAGTAGTAGACGAAAAAGAGAAAGAAAGAAAGCAATGAAAACCGATTTTTTCCAGAAAAGTATATGTATGAGATTCATGACAACATATTGTGTTCTGAAAATTTTTTAATATGAGACGTCGTTTGACAAACGTGCCATACGAGACGTTCTAGTAGAGAAACTATACGAGGCGTACTAATAGACAAACTATACGAGCCGTACTAATAGACAAACTATACGAGGAGTACTAATAGACAAACTATACGAGGCGTACTAATAGACAAACTATACGAGGCGTACTAATAGACAAACTATACGAGGCGTACTAATAGACAAACTATACGAGGCATGCTAATAGACAAACTATACGAGGCGTACTAATAGACAAACTATACGAGGCGTACCAATAGACAAACCATACGAATCGTGCTTATAGATTAACCCTGTCAAGGGCGAATTAAATCGAAAATATCATCTCTTGGATATTTTGGACTCGAAGAGATGGCAGGCAACTTATAAATAATTTAAATACTGCTAGAGAATTCTTGAGACTTCCTAAATTATCATTTGAAACGAAGTAAGAAAAGACAAAAAAAACGGTCCCGGAGCAGATTAAAACACCCTCGTAAATGATTATCAGGTAGTGAGAAAAGGTTAATCACAAAGTAATTTAAAAAAGACATCTCGCAACACAACACGCACACCTAGAAGCGCCTAAACAATATTCGGACAGATCGATAATTTTTTTACGGTTCCTATGAGCAAATTGCGCTATATTTTATTTGTCTTTTTGTATTTTTACTTTTTTCTATTCACAGAATAAACCTCTGTGGTTGTGATAGATTTATTTTTGAACCAGTTAGCGCGTGCAATAAATTTATTCACTGGACAATGTAATGGACCATGACATTATTTTCACGCAAAAGGGGATACTTTATTATTCTGGAAATTTTTCGAGGAGTTAAAAATGACCTCAATTTATGCTGATGCAGTATCCGCATAAATTATCCGCACACTGTGCAGTTTGTATCAGATACCTTTCTTTTTTGTTATCTTGGCATTTTCATTCGCAAATCCTGCTTATGAAAATTATTATCCGTTTTTTATAACTGCAAACAAAAGAAAACCACTGAATTGTAGCCAAAAGTTGCCAGTTTCACGTGCTATTTTGTTATTAATAACAACCATTTTGCTTGAAATGAAAACTATTTTGCCTCTATACCTGCACTATCAACTTTTTTTAGTGCTATTTTCACCATATTTTTAGTGCTGTTTTGACGACATTTTTAGTGCTGTTTTGACCACATTTTTTGCGCTATTTTGACCATATTTTAAGACTAGAAATTCTGGCTGTAATAATTATCGTTGCTCTTCATGGTAATGTTTAGACTTGAAATCTATGTGGCAATTCGAAAGCCATTTCTTTTCTCAATAGCACTGAAAACTATTTTTAAGCAGAAGGCCGTGTTAGAGACCTGTGCTGAAACCTCCAAATTGTTTTTTACATTTTGTTGCAAAAGAACAAAACGCTGAGTTCTAAACGGGAAGTACAACGAGTTTGAAATGATTTATTTTAAAGGCTAAAATGAAATCAATATACAGCTGAATTTTTTATTTTTTACATTCACGGTTCATAATGGAAAATGTATTTGTAGTTAAAAATAAAAGTTGCGTTTTTTTTCGTTAAATTTTTCTCAATTTCTGAATTTTTTGCACCGTTTGATTCATTGTTATTCATTTTTTTAGTTTTCTAAAGAAGAATAGAGCTAGTCGGAGAAGTTTTACAGAAGACATTGATTCGTGGTATCTATTTCTGATCTAAGTGTGACTTCAGTAAGCTTCTAGAAAATGTGATTTCCATGCGAGAGGCTCTCTTTATTTCCAAGCGTGTTATAAACATTCGGTTATTGAAAGCTGACTACCTCAAACGAAGTGATAAATTGACATCATGTGTCTCTTTGAACCAAATGTGTCGAGTCGAATTTCATGTTACAATCTGAATTGTCCTGCCTGACCATTTTAACGGTTTGCCCAAAATTAAGGATAGTTCTAAGACAAATATACAGGATGTTCAGAACAAGAAATACCAAATTATACACCAAATAGAAAATGGCCAAATACACACTCTTTCTCCTATGAAATTTTCCGAAAAAAATTCAGTTCTTTGAGATTTCAGCTGTTTATTGTTCAAAAAAATAAAATTTAGTGACATATTTACTGGCAAAATTTATTTTTAATATATTTTTATCCCAATCAGAAATGTCTTCACCAATCGAAGAAGATGATTGCAGTTTATTGCAGACATTCTTAGCAGATCATTGAAGATCGTCGCAGAAGTATCTGCATTCAGTGCGGATTTAGTGCAGAATTAATGCAATCTATGTCCGCTTTTGAAGTGCAGATCGGCATCGAATTTCTGCAAAGATCTTCACCGACCAAGAGCGAAAAATTTCATTAATCTGCAATGCACTGCACTAATCATTGAAGGTCTTTTAAAATAAATCTCTACCGATCTTTACCAAATAGGAGAAAAAAACGCATGGATAAAATACTGCACATTATACTCAACAACAAAACAGTTTATCCTTCCGAAAATCGTACGTCAGCGTAGGGAGTCTCGCTCCTCTGTCATAGAGCCGAACGTCCGTGTAGGTCGGTACAAACTTTTCTCTCACACACACTTTATCGAACAAAATGGCTGGCACGCAGTTACATAATTTTTTTCTGACTTTTCAGCCTTACAAAATAGTCCAATGTCTTCACGTGCAAGTTGATTCAGGAATGCTCCCAGCATATTTGTACTAATACACAACAATTCATTAAAATCAATACATCTGTCTAATTATAAAATGCAACGCAATTAGATAGAAATGTAGATTTTAATGAATTGCTGTTTCAGTACAAAAATGCTAGGAGCATTCCTGAATCAACTTACACGCGAAAAAATTAGACTATATCGTATGGCTGATAAGATAGAAAAGAAATTATGTAAGTGCGTGTAAGCCGTTTTGTTCAATAAAGTGTGTGTGAGAGAAGAGTTTGTCCCGACCTACACGGACGTTCGGCTCTATGACAGAGGGGCGAGACTCTCTACACTGACCTACGATTTTTGGAAGAAATTATTACAGCGCGAGTTGGATCAGAAAACAGTTTATCCATTAAAACCAGAGCCGAGCTCTTCGGTGAGAAAAGCTAAAACATTCGCATCCGTGATTAAAAACAAAAATAAACTATCAATATAATCATTCGGTACGGCAACAACGAATTGTATCAGAAACCTTTAAGAAATAAAAAATATAGGAATATAACACTTGTTATTTCTGACATAGACCCTGTGTCAAGAGAGCAGCATATCGCACAAACCCCTCCCTCCCATACATTTTTTATACTCATGGATCATTTTTCGTGGGACATTATGCTTAAATTAGCTATGACCTTAGTAGACCAACTTTTTACTTTCTTGCCGTGAGACTGACTGGACTACTGTAGAGTCAAACCTGGCGACTTTAGAGCCGCAGCAATGTTTATAAATAAAATGATGTAAAAATTGATTAGGCTCCCAGTCCCACGACAAAGATGTTCAAAAAGAGAAAGGATGAAGACATCATTTACTACGGAGTTAAGATAACGCGGAATCAGTGCACAAGGAGCATAGAAACAGTAAGCTAAGAAAGAAGTTGGTGAAACAAGAAAAATGTTGAAGAAGAGAGTATTAGCTGCTTAATTAAAAATTGGACAGCAGTGAACCGAAAAAAATGGTTCGTAACAAAAAAATACCGATGCTACTTCAACAAAAAGAAAGCCGACCAAACATTTAGCTCGGTACCTCAAATTATCCCCCTTGGAGCGCTAATTCCCATAGATACAATAGTTGTATCCCCCTGAGGGGAGTGATGTAAAAAAGTTGAGTAATTAATAAGTCATCATTTTTTCACAGTGGCCCAGGAGCTGCCAGTTGTGTACATCTGCTCTAAATCTAATAAAATCAATATCAATCATATAATTTTATAACACATATCGTCAAGTGTATATTCGTTTGATAAAAACGAGTATTGTCAATATTATAAGAAGACGCCTCTGATAAATTTTGTTATCTATTTCATTTACGTGGGACACTTCCATTTTTTAGTAACAATTTATATCGACTATTATCCACTCGTTCCTCAATAATTTCACGATATTTGTGAATTAGAATCAGTGTATGTTTACTTCAATAGGAATGGCTCGCCTCCATTGCAAAAATTAAATATTAAATACAGATCGTGAGAGGCTGCTGCTGTCAATTGAAACAGTACCATTACTTAAGGGGACGGTTCGGGGTAAAAAAAAAATCTGTAAGTTCTCGGTGGATTTTTTTGAGATATCTACCGTAGGTGTAAATTGTTATGAATATTTTTTTTATTTGTGCGTATTTGCCGTAAATATACATGAAAAAGATTATTTTTAAAAAAACATGAAAAAACATGTGTTGCGGAAAATCCTACTCCTACAATTTTGAACTCAGAGAACTGAGAAAATATTTTATAGATAGCAAATTGTCTTGTCCAGAGATCCGGTGCAAAAGTTTTTCGATTATATGATTTTTTGAGTTTTGAGAACTTTTTTCCCTAAAAAATGACCTTTTTTACACTTTTTTGAATAATTTGCTTCCAATTTTTAAGGCGAATTAAAATTAAAAAAACTTTTGCACCGGATCTATTTTCCCTTTCAACTGCTATTGATTGGTATGATTGCCATCTCTGTACCTTCAAAACTGTGGGAGGAGTAGGTTTTCGAAAATCAAAAAGTGATTTTGCAGAAACACCATTTTTCAAAAAAAAAATTTCTCGTTCTTTACATATTTTTAAATTGAGTCTTATCAGCGTTTCTGTACTTTCTTCTGTACCTTCGAAACAGTGGGAAAGGATCCACATCAAAAGTCAATAAATACAAGTTTCAGAACAGAGTTTTTTTTTTTACAATTTTTTTTTCAAAGCTGGCATATTTTTTTTTTCAATTACCTGTATTGCTTTGTAGCTTTTTTCAAGCCCTTTCGATTGATATAATTGCCATTCCTGTAGCTTTCAAACTCCGGGAGGCGTTTATGTTTACATAACCAGCTAATTAGCTGATGACTCAGCAGCCGGACTCAAAACAAACACTCAATTACACCATCATAATCTATCACTGAGTAATAGAATGTTTCGTTTGCGTAAAAAAGCATTTCAAGTAAGGCCATGAGTGAACTCTCATGCTATTCCCGTAGAGAAACGCTCAATACTGGCTCGTAATGGGGGGGAAGAGGGAGGTCATCCATCCATTGGTGCACCCCAAGGTCACACTAGTGAGCGTCTTTCACCCCGTCCAGAAGACTAACCAATTGACGTACTTGAAAGCCAATTATATCGTTGGATGCGCAAGAAAAATCTCTATAAGATGAATTTATAAACCGAAAAATGACCATAATCCGAAAATAGACCCGAACCGTGCCCTTAAAAGAGTTCAACATTCACAACATTGCAAATTTTCGGTTGCTACGAACATTTTCTTATGATAAAGAGCTGAAGCGTAGTTAAAATACACAATTTTGCCTAGCTAGTAGAAGCATTTTTGGGTTTTCCGCTACTCAATTGAAAATCGAGGACGTCGCGCCGATGTGTTATGACCGAGCAAGGGATAATGTAAGAGACGTATCGCCGGTAAATCATCTCCGCATCATAGGCGAAATGTCCACTTAGGGACGAAATTTTTGGCCCAGGGACACCGGCGGCCAACTGAGATGATCGACCATTCTACGTCTTTGCTCGTCTCCGGCATGTCTAATTTCGCCGGCGATATGTACATGATACGCGGCTGGCCATCCTTGAATTCTGCTTTAAAAAAAACTCTCGGCTGTGCGTGGCCGAGAATTTTTTAAAGCAGAATTCAAGGATGGCCAGCTGCGTATATATATTTATAGATACAATTATATACTTATTCAGGTATTTATATTATATATATATAAATTTCTGAGTCGTTCAGTAGCGATAATCTTGGTTGTGCACTGCCGCGAGTTTTTTAATCGCAAAATTGAAGGATTGCCAGGCTCAAATCATACATATATTAATAGGGAAAATATATCAATGTATTAGTACAGTTTATGGGCGATTGCTCGTAACGGCGAATACCCTAAACTGAAATGCGGTAAACCGGAGACTCACTGTATATATATCTATAAAACTACAAATATATAACATATTTGACGGCTGCTCTCCAGGATGACAATGTCGCTGAGCGTAGCCGAGCCTTTAAAAGTAGATCCTTTATTCAAAGAATTTCGAAGAAAGAATTAAAATGGAAGTTAGTGGAAGGACACTGGGAATCCGTATCACCAAATCGCGTCTACAAACCTTGTGCACAGGCACAAAATTGGAAAAAATTATGAAAGATAAAAATTGGAGAAAAAAGTAAAAAGTGATGAAAAAAGACACCAGCGAACCGGAAAAAGATATTCCGTTACAAGAAAAAAACAGTTTATTCCAATTAAGACACAGGCCATTGGATTTTAAAACGCTTCAACTTGAAGATCCTTAGTTGATAGACATATGTGTGTGGGTGTCACAATACCTGTTTTGCTTGTCGAAAAAAGTAATTGACAGAAAATCATGAAAATGTATTCCCCCTGTTGAATTATTTCGAGGTTTTTGATGCATTAACACTAAATATGCATGCACCTACATATGTATAATTCTATCGATTCATGAATAATGCAACCGACGCATTGATGAAAAAAAAATTTTGAAATTTTCTGAAATATGAAGGCAGCCTTTAGCGATATCGGGGAGATGAATTGAGCGTAAAAATTGTGGATGTACAGTCTAAAGGATCGACACAGTAGAAGTTCGAAAGCGTCTTATGTTTGGGTTTCAACTAGTATACCAAGAGACTAGCTCGGAAAAAGTTTAACCATTCAACTAATTCATGATATTTCTTACGCGAGCATAATAGGCTATGTATTTGCCTAAAAAAAATAATAAAAACACTCGAGTCAGGACCAAGGAAATGATAGTCACATAATACTAATCGAAAACATTTTACAAACCGAATGGAAAATTTCGTGAATGCCTACCAAAATCATGAAGTCAAAAAGCTGTCGGAATGAAAGAATTAAAATATCTTAATATCAAGATCCTTGGTTGATATTCGCGCATGGGTATCGTAATACCCATGTCAATTATTGTCGAAACACAAAATGATTGAGAGAAAGGCACGGTCTACGTGCCTTTATCTACGTTCCCTTCGTTGCGGTAATCTGATTTTGATAATGCATATAAATACAAGTGATAAGGAAACATAATCATAATGATGTATTGTTGAAAACTATCTAAGAAGTGCGCACTTACATTGTCATTTTAGCATGCGAACATAGGACCTAGTCACATGAGAGATTAATGTTGAAAGTAAAATGGACATATATCAATTGTTTTGCGTCTAAGTCAATGAGGTCAACATTCGGGACAATTTTTCATTCTAGCGTATCTACTATTGTGCCAAAATAACGAGCTCGAAGTGAATAAAATATTTTACCAACACACAAAGTTATAATTTCCTACGGTAATAATCCTAGTGCAAAAAAGTTTACCTGTCAAAAACATAAGGATCGTTGTACAATGCCAACCATAGCATTTGCGGCATAGCTTGGAGAACACGAAAAGTCAAACTACCTAAAATAGTGTTGTTATAATGTACTCAAGAGCGCAAGAAACGATTAGGTGCCACACAAGTTTACCAAAAACATTTTAGGACAGGGATATATATTTATGTACACATACAAAACAGAAAGCTTTAGGTATTGAAATAATATTTAATAACGAGTTCACAAAATTTGAAACTAAAATAAGTACGAATTTCCTCATCACCGTATTTTGGTTTAAAATTCCTGAACAAGTCAGTGATCTGCTTTAAACGCAACCTTATCAGAGACTTCAGGAAACTTTCCGATAAAATTTATCATCTTTACTAAGAAAACATTCCAGAGTCCTGCTCCATCATCGGTTCAAAGGAAAAAAATCATTACGTCTGAAATAAAAGATCTAAGTAAAATGAATTGCAGAGACTAAAAATATATCATGCGAGTAAAACAAAGTATGGCACGGAAACAAAAACAAAACACAGAAGCAAAAAAAAAATCCCGTAAAATATGAGTATGAAATGAAATTGAGCTGGTAATGACGTGGTTTCTACCTATTCAATACTTGCAAAGGGTACGAACTGTCCATATTGTTCAAATCAGGGTTTCGCCCAAAAATATGCACGGACTTAAAAATTCTGAGGTCATACGGTGTTGAAGCAGAGTCTAAAATTTCGAAATCGGTAGGGGATGTAGGGACATTACATTTCCGGCATGATTTTGCATTGCAGAATGCGATGGGTGTGCTGGTTGATTCCCAGTACGCAAGCTTCTACCTGTATGCTTTGCCACTCTGATAGAGAAATTTCGTAACGTAATACCAACGAACAAAGATGTGCACTGCACACACAAGAGTACATCAATGCGGCTAGCATTTGAGGCCTGAGCTTCTCTGTTTTATTTTTCATTTTCCCGTGCCATACATTGTATTTTTACTCTCCTGATATATTTTTGGTGACCACAATTCACTGTACTTTGATCTTTTCTTTCAGACGTAATTATTGTTTTCCTTTGAACTGATGATGGAGCGGGACTCCGAAATGTGTTCATAGTAACGATGATATATTTTATCAGAATTTTCTTCCTTCTTACGTTTCTAAATAAATACATAGCGTCAGATCTATTAAACGTTTCGAAGACCAGCTCCCTTAAATCATAATATATTTCGAGAAATCTTTTAAAATATGATTTTAATACTTAGTCCTTTCTTCGTTTCTAAATTCCCAAAGATCATTCGCTTCAAAAAAAAAGTAACTTCCCTGGCTTCCTGAAACTGTTCTATTATAACAACCAATGAATGGCCTGCCTAACCTCGTGCTTACGAATCAGCCTGGGAGCACTAGTTCTCATAGATACAATAGTTCTAAGGAAAATTTTATCACTCCCACTCAGAGCACGGCTAATGTCTTCCTGTCTAATTCTACTGACACTGACAGTGGCTCCACACCGGCTGGTGAACGATTCTCCACTGCTGGAGGAGAAGTAAGGAGTCTCTTGCCTCTTCCTCCACTCCAGATAGCCGATCCTATATAAAAAGCATGGTTAATTGCCAAGCATTGGATTACAATAAAACAAAAGAATATTCTCTCATTGCGAAATACCTTAACTCCAGTTTACTGATATTTCTGGCATTCTACGAACAGTTTTTATTTTTGACTGGAACTTTTATACGAACCAGTTATGCAAAATGCAAGGAAAACTTTGGAGTGTGGCCAAAATATCCCCTCCGAAAAGCAGTGTGGTGCGCAGCTTCTTTTTCTTCAACTATTTCATTAATTGGCTTTCAATGAGGATAAATGCTCATCACAGAAAGAGGTTTGTCAAGTTTACTCTTCATTTTAGGTCATGTACCAGCAGCTTAACTCATTCTAACACATTTCCTGCGAAGTGGCCAACCGGTGGTCACTCACGTGATTTTCATAGTGCTGCTGACCCACATGCAGTCACTAACTCATTTATCATTAATATTTAATGAAAGCTAAATATAGGCTCGATACAGTTAATGTTCGCTATTTTCAAAGTTGATTACCACAATTGACTTGAAATTTGAATTGAATATTGAACTTCAGTTTACCCCATCGCAGTTAACGTGTTAATAAGGATATACTGGCTAGACAAAAACTCTGAAAGAGAAAAATACCGAATTACTTGTGTATTAAAAATTAAACATACATCTTGAATATATTACCAACCTTTCGTTTTAATTATATTCTGACGTACACTCTAGAGACACATGTAAAATTATGCTTTCACTACTATGATGATAAAATATATATGAAGCGTTGAAGAAAAAGGTTATAGCAATAAAAAATTCTCTAGTGTGTATCAAGAAATCAAGAAGAGGAGAGTCCCAATATATTACGCACCCAAAATATCACAAAAAAATTAGAAAAAAATAAAATAAATTAGCACTAAACATTAACTGGAATAGATTTCCTTCCAATGCGAGGCCTCATATGAGCAGAACAAATAGAATTTTACATATCAATTTGAACGAAACAACGTTATCTGAGCGTTATTCTCACCGGCTTACGTCAGGAAAGAATTCATCCATTTTCATAATTGGGGCGGTTGAGTATCTCTCTCACGGTCCTCAGATGAATCCAATTTCTTCTGAAAGTAAAACGCGGATATGAGAGACTTCCAGATAGGTCTAGGTCAATGTAAGGACGTATCACATTTTTTTTTCTGGAAAGAAAATTTCTTATTCCGCCTTAGTTTTTGTACAATAATAGTCTCATTAAAATTTCTTACAGAAGATTAACAATTTCACCCCTATAGGTACTATTGTGGATGACTGATTAATAAGTAACCTCTAAATTAGAGATGTTGAATATTATTTAGGTTTCCTGCTGGACATATTCAAGGTTTTTGTGTTTAAGTAGTCTACACGTCGAGCAAGGTTGAGCTAAGCTTTGCTAGGGTGAGTTATGACAAGCCATTTAATGTTTTATTGAACAAGAAAACTTTACTGTGGACGGTGAAAACATGTTAATGGCACTGTTAGATTTTGCGTGGGCTGCAGATTTTTAATGTTGGATTTAATCCTACAATATCGACTGCAAGAGAACTAATGGGAGATTTTTATTAGAAATTGAACTGGCACCTATAAATGGAAGTTGTTATATTATCCAGTTCATATTCAATTATGTTTACACTAAAGTATTACTATATTCACACATTTGTATTAGAAACACATACAATTTATGTCCTCTGCTATAATTATAGAAATATATTCTGAAAAAGATACTACTCCAACAAATTCCTATGAAGATGTGCTGAAGAAAAAGGTCATAGCAATAAAAAATCCTCTACTGTGTATGAAGAAAGGGAATGTTCCAAAACATTATAAAATGAAGTACATTATTAGTATATAGTTAACTAAAGGGTATTACTGTTATAGATGCCACAGTACTTCAAAGCTCAACTCGCTCTTTCCTTATCATTGATATAAGAATCGTAAAAATATGATTTTCGGTAAAGAAACATTTTCAGGGGGACACATATATATGTCGAGTATAATTTGTGCGCCATTCCACTTATTACGAGTGGTGGTGACGACAAGTTGACTAGTTCTCAACAAAAATCTCTTACCTCATCTGCACACAATTACAGTCCCTCTTTTTCACTTTGATATTCTAATTAACAATAATGCTGCGTAAGATCAGCCTACTTTTAATTGTATAAACATTTATACGCATTTTCAAGTTTGTAGCGTAGACCCTTGCATTGTCTGTTCAATAACCTCAATTCTCAACAGCTTTTCAACTTTAATTTAAAAAAGATCAAGTTCAATTTAAAAAAAACTCAAGTTCAATTAAAAAAAACTCAAGTTCAATTTAAAAAAAACTCAGGTTTAATTTAAAATATGTCGAGTTCAGTTTAAAAAAGCTCAAGTTTAATTTAAAAAACCTTAAGTTTAATTTAAAAAAGATCAAGTTTAATTTAAAAAGTTGACTTTTAGATGAATCCATTACTGCCATAACACCCAGGCTATGTCTACGCTCCTACAATCATATATAGAAGCATTGTGCTGGAATACTTGCGTTAGAAGATTTAAAGATGGGAGATAACGCATAAATGCACTTAGGTATGGTATAAAGGGGTAAAAATTAATTTATTAGTTAAGAGATTGGCCTCTTATTTGGTATACATTTCATGTGTAATACTAGGTTATATAACATGATATAATAAGCCGTTATTGTAGAGCATTATCGTATAAATATAATTTTGAAGCTATATAATGTTCAACTTTTCAGTCAGTGCATCACTGTAAAAAATGCCCGTGAAATTCACGGGTAAACACCGTATAAATCACGGTTTTTAACTGTGAGGCATATTTTACAGTAAAACACTGGGTCTCAACCCAATAACGGTAGAACACCGTTATTGGCTATTACAAGTGGATTTCAATTCAATGAAATAAATGAAAGTAATTTGGTTCAATTTGAGCATAAAATGACTTGAACGAATGTTGCCTAGTTACTATAAACTTTATTAGGTATGTATTGTTCATGCAATAAAAATCATGTGAGAAATGAATAAATAATCAATATCTAGGAACTTTCCTTCCCATAACGGAAATGCGTATGATCATTCTAATTATCGATTGAATAAATTTATTGTATTTTCTTCTTACATCAGTTTTATATGTGATATTTTAGGCTTTAAAAGGTTGAAGATTGAATTATCCTTTCGAAAATATTAGTTTCCTGTTATATTTTACCACTGCGCTGTTTCTCAATTTATGAAGCTTTAATAAATATCATAAGGCAAGAAATATGAATTTTCTTCAAATGTTTTGTTACAATAAATGTATTGGTAAATTAATAACTGAAAAGCTAACACCGTGTCAATAGTATTGGAACTACTATCCCCGATGGAATTGTGGTTGCGCGGCAACTTGGCAAGTAGAAAGCCGTTGGAATTGTGCGAGAGGTGTTAAAGTCTCAGTTATTGCTTTCCAGTAAATGTGTTTTGTTCTCACCACCAGAGTATAATAATTTGACAGTGCTTCTCTCACATTGATAGCTATCATATAGAGTTCATGAGTGGGGGTTTTAATTTAAGCGTACGTTTACTATTGATTATTGTAAAGTACAGGCAGTGATCGTGTTAATCTACTCACACATACTCGTATAGGCTAGTATAACTATCGGAATTAAGTCTTGTTAGAATGCTGTTGAGTGATTTTATCGTCCCTTAATTCTACCCACTTATTTTGTGAGTTTCTAATTTGGACCAATTTAGTTGTAAAAAAGACTTGTGGTCGTGTACTTTAACCATACTTTTTTTATCCTGGTGTTCGAATTTACATTTACATTTTTTAGTTCAAATGTAGATTGTCAACTCAAATCGGCAAAGAGAAGTAGACATACTGCCAATGCCATTTATTGTTAACGTATAGATTTTATCGAGTGTATAAATTACGAGTTCATTATAGCGTTCTCAAATTATTATTATAATATATCTCAAAAATGCACAACCCTAATGTGTTGGGAGAGGGTAGTCTGAGGCCCCATTATAATTGTCCATTCTGTGGTACAGTATCTAAATCATTGGCAGGGTATGTTAGCCATTTTGCATTCCATAAAAGCTTATGTAATGTTGCATATCCTTGTTCATTTGAAAAATGTCCTAGAAAATTTAAATCATATGCTGGATTCCGAGCGCATATTTTGCGGGAACATGGGAAGAAGATGTCAAATAGCATCCAAAATGAGCATCAAAGATCTCCAGATACTCGTCTGCAGTGTAATCTACAACATTGCCATCAAATTTGTCCCCATTTAAATGCTTTGCTCCAACATCTAAATAATTATCAAAGATGATGAAATCATTAGGTGTCATATTAAAAATTGTGATAAAAAATTATTTTCAAAAATTTCTAGTTTAATAAGTCATCTTATTAGAAATCATCATGGATGTTCTCATAATTAGGTTGCCTTGAAACATATAATATCACCAGAGTACATGCATGAAGGCAGTGTTGATATTCATTCAGTAGCACTTTCTGCTCATGAAGTTTGCTCTGGTGTATCTGATGCTAGTGACAAACCTGATACTAGAGAGACAGATGAGAGAATGGAAAATAGTGATGAAAATTCAAGTAACAATGATATAGAAGCATTTTATTTGAAAAATCTTGCATTGTTTTTTCTCAAATTGCAGGCATAATTATTACTTCCATCATCTACCATCCAGCATATCATTAAAGAATTTCATGAAATTCACCAACAAGGACAGACATTTTTGTGCTCTAAAGTAATCACAAAATTAAAACATTAAACTGACATTCCTGATGACAAGTTAAAAGAAATTGAAAAATTGTTCACCAATGCAGATCTATTTCAATGTACATCAAAAAGTTTCAGAACTAACTTCAAATGTAAAATAACTTTCAAAGAATTATTTAATTAAGGTCCCTGAAGGTGTCTTGGTTTATTTTCTTGTGAGGAAGCATCTGTCATTTTTTGATTTCAGCCTTCATGTCCATCAAATTTTCACTTCCCATGGTCAGGTTCCAAAATCTTATGATTGTGTGAGTTATTCAGACCTTCATGATTATTACCCTCTTCAAGGGTATGAGAAGAGCTTTGGAACATTATTGATTCCTCTCAAGCACAAGAGTTTTTTGAAGTGATAATGTCAATCTTGATAAAAGAGAGCATATTTCAAGAGTTGCCAAACCTGGCAAGTGGTACCGTTGATGGCATACGAGGCCTGTCGAAAAAGTATCCGACCTTTGGCCAGAAAAAATACTTCAACAACCTGACGGGGTTGGGACCCTAATCCCCTTCAAAGTAGGCTCCTTGTGCTTCCACACACTTAGCCCACCGATCCTTCCACTGCCGGAAACACCTCTGGAAGTCTTCTTTTGGAATGGTGTTCAGCTCTGTCGTCGCGTTCCGCATTATCTCTTCTCTACTCTCAAAACGGGATCCTTTCAGTGGTGTCTTCAATTTTGGAAACAACCAGAAGTCGCAAGGAGCCAGGTCTGGAGAGTAGGGAGGTTGGCGAACGGTCGTAATTCCATGTTTGGCCAAGAAATTGCGGATCAAATGGGATGAATGTGCGGGCGCGTTGTCGTGATGCAAGTGCCAGTTGTTCGCAGTCCACATGTCTGGTCTTTTGCGCCGAACTGCATCACGAAGTCGCCGGAGAACATCCTGATAGTACTCCTTTGTCACTGTTTGTCCTTCCGGTGCGTATTCGTGATGCACAATTCCACGGACATCAAAGAAAACAGTCAGCATCACCTTGATTTTGCTTCGCACCTGCCGCGCTTTCTTCGGCCTTGGAGACTCGGGATGCTTCCATTGGGATGACTGTCTTTTTGTTTCTGGGTTTTGTGTTACACCCATAGCATCTTCCCCAAACACCTGCTGAATCTTACGAATTGTTTCAATTTGAGAATCACCAAGCTTTTGACAAAATTTGATGCAGTGTCTTTGCTCAATTCGTTCAGTCATCTTGCAAGAAAACTAAATCCGACAAACACTTAGAACAGCACCTTACTTGGCGACCACCAGCCAGTGACTGGCCCAAGTGAATGCGGTGAAAAAAGTCAAGCATGCGCATTAAGATTCCTCCTTCCACCGTGCACAGTGGCGCCGCCTTAGAATCACTACTTTGCGCGGGAAAAATTAAGGTCGGATACTTTTTCGACAGGCCTCGTACTTCAGGTGCTCACTGAAGCTGGTGTGGAAACTAGGGATGACCTGAGTCTTGAAGAGGATGACCTTCGCCCAATCCTGAGGCTGATCCAAATTCGCAAGCTAAGAAATTTCTGAAGATATGCTTTGGGTAAGTAAATTTATTGTGGGGGGGCACCAACTGTGTATCGATGATTATTTATGGATATATTATCAGATAATTAATTGCATTTCCTAAGAAATTCTTCCTAAAAGCAGAATGCTAAGGTAAAAAAAGAGTTTTTGGATTGTTGTTTTCCTAACTTCATTTTTGTGTTTTCAACCAGTAAAAATGTTAAAATAAAAGTAAAATTGTTTTCATTTCTTTAGCCATTAAATTTCATCAGAAATAAAGTTGCATGTGTGTGAACTAGCTAATTACAGAGTGCTTAGTATTGTTTTATTTTTGGTTTGACAAATTGTAAAAAATTCAAGTAATTACTTTTGTCACATACCTGTAAACTTTTCAGAAGCCTTGTCCTATTTAGTCGACAATGTACACAGGTTTTCTTGAAATCAATGTGAAATGAACTAACCATTGATGAATTTAAAGAAAGCAATACTGTAGGTAGAAACTTCTTAACATTTGGTTTTTTAGGAGTTGAATTGAATTCATTAATTTTTAGTAGTGTGTTGGGATGAATATAAGTCAGTCTTTTAATGCTTGATGTTTGAATTATGAGATTCATTCAACGCTTGACTTATCGGCTAAATACAATGAAAGAATATGTTACTGCTTAATTTGTGCAACATGGGATGTAATCTTTTACTTGTGTTGGAATCACTTACATATTTCTATAAGTGTGAAATTTTATGTGAATTACTAAACATAAGCAATAAAAATTGTCTTCTGTTATCTGCTAGTTTATATAACATTTAAACAATGTAATGTATTGAAGTTAGTGTGAGAATGATTATTCTGCATCACTATATAGTAAGGGCTAGTTGCTTAGTGAAGTTGTGAGAAAAATTTTAAGAAAAATTTGAAACTCAGTCTGGTTCAAGTGGGTATTTTTTCAATGCTGTTTTACCACTGCTGATCAATTTACATCTGGTCTTTTTTATCACAGTTGCATTGGTTATTGAAGATTTTCCCTTTTTTCTTTTACTTTTGTAGTGCCAATAGAAAGAGTGAGTTCTTTAGTACCAATTCACTCCAGAGGAGAAGTTCAGTTTCAGCTGAGTGCATGTCATTATTTGAAAAAAAATTAATATTCAAACCTCACTTTTACTCAGTGTTTTGAACTACATGATCTAAAAATTTCTTACTTGTGTTCAGTTCAAATTTTTGAGTGCAAACAAAGGAGGGGAAGTGATGCATCATAGTGAACAAAACTGTCCAGAATATTGTTGACTTGCCAGGTTGCAGTAGCCCAGTTGCCTTCAGCTAATTCAATTTGTGGGTAAAGTGGCAAATAGAGATTGTTTACAGATATTTCTCATAAGTTCAGGAACTCATCTAGCACGACTCCGGAAGAATGGTGGAGGTCAAAGAAAAAGAACTGACAACATCAAATATAGTTACTAAGAGGTTTATACATTTTTTGTGTACCTCCAGGAGTGCCGTTTGTGTTTGAAATATTCAAGCCATACAATTATGCATAATTTTATGACACTTGAAAAAAAATGATTGTATGTGGTACTTAATGTTCTATTGTTTCTATTGCCCCTCAGGGGGATACAACTATTGTATCTATGGGAATTAGCACTCCCAGGGGGACTTTGTGAGGGCCCGAGCTAAAAGTTAGGTAGGCTTTCTTTGTGTTAAAATAGAATAGGTTTTTGTTTTGTTATGGACCGCCTTTTTTTCCGTTCACTGCTGTCCTGTTTTTTCAGCACCTACTACTTTCTTCTTCAACTTTTTCTTGCTTCATAATCTTCTTTCTCAACTTACTGTTTCTATGCCCCTTCTGTATAGATTCCTCATTCTCTAATCTCCATACTAAATGGTGCCTTCCTCCTTCCTCTCTTTGATACGCTCTTTTTTGTAGCGGTTAGGGAGGCTTAAACTGACTTATAATCTTAATCTTATTATTTCTATTGATATCAGTGTTCCAGGGGATGATAAGTTCTTTCTTTGGCTAGTTACTTTTTTACTTTTAGTTCACTTTTGGTTCACTGTTGCTTTTTTCTGCTTCCATCCATTTATTCTTCACCTCTCATCTGGTTTTGTGAATTGCTTCCAAATTTATTTCTATGTGCTAGATGTGGGGGCATATCTTGTGCATAGATTTTCATGTCCCCTGATATCATATTATATGATGCCTCCCTCTCTTTGAAACACCCTTGTTGTGTGATTAGGGAGAGTCAGAATTGACTAGAACTATACTTTGAGTTATTTCAGAAGTTGATTTTCTTATTTGCAATATAATTTTAAAAAAATTTTGTTGCTCAAAAAATAAACAGATCTCCTATTTCTCCAAAAATTCACAAACCAATTGATAAAATAAATTGTTATGTAAATATTTAAAATCAATATTAGGAAATTAAAGTATTTTTAGAAATATTAAATTGTATTAGAATTGAAGTGAGGAGTTCCAAAGTGAACCACCAAAAACTCCCTACATTTCCCTTTTTCATTGTAGCTAATAGAACATTTCTCTTTTTAGAGAGCTAGTGAATGAATGAGTTCCTCATGCAGTTTTGAAAACAAAAATATTAGGGGCAGTTGCAGTATTTAATTTCAAATTTTTGACGTTTATTGTATTTGTATTCTTGTTTAATTTTAGGGACTTAATCATACCGAGACAGTGTTAATTTCATTTTACTATGTATTGTTTTTTTCACAGATGTACAACCTGCTGCAAGTGCATCAGACCTCAACACTGTAGCTGAACTGCCTGCAAGTGGGATTGGTTCAATGTTTGTTCATCCATTTTGAAGAATTAACAGGAGTTAACATAAGAGATCAAGTGCAGGCGACGCACCACAGCAGAGCACGAAGAATTTTATTGTGGATGGTTAGGTAAGTGAAATCTCGTGACGTAATCCAAATCAATATGGATTATAAAAATGCAAAACTGAACTCGGGCAACACGCTTTCTGAATTGCCAGGAGCTATTTTGAGTGCCATGGCCTGTTTCAAGGAAAACAAGATGTTATGTTCAAAGTGTTCAAGCTGAGTACTGCGGATGTTCAAATGTTCATTTTTATAAATTTTATCCATTCAAATTCCCCTCAGGGAGATGAACTATTGTATCTATGGGAATTACCACTCCCGGGGGAAAATGTGAGGGGCCAAGCTGAGAGTTAGGTATGCCTTTTTTATTGAAATAAAATGCTTTTGCTTTGTTAAGGACGACCTTTTTTGGTTCACTACTGTCCTGTTTTTCAGCACCTACTACTTTCTTCAACTTTTATCTTGTTTCATGAACTTCTTACTCAACTTACTGTTTCTGTACCCCATTTGCAAAGATTCTGTATTCTCTTATCTCCATGCTAAATGATGCCTTTCTCTCTGTGATACGTTTTTTTGTAGCGGTTAGGGAGGCTTGAACTAACATAAGAGTATAGCTAATCTAATCTAACCATTCAATCTTCATTCAAATCCATAGAAGCTTATAATATCAGCAACTCTCCTATATCCTTTCATGCATATATTTCTTGCATTATTTCCAGTGCTTTCATTATTTTCTAATTTTTTCCATTAACATAAGTGCCAAAATTCAACATAGTAGTGCTGCGTCTGCTTAAAATTATCCTGGAGTGTTATGAAATTTGATGTGCTGGCTATGATGGAAAATTTGGCGTTCATTTCAAGGCGGGATTCCTTCAAGTTAAGTTTCTTCTACTCTTAGTTATAAGCTTAACAATATTAAAACAACCCTTGCGGAGACTTTCTACTAAATCATCTACGCCACTGAGAAAAATGTGCTAATCATTATATTTTATTGCAGGATGAGAAGTCCGTGCAGGAGATCGAGGATTCTAGACTCCATCTGCACCCTCACATCGTAATAAATGGTAAGTAACACAACATACCTGCCTCAATGTAAGAGAGTACATTTTAACCTTTGCCACTAAATTTTACCCCCGTGGGGTATCTTGATACTTAGTTAATTCCACCATTTCATCAGATAACCTCCAAAAGCTGGTATGAAGTATTTAAAAAAATAATTTGAGGCCGACCTGGACGGTGTCTTATCAATACAGCCAATCGTGAATGAATTCCATGCCACGCTTTGATTGATATTTTTCGTCTGGTGTCATTTTATGGAAATATATTATAACAATTTTTATAAATCTTGGAAACTTTTCCGAAAACCTTCAACAGAATGATCAACTTGACGAAATTGTCATTTCAATATATACGCCATAGAATGGAAATACAACGCACATATTTCCGAGTCAAGAGTCTTCATAGAAGGCAAAAAAGTATCAAGAGCTGATATTTCATGATATGTGGCCAAGCATTTTGAACCAACCAGCAGGAAAAATTACATTTTCTTCCATGGCTAGGTTAATTAATGATTTTGAGAATAAGAATGGATTCAAGATCCAAAATGCAAGCTTTGTATGAGTTTTATTCACGAATATAAGAATGTATTGTAATCGAAATTTTTTGTAAGAGATTTTCTTTATCTTCAGTAGGAGTGAAACGCAGTTTTTTCGCACCAACTTAGGACCACATCAGGTTTGTTGATGAGCGTTTGTGTTGCAGGTGCAGAGTCTACTCTGACCGCCAGTTCGTTTATGCTTGCATTGGATGGGACTGTCGTGATGGAAAACTAGATGACATTCACATCTGGGCTCTCTGCACTGTTTGCAACATATTACTGCTTCAACTACAAGTACCCTCCCGAAGCAGCTGCGACGCTGGAATTCAATCAGAGGTATTTGCAAATGGTCTGAATTTTACGAATAGTTCAAAGAATTCTTAGTAAAGCTTTTAATTTCAATCCAGTCATGTTAAACTTAGTCAATAAATTCATTAACTTCTTCGCTGCTCGAAGATTTTTCCTCTTTTTGATGACCAACGAGCAATTACTGTGGAAATTTTAAGGCCACCTCTCCGGTATGATACAAATTTAATTTTAATGTAGTGTTGATGTTAAGAACTTGAATGCCGCAAACTGTTTAAATAAATACTTATATATATACTGATATCGTGTTACAGTAAAATGCCTTGGTTCTGACTTAGCATCGGTTGCTTGTAATTCTTTGGTAAATATCACTGTGTATTCCTGGAATTTATTTACGTGATGCAAATACTTATTAAACGTATTTTCTAACTTGGCTCATAGCACACATCGATCCACACGCGATATCCTGAATACGTTCTGGGATTAGAATATTTTTGAATTTTGTATTCTTTGATACAACGTCCTGTTAAATGGTAATTTTTATGTAGATGAAGTGAGTTCTAGAAATGAAACTGAATTTACTGTGTGCTCTTGGGTTAAAACCTTACGCTCCTGCAATGAGACACTCAATATACTTGATCAATAACACTCAATACACTCCTGCGATCATAAGGGTAAAAATCGTTTTCAGCGCGCAAACGACGATATGATCGACATGCGTAAGAATTATTTGTATTCAAGATGCAGAAAGGCAATTATTTGTAGTGAAATCACTATCACACAATTTTTCTCATTGCGGTTCGATGGGAAAACAATTTATTACCCCCTTTTGTCCAAAATACGAATGATCCATGTTCATGTCTCCGAGATCGTATGCCTTGCGAATTTTAAAACGAATTTTACTGAGGAAAAATAAAACTCAGCGCTGAAAACGTTAGGTCTACCTATAAATTTAAAAATCTTTGTATCTAACACTTATTTCACTAGTTCTAATTATTGTATCAATAGGAATCAGCACTCCCAGGGGGAAATGTCTGGGGGTCCGAGCTGAGAGTTAGGTAGGTCTTTTTTTGTTGAAATAAAACGTTTTTTGTTATGTCAAGGACCACTCTTTTTCGGTTCAATGCTGTCCTGTCTTTCAGCATCTAATACTTTCTTCTTCAACTCTTATCTTATTTCTTAAACTTCTTTCGCAACTTACTGTTTCTATGCCCTATCTGTATAGATTCTGCATTCTCTTATCTCCATACTAAATACTTCCTTCCTCTCATTAGAACGCTTTTTTCGGTTAGGGAGGCTTAAACTGTCATCTAATCTAATGTGCTTGCTCAGAGGGAGAAATAAAGGAATGAATCTTAGAAAAAAACTATTTATCATTTTTCATTACAGATGCTTTGTGCGGATAAATCCTGGAAGAGGTACCAAGATGGCTGTGGAGAAAATAGAAAAAGGTATGCAATGAACCCGAAGGTGCTCTCGTTCATCAATGGCCTCGCAGATTTTGAATGGACTGAGATGTGAACGTTGTAAGTAAGCATCTGATGCCCTCCCAGTCGACTCTCATGGTAGTCGAGTTGAGTTCTTTGCAAGAACCCCGTAAGATCTTCAAATTTTTTCACCTACCAACATTTACTGTTTAGCTTCTCTCATATTTTTGTTTAGTAACATTTACAGTAGATTCTCGCGTTTATGGCCAACAACTGTTACATAAATATATTTCCATTGATATGCAGTCTTTGTTGAAAACTCTTGTATTTCTCCTCTTGCAACACTCGCTTCGCAAATTGACTATTCACTGCGTATCTTTATTTCTTTGCAGTTCGACGAATCGTGTTTATTGTAATTGCCGCTTATTTATAGTGGATTAGATGGTTACACTGTTTGGCCTGTTGAATTAGGTAATGAGATCGTTTTTCTTCATTAAACATCTCGAGCTATATTAGCCCTCTCAAGGCAGGGATTTAAGATTTTCAATGTTCGTCACGAAATGCGTGATGTGGAAGCCTTGAAGTAATTATTATGGTTGTAGAAACTTTCTTTTGTTAGTGCCTCAATTTATATATTTTTATTATTTCTATTCTATTGGACATAACAGAACCTTTAACTGTTAGACATAACACTTGATTACTTTATGATTTATATTCGTGTTTTGCCATAACCTATGCGGAAACGTATTCTGAACATACGTACCTCATATATTGCATGTAAATTATATAAAATGAAAAATGTTCTGAAAAAATAGGGGAATGATTATTACTAGGTAATTTCATAAAATTATGTGCAAGGAACAAAATATTGAATAAAAAATTAGATTGTTATTCACAATAATGTTTTTTGAAGTTGGTATGATTTCTTATTGATAAAGTGGATTCTAGAATCTTAAAATTCGACTTTAAATGTGTAATCTATTTTGAGCCTTATTGTTCTGTGAAATGTACTTTGCAAGCTGGAACTTCCACTCGGTTTTTATGGGGAGGATCTTGGAGGACTGTGAACTTCAGCGAAGGAGATAGTGTGAAAGCTTTCCGCTCGTAATTCATGCTCGGTCTCCTGATCTGATTATGATATCTAGTGAAGCATTTGAGAATTTGATTATTTTAGTGGCAGTAATACGTATTGAATTAAGCTAATTAGTTTAGTTGAAGAAATATATCTAAACCTGAGAAATATTCAACTTGGAATTATTTAATTTCTGTAGCCTTGTGTGATGCAGACGAACTTTTACTTTGTTCTTGATATTAGTTCAGATCAATCCTACTAATTTTATTGTACTTTTATGACAAATAAACAGACATACCTATAAGAGTTACGATGATGCTGATTCGAGATCCATTGATGTAAACGCTCGAGTTATGTTTTGATTTATTTAAGAGTGTATTTTTACCAAGGAAGACATTTTGAAGTGTCAATTGAAGGAAAGAGGAACACGGGAAGTTTGTGATTTATTTTGTTATGACTAGTTTAAAATTCGTTTAATGAACTTGTCGTTACTTCGAGAATAGAATGGCATGCCTTCTTGTATTGTAATAAACAGTGAATCCATTTTAAATAGTTACCATTCGTTCGTAGTTACCTTTCTTTTTTCGTAGCGGATATGGTTTTCTTTAGGAAGCCAATAATAAACGTTGCAATAATAAATCGTCATTGTTCCAGTCATTGACCTTTCGTTACGAGGTTTTCGAGTATTTATATAAGTAACGCCAATTGAACGTATTTACAAATAGTTGACTTCAAGCCAATGTAAGCTGCTGAGCATGATCAGCGGAAACAACTTAGGTCTGCAAGTGACGCAAGTTCCATGTTGAAGTTCCATGACGTAAGATGTTAGTTGAAGTACTAGGGTTGACCAATGGAAACCGTAATAGCATTCTATTGCATTAGGTAAACTATTCTTTTGCACAAATTTCAACAGTTTTCTACGATATATGGCTTGTACTATATTGTATTTGAAAGTTTCAAAGAGCGATTGTTTTTTCTTGGCAACTGAGCAATTGAAGAATTTCATCTTTTTTGTCACGATTACTTGCATTTTATACGGTTATTCGACCAATAATAAAAAATACATTCATTTTACCACCGTTTTTTCACGGCAAATCAAAAGAAATTACTGGTTTCTACCGTTTTCAGTGCCCAGGTTATGCTGTTATTTCACGGCAATTTTGTATAAATTACAGTTTTTTATCGGTTTTTATTTCCAGGTATTACCGTTTAAAGTACGGAAACGCCTTAGAAATCACGGTTTTTTACCGTTTTTTGCCCCCAGGTTTTACCATTTTTTTCACGGTTTTTTGTTGGCAGCGAAGTTGCCAGACATTTTACCGTGAAATCACGGTGAAATATTTTACAGTGCAGTTTGATAAATGTCACACAGTTACTTATAACATAAAATTTATCTTGAATTTTTTGGTCAATAGATATACACTGTATGTACTGATGATCTGTTTGTCAAATGTTTAGCAAATGATTCATTGGTAAAACTTGAAGAATGTCAAATTAAGTACAAAATCACAACAGCTTGGTTTGCCTGATATTCGATTTATTCTATTTTCAGTGTCAGTATTTTTAAATATATGCACGCATTCTCAGCAATAAACTTTACTTAAATTATTATTACATAGGTATGTAATTTTAGAAACATAAGGTTTAAAAATTGAAATTCTTCTTTTTTATATCGGTCTATAGCCTGCTTGAGACTTTTCAAATTAAACTTGATCTTTTTTAAATTGAACTTGATCTTTTTTAAATTGAACTTGATCTTTTTTAAATTGAACTTGAACTTTTAAGATTAAACTTGAGCTTTTTTAAATTGAACTTGAGCCTTTTTAAATTGAACTTGAGCTTTTTTAAATTGAACTTGAGTTTTTTTTAAATTGGAGTTAAAAAGCTGTAGTAGTCATATGTTTACTCCATTATTTATCAACTGCCTCAAAAAGCACCTAAAAGCGTTAAAACTCATGTAATTGAAAACAATGATATATTAGAAATATGTATATTTTAAAATAACCAAAAATCAAAACAATTATTCACACACGCGTAAAATACTTACTTGATGTGACTTAAGTTTGAAGGTGTAAGAACGCCCCTCTCCCTTGCAGCAGCTTTTTTCGGGCAACGAGCAAGTGTAACATTACCTTCACTGGGCCACCGCACTTTTATCACGGCCTTCAGTAAATATTTAATTCGATAGTTAGAAGAACTTGCTTATTTATTTTTTTACTGAAAAAACATTTTTTAATAAGTAAATTTTTTGAATAAGAAGTAAATCAAGAAATATAATGAGAAAGCAATCGATCTTGAGTACTTATACATAAATATCTCTAAAAAATACCCTTCACATAACAGAATTTGAAAAATTAAACTAAGCTTGAACTCTCCTACAGATAAGGAAGTTCTAACGATGAGAGTAACTGTCGATCGACACAAAATCGTTCAAAAACTTTCATCCAGAACAAATTCTAAGTTTGCAAATGCATATAACGTTCAAACACCTGCATTACAATCAATAAAATCTCAGTTTTTAAGCAATAATTGCGAATTAGTCACTTCACGTCGGGCAACTTCACAAACTAACTAACTGCAAGTGCAGCAACGCCGGGGCGGTGAAACGGACTGCTACTTCAAAACTTCGAGAATTCGACTGTTCGAGTGCTTCGACCAGCTCATAGGGCAAGTTTTTAGGGTAAATCAACTCAGAGACTTCATGTTTGAATGTTCGTTACAAATTTTTGAATGAATACATTATTCTAGACAAAAAAAATTACACATATCACTTGTTCTTGGAAAGCTGTATGAGTGTAATACAAAATACTTTTTTGTTATTCCATTTTAATTCAAACTAGCAAGGATAGGGTAGTTTGTAGATTAGTCGTCGACTGGCTTTCGACTGATAATCGACTCTTTACAAATCGCTCGTTAACTTCTATTCCAGACATGTTTATTTATTAAATGTCTTCGCAGTATGTTTCGTTGATGATTAAGTTTTTGTTTTTCATTGAGTAAAAATAATAACCGATTTTCAGTTTTTGTTCTAAGTGTTGAGGTATGTGGGGAATTTGTAAGCATTTTGCTATTCAAAATGCAAGTGTAGAAGTATATCTCTTGTTTTCTCATCTCTTCTTTCTCTCATTCAAACGAATATTCATTTGTGCGATGTCTCTAGAACGTAATAATTAGAATAACATTAATATTTTATGTATTATTTCCATCTTACAAACACTCATATGTCTTGAGAAGAGACTTCAGCTTACGCACGACTGCCTCGGGAATAAAAACAGTTCTATAAAAATTAAAAGATCAACGTTACTTGAATTGCGAACAACGAAAACTTAGACTTGTATTGCTTTATTATTCTTATTATTATTATTATTATTATTATTATTATTATTTTTATCATTATCATTATCATATAAGAAAGTTTCAGCCTCCCTTAACCACGACAAAGTTGTTCTAAGAGAGGAAGGAGGAAGGCGCCATTCAGTATGGAGTTGAGGGAACGCGGAATCTATGCACAAGGTGCACAGAAACAGGAAGCTAAGAAAGAAGTGCATGAAACGAGATAAAATTGAAGAAGAAAGTAGTAAGTGCTGAAAAACAGGACAGCAGTGAACCGAAAAAAGATGGTCCGTAACAAAACAAAAACCTATTCTATTTTAACAAAAAGGAAGAATACCTAACCTCTAGCTCGGGCGCTCACAAAGTCTCCCTGGGAGCGCTATAATACCCATAGATACAACAGTTGTATCCCCCTGAGGGGAACTTGTATTGCCTTACTTTTTAAAACAATAATCAATTTGATTACTCGTTAGAATAAAAGTGTTTCTTATTACCACATGTAATTCTTTGCAAAGTAATTAGCAAAGTTTTATGCGGTATTTCGTTTAGGAAACTACAGCGTGTACTGTCCGGAAACTTGTTTTTAGAAACTATCATAATGAAATGCGCTTTCTCTTAGCATTGTTGGAAATCTTCGTGCTTCTTGAAATAATTAGCATTGTCAACATCACGATATCTTCACCATAAAAAAGAAAACGACTAAGAATAAAATTTAGAAATACGGTTAATCTTAGGTATAATTCTTAGGTATATGATTGACGATTTATAAATTCCATTTTATGTTACTTCTTATTTTATAAATTTCCGAATGGTGATTAAATTCATTAGAATGTATCAAGAACTAAAAAGTAATTACACCGATTTCACTCGTGAATATCATTTCTCAATGTAAAATCTTGCATAGATATGAATAAATACTCATGTCCTCTCGGTAAGTAGCACTTCTCTTCTGAGAGAGATAGACTGCTGGGACTGTGGTAATGTGTTTGACTTGTGTCTGGTTTTGAAGATTGAAATAAAAATATGCGTATAACAATGGCATGGTAAAAAATACACAATTGAACACAAATAAACGCAGCAATGCATTTATTCTGCAGTACAGTAAAGTCTTCACTTTCAATGTTGTGAATATTTCTGGAAAAGCATGAAATTGAATAAAATATGTGAATTATAATTTCTAGCTTGATGCATTGTACGCCACAATGTCAGAGCATACGTTTCATTGCGATAGATCAATGATATTTGAATGGCTGTAAACAACGGATGGCCGTCCTCAAATACTACGACCTTAACCAACTTAGAAGTTTGCGCCCTCAAATTACAACTGGCCGGCTCAGCATATTACGTCCGAGCTCGACCGTTCGTGGTTAAGAGCGCGGAGATAGAGTTATAAGGGCGAACCGGCCGACTCGCCTTTAATTCATACTTGATCGACTGTCTCGTCTATAATTCACCGGCGACACGTCCTTGATTTTCAATTGGGTAATGCATAAAGTCGCAAACAATATTATGGGAAAAATAATAAATTGATAACTTTGAAACGTGAACATTCAAACTACCAGTGTTCAGCAAAAACGAATACGCACAGCCTCCCTCGTTGACGACAGTAACTGTTGTACTACTAATTTCTTCACCCAAACGAGCCCACATGAGCAGCCTGAGATCAAGTTCTTCAGGGTTCCATTCCTCGTCCTCGCTTCCGATGTCTGATGCCGAGACTTTCAACTGCGATGCATCTTACATCAACGCCTGAAGTAACCTTCAGCGAAGATGATCTTCGTTTCCCGTGCCAGTCTCGGGCTCTTGCCTTGAATCCCAATTCTGCAGCGCAATCTAAAAATTAAAGTGTAGCTGTAAGATAATACTATACAATGAGGTAAAACTGCATAACAATCAACATATTAAAAATTATTCTAATATAAGTTAATTTAAAACTTCCCTAACCACCCATTAGTTTAAGCTTCTTAAGAGGCGCTCAAAAGAGGCGCTCCAAAGAGAGGAATAATGAAAGGACCATCTAGGATAGACTCGTACATGCGGAATCTATGCACAACGTGTGTTCCGACATGGGCCATCCTTGTGAGATAACACCAGTGTATTGCAAGTTAACTGACAACAATGCGCATAGAAACATCAGGTCAGAAAGAAAGTCTCAACAAGATTAAAGTTCAAAAAGTTAGCAATAGGTCTGAAGAAAAGGATAGTACTGACCCAAAAAAAAGATGGTCTTAACAAAACAGAGGACACACTTTTTCATCAAAAAGAAGGCCTACGTAACCGTCAGATCAGGCCCGTATATTATCTACCTGTGAGCTCAATTCAACATGAAGATATACATTTTTTATGATAGTCTATCTTAAAAGCAATTTTGTGGTGTATTTTACAACGAGGAAAAGTTCTGCAGCATATTTAAGATTGTTTGACCATTTCATTGCATGATGTCAGTGGGTGATATGAAGGAGAAATACCAATGAAACAGTTACGTCAAGCAGAAACGAGAGGGTTTCCAGCCAGCTAGGTTCAGAGTAGAATCCTGGTTAACTGACAAGAAAACCTGTGTAGGATTCAAATACATCAACAATCAAATGGAGAAAGTTTAAAACAAGATTAGACTGCATGAAAAAATGAATTGTCAAACTCGGTGCACATACATGCTAAGCCCATGCGATTAATAACTTTTGCAACAGATCAGCAATTCAGCATAAGTATATTGAATCAGAATAGCAAAGAAGCAGTGGTTGAATAAAATATTATAAGTTAAATTTAGAAGGTTGAATTGATTATTTCATTAAATATTGAATGAATGCATTGAATATTTAGGGAGACGCCCACGCTGAAATCTACTGAATTAATGAAACGGCTGTAACGTTCTTTCTATGGAATTTAGATCTATGAAAAGTGGCATACACAGGTTCTGTTGAAAATAAGTAGGGGTCGTCTCTATAACTTTCCCCACTTCTGACATAATTTTGGAGACAATGGGGGAAGGGGAGTAAGTGGGAAGTGCATACTTTTCAAGAGATGTTTTCTCAAAAAACACTTATCTTCGAGAAATGATTTAGTGCCATTGGATGCATAAAGAGTTGCTGCATGACCAGTCGAAAGATTATTTTCAATTTCGCAATAGTTTAGATATTATAAAATTTGAAACTTTTTTTTCGAAAAATAAATTTTTCCCATATTTTTATTGTAACCAAAAATTACTATGAAAAAATCGCATGTAAGTAGATAGAGCAACTTTTTGTGCATCTAATGATACCTGAATCATTGCTCTACAATAAAAATTCTAGGAGAAAATAGATTTTAAAAAATGACCATGTACCCGACATTTTCCCCTATTATCTCCGTAATTGTGGCAAAAATGGGAAATAGTTATGTATACGATCCCTATTTATGTCTAAAAACACCTAGGTATGTCAATTTTCTTAGATCTAGATTCTATAGAAAAAACGTTACAGTCATTTCATAAAATTAAGTAATATATTCCAATCTGTAATTTATACATGCATTTTTCCTATGTAACTCAAAAATTATCATAAACACCGAAATAATCCTTCGAACCGTCATGCAGCAATTTATGGCGAATTCAATGACACCTTAATCATTGCTGTACGATGAGTACTTTTTGAGAAGATGTCTCTTGAAAAGTATGCACTTCCCCCTACCCTTTTCCCGAGTGTCTTCAAAATTATGTCGGAAGTGGGAAAAATTTATAGAGACGACCCCTATTTAGTTTCAGAAATACATGCGAATGCTAATTTTCATAGATCCAAGTCTCATACAACAAACGTTACAGACATTTCCTTAATTTTAGGTGGACGTCTCCCATAAGTCTACTCACCAATGATTGGGAGGCAGAATGAATACACTTTGAATTCTTGTTCATCTCGCCGCCGGTTTTCCCAAGCCCAGTGTAGCTAAACTGGATAACAAGCTCCCGTGACAGCAAGCTCTTTTGAGAATGCTACGTATGGTGCCCTCGCTGTTGACCCCAACGTAATGCTTGAGCTTGCCAATCTGAAAGTAATAGTTCAGTTGAAATCAAAGTTTACTCTGCGCATGATCAAAAATGACTTTAGAGAAAATTACATACAATGGAGGAAAGCAATGCATATTATTCTAATTGAATTATTTCTACATTTTATGGTTTGCATGCTTTCTACTGCAACATTCAAACTTTTTTTTATTTATCATTGTTCATATTCCTTAAACTTTCATACCTATGCCAGATTGCTGAAATATTAATTCTTTCACATCACTCATCGGTAATAAATTTTTCATTCTCCAGTACCAGTTGACCACTTCCATATGATGATTTGACTCCATTCAAATTAACCTTCACATACGAGAATTTCTGTAACATACTTTCTTACCTCACAGTAAACTATGGTTCATATGTAATTAACTCTATTTTACTCTATTCCTAGCATGAGCTTCATTTCTTCCACCAGTCATTTGCATCAACATGCATTGTTTCTAATGTTTTGCATCTTTCTCCTACCTCTACCTTTTTGCTTATTTTCATCTTTTCTTCTACCCTTTAACCAATCAAACTCAGTTTTCAGGCCCTGAATCTTAGCCCTTCTCACTTTTACATGTGCAATGCTTTCAATAAACTCAAACTAAAATTTTTTCACATTCTCCTTTCATCTTATCCACCCACTTAACAAGCCTAACACATCATCCTAACGCATCAACCTAAAAATACAACTCTACATGAAAAATGTCCATCATAAACCAGGCATTCTCATTTACAGTTAATTCATCTTATTCCTAAAAATACAAAATCATTTAAGTAAAATTAAATTCTCATTATAATGGGTTTTCTATACTGTTTGCAATAAGGCACAAGCCAACTAGGATACATTATAAACAGATATAAACTATAAGCCGGTGCTTTAAATTCACTTGAGAACACTTTGTCTGTTCATTTCACAGCAATTCATTCTGAATGAAAGGAATAAACTTTGGCATATACATTCTGGCAAAAACATAATCAGTAATATAAATAGTTTTATGGCTTTCTAAAAATTAGGAGATGATCTTTCATTATATATTTTCCTAAACCTTTGATTAGGATAGCAAAGATTAAATTAACACATCATTCAGAGTAGAAATGAAACTTACTTTGGCTGAGAGATGAGTGTCCTGCTGTCCGGGTGAAAGCGATACACAGAGGAAGCTGAGAAGAAGTTGCCCTGCCCTCATCAAGTTCCCACTCTGTAGTTGAAGTCCCAGTGATACCATACTGCATTGCTCTTCATGCATTGCTGGGGATGGAAGAAAATTATATTGTAGAATATTGAAAAATAATTGAAATACATTAATAACATTTTATCATATGCTTCATATTCATTACTTGTTCATTATGGAAAACTATTTCAAAAGCAATATAACCAACTTTTTGTTTTATTTTAAATCGAAATAAATATTTCAATTTCCACGTGTTTATTTCTACAAGGTGCTCACACTGTGTCAAAGAACTTCAACATTAGGTTGGGACAATTAAAATATACGTATAATGATAAAAAAACACAGTTTCTGATATATTTTAAAAATATTTGTGAATTCAGAGGGACATCTGAAGAAATGTATTGCACAAAAATTCAGGGCACCTAGCAAAAATATTTACATGTTGCAGTTTGACTTTCATCTTGCATTTGGCAAATCAGAATTTAATTCAACACAAGCTGTAAGGACCTCAAAATACAAGGGATCAATGACAGACTAAATATAATCCTTACTTGCAGTGTGAGCTGGTGCACAGGTACAGCTGCCATTTGGAGGTCTGAGGTTGTTGCTCTTTTAAGATTGTTCATGTGAGTTTTGCCAAGAACATGACACAACAGCACATGTTCTCTCATTGGTAGGCTCCACTGCTGCAATTTTTCAGGTCTTTCATTCCTACTGACCAGATAAGTTCTCCAGATCTTTCTAGAATTGTTTTTAGCAATAAGTCGGGTGTAGGTATTTCATTCATAGAGACTATATGAGAGCAATAATTACCTACACAAATTATTGTGACTCGATATTCAATAGCAGAAAAAAGGAATGCATCAGCTGTGCATTTATTATATTCTAACCGAAGTTAGAAGGGGAGGGCATCAATGTTCACTTTAAACTAATGAGAGATGCACTTTCATTTTAGAAATCTCTTTTTAATTTTTTTTCAACTGCTTATTCAATTAAAGTGCACACACTCTTAATTACTTATGTCACTCACTTCACATCTAAATCATATCTTCACTGGTACAAATTGACAAAGAGCTGTTGGAATTATCAGTCGATCAGCTGATCAGTCCGGTTCACTGCGCGTGTTTTGAAATCTTTCTGGAGAAATCACTTTCTCAAGAGCTACCTATGTCGGTTTGAATTTTCTAAACACGCAATAATACTTGGCCTTTTCTGTCTTTCACTTTATTCATATAATAATTTTCTAATTCATTGATTTTCCATCACCATAGCACAATTGATAAGCGTATCTTTTTGGATTTTAAGCTTATCTCACAAACTAAGAACGACCAGGCTTAGTTTGACTAACGCGCTTGTTGTGAAGTTGCGACTGATGTCAACACTGACCGCTGCACGATTCCGTGGTGAAATGTGCGCCACCAAAGAACTAGTTCTATATTTTTGCTATTTCATGTGACAATATAACTATTTCACTGGCAATCAAAATTATTAAAACATTTTTCTCTATGAAATGAAACAATTGATGAATGAGTTTGATAATATGATGCAAAGTTGGCAGTAATTATTATTGCAGGAGTAATAATACCACAGGCGATTTATGTACATGCTTGTACAATTTATACAATACGTGCATTTAAAATTTGGAAGTTTCATTTCAATGGCTCATAATAATTTTAGCCCTGCTGCAAGTAGAATTATTTTCCCTATATCAATGCGCATGTTTATTTGTTCGTGTGTTGCGCCATGCTTGTTTCCTATAAAATTGATCAAGTCATTTATGTTGGTCGTCGGAATTTCAAGTTTCCATAACTTGGAGCAGGACGACGAAGGGATTATATTCAAGTTGGTATTTCATTTCTACAAGAAAATAGTCGCTGAATAGATTGACTGCGTGAAGGACTTTAAAATGTAAAAGTAAGCAAACAAAATTTCCATCACGGCTAGCCCATTTTACAAAGAATAACCTAAAATTCCCAGCGTTGTTCTCTTAGAAAAATCGGAACATAGAATTGTACCCACTTAGTGGTAAGCTATTACTGAAAACGTAATGTATGTGGATTTTGATTTTAAACAAACCAAGTTCACTTGTGAATCGGCTTTATGTAAAGGGATCTCTAACCCTAAAATTGACCCAATTTTTCAAATTTCACTTTTCGAATTTCTATTGCAACGAGGGCAAGGAAAATGCATAACGATGTATAAAATTGATTCCGAAATACATTCACGTCAATGAAAAGTTTTCATTTTTGCAATAGAAAAAAAATATTACGAGAACATATGAAAATATATATATATATATATCTATTGCGCGAAACACTTATTCAACAATTTTCAGCGTAGAAGCTTTATTTTGGCCTCATTCGACGCGGAAAGAATGTAACAACTGGAAAATGAAGGATTATTTTGAATTTTGAATTAGAAAAAACTTATTGTTACATTTGTCATAAATGTTTTTCAAGTCCTAGATTTTTCACCATAGAAATGTAATTTAGAGTTCAAATGAAATTCCGCTTCGCTTCGCTCCGCTGATACCACTGTCCTACTGCGTCGAATGAAACAAAAATCAAGCTTCTACGTTAAAAATTGAAGAAGTGTTTTGCGCAATATATGTCAAGAAATTTTCCGATATATATATATTTTTTTCATATGTTCGCGCAGTAAATTTTCTCCTATTGCGGAGTTTCATTGAAGCAAATGTGTTTGGATTTCAATGGTACATATCCCTATGCATTTTGGTTTCCCAAGTTGCAAAAGAAATAAAATAAAGGGAAATTTTACAAATTAGAAAATTTTTAGGGCTAGAGATCCCATAATTAACTTGAAAGTTACACGTTCGATTTAAAATAATATTTTGGTTTCATAATGTACACTGGTTTAAAAACAAATATCTCTCATTGTAATTATTGACGAGCAGTGCCGATTTTTCTGTTAAGATCACTGCAGACATTTCTGTCCCGAATTTTCTGCATCGATCTGCAGTGACCGGTGAAGAAAAATTTCATCCCAAACTGGGTCCCACACTGATCCTAAAAAAGGTGCACTGTCCCCAGATAATCGATGCTGATCCGCACTAGCATTTCTGACTGGGATAATGTTCAAAATGTGATCCCCGTACATCAACGCACTTTTCAAAATCTTTGTCTTAAACGACTGCTGGATTTTAGGAAACACGTCTGGAAAATGAGAAATCTCACCAGCAGCCACTGCAATTTTGGCCACGAGATCTTTTTCAGATTCAATGGGTGTAGTATAAATAAAGCTCTTCCTGTGTCCCCAAAAAATTGAATTCGAGTGGAGTTATGTCAGGAGATCTAGCAGGCCATGCAACAGGACCATTTCACACGAGCCACCTGTAGGAAATTGACCATTCAGGTAGTTTCGATCACTAATATAGTAGTACTTCAAGAATTTTATATCGGCGTTTAATTTTATATTAGTCTTTAACAATTTCTCCACATTTCCAAAATCACATTTTAGTTCATCGGAAATTTTAACAACAACTCTAGAGAAAAATCTGAGCAAGCTAAGTGAAAAACGACGTTTCGATCTTCTCTGCCGTCATCTTCAAGGTATATCTTTAAGATTCGTTTATTGTTTCTACAGATATACCTTGATGATGACAGCGGTAGAAGGTCGAAACGTCGTTTCTTACTTAGCTTGCTCATATTTTCACTCTAGAGTTGTTATTTTTAAAATTTCCGACGAACTAAAATGTGATTTTAGAAAAGTGGAAAAACTTTTAAAAAACATTTGTGTTATATGATAGTGGTAGTGTGCTAGAGCACCATCATGATGGAACCAAATTCTTCTTATTGCAAGCGGTAGATCTTCGAGTAACTCGGGCAGTACTTCTAAGAAAACTCTATAGTTATTCCCGTTGAGAGGCGATGACATAATATGAGGTCCAATAATTTGGTTATGAATGATACCATCACAATCAATAACACTGTACCGTTGCTGGTACGAATGTCCACGCACGATATGAGGGCTTCAAGTGCCCATTCATGTTCATTGTGGGAATTGAACACTTCCTCACGAGTGAAAGTTGCTTCATCCGAAAACTATGCACGTTTGGAGAAGTTAGGTTCTTGCAATTTTTTGTAAGACACCACTCTGCAAATTGCACTCGTTGTTCATAATCTCGAGGATTCAATGCTTGGACTCTTTGAAAGTGGTATAGATGGAAATTATCTTTCATAATTATAATTCTCCTAACACTAGAGTGGCCCTGTAATCCCAGAGCTGCTGAAGAAAGAAATTGCTAATCTCTTTAACAATTTCTTCGTAAGCGTGGGGAAAACTATAGCTGATAGTATTCCAAGTGAACCTACTGATCACCTGAAAAACATGGATCATATTCGAGAACACAACTCCTTTTTCTTTACGCCTACCAACTCTTCCGATGTAATTGCGTGCATAAGCAACCTGGAAAATAAATCGAGTGGATTACAATTGTTTCCGACAAAAGTACTTAAAATTATTGCTGATATTGTAGCCCCACTGATAGCCAATCGGTAAATCTGAAGGAAATGTCAGTTATCGATTTTCCACTTTTTGGTGCCTGAACCTAATTATTTGAATCAAAATAAACAAGTTTTCTTCTATGCACTTTCCAACTCAAATGAGTATTTTACGATTTATAGCGGGAAGTTTAGTTTCGTCATTGATGACGAATGCGCTCGAATAAACAGCTACTCATCGATTTTCGAATTTTTTTTGCTTGAATCATAGTAATAACATCGAAATAAACAACTTTTCTTCTATACACATTTTTCGTCAAATGAGTATCGAAGTATAGCGGTAGGTTTGGTCTCGTCTTTGATGACGATCGCGCTGGAAGCGAGAGTGCATTGCAGTGTTGCTGTCCGACGTGCTCCTTGAATTACTTGCCGCTTCAAACACTGGAGTTGCGGTAAGTCATTTACCGCTATAACTAATAAAATACTCATTCGAGACGGAAAGTGCATAGAAAAACTTGTTTATTTCGATCTAATTAACTATGCTAAGGCATCGAAATTTACAAAATCGATAACTGACATATCCTTCAGATTTACCAGCCAATCTTATTAACCAGTCTCTCTTACTAGGTACTTTCCCGAACTCCCTCAAAGTTGCTAGAATAACCCAAATCTTCAAAAATGGTGAAAAAACCTGTGTAAACAATTATCGACCTATCTCCGTACTTCCAATTAAAAGCAAAGTATTCGAAAAAATTGTGTATACAAAAGTTTACTCTTATTTTGAACAAAAATAGTTTTTTTACGATAAACAATACGGCTTTCGCTCAAAAAAATCAACAACACAGGCTATATTAAATCATTTACAATTCCTTTATCCTAATGAAGATGAGGGAAAGCCTGTCTTCTCTATATTTCTTGACTTTCGAAAAGCATTCGATTGTGTGGACCATAAAATATTACTCTCGAAACTACACTGTTATGGCATTCGAGGGGTTGCCCATGATTGGTTCAGATCATACCTTACATATCGGAAACAATACGTTGTCATTGACGACGCAAAATTGGACCCACAGACAATTAGCCATGGAGTTCCACAAGGATCTGTTCTTGGGCCTCTCCTATTTCTGATTTTTATCAATGATATTATTAAATCTACATCATTCTTCAAATTCATACTTTTTGCCGATGACAGTACGCTTTCTGCGGTCCTTCCAAACCAAAATCCCGCTAGGATGGCGGAGCGTATAAATAATGAACTTCATAAGGTTTCATTGTGGCTTAAAGCTAATAAAATAAGCCTTAATATCGATAAAACGAAATATATTACATTTTCATACAAGAAAAATTTATCACTCCCACGCATTAAAATTGTCGAAGGTGAAATCGAAGAAACCAACTCATGTAAGTTTCTGGGCATCATAATAGATAAACATCTGACAATCAAAGAGCACATCGCTTATATTAGCACTAAATTATCAAAATCCATCGGAATCCTAAATAAAGTTAAAAATTTCCTGCCTGAAGCAGCTTTACAAATGCTCTACCAAACGCTCATTTATCCATACTTGCATTCCGGAATAGAAGCATGGCACGGAACTGATAAAATTAAAACCAACAAAATTTTTACTCTGCAAAAAAGGGCTATCAGAGCGGTAAAGAACTTAGAATATAATGCTCACACAAATGATTCATTCAAAAATTTCCAAGACTTAAACTTTCGGATTCTCTACAATGTCTCCATTTGTAATTTCATCTACAAAACATAAACAAATGATGGCGGCAATTGCCTAAAACAATTATTAACTGCCCAAACTGGTCATCACGACCATTTAACCCGAAATAGAAGTAAATTCATGCTTCCTTACTATTCAAAGGCCCGGTCGCAACGCAGTATCCTCTTCGCTGGAACTAAAACTTGGAACTCAATACCTGCGGAGATCCGTGAAAGTAATTCTTACAAGGTATTCAAAAGACATCTTGAGTCTCACTTCCTATCAGAATACTAGTTGTTTAAGATCACCTAGTCACATCTTGCCTCCTACATGTCTGGTCCTAATAATGTAACTTGCCAAGGGTAAGATAACCGATTTTCAGTCTGCTCTTAAGTCGATTTATTGGATATATTGTTATTAAATACAGACGATTTGACCTATACTGGAAAATACAGCATCAAATATCGAATTAATTATCTCTTTGATCAGTCTCAGGCGAAACTAGGTTAAGTGGATTAGGTTAAACATTATTGTACAAGTTAGACTAACGTAACCGTAGGATGCCCTAGAAGTCGCTGAACTTGTTCGGGCCCACAGGTAGCTATACTCTATTTTGCCCTTGTACTAGACTTAAGAAACATTCTACCTCTGTATCTCCTGTGGTAAATAAATTGTTTAAATTGTTTAAATTGTTTAAACTATACGCGTGCTAGCTCCTGAATTACGACGAAAAGAATCTAACTCAGCCTCCTCAACGTTTTCATCCCTGGGCGTCCTGTTTCTCTTCTGTTAATTTCGAAACTCCCATTGTCATGTAGCCTTTGGTGTAAATTTGTAAACATTCTTTGATCACGTATGTGTCGGTTAGAAAACTGCTCTTGATACAGCCTAGCTGCCTGTCTCGCATTGTCATTAGCAGCGCCATAAGCAAGGTGCATATCTGCCATATCAGCATTTGTTAAACGGTTCATGTTACCGACGTAGCGGTTTCTTTGAACTGAATAGTGCCAACAAGACAAACAAGAAGTCAGCTGGTAGCACGATCTGAAACATTCTTAAACCTTTTTGCTAAAACTATTTTTACGAATATCACTAAAACTAAATTTTGTTATTGTAAACTTTCATACAATAGAAGTGTTCGTAACGTAAATTCAAAATAAATATTGCGAGGAATTGTGTAATTAAATTGCATCCTTTAAAACAATAAACAGCTAATATCTTAAAAGCCTGATTTTTTTTTAGAAAAATTTCATGGAAGAAGAAGTGTTTATTTGGCCATGTTCTACTTGTGTGCAACTTTGTACCTCTTGTTCTGAAACGCCCTGTATGTTCTTTCAACATAAAGTAAGGTTCTTTTACCTACTCTGCCCCAAAAAATGCGGGAAGAATTTCATCAGCCCTGGGACCCGAAGACATTTTTCCCGGTATTCCGGAGCGAACATAAATGTTCAAGATTGAAAACACAGTAGTGGTCATGAATGCTTGAGTTATGGTCAAGACTCAATTTTGACTTTTCAGGATTTTGAAAATAAAACTGTAGAATCGAATGTTCAGCATGTGTCTAAAACTACACCCCAAGAAATGTTTTTCAAAAAATACTTCTAGAAATTTATTGTATTATTTATTGAAATTGTTAAAGCTCTATAGATTGATTTGGAAGTGAGATGTGCGTTTTGAAGAAGTTTCCAGAGTGCGAATACAATTTTTGTCCTAAAATAAGAAATTTTTGTAACAAAATATTCAAAGCTTTGTGAATGATTAAATTGAAATCTTACAGGCTTTAGCAAGGCATACTACTGAATGGAAATTGGATGATAAAACATCTGCCGCATAGAAATGTAATTTCCATAGAAATAGCTCTAGATAAAAGTTCTGCCGTAGGATGCAAGATTTTCAGGCGCAATACTTTATTTGAATTAAGTAGTCAGTAGTTTTTAGGGGGTATTAAAGTTATACCCTAAGACTAGAGCTGCAAAAAATATCTGCTCAAAATCACAAATCATAATTAGCTCAGACGACTGCACTTCCACTACTTCTACCGATGTGAGAAGTACATTCTGTTTCAATCAGTATGAATTAAAGATAATATTTGCTCTTAGAAATATTAACTCAGGGAATTCCCAGCATATTCGGTTTTGGAATATTCGTATCTCATGGATTGAAAAAAGTAAAATGATTCACCATTCGTTATTGTGCTTTCCTAAATGTTTACTGTATGTTGGAGAGCTCTACTTCACTAATGGCCCAAGTACTGGGAAAACTTCTGCTCATTTTTTAGGGTGCTGGCCGGAGCAGTGGGAAACTTCAAAGAAACGTCTATTTTTAGCCAGAGGCTTACGCCACGCATTTCCGGAACCAACGTAACACTTTCTAGAAACTTTCCGTCCGCGCTGGGCTTCCCAAAATGTTTTTAAAATGTTGATCACGACAAAGAAAGGTTGGGTCATAAACACGAAATATTTTGCAACTTTTGTTTTTTCTACCTATCATTAACGAAAATTCACTCTTCATAATCGTTGAAAAGTTTTGTGCAATGATGTACGCAATTTTGGCTGCAGTCAACTCTTTTATGGAAACCAGTCTTTAATTTACAAAAAGTTAAACTCTGATGAATGTGACATAAATTCTGAAACTAATTTTATACATTTTGAATGTCTTCAACGAGTTGAAATTACGTTCGTTGGAACTCTGAGCGATTGAAAAAATATCCTTGACAAAATTTCCCTTCACGAACGTAAACTTTTACTTTGTAATTATTCCTGGGGTTTAGTTCATTAAAGTTATTGTGTGTTATTTGGGCGAACGATGCACTTTTTACATGGTATGAGGGAAATTTTGGGCTTATCAATCTATACTACAGACATCAGTTGGATGAGTTCACTTTTTCTGTCAGATCATTGCTATTGTACTGTACTATTGTACTTTATGAAAAACCGGTATATTCAATTTACGTTTCAAGAAAAAATAAGAATCAAGACAGTGATGGAAAGTCAGAAAGAAAAATTCAATGTACGTTTGGGGGGAGGGAATTCATTCGAAATACAATGTCATACCTTCAAATCTTCAATTAACATGGTTATATCTCAAGTACCCTATTTTTTACCAGCGCTTAGAACAACTTTATAATTTACAACCCTTCTTGTGAGAAGTTATTCCTTCGTGAGGCGGTGTTTATTTTTTCGTTTGGGCTGGTTTATTTTTAATTTTTACTGCTGGATTTGCCAGTTTTGAAAAATTCCTGCAACATTTTTCAAAAGAGTGACAAAAATGGCAACTGCTATAGAAGTAATAAACTTTCGGTTTAGTCAAACTAATTCCCGAACGTGTTATAAATATCATCATAATTTACATAATTAAGGAAAAATTCCTCTAAGTCGTGAATTATGATGAACATGCACAACAAATTTTCATCTACCATTTACTGTGTTGAAATAATGGCTACACACAGTTTATTATGAATTCTCAATTGCCTCTTTCACGAATACAATACGAATAAATATAATACAAAATTTTACCTAAAGGCTTTTTACATCCTCTTTGACTTACTACTACTTGTTCTAACAGAAACGAGTAAAGAGACTTGAAGAATCTTTCTTGAACAAAACTAACGCAACTACTCAATCACAACTGCAAAGCACAAAACCAATCGATATGTGTGTGTGCTGATCAATTATTGATACCTGTCATTCAACGGTATCGATTTGTTTCATTAATTGCTTGCCTCTATTTCCGAGTTCGTATAGGCTTCCATTTGTCGGCTACTTGGTATTGAATGAATCAATGCCAGTGAAAGCATTTACTGGTACATTTGATTTATTTTATGCTTGTTTTCGATTACGAGACAGACTGTGTTCGATTATGTAGCAGACTTTCTTTTGTTTCTTACATCGCATACTTTCATTTTTGCTGAAATTTAGAACAATATTTCTCATAAGCGTCGCCTATCTAAGCATAGTTTTCAAAATAAAAACCACGTTTGGTCACAATTTTTAACCATGAAAGTGACTGAGCGAAAGTATTCAACATATTCCATGCCAAGTTTCACAATCCTTATTCGGCCCTACTCAACAAGTCTTCTTCAATAGGCTGCTATGAGCTACTTGCGAGAACATAATAGAAGTTTGAACCATTCATTCTCATACTTTGTTCGAAAGCTTTTTGTTTTTTAATCTCTTGCATGCGGTCTCAATTTCAATTGCTTCCGTAAACTCTCAATGCAATTGAGATCCAGTGAGTGACTGAGCTATTCTATGATGTTAATACTTCTATTATTCAGCCATCATAGAATGAGTTTAGCTTATTGCTCTGGATCTTTGTCGTGTTATAATATGAATCAAGACTATGAATTAGTACTGCAACCTTCTTTGGAATGCGTAAAATATCTTTGTAACTTGCTGCATTGATCCTAGTGTAGGGGATTTCCATTTTTCTCACCCCGTAATTGGATCATCCGGGTTTTTCAACTTTCTTCGTCTGATTCGTTTGAAATAAGGCCAGTTTATGTATTTGTTGAAAGTAAACTTTTTTACTCTAGTAACTTTATCGATTTAGGCCTTGTTTTTTTACGAAAAATTAGTTTTTTGGTACATTTGTATGGATATTTCAAAAGAGGACTTGTCATTGAGTTTTGATGCTAGAACAAAACTAAACACAGTTTTAGAATCCCTGAAGCATTTCTACCAAACTCATTGAAGAAAATTGGAACATTTTAATTTTTGTTGTGATAAGCGATATTTTATCATATCAATAATACATTATTTTTGGTTATGAGCTGTGTAATTTTTTTCCCAAATTTGGAAGTTTTCTTCAATACGTTTATTAGAAATATTCCAAGGATTCTAAAACTGTCTATGGTTTTGTTCTAGCATCAAAACTCAATGACGAGTCCTCCTTTAAATGTTGAAAGTTAGAGGTTTTGGATATAAAGCCATAAAACAAAATTTTTTGCTGAAGTGTAATATAATGGACAATTTATGGAATTGAATGCTGTTTTCATTTTCATTTCGGTAATTTACATGCATAACTTCGTATTCACAGTGTGAATTGTAATTTCCGAAAAAATAATATTTTTCTACACATATGAAATTTCACATTTGTAGTCTGATTCTTATCAAATTTGATTAATATGTGTAACTTTTGAAAAGAAACCCAATTTCTTCTATTAATATTTTCGATTCAGGCCTTAGTTTTGAAGGAATTGGACATATTGGTTTTTGAGTTGATATATATTGATATTTCAAATGAATAGAACTTATTGAGTTTTTATGCTGGAACAAAACCAAAGACAGTTTTAATCCTTGAAGCATTATAAACAAAGTTACGGTTTCAAATTTTCCATTTCCCGTTTTGCTTCGTTTTTATATTGGGTCGAAATGGGGTCGAAAATTCAGGATTTTTAGTCCTCTTACCCCCCCCTGGGGGGGATCTAGTGTCCGTAGCGCCATAATATTTTAGGACCGAATAGTCCACCACCTAAGGGTCCTTTTCCAACAACAAAACAAAAAAATCTCAACGGACCGGCAGGGGCCTGGCAGGGGCCTGGATGATCCCCTTAAACAGAAGACCCTTTATATTAACATTAGTTTAAAAAGTGTAAATTATATCTAAAACCCACATATATTTAATAGAGAAAACATATAGGGACACATATAAGAATTACGTGACTAAACGTTTACAACCCAATTGAAAATCAAGGACGTTTCGCCGGTGAGTACGCGTCGGTTCCTAGGCGTATTTTAGTTGTATTACGCGTGGTTTAAGGGTCAAATGTCCACTTTTTCGGACACAAAACTGCACGCGAATCGCCGTTGTTCCGCCTTACCTAACGGTCGTTTACCGCCTCAGAACCAGATTCGAATCGCTGCTGGCCGTCCATGGATTATAGGTTAAAAAATCGCTCCCGGTTGCACGTGCCTCGCCTCACAGGGTTTACAATATTGCACAGGAAGCTTTGGGTCTTACAATACATTCACACTCAATGCATTGTGAATGTATTGACCCATTAAGCTCAGTACAATATTGTACATCCAATGAGATCGATACACGTGCAACTGGGAGCTCAGGTACATAAGACAATACATTAGAAAAGACATAGAATCGGGCACTTTCTTCAACTTTTATCACAAAAATTAAACCATCTCTTTATAAAAATTCACATGAATATCTTACTTCCATTAAATCACAGCCTTCCCACCAATTTAACACCAAAATAATATGGGCATTAAACATAAAATCCTAATACGTTCAAAATGCTGCATGAAACAAACATATATCAACTACATAAACATAAGGATGGGAATGAAATTTACATAACACAAAGTTCCCTTTCAACGCTCGCTTACATTAAAGATTAGATTATTGGTTCGTTTAAGCCTCCCTATCCCCAACAAATGCGATCCAAAGAGAGGAAAAGGGAGGCACCATTTAGTGTGGTGGCAACACGTGGACTACGCTTTGGGACATATGTGTACCACTAAGTAAATTGCTCACTTGCACACCGGCATAAATGAATAGCATTTCCATAATTTCAGTTCCTTTATCAGAATTGATTTCAGCATACAGTTAAAATGATCGTCCACTTAAATTTTTCACACTTTCTGTGAAGGACAAGAGTGTTTTTGAGTAGTACAGTCGGTTTCTAAATTCTGCTACTCACAACTTAACCGCACCAACCGTAGCAATCGCACAAACGTAGTCAACGTTGTAAAGGGAACGCGGAATCTGTGCGGAAAGGGCTTAAAAACAGTAAGTTGAGAAAAAGTTCATGAAACAAGGTCAAAGTTGGTGAAGAAAAATGTAGGTGCTAAAAAAACAGGACATCAGTGAACCGAAAATAGGTGGTCCTCAACATAACAGAATACATTTTATTTCCACAAAAAGAAGGCCTACCTAACTCTTAGCTCAAGTCTTCACATTTTCCTCCCTGGAAGCGCTAGTTCCCAAAGATACAATAGTTGTATCCTTCTGCGAAGCGTCTACATTACATCGCGTGTCCCACAAAAATGTCCGCGAGTTTTTAATTGATTATATCTCCGCTTTGACTTAACATATTTGAAATGTCTTTTTTTCACAATGTAGTAAATTTTTTTTCCGTATCGAATAGTCTAATTTCCTAAAAATCGTTTAATAACCACTGTACAGTGATGGATTTACTAAAAGAGGTAGAAAAACTAATTGTTCAAACGAAAAATTTTAAAAACAACACTGGTGATTATCATTTTTAAATACCTTCCATTGAAAATAATTTCACAATGATATATCCTACATAACACCAAATATTTAAACCCTCTGAGAGGTTATTTACTCCCTTGTTTCATTATTTGAAGTCAACTAAAATGCAGTTCACTAACGATCAAAGAATTTAATCGTATTGGAAAAGTGTGAAAAAGTTCGAAGAGCAATTAATGAGAAGTTCTTCAGAAAGGCACTCGTCCGATAAGAAAACTGTGTATCGCACAGGTAGAAAATTAGAAAGAAAATTAAACGATCTTCTAACTCTTCACCGTTTGCCGTTGCTTCATTTTTTAATACGATGAAAATTCTTTGATCGTTAGTGAACTACATTTTAGGTGCCTTCAAATGATGAAATTAGGAAGTAAGTAATGTATTGAGAAATGAAGAACACCAGCGTTGTCTTGAAAACTTTTCCTTTCAACGATTAGTTTTTCCACCTGTTTCAGTAAATCGATCACTGTAAAGTGGTTGCTAAACGATTTTCAAAAATTCAGATTATCCGAAATGAGAACAAAATTCATTGCAATGGAAAAAAATACAAGAAAATACGTGTTTAAAAATTTGAACTCAGCTTGAGCTCGTCGACCAACGCGAAAATCTAAAGATGAGCGTAACTGTAGATGGCCTCAACATCCCGATAAACAATCAAAAAAAATGTTTTTAGCATGATGATGCAATACTAAATCACCTTTTATCTAATGCAATAATTGCAAAGAACACATTCACAAGGAAAACTCACACCAGCAATCGCGATTGCACAAACGTTAACTTCCAGTATATCACTCGATGACTTACAGTCGTGAACTAAGTCGAACAGATCGCGACACCTGCAGCACACTACCGGCAGCATACGCTTGTAAGGCTGTAAACCACTGATGGCCGCTCGCAAATGTTACGGCCATTCCCCAACTGAAAATTTTGCGCCTTCAAACCGTCCATGGCCAACCATGAATTTCACATCCGAACTCGACCGCTGGTAGTTAAGAGCGCATTGAAGGAGTGTTAATGCAGAGTAGGCCAACCAGCTTATATATCGCACATAATCGACCGTCACGTCCTTAACCCACCGGTGATCCGTCCGTGATTTTCAATTGGGAACACCCGATTTTTTCTCTGTGTTATACTATAAATTTATAGTAGGATTATTGAGGAATGTTCACACTTATTCTACTATTTGGCACCCGAACTTTCGCCAGCATTCATCTCCAACAACACGTCATTGGTGCAGCAGCTCTCGTTTTGAAAGGCCGTAAGCATGAGTAAGAATAAGGACATCAGCCAAGACCTTCGCGAACGAATTGTGAAGCTCCATGATGAAGGTTTAGAATATCGGATGATATGTGCACGCAATTGTGTGTTCCTACATCCTCGGTTTAAGTGGAAATCCCAGAACACGACTCTCAGCAAGCCTCGCACTGGCCGTCCGCGGAAGATTAACGATCGTGCTGTTCGAAAATTGGTCCGAACAGCTCAAACTACTCGCGGAGAATTGAAGGATGATCTCAAGTCATTTGGGATCAAAGCCAGTAAACACACTATCAGTAGGCACTACATCATGATGGTCTTCGTTCCCGCACTCCTTGCAGGACACCTTTTCTCTAGAAACGTCACTTCAAGGCCAGGCTGAAGTATGCAAACGATCATTAATTTTGAACAAGCCAGCAGAGTTTGGAGTCCAGTACTGTGGTCAGATAAAACCAAAATCGAATTGCTTGGGAGAATCAGCACAACCATGTTTAGAGGCAGCAAAACGATGAGGATAAACTAAAGTGCACCATGCCCGCTGTTTAGTCTGGAGGAGGCTCAATCATGGTGTAGGGAAGTTTCAGCTCATAAGGGTTAGCTAAACTACACATCATTGAAGGAACCATGAATGGTAGGAAATATCGTGATATATTGGAAGAGTTACAGAAGCCTTAAAATTGAAACGTGGATGGACTTTCCTCCGATACAACGATCCAAAGCATACTGCAAACGAAACCGAGGAATTGTTGAGAATGAAGGAGATGAACATTTTAGAATTGCCAAGTCAATCTCCGGACATGAATCTGATCGAAAACTTGTAGATGGAATTGAAGATTCAGAAGAGAGGTCCCAATAACGTCACAGACCTTAAAGAAATTTGCATCGAAGAATGGAATGAAATTACACCCAAAACTTGTGAAAAGCTGACAGCGAACTTCTCTAAACGCCTCGAAGCCAAAATTAAGTAACGAAGTATTAATGTGTGTATCTTGAAATGTGTTGTAAACTTTTGTTCGTGTGTTTATTATACATCTTTCTACATGTTTTTTCTAATAAATATTTGTGAGTTTTAAATATATTAACTATTTTATATCATTGTTTATATGTAATCCAACTTTCGTTATTGTTCATGGTTCAGAAATGTAAAATCTCGCGATTTAATCAACGTTAAGGACACCGTCTAGGTAGAAATCAGGTTATGTGTTGATTTTCTGTTTATATATGCATCTTATAGAGAATTTTCTTGCGCTTCCATTGGTACTTTTCTTTTTCGTCTACTCCGAATAGTGCGCCCACCAGAGGGGGGGAAAGCGATGGGGGTGGAGTGACCTTGAACCCTCCCCCCCTCATTATTGGGAGTCAATTGAGCGTTTCTCTGCGGGAATGGCATTATAGTTCGTTAATGGGCTACTCAAAGTGCTTCCATTATTCAAACAAAACATTATAACGCTGAATAACCATTTTTTTTCATAATTTTTGACAATTTCAGAATTTAGTTGTCCTGCCGTATCCATGATACCGCAGCTTTCATTCATAGCTCGATAACAGCTGCAGTATCATAGCTACAGCTATGGCGAGCACACCAATCCAAAGGGCTTGAAAAGAGCTATAAAACAGAGGAGTTGACTTGACAAAAAAACGTATTTTGGTCGAAAAAAAAATGAAAAATTGAAAAAATTAATTGTTTTCATGAATTACACCTATTCTCTTTTGTTGTATATTTTTTCTCAGAGTTACAGAGCTACAGCAATGTAAATTATATCAATCGAAAGGGCTTGAAAAGAGCTACAAACGCTCAAGAGTTCATTGTGCAAAACCCTGTAGTTCAAAAGATAAAAAGAAATTTTTTTTGTGAAAAAACTCGTTTTTATGGAAACTTGATAATTGGTTTCTCAAATGCTACTACTTCCACAATTTTAGAGCTACGAGAATGGTTTATATACCATTCGATAGGGCTCAGCAAGGTGTATCCTCTCGCAATAGCATTTTTTGATAAATTTATTATTTTGAAAATTACACGAGATGAAAAAAAAAATGAAAAAAAGTTCATTTTTTTTCTTTTTTCCCAAAATCCACAAAAAAAAGTTATCGAAATTCCCTATTGCGAGTGGTTATATAGACATCTAAGCAATCTAAAAACGAAGTACTGGTTCTGTAACTTCAAAATTGTAGAAGTAGTAGGATTTTAAAAAAACCCTTATTTTATCATATTTTTCGAAAATAAAAAAAAATCCAGTGCAGATACAAAAATTTTGTCGAAATAACAAATGATATATGGATTATTTCACACCTACTGTGAAAATTTCAGAGAAATCCATCTATAAATAACGGACTTTTTTTTTACCTAGACGGTGTCCTTAAGTCTGATTTTGCCCCAACTGTATATGTATTCCTTGTGCAAATTAGCCACGCAATCACGACGATGTAATTTTCAATCATAAAGGCCCTATTACACGGGGCAACAATTGCTCCAAAAAGCAGCGACGGATGCTTCTGAGAGCAACGGACTGCATTTGCTGGGCGAGTTTTGGTTATCGCGTTTGTTCAAAAATCTCGTGCTGAGTCGTGCACCTCAGAGCGACGGAGCAGTGCTGAGTGCGCGACTGAGCGTCGAAGTGTGAGGATGTCTGCAACACCGTCTCCGTCTGGTTCACTATGGTCTCGATCCGTCATACAATTGATAAAAGAAGCCTTTCATCAATGTCCTATGCTATGAAACACCGCCTCCCACTGAGCCAACATAAACTTGGTCCACCATTCAATAGAAAGTCGAAGGATTTAATACTTTGGCTGCGGCAACTAGGTATTAATGAAGTTCACCACCAAACTCAAATTTTTAAGTCAATTATAGAAAACTATTTTGGAAATATCAAACATAAACTGGATCGTGCATGTATTTAGTTGTGATTAAATATTTATGAAAATTGAGTTTGCGACTATTGGTCGGTCAGCAGCATTATGAAAATTTCCTTTGTGTACCACCGGTGGCGCACGTCGCAGTCAAAGTGTTAATAAATCGCGCAGTGTTCTATAATATAGAAGCTAATAAGTCTTATATGAGCAATTAAGTGTCATTTTATTCATATAATTAGTCGTAATTTCTGTATAAAATAAAGCGGAATATTACCATTTACCGTGACGTTTCATTCGTGACGTTTCATTTTCAAATGCTGTAACTATTCCATACATCGGAATGTTTATCAGGTAGAATTTTATGATAAATAAAGTGGTCAGAAATTTGAAAAAGAATAATCCATAGGTTTATAAGTTTAAACAGTTTAGCTGGATATGATGTAACTATCGAAGCCACAAAAAATAGAAAAAACATTAAGAAAATTGACTCTATGAAGTCAGGTAACTGAATGTGCATTGATTTTTAATTTTCTATCATAAGTAGCGGGTAGAAAAATAGGCAATAATTTATTCAGCTTCTAATGATCAAACCATTTAATATGTTTTTTAGGCTTGAACCTAACTATATCAATATACCAAATGAATGGGGTTAACACTTTGACTGCGACGTGCGCCACCGGTGGTATACGGAGGTAATTTTCATAATGCTGCTCACCGACGCAAACTCAATTTCCATAAATATTTAATCAAAGCTAAATGAAGGCACGATCCAGTTCATGTTTGGGATTTTCAAAATAGTTTACTACAATTGACTTAAAATTTGAGTTTGGTGTTGAACTTTATAATTAGTTGCCGCAGTCAAAGTGTTAATTAATTAAATTACTCTTCCTTTTGTTTATTTCTGTGCGATATAAAAATACAAATTATTATATTTATATGCGAATATGAGCTGTAAAAAAGATGTTAAGAATTTATTACAATATTACGATGTTTATATTGCTGCATTTTATATTGATTCTCATAAATTAAATATTTTCCTAGAAGTCAATAATACATCAAAAGAATTATTTTAAATCAATAGTCGTACGACCCTTCAATCTCATCCATTGTTAGAAAATAAAGACAATAAATTATGCAAGGACATTCAAAAGCGCAAAACAGGATCTAAGTTTTGTATACGTTCTTAATGCATTTCATTTAATGATGAAATGAAGATGTCAAATGCCGCAGTCACTGCGAGCTACAACCTCCCTCTGCAATTGGCAACGCCACACTGGTTGCCTTGTGTGATAGCGCACCCACAAGTTGCGTCATTTCAGTTGCCGTATCCGAGGCAAAGTGTTGCCCCGTGTAATAGGGCCTTATCGCTCTAACTGCGCCGCTTTTTTAAAGCATTAGCCAACGCTAAGTTTAGTTTTAAATGTGTCAGTATAATCAATTAATTTCAATGAGTATTCTTTTAAGCTTCGATTAAGTTTGAAGTCCTTCGGACAATGCTAATATTTAAAGAGACGTTTATTGGGCTTAATCCAAGTGAAATAACTGAAGCACAAAATATGTTGATAGTGTGTCACAAAAAAAGTCCTGTTAAATGCTTCAGGTACCAGTACTACTAGATAATCATTTCAATAAATCTGCATATATTGAAAAATTACTCGTTTTTTACCGGTGAAATATATTGAACAATTGACACTGTGTTTTCACACCCATGATAACCCCACTACGACTCTCGTCGAGAATTAGCAGGTCTCATGAACTTTAGCGAACGCTTTGAGTGGAGAAGATCTGAAGAAGCGCCCTGCTTAAAGTGTCCCACTTCTGACTAAGATGAACACACGTTGCGGCTTAGTTGAATTCACTTGTTCTTAATTAAGGGGAAAATGCTCTGATAGAGGCAAAATTTTTCACTACGGAAGCTAGCTGAATGAAACTTGGCATGCTTATGTGAAATCGATTTTGAAACACATTTTGTTCGTGCACAATTTTCAAGTTTTGGCTAACAAAAAAGGTATTGAATAAAATATTCGAATTGAAGACCCCTTTTGCAAGTCTAATAACTCAGAAAATATTCAACGCAATAGCTTGATTTTAGTCTCATTCGACGCAAGAATGAATTGTCTATCAATCTGGTTGTCATTTATTGAATTTTGAATTAGAAAAAGTTATTGAAAAGTATTTTTTGCTCCAAAATGTTCATCAAAAATCCCTCAGACTTTTCAGTGTAAGCCTACTTAAAAATCATAATTGAAAAATTAACCAGATTTGCAGACAACTTGTTCCTGCGTCGAATGAAACTAAAATCGAGTTCGTAAGTTGAATACCGTAAAAGTTATAAAAATTTCAATCTCAATAACTTACAATCGTAGAAAAAGCCAATTGAACATAAATGAAGAAATCTTGACCAACCTGTATAATTTTTCACGGCTTTGAGCGCGCAATACATTTGGAATGCATTTCTCACACTGGGGAGGCCCCATGACAGAGAGAGCCCTCACCATTTTACAGCTAAGAGGTCCTGGAAGCCAAAACAAGGACTAAGTACGCTTTTAGGGGCAAACGAAATTTTCAGCAAGTCAAAATTTTCGTTTACGAACTCGAAAGCACCTGTACGATATTGCTACATCAAGGGTACCAGTACTGTAAAGGAAATAATGAGTTTATTTATGGTTCCCAAAGGAACCAGTGCCAGTTCCCGAAGGCTTCCACAATGTGCGAAAAAGCAGCGGATACTGTAAATCACTGAAAATCTCTGGAGAAAAACACCTTGCAACACAAAAGACTGCTAGCAGGACCGAGAGTTATTTGGAAGCAAATAGAAAAATGAAAGACGTTTCGTAATAACACACTTCACTGGAAATATTTAATGAAATTATTACTCCAGATATATATGATCGCATGGGGAAAAAAAATATACAATATTCTGTTTCAAGTACGAACCACTTTCATGTCCTCTCACTGGATGAACTGAAGACAATTTTTAGTGTCATGTTTTCCAGCTATTGCAAGTTACCAGCCACGAGGAATTACTGGTTAAATGGCGAAGATTTGGGCGAGTCCCTGATCAAAAATGACTTGACGCGGAACCGTTTCCTATAACAAAAGAGTATTATTATTTCTGTAATAACGAAGAATGGGAAGATGATATATATGCCAAAGGAGACAAATTCGTGTCCTCATGTACAAATGATAAATAAATGAAAGTCCTGCAAGGAATTTGTATTCTTGAAAAACTGTCTCTGGGAATTAAATGATTACAAAATACTGTGGGCATAACAGACAAACAATTCATAAAAGGAAAAACAGCAAAATTTGGTCATAAATTTAGGGATTTGAGGCTGTACTGTTGCAACTTTGCTCTGTACTGTGACAAAAGTCACCAGGAAGGGCCTCATGTCAACCTTTTAATTGTGCTGGATGCATGCATGCAGCAGATGTTCGGTCACATGTGTGTTCTTTGATGATTTATTCACAATGTTTGGTCTACTATTTCACTCCAGGGATAAAAGACATTTAAAAAAGAGACATGAACATGCAAGATACCTACATTGAGCATTACGTGTATTCAAGTAATTCATATTTTCCAAAGTATTTTTGAGGCAAAAAGAGGATACTTCAGACTTCCATTTATAAGAAAAAGGTATTTCTTCATCGTTGATTTATGTCACCATCAAGGCAAAAAAATCAATGAACAGTTTTAGAAATACACAGCAGTTGTTCTACTGCAGGCCGGGCTTTACTCAACTGCTTCAGCTGGCTACAAATCTCAAGGAGGAAGCGTCCACCTCCTGGCAGTCCAACCGGCAATTGCATTAGAAAAAATTTATGGCAGCCAAGCTGCATAATAAGGGAGCCGTAGAGCATGTATGACCAGTTTGAGATTTTACCTTGTATTTCTATCATTCAGGTTGTGTGAGGTTGGCAAATACAAGTAATTTTACTACGTAAAATTTAAACAAATAAATCGGGATCATGCATGCATCATTTGAATTGGTCGACGGTAAAAAAGAAAAATAGATGCAAAATTTTCCATTAAAAACTTTTGTTCCGCCGAGTTTTTTTGTCACATTGTGCTCCGTTGTGGTCAACATGTTCCTCGCACTTCAGTCGGTTTGGAGGCCAGCAAAATGTTGACGCAATTTTTTATTCAACGTACATTGCTCATCCTATTTTTGGAGACACGTAATACAGTGTCGATCTTTTGTTATAGGCGATAGAATTCATAATATCTTAACCCTTTCGAGTCTGCTGGGACATTATTAGCCGTGCATACGACCTTTCAGAATGAGAGCTGCTCTTCAAACGAAGCGTTATAGATGAATGCTGAGGAAATTTCGGTTGCCAAATAGTAGAATGTATTAAAACATTCTGGAATAATCCTACAATTATTTTAATGCATAATAAAAAGAAAAAAGTAGGGCATTGTAAGCTTTTGTTCACGAATTTATTATACATGTTCGTATGTATTTATTGCTGTAAATATTTGTTGGTTTAAGATGTATTATAAAGTTTTTTCTCTATTGTCTGTTCATAGTCTAATTTTTGTAATTGTACGTGGTTTAGAAATGTGAAATCTAGCGATTTAATATTTAATCAACGTGTTGTATTATTGTATAGCCCCAACCCTCCCGCGGAATTATCTTCAAGTTTTGTTACATTTATAATTATATCGAGAATTCAAACCAGTCGTGTTAGCATTATAATGAAAATTTAATTTTTATCAGACGGATTATGAGGAATTAAAACGAGTTTGTTCGTTAAATTACGCCATTGCAGATCTTGATGAAGTCAAAAGTAACAATGTTTCAAACACGTGCTCTAGCGCAATCAAACAGGCGAAGGTTCAGCAACTATTAGCTAAACTTTTTGCTCTCTATTGCACAATGTCAGAGAGCAACAGAGCATAGTTAACCCGCTACTTGAGATGATGTCATTTTTTTTATTTTTTCCACCAGATTTTTTTACTTTTTTCTGCAGGCTTTTTTCAGATTTGTTTTGAATAAATTTTTTTTTGTAATACTGTAAAGAAAATATACATTCAAAATTGTTTGAACCCGATTGTTTGTGACTGTCTACAGGGACATAATCACCCCAGTACACATGAACTAACATGTCCACAGGGATGTACCGGTGTGCCAATGCTGTCATTCTTACAATATAATAAACCAATTTTTTTTTCTTAACCCACTTAATATGTTTCCATGAGGGTAATGGAGCTGCAGCAAATCGTCGTCATATACTGGACTAGTTAATGCATGTAAAGTATATCATGTATGTGAGATTGGCATAAGATAAAATTTGTAATATCATGTTAATGAATCAGAGTGAAAACAAAGCTTTCATTATTCTTTGATATCGAACAACGATTTCTTTTATATTCGATTTCAAAATGATTATTTCTTATATCTGAAACCAACATTTTTGGAAGCATTTGGAATATTTGCAAAAGAAATGCTGTTTGAATGATTCAAATGAGGTTTATTCACGGATGTTTGCGGGCATCAAGTTGGGAGCTTTGATTGCTTCGACAGAATGCCGATTTCAGATCTGGTTAATTGTGAGTAGCAAGAGACTGAAATTTACTTCGATTATTACCCCAATTAACGTGGTAACCACCCTCAGGAAATACTCGTCTTATGAATTTAGAGAATATTCAGAATAAATTATAAGCATAAAATTGCAATGGGACAAATGAAAAACGGAAGTTTATGTTTTTATAGAATTTACATGAATCATTTACACCATTTTGACAACCCTAATTTTTGTTCCATGTTCCCCGGTGTTCTTATTGTTACTTTGTTTGTTGTGTATGAACATCAACTTTTATTAAAACGTTTTTCGTGTCATGCTTGTTTCGTACCTTAGAAATGAAATGTTATAACCGCGGAATTATCTTCAAGTTTTGTTACATTTATAATTATGTCGAGAATTCAAACCAGTCGTGTTAGCATTATGATGGAAGTTTAATTTTTATCAGACGTGATTATGTGGAATTAAAACGAGTTTGTTCGTTAAATTACGCCATTGCAGATCTTGATGAAGTCAAAAGTAACATTCCCTCAAATGAGAGTAGATTTTTTTGCTTCGTCGATGTTGATAACTTTTTTTCTTGTTTTAGCTGTTTGTATCTTTTTGAAGCAAACAACATTTTCTGTAAGAAGTAAACACCAAGCGTACAATTTTTCATATTTTATATTTTGAAATCAATCTCTAATTCGGGAAGTGAATTAAATGGGCACCTAAAAAAAAGCTAAACATGCTCCTGAAATTTTGAAAAAAGTTTCAGCTATTTGCATGCCAGTTTCGAGATGTTACGAGTACGAGTATTTAATTCTTTGGGCTACTTCGTTATGCTGAGTAGTACGGCACCTTTAGGTCTTCAAACTTCTATTTTTCTTTTTATCATGAGAAACCCTTAATGAAATATTTAAACATTGCAATAAATCTAATGTATGTAGAATATGATGCAAAACTGTTTTAAGTGTCATTTATTCACCAAGAAGGGAAACGACAGTTATAAGTGGACAAAAACGAAGGAAAAGCTTTTGTGGAGGAAGATTGTTTTTCGAGCGTATGAATAACAGCATACTACCTACTGTAGTCTTACTCGTATCTATAGTACCTTAGTGATTAAGAGCGCGCGCATTTCAGGGGAAAAGTCGCAACTTCATATCCCGGCAATGCTGCCCGGAATTCTCGCCGTTGAGAAAAGGAAGGATATGAATTGATTCAGTGGTTGCCTTTTTTTGTATTTTTTCAACTAGTTTAAAGTGTAAATGTAAAATGGTTCTTTCAACGATAATTTACATTGATCTAGATCATGGACAGTGAATAAGTTTAAAACTTCTTTGGATATTTTCTTCTCATAAGATGATGTAGACAGTGCTTCACAAATACAAAATTGGTAATAGTGTTTTGAGTAAGCGGAACCTTCGCTCATTTTCCAGCGAATTGCTCAAGCTTTGATCGGATAACATTTATTCTCTGCATTGTCTGAAACACAAAATTGATATAACATCCAATCGCAAATACGTGTTGTTTCAATGTCGTGTTGATAAAATAAAGCTGCTACGCTTTTTTCTACGCTTCAAATATTTTTGTAATTTTATTTCAATTACCGGATAACATTGGCAAGCTTTAGCCTGTTGTGGAGGACGAATGAACGATGTTTGTTTGAGGAACAACGAAAAATGAACTGATGAATAGGAAGGTATTATTTCTTCGAAAAAATAATTAGGGTCTGTCGAGAATGTGTAAATGTGTATATGACGCTTCAGAGCACCTGAGACATCGGTAAACTTATTTAATACTGACAGTGTTGGTTCAGAATTATATCAGTGCTGCCAGCGCTAGGTTTTTAAACCTAGATCTAGGTTTTTTCGTTTCAGGCTAGGTTTCTAGGTTTTTTCTTCAAAAAGTTGGTTGAATTTAGGTTTTTATAAAAAAAATGGCACAAAACGCAAAAATCCAAATAATAAATGAAGACTACAACAGAATTTTACCTAGAAAAATAAGTACCCGTAAGTAATAGATGTTTATGTCGAGAAAACGGATATATTACGCGTTCAAAAGGGGAATATTTCAAACGAACGCCACTGATGCGCGGCGTTCGGAGTCTTGGCCTCCCGAGGACAGCGTAGGATGCTTGTGGATGGCATGTTCGCAACTAATTTGCAAGGTTAAAATCTTCGTTGTGTTCAGTTAGTTTGTTTTTGTCTATTCTTTAAAATTAGTCGGTAAAAACAGTGCAGTGTTGAATCATGAGCGAAGAAGCTTCTACGAAGACGAGGAAAACATGGTACGTACAGTCTTTCAGAGAAGATTGGTTACGTGACGTTGAATTTAAGGACTGGTTGCAAAGAGACACAAATAATGAAGAATTCAGCTATTGCAAATGCTGTTCAGTTTCGCTGAAAATGCAACCAAGTCTATGCTACTAACTCTAAAAAATACCGAAAAACACAAAAATGCTTCTAAAGAGCCAAACTTAACTTACGTATAGACAATATTTTTAAAGTTACTGAGAGATATAATTCCAAGTGTTTTTGTGATTGGTTGCGTCTGTCACTCATTTGCATTATGCGCAAGCAATGCTGTATCCGTTTTGCCCCAATTTTTGGAAACCTTACTGAAAAATATTACTTCATATTTCTCTCAGAGTAGCAGACGTCAAAATGATGCCTCCATGATACAGGATGTTGTTAATGTTGCTCACCATCGCATTTCAAAACTTGTTCAAACAAGATGGCTTTCAAGATAACACGTAATTTCAGTAATCTTTGGCCATTGGGATGATGTTATTCTTTTCTTCGAGTCACAGGCAAAGACTGATCAATTTCATGGCGCTTGTCAAATTTAAGGGATACTGATCAATCGTGGCCGGAAATATATGCTTTGTTTTTTTTCAATATGTTCTCAAGAAAGTTAATACCCCCAATTTAGAATTTCGAACAGAACATTTTCGATTGCATTTTCTCCACTCAGTGTTATCTATTCAGTACATGAATGAATTGAGCTTTTTTATTAAGGAGTACTTAATGTGCCGCTAGGGGTGCGGCCTTGGTAGTGGTAAGGAAATACGGAGACGTTTCTTAGGTGTTTGCTTGATGGAGGTGACGAGAACGATAGCACCAGGATTAAATTGTGAAGTGCTTATAAAGGCTCTGGTACGCATGGATGGGGGTTGCGCGTGCATACCTCCCCATCCCTCTTTCAAAGTGAGGTACTTATCGCAAAAAAAAAATTTTAATTTTTAATAAGTGATTAAAAATAATTTCATATATGAATTTAATCACTACCAACGTAGCAAATTGGTTGCTCCTCATCGGGTGATTGTTGAAAGTTAAACCTATCAAAAATCACAATATTGAACAAAGTTATTTTAAATATAAGTAAACGTGTTTTTATCCATAATAAACCTTGTTTTATTTTAACAATAACAACAGAATAAAGAAACGCACTAACGCAAGCAGGAAGAAAGAAGGCAGCGATTGGTTAACAATAATAATGCCATCTTTTTCAACAGTATAAACTATAACACGAGTTCCTACACTACTACTATGGAAAAATAAAAATCGTCAGCATTTAGATTAAGGGATTTTAAATAAAAACGCCAGGTACAAGGTTATAAAAACACAATTAAAAAAACTGAATATCGATACGCATAAATTCAATAATTTTAAATAACATTTCGCATTTAACCTCGATCGATTTAACATGGATATGAAAAATGGGTGTACACGTCCGTGTACTTGAATAGTCGCAAGTTTGGCATCGTTCCCTGTCTCACATAGAGAAAACGGAGAACTGCTTTCAAGGTTAATTGGAGTCAAAGTTCTTGACTGCACCCTAAGGTTAATTACAGTCTAGGCCATCAATGTTTGTTGACAGACATTCGGAGTCATGCGGTCTCAGACAGACACCGCACCGGAATTGGAGGTATTTTTTTTTTAACTATTATTGAACAAGTTGGAAGCTTTCAAAGCTTTGAATGACTATCAGACTATTAAATTAAAGCAAACGATGGTGTGAACGCAGAGGTAATAGTAGATTGTGGAACTCATAAGCACTTAAATTACTTGTAGGGCTATTCTATGATTATAAAGACATCGACTAGGCATCGAGTAAACATTTGGTTATATGAAATATGTTTAAACGGAACATTTTTCAGCAGAGCTGCACTCTATTTAATGGGGTTTGATACGTTTACAAAGAACCGAAATATAACAAATTTATTTCCAAATTTGGTTATACCTCCGTTGACAGCATTTCGAAAGTCGTTGTCAGCCTTGGCATGTTTGCCCGCGCCGGTCGTTTTGGGGGCCTAGGCCATTTCAAGATGGGTTGCAAATTTATTACTACGTGTCCCCCTACAGTTACAGTGGTTACATTTCGGATAATGTTCCCTTTGTTTTGAGCACCTTCCGACGTAGCTGAAAATCCTCTTGTTTTATGCGCTCGGCCAGAAGCTCCATTTGCTTCCGCAAATAATATACTAGGACCGTTAGGGTTATCATGACTATGATTAGGATCATGAGAAGCACATCACTCACTCGGTCTGGTATCCAGTCCGTATTACTGTTCGCTGCTATCCAATCGTTGGTTATTTGGCCTTTAGTGTCAACTAAAGCTGCAGTTGACTAAAGCCGCAACTGTGTCAACTGCTGTTAGTATTGTTGTAATTCGGGAGTCAATGCGTCGTCGTCGGTACAATATGTCATTGACAATTAAATGACTCGGTAAGTCACTAATTGTAGACGTACTTTTATGAAGTAATGCTTCTCGAACTTCAATACAAAAGTTATCAAGCTTTTGCTCGTCAGTGAACTCTTTTAAAGTCCGAGAGATCTCTTTTTCTGTCGGGACATAGTCAATTAATTTTGGTGTCAACATGTCGTTATCGTGTGATTGCATCGTCTGGTCAGTGAGAACGTCTTGCTTTGCTCGTGTCTTGGCTCGCGTCTGCGCTATACATGTCTCAGATTCAAGTTCATACATTAATGTGTGACAGCTTTCTAATTCTTTAATTGTCAGCTGATCATTGTTGTTTGGTAGCCTACTTAGGTAGTCAGCTACGACGTTTTGTCTACCTGGTAAATAATGAACAATAGGGTCGTAAGAATGTATGTTTATACACCATCTGGACATTGTGGTGTCGTCTGGCAATTTTCGTGTGAATAGAGGTGTTTCCGGACGGTGGTCCGTATACAAATGGATGGGATACCCAATAATTAGGTATTTGAATGCTTTAAGAGCACTATAAATTGCGAAGAACTCTTTTTTCGTGGTTGAGTAACGTTTTTGAGTTGAATTTAAAGTTTTGCTGAAATATCCAATTGGACGCATTAATTTATCGCCAGAATCTTCGGGCTGCATCAAGACAGATCCTATGGCAAAACTTGATGCATCAGTAAATATGTGAAATGTCTTCGTAAAATCAGGGTGTCGTAAAACAGTGTCAGAAGTCAAAGCTGCTTTTATGTAGTCAAAACTTTTTTGACAGTCGTTTGTCCAGTCGAAAATAACACCTTTCTTTAACAATCTGTACAGGGGATTAGCAATCACTGCAAATTGAGCTATGAAGTTGCGGAAATAGTTTGCTACGCCAAGGAATTGCTGCAATTCTTTTACGTTTGTTGGGGCTGGACAATTTTGCAATTTCTCTGAGTATTTACAATGTATACCCTCTGCCGAAATAATATGACCTAAGTACTCTATTTTTTTCTTGAAAAATTGACATTTTTCGAGTTTTATAGATAGTTTGCCGGAACGGAGCGTAGAGAGGACAGTTTTAATATCGCACAAATTTTGCTCACTAGTTTTTGAGTAAATTAATATATCATCCATGAATACTAAGCACAATTTTCCTAAAATAGGTGCTAGAACAGATGACATTACGCTTTGCAGTACGCTCGGACTCGAAGCGAGTCCGAACGGAATACGCCTAAAATGATATTTTTGATAATTTACACTAAATGCCGTATATTTCCGACATTCATGTTCTAATTCTACCTGATGAAAGGCACTTTTTAAATCTAGAGAGGAAAATACGGTATGGCCACCAAGGGTAGACAATATTTCGCCCACTCGTGGTATTGGATAACTCTCCTTGATCACTATTTTATTAAGGGCTCTGAAATCTATCACGGGTCTAATTTCACCCGTCTTTTTTTTTACCACGATAATTGGGAAATTGAACTCTGATTTTGATTTTTCAATAATTCCCTGTGAGAGCATTTCTCTGTTCACCTTGGCCAACTCCTCTTGGTATTTGTGAGGTATGCGATACGGCGGTATGTTTATAACTGGTGCATCAGGTTTTAATACAATTTTATGTTTTGTCACATTCGTGACACCTATAGTTTCGTCTTGTAACGTGATCACGTCACGGAAATTGTTCATTAATTCCAGTAATTTTAGTTTTATATCAACCTCATCGCATGTTACATCATTACATGTTAACGGACGGCGTACGTCCTTCTGTACATTAGATACACTTTCGACTTGTGCACCACATTCACAAAAATCACCAAGAACATCGACCTTCGACTCAAGTCTCTCCGTGGCTATGGTCTTTGTTTCACCAAGTCCTGAGATGACTTTGTTTGAATCCGATGTAACCTCAGAGTTTATCTCAACATTATTCGCCTCGTTAAGCGCTTCCTCTACATTTGTGAGGTAAAGTTCGGCCTCAACTTCCTCTTTAGGTAATGCTTCCATATTACAGAGCATTGTGTTTTCACTAAAATGAATGGCCTCATCTGTCGGGTTCAGTACTAATACAGGTACATTCCCATTTTCATTGACTGTAACTATTGATTCTGCTATAAGTCCCCCATTATCAAATCCTCGTTTCAGCACGATATAATTACCTTGAGTAGCCTTTTTGACAAAGGCATTAATGAGCTTGATACAATTAGCAGGCACTTCTATTGCGTCACAGTGAACCACAAGAGGTCTATTTATTTTCTCTCTTGCCACTGTCTTTGGCAGCTCGGGTACACGCTCGAGTTCAGCCTCTTTTTTCTTGCCTGTTCTCACAGAATCTTTTTTTCTCTCGCGACCATTCATTAAGCCCCGGCATCTGGTGCTCTTCCTAGCACAGGCAACTACCTCCGACATTAAACAATCACTGTTTATTACATCCATTAATATGGCTTCTCTGCCTATTGTAGGCTTATTCTCTATTTCATTGAAGGGTACTCTGGTTCCCTCCCAAAGGAGTGAACCGTCCTTCAAATTTATAACCGCGTTGGTTAATACATCTCTACCTAAAATTAAATCATATTTGAAATTAGCATCTTTAATTACTAAAGCACTAGTCTTAAGTACTCTGTCAGTACCAGGTATTGAGATATTTAAATCAATCTCACCGCTGACATTACTCGGTGCGTTTATGCCTCTAACGCTCAAAAAACTTGGTTTTAGCTTTTCTTTGGGGTTTTTGATGTTACTGTAACTAATGAGGCATTTTTCACTACCGCTGTCAAGCAGCGCACTCAAGTACTTGTCTTTATTAGACAGTATAATGGTCGGCCGTTTAGTTCTCCTAAACGTAACAAGATCGGCTGCATTTTCACGTCTTTCTCCACTTACAACTGTAGTGTTAAAATAGACTTCAACTGCTTTTTTCTGTGATATCTCATGAGTCAGTTCTTCATCTTTTAACTTGGCAAACCTATTTCTACATTTAAATAATGGGTCAATGTATGATTCACTCTCATCATGATTACATCTTGTCATCTCAGTATCTGGATTCGTTTCGACCACAGCGTTTGGATTAACGAGAATTGTGCGGTGATCCTCGGGCTTCGTCTAATTTTTTTCTTCACCTTTTTTATCTCCACCTTTAATATCTCTCACTCTAAAAAACCTCTGTCGTCTCTTTCGTACTCCTCGCCATAGTGCACTTCGTGTCTTCCACGGTTATTGCCTCTGTAGGCATTATACCTACGCAAGTATGTTTTATACTGCCTGATTTCATTTTCTGACGCTCTGCAGTTTCGGACGAGGTGTTCTTTTGAACCGCATGCAAAGCAGGGGCCAAGGACCCTAGGTTTGCTCAGATCTCTTTGGGTTCGACAATTGGCTTCGGCATGTCCTGAAACGTTGCATATACTGCAGTACAAAGAGCCTCTCGTTCTAGCTGCAGAGTGCACTGGGGCATCATTCGAACTTTCTGCCCGCAAAGTGTTACATTCAAGTGAACCTATTCTTCTGTCACCCACATAGCCACTAACGTTCCTTCCTACTCTAGGATTTCTCAACCAGGGTCGAGGAATTGATCTCCGACCAGCGAACCGCCCTCTACGGTAGTTTCCGTAGAAAACTTCACTTTCCTGAGGGGAATCTTGCTCATCAATATTGTCTTCTGACTCGGTAACTTCGGCTACAAAGGTTTCTCTATTGTACTGCGTCTCGTAGTGAGTCGCTACTATCTGTTTATTTTCGGGCTGATTTCGAACCGCGGCAACGATACGTGCCAATAATTCCTCTGACGTATTGAACGACGTATCAAATAGTTTCTTAGCAAATGATTTTTCGAGTAATGGTGCTAACACGCTGATGGTGAGACTAAGATCAATACTGTCTCCTACAAAACGTTTTAGTTCTACTTGATTTGAACTTGCCCTGAAAAATGGGTGTCTCGCCCACGCTATTGAATTTGAGTTCAATAAATGTTCCGACAACTTTCTGATTTTTGCAAACGCGGTTACCAGCTGGGCTGCAAGTGCATCATTCCTGACGAAACGTAACTTATTTAAATCGCATGCTAATGCGTGAATAGATTTCTCGCCTCTTGCGACAAAGGTGTCGTCCAAGATTTTGACGACATCTTCAAAGGAATATTGAAGATCTGCATTGACTAACTTTGTTACGATGCTATTAAAATCTCCTACCTGTTTGTTAGCAGATCTAACCAACAATTCTTTATTTGCACTGTCGGAATTCACATCCGGGAGTAATGTCATATAGGTACGCAAGTTTCCTATATGAGTTTTAAACGTTTTATTCTCAATGAAGTCCGGATCCTCGCGTCGGCGTCTTCCTCGAAAAAGGGGAAGCTCTGAGCCTGATAGGATTGTTCCTGACCTCGGCATACTAGCTACTATGTCCCTTGCTAAACTACTAGGATTTGTACTAGGGCCAACGGCCGCGCTAGCTGATGGTTCAGTCATTTCTGGATTGCTCTCAGCACGAAATCTAGTCTTACTTGTTCTACCTCTACTTGTTTTGGTCGCTGTTGTTTTAATAGTTTCGTCTGACTCGGACGTGTCCGACATACGGTAGTTAATAATTTTTTTTACACAATATTAATACTTGCAAAACAATGTTTTGCTACAGATCAATATTACACACCCTATAAATCAATGTTACACATCCTAGAAATCAATATTGCACACTCTTGAAATCAATATTACACCCCCTAGAAATCGCTTCAATAAACACACATTTTATGAAATAATGCACTCATAAAGAAAGTTTTTATCACTCACTTCTAAATGCTATAGCTATCTTGCACAAGTTCAAATTACTACTGCGGCTTCATAGCTCTTGCTACTCTGCTTGTTTTGCCTGACGCAAGCTGTCTATGCACTGCGCATTGCCTTCAGCTGATGCAAAAAATAATCTGCTTCTCACAGAGCAAGAAAAAAAAATTACTCGCGAAAAAAATTGTTACTCTGCCTGCCTGTGCTGTCTAGCGATCGCGCTGCTGCGATAAGGCGGAAAAACTATCTGTTAATTCAGTGCAAGCTATTATTTACTTAGCTTCCACTGGGTGAATGAAGGAAGTTGTGTAGTCGCTCGCCACTGTAGACGTACACTGGGATGAGGGGAGGAAGTGAAGTCGCTCGTCCCTGTAGACGTAGTAGTCGTTGTAGCTCACTCGTTGTAGGTAGTCGCTCCAAACTGTAGTTGTAGAACTACTTCAATGTCTTCTCCTGATTCAAAGATGAGTACTTTGGTGCTGAAGGGGTAGCAGGTATTTATCCACGCTGAAAATTGGACTGAGGTCTCTACCAATGCAGTGTACGGGATCTTGAAACTGATGTTGAGTACAGACGGAAGTATTTGTCGAAGACTCGTATTGTTGTTGCCGCCAGTCATTTGCGGCTTTAGTTGACACTATGTTTTGTTTTTTTGTTTTTTTTTTTCAATATGTTCTCAAGAAAGTTAATACCCCAATTTAGAATTTCGAACAGAACATTTTCGATTGCATTTTCTCCACTCAGTGTTATCTATTCAGCACATGAATAAATTGAGCTTTTTTATTAAGGAGTACTTAACACAATCAAAACTACGTGATATCTAGGTGACAAAATTTTTTCAAATCTTTAGAAAATATATTTCTAGGTAAGCGAACAATGACATTGTTGGAGCAAGAACCCCTTCCCAATAATGAAATCATCAGCGAATTTAAAAAGACTGTATGCATTTTTCAATAGCATTATTGGTTCAAATTAAAGAAAGATTTTTATTTGATGAAAGAAGCATTATTGCACGACTTGAAATCTTTAACGAAGCTTCATCAGCTAACGATGCACCGATGTCCATTGTAACATTGGGCCGAATACTGGCTAAGCATCATATTACGAAGCATAGTCAATCATGCCTCACGTGGGAGCCAAACAGAGAAATGCTACGAGACCTAGCCGATGGAGGGGTGTCCAGAAGATACGAGACTCGTTGCAAGATGCAAAAAATTTTGATGAATTCGTAATTTATGAGGAAGATGAAGCGAAATAATTCATATTGAGGTAAGAAAACTGCATTTTCCCATTAATTTTGCTTTATTTTTATGTCAACTGTAAAAATTTATGCTCAGAAAGTACATTTTAGAAGGCTAGGATTTTGTGTTCAAATCAAGTTTTTTTTCTGAAGAGTGATCTGGGTTTTTTAAAAAGTAGTCGCTGGCAGCACTGAATTATATGCATTTCAAAATTCTAGGTTCATTCATTTAGAGCGTGATGGAGAAAATCATATTTAAAATCACCGCAAATAGTTGTCCTTGTCTTGAAATTTTTTGAACAGGGCTAAAACTCCATTTAAATTGCATGAATGTCATGTGATTTAGGGTGTAATGACTTCTATGAGCAATACATTGGCCGTCTTTCAAGATATCTGCGCGATATACATTTGTATTTAAAGTTTTAGATTATGGATGTGTTTAAATAAATACATGTGGACGCATTTTCACCTTCCCCCTTTGATTGTTTCTTTGTTGTGATTGTTGGGTTTGTATCTGAATCATACGTAGACGTACGAGGAGTTCGCGAGACTCGAACTCAGGATTAGAAATTACCGCGCCAGCACGCTATCGACCGCGCTATCGATCACCCTTGTAAGCGCGGTATCACCCTTGTCGATCACCCTTGTATGGGGTGATCACCCTGGATCACTCAATGTACCAATGTAGAATAAGACGAGCCATGGGCAAAATGTAAGTTTAATTTTTGTGACACCAATATAAACAAATCTAATTTCAATAGTAAAATTTGAACGCACTATGGAAAGAGTTGACGCTTGTGCTGGGCTTGTCTACCAACAAGCCTAACCCTGACACATTTGCTGTTCTTGATTACCGCTCTTCTTCTTGAGTCACCTGCAGATTAAGAACGCAAATGAGTTCTACCTCAAATCATCAGATTCTGCAGAGCTGGAGGCTTTGAGCGCTTCAGGCTTCAGCATCAAGTAGCAGCGAGGCTTCAGCACTCGGTCACCAGGAAAGGAGGCTCCATTAGCTCTCCTTGGTTTCGGGACATCATCGTCGTTTACCTGGGACCTAGATATAAGACATTTTCATTCAAGATTCTATTTTTGCTTATTATTCTATGAAGAAAATTGGATGTCAACTATTGTGAAAATACGAACTTCTTCATAAACATGTAAGCTCTTCGTGAAGCTACAAACCGAAGATTGAAACCGGGGCAGCTCTGCGCTCTCGTGGCCCGGCGCGGCATGGGGAAGTTCCGGCAGCGACTTCGCGCCATTCTGTCTTCGCCTCACGCAGTGGAGGCGTCGCAGCGGCTCAGCGGCACTCGGCCGGCGCACGTCTCTTGAGCCCTACTGCACGGAGGAACGGCCTTCTAAGCACGTCCTTTATGGTGAGTTGGGAAGCAATTCCAGTGCGGTGTTCTCTTTCCATCTCAGTGCGTCGATTATTTTAATAATTGCCAGTGCGAACGGATATTATAAATTAAATTTTGTCTGAGCCGTACATAACTTTAAACTTTAGGCTCAAATAAGCTTAAACTCGTTTGTAACCTAGCAACCAGTCTAGCTGGTTAGCTAAATGCCATTGTTTGGGCTAATATTGTTCAGCTGCTGCAGGCTCGTAAAATAGAGTAATCTTAAATCTTTCCTAAAGCTTTGTGAGCCGCGTCAGCATGACCATTTAGTTTCCCTTCAAGGTATACAAATTAAATATTCAAATTATATTTTCTCTTACAGGTACGAGTACTGGCTCAGACTTCTTGAAGCGAGCTGGAGGAGTGCGGAGGGTAACCGCGCTGGCCCGTTGCTAAACTCCGGGCTCCCACCGCTACGTCATCGGGGCGAACCGTGCCGGCCAAGCCATAAATTTAATGTTCTATTCATTTTTACTGTTCGTACCTATGCTCAGTAAAATCATGGCTGCCGCATATAGTTTTACTCCTTTGGTGACCCTTCTCCAGATTTCATTTTGTAGACCCAATGTAAGCTCGGTCGATAGCGGGCTGGCGCAGTAATTTCTAGTCCTGAGTTCGAGTCTCGCGAACTCCTCGTACATTTATTTCATTTGAAAAACCTTGTGGAAGCAGTAGCTTCCCGTACCAGATTCATTAACTGTTTCTGGGGGTGACTAGACTTTTAACTCTCTCATACGTAGTTATGCTGGAGTTCAATCGATTAACGAGCTGCTCAATACTGTTCGACATAAACTTGGTAGAAATTTTTCATTGTCATATTGAAAGATCTACTCTTTTAACCCAGGAAATTAATCTTAGTCATTTTTCACTTTGAATCATTGAATTTAGGAACATAGATATGCAATTTCTAGAATTATTTCGATTCACAAATTATGACCCATTACGGTTGGTGTTTGGGTCGGCATACATGAACATGTGTATGTTTGAGTTGAATAAACGAGGCAAATGGGTGCAAGAAATAGTACTAGATTATTGAGATAGAATATACTTTATGGAAAATGAAAGAATTATGTTTCATCTAATTACAAGTAGATGACATATGAGGAAACACAACGCATATTAAAAGAACTGATCCCACACACCGACCCATTTCATCATGGCAGCCAATGGAACCCCCAGTTATATTTTGATATTACATTAAATGTGACGCTTATATATATGAAAGAGATTAGAAAAGAGGGCCCTCACAAAATCCAAATAGGAGGTAAATTCCATTTTCATACCTGACTGATAAGACGCCTGTCCGAATAGGGAGATAATACGTATACTGGACGAGTGGCATGACTTCTAAAGTCTCCAGGCATGAGTCTTTGAGATTTTGATCTCGTAGGCCACAAGAAATTGTTGATTTACGAAACACCGATTTAGTCGAAAATCGATCTTGTCGCAAGAATAGCGGTGGCAGTAAGTAACGTAGCAGAAGAACCAAAATTTATTGTAGTATCTTGGAACCCATTCGTATGAGGGTACAGATTTACAACGGGCAAACATTCCCGAACAGTTATGATAGAGCTTGATTGATAAAATATACGCTTCTTCAATTTTATTACTCATATCACGACTTCTCTCAAAAAAAATATTAATAACTGTGTAACAAGTGGAATTTTAAGCCAGAGTTTCTGAGATAATTTATATTTTTTAAATTTTCGGTGTTATAGTGAATAAGTGATTGCTTTGCGTGTCTCTACATTCTGTCAAACTTTGTACCTTTTGTATTTTACACTCAGTAGATATCGTTGTCCTTATAGGTAAAATAAAGTATAAAGCTAAAGAAAATTGTTTAAAAAGTGACAATGAGCGAACGAAATAAAGATTTTAGGCATTAAAAGTGCGTAAATAGTATTGCAAAGCTCTTTTTAGCAATGTTGCAGAAAAAATAACACAGGACTGGTCTCACTAGTACAGAAATTACAACATAACAATGAAATTTGTATTAAGAATACAAATAAGGGAAAAGATGAGACTACGTTGTAATTAATCAATAATAATATATAGGAGTATATGAAGGTGAAGTGCTATTAACGTATGACATGCATTTGCTAGTTTTCCATTATTTTGAGGTGACTTTTATGAGTAGTAAGACGTACATTCTGAGAAATCTAGACACACCGTGGTATGTCACTATGAGACACTTACATGTCAGCCGAAAACGTAAAGTGGCGTCCGGGGAGAAAATCTAGTCTAGGTTACCGTTGATCTGCTGATCTGCATTTGCTTCCTTTTCCATGCTTTTATAGCAATATTGAGTTTGCGTGTGGTGTCAAACAAATTTCATAAATTTTCGATGTATATTTCACATTTTGTTAATAAACTGAAAAAGTAAGATTGCTGAATTCTTTGGAATCCCTTCGTTGATCTACGGTGATGTTTCGTTCACCATAAATTATGAGATATTCATTTTGATAGAATACATCACAGAGATTTAAACACCGTTTGCAGAAGATGGCTTCACATAATTATTTAGAACAGAACCACATCAATGGAGACAAGCAGAAAGCTAAAAAAAAGCTTATACTTATAAGTAGAATAATTTTGTGAAAAATATCAAACATTTGGAGGAAAATTAACCACTCGCTATTTAAAGGTGACTTTCATTACATACCAATTTTTTCATTCGGTTCATCATCAAACATTTAATTATGTGAAGGAGAGAACGCTCAGAATAAACTGACAGCCATATGTGTGGGTCGAAGTTATTTACAAATTATTCATGAGATATTATTCAAGAAGAAAACATGTTTGTATCTCGAATTCCTTGCAAAATAAACATACAGCCTTTTGAGATCCTTTACTTTTGATCATGTTAACCGTAAGAAGTATATTCATCTTCCTATTTCTTGACGGTGATCATAAAAATAAGCCACTTCTTCAACAAGTATGTTATTTTTAATGACTGTGCGTAAGTAATACCTGTGTAGCTATTTCTCCGAATAATGAAAATGTCACTTTATCGCTCAGTAGAAGCGTTCGTAAACTTAAAGCAGTTCGTTCCACTCAAAACATGTCTTATTTCATGTAACTTTGCAGAGGACGTCAGACAAGAGCCCGTCATCCTCCAATTACAGACAGCGGAAAAAATTGAATTGTTTGGTCCTGGATGTTTTAACAAAAGGTTTAGAGGTTTATTACTAATGCATCTGATATAGAAGGGATTGCATGTACTCAATCGTGAAATAAATGACGGTTTAATATCAACTTAATTAAGAAGTGTTTTTTAGGTTTTGCGCTGCATGAAGCCCCCCCATTTGTGTGCAGATCTGTATGGCAATTATTTCAAGTTTAAGGCTGAGGATGGGAGACAACATACGGCACAGAGCCGTGATTGAACCTAACATGAGAAGTTGACATGAAAAATAATATACTTTTAAAATATCATTTTCATTCCTCGTAACAAATACTTTATAAATTTTTATGCTTGAATTTTTTTACTGAGTATTTTGAGTCTGTTATGGAAGTAGTTTGTGATTTGTGGTTCAATTTCTGGTATATGTTGCACTAACACCAATCTTTAAAATGTCAATAAGTTTCATGGACGCTGATTTCCTTCGCTTATTACACATTTTTTGTATTCAAAATTTCAGCATGATATTTATAAATATCTTCCACTGTTGTTCTTAAATGATTTTAATGTGTCTGTGAAATAGTTTACATCCCTACGTCTGAGTTGATTTGCAATTATTTTGATAGATATATTAATGAAATATAGTGTATGAAACTGTTTTTTTTTTCTAACGCTAAAAAAAGCATAAACTCTGTATTTTCACATTTTTTGCTATATATACTTTCCAATCCCTTTTGGATGTATTATCAACTGATAATTCAGAATAGTGAAAAAGAGGTTTTATGAAAATTGTTTCTAAAAATACCTTGTACTAGGATAAGGAAATGCCTCATGATAATGATGGGTAAAAGAGATAGTTTGTTGCGAGTGCAAAGGAAGAACTTGACCATTACTATATTTTTGATGAAAAACAAGAGAAAATGAAACTTCGTAAGGAAGTGTTTTGTACAGATTAGTTTACAGATGTAAAGTGCTTTCCAGTCAATAGATTAGTACAACTTACCGCCACGTTCACCTCTCTCTCTCTTCTTCAGCCCACAAACCGTTTCAACCAGTAATTTGAGTTCACGAAGGTGTAGGTTGGATCTATTTGAGGTTTTTCACCACTGTTTTATTGTTAGATCATAAAAATTGTTTTTCAAGGAATATTTTGAATTTCTCAAAAATTCATTGCTCGTAAAAATTGATAAACTCATGTTGTTTTCACCTCGTAGGAAAATTTTGTTTCTGTTATATTGATTCATTTTAGATTATTATCAGTTCTTCTTAAGCTGTTATGTTGCGACGGATGTTGAGCTGTTATGTTGGAAGAGTTTTTATTCATAATCTTTAACTTAAGATAATAAACATGATAATACTGCTTTTCATGCAAGTCAAATAATTTTTTTTTTAGTGGAGAAGCGTATATTAAAGAACTTTAATAATTTCTTTTCTTTGCTAATTTTTATCGGTTTTGAATTATTGTTCTATTTATAAGCCAAATGTAATCTCACTTTCTGCATGGCTGCTCAAAATATTATTTTGTACTTATCAAAATGTTTTTGAATTTTTTTTTGTGTTATGCTAATTGAACATATTTGTTTTTATAACAGGAGCCTACAGGAGAGACACATCTGTATAGAATAAAATAAGAGCAAAACGCCAAATGAGCAGGTATAGTAAACATTTTCATGAGAAACGGAGTACGTGGTCTGCTTTTTTTGCACCGAGAAATTATGTTATATGTATGGTCCACATATTGTGGCCATTTAGAATATTTTTCAAGAAATCACGGTACGTAAAAAATATCAATAACATAACTTTTTTCATCATTCAATAGTTTCACGCGTACTTTATTTGTATTATTTTATTACATGCATTATTAACAATTTTCAAACATTACAAATCTTGACGAAGGGAAGACTTTCATTTTTTCAAGCAACATTTCGTTCAAACATTGAATTGAGCTTCTATGAAGCCCATGTACGTTTCCTAACATAGGGTCATCATGCCAGTTTATTTGAAAAATCAGTGTTGATTTTAGTATCAATTTCATTGGAAATGGCTTCTCTTGACGTTGAGAACCTTTTTACCAATGAACCTCTTGACGAAACCATTGATATTTGCATAAATTCTCTGTTTTCTGGTCCGTCCTCTACAGTTATAGGTTTAACCAAAAATTATTTTAGGTTTCTTTTAGAACTCTGTGTGCGAAATTCCTTCTTTATTTTCAATGGCCGTATACATAAACAGATTGAAGGGTTAGGTATGGGTCTCCCTTTAGGCCCAACTTCCGCCAACATTTTCATGTGCCACAATGAACAGAAATTTTCAAATCAGTGTCCGATTTCATTCAAACCAGTTTTCTATAGGCGCTATATTGACGATACTTTTGTCCTTTTCAGAAACAAATTTAATGCCCTTTCCTTTCTTCAATATTTCAATTCCAGACATCCCATTATAAAATTAACTTTAGATCTAGAAAATAATAATCAATTGAATTATCTTGATGTCAATGTTCACCGATCTGGTAAAAAATTCATAATCTCAGTCTACAGAAAACCAACATTCTCCTGGTTAGGTCTAAGTTACTTTAGTTTCTATTGCAAGAGATTTAAACTTAACAGCATCTCAACCCTTATAAATCGGGCCTATAGTATTTATTCCAACTACACTGACCTCCATAAAGAATTTACGTTTTTGCAGTCTTATTTTACAACCAATGGATATCCACATTCAGTTATTTTTCGTGCCATTGATAAGTTCATGAATAGTAAATTTATTCCGAAATCTCCTGTTCAAGCTCTAAACTATAGTTACTGTCCTTTGCCATGTTTTGGATATCAATCGGAAAAGTTGAGAAAAGACCTTTTAATGCTTTTGACTAAATTTTTCCCGGAAATTTCCTTCCGTATTATTTTAGTTAACAAACGTACCATTGGAATGCATGCGATCTTCCCTCGTCTATAATTTCAGTTGTGCGCATTGCACGTCGCAGTATGTGGGTTCCACCCACCGAGCACTTTACGTCAGGGTTGCTGAACATGCAGGTCGAAGTCATCGTTCAGGTCGCTTACTTACTTCTCCTTCTCATTCTAGTATCAGACAACATTGCAGTAATGGTTCCTGTGAGCAGATTATTGATATTAGCAAATTTAAAATATTAGATTCTTGCACCGCAAACTTAGACCTACGTATTTTAGAGTCCTTATTCATCCATAAACTCAAACCGTCTCTCAACGAAATGCAGAGTGCATACCCTCTGAAAATAGTCAACCGATAATTATTATTATACTTTTTATTTATTATTTTTTTTGTGTTTTTGTGCTTATATCCTGCACTTCTATAATTTTGGGTGTACAGACTTGTCTATAATTCTATTTGCAGACTTTTTTGTTGAGAATGAGCCTAAGCTCGAAACGTTCAGAGTAATTTTTTTTAAATACTTCTTCACCATTTCTTTCATTGTAAATTTGGTTTGCAAAAAAGATTTTCCTTTTTAATTCTTTTGTTTTGAAAAATCTGCCAAGTCAACAACGGAGGCTTCTTCATTTGAAAAAGCTGAAAAAATTTGGTTGTCCATTCAGGTTTGTACCATTCATAATTTTGTATTATTGAGAGCAGAGGGTGGATGGCAACGAACAAACTAACGAATACACAGTCAATTAACCAAGAAAACCCAAAAAAATAAAATTATAAATTATTTATATAATACATTGCGTATAATCTCAATAATCCTTCTTCATTCACATACCGTAAACAGTTGTCATTTTGATAGCCCTATTTACTGCTAACTGCTCCTGCAACTGATATGAGAAGGAGAGAAGGTATGTTTCATTGGGGAACTTTTAGAAGATATTCAGTTAAGACGGCTGGTTAATGCTGTTTTAATTTATTAACCCAGCAGGCAAAAATGATTAATTTTCTGGTTCTTTGCTTATGTTTTAGAAAAAAAAATTCTGAATCTAACGATAGGCTTTGCTGTTTTGTAACTGCGTTCATTCGCCTGCTATAGCTTGTGAAAGGTCAGTCACATACACCATTACACGGCCAAGTGACGAGTGTGTCAGGCTCTCCTGAAAACTTGAACTTGTTCACGTTTTAAATGCTACGTACTTCTCCCCCAGTTTTGAGACAACAGGAATGGCAAATATGTCAATCGACAGGGCTTAGCTGAGCTAAATATTGATGTATAAGATTTTTGAAAATTTATTTAGTGTAATAATTAAAACAGAAATAAGATTTCAAAATTCCAAAACATTTTGGGAAAATTTTTCCATAATTAAACGAATAAAGATATCGAAATTCTATTCCAATGTTTTTTTGGCTAGTAAGTTTAGCTATCTAGAAACATGTGGTCGGATTTGTTACCTTATAATTAAAGGAGGAAACATAATTTCCAAACCACTTAATTTTAGTTTTTTTCGAAAAAAGTAATTTGTTATGAAATTACTAAAAAAACACATGAGTCCAAAAAAATTTGCATTATTTTACACCTAAGTTAGAAATTTCAGAAAAACTGTAGGAAAATGACGGATTTGAGTTTTACCTAGACGGTCCTCCTAGGTCGTCAAGCATCTTCCTTTCGACTCCTCAAACGACGAAACAGATTCAAGCGTTAAGCAGGCGAGAGTTAGCCATACAGCTCACATTCGAAATACTTTGGTACTAAAAAAATATTCTAATGCGTACAATGAACAAATTCTGAGTTCGGTTGAGCACCAGACCACTCAGTAGTCTGAGTTGGTAAGGCTCGCCTGAAAACCTGAACTGTATCACGTTTGAAGTGAGTTTTCTCCCAGAGCTTTGAAGGTAGAGGAATGAAATACTCGTACATATCATTCGATATTGCTTGAAATGAGGGAAATTTTCTAAATCCGTCACAATTATTGAAGGAGAAGGAATACCCAGGAATTTCAATTTCATTTGTTGTTAACTTTTAAATTTTAGGTCATACAAGTTTTAGAAATGCGGATAGAACTATGATTGACAAATATCCCGCAAGGGGTATAACTAATTTTAACTCAGGTTCGACAGACTGAAAGGCACGGCCAAAGAGAAGTTAAACAGTCATTGACGGTGCCAGACGGGCAGGTACAGACTGATAAAGTTTAGACATTTAAAACAATCGCAACGGCGATCTAACATCTAGTTAAGGGTGTCGCAACGGCGATCTTTTTATTAAGTTAAGGTTTAAGGTGTCGCAACGGCGACTTCACATTGGTCAAGTTTAGAGTGTCGCAACGGCGACTTTACATTGGTTGAGTTTTAAGGATTGAGCTTTAAAATGACAATTTATTCGTTTAAAAAGTTTTAAAAGGTTTAAGAGTATAAAAGCGTTGCTTCGTGTTCCCAGTTAGGTCGTGATCTAGGCTAGGAACATCGACAAGCAAGTCGGCAGCGGACTGAGTCCGGCGGTATAATTAAGAAAACCCCAAAACCCCCGAGTTGTGAACTCCGGTTCACAACTCGTCCAATCTCCCAACGTCAACTGTAAAGTAAAGGTAGAATTTATAGAAAACCGTCACCACTCAAGGTCCTCATCTGAATTAATATACTCAAGTTTAATTAAGGATTAAGTCAGATTCAAGTTAAGGAAAATTACCTAGTTAAACACCATCGCCAAGCACAACCGCTGCAACAGCACCGCAAGTTAGAAACGGATGAAACTGAGGCAAAACGGTTAGAGGATACTGTGGATAAACAAAACCACATCCACCGTTAGAAATTGGAAAGGCCCATCAAAATTCAAGACTATTCACTTGTTTCGTTTATATGAGATAAATAGAGTATAAGCATCAATACACACCTGAGCCTATGGTGCAACTCAGTGTAGAAACTTTTAGCACAGAGAAGAAACTTGAAGTTTGAGATGATGATTGTTAAGTAAGTACTCCAGAGTGAGTTGAGTTTGAGGTTAAGGTATAGAAGAGATACATAGGCTTATGATTTAAGATTTAAGGTTTAGTTTAAGTTTTGAGTTGAAGGTAACCATATCAGAGTATGTCGACTCGTCAATTAGATGGTCCCTTCTAATTTAAGGTTCAGACAAGAAGTCTGATTTAATAGTTTGAGGTTCTAGAGCACTTTAAGAAGAGCAGCCATAACAGGCCACTCTAAAGGAAATAATTTAATTACGCACACGCTCACACATACACACTAATTGAGAAATAAAGATGAAGAACAAAAAGAGCTGACGGTGAAGAGGTGGAGAGAACAGAAGTTACGCCGGGGATGCCTCGACTTGCAACTGCCAAGCGACGTCACGCAGGATCCACCAACACTGGTCGCCTTAGAAGGCTCTTGGAAGACACGACCACGTCGCCAACGCAACGCCAATGTAGCTCGACCGGTGGCAAACGGTCCTAAAAGGTCACTCCAAAGTATCAAGAGGTATCTGTTGAGGCGAGTCGGTCCAAGCACCTCCTGCCCTTTCCTTGGAGCTACGGAAGCCTGAACACGACATCACAGTAATCTAAATACAACATTCAAGCTGAACGTATTGCATTTAATTTTGAAAACTAACATAATTTTAAATTCAATAAATTTTCTAACGGAAAAACACTAGAGAAATACCAGAAATGATTTATTTTTTAAGGATGAGCCTATATTTCTCTAGATTACACATCTAGCTATCTAGAAAACATTATGCCGGGTCTGTAAATTCTAGGAGAAAACTTATCGTAATGCCCAATTTTTCAATTTATTCGAAAAAATCCTTTTATTAATAAAATTACGATAAAAACACTAGTCCAAAAAATGGTATCATTTTACAACGATGGGGAAAATTTCAAAGAAATCGTTAGAAAAACGGCAGACTTTTTTGGCGACTGTCCCCTGAAACTTTCTGAACTAAGTGATTGTATTGATGCTCCCCTCAATATCAATTACCTCTGTTCGCATCGAATAAGGTAACTGACAGAAAAATTTATTTCTGCCTCACGGGGGTGAACACGATTAGATTGATTCCAGTCAGGGCTGGCACAAATTCTGTTTGTTTAGCAAGTCTCAACCCTGCGGCGCTTTATTTATTTTTCCATTAGGTAATCGTTTCAACTTTTTCTGACAGCAATTGACCCTTAGTCTGAATATAAATGGAATACATTTTTTACACAAGACGCAGTTCAGTGTAGCAACTATGAGTTCTTGAGATTTTTATGTCAGGAGATCTGTCTGTTTATCCATTAACTTCCTTAGTTATTCATGATGCATGAAAGTTGTACATTAGTTAATTCCAGAAAAATTGGGCAACTAGTTCATTGAGTAGAAATAAAGCAGCTGAAAATATTTCATTTTCATACCTGGGGGGGCTAAAGTTGATGATTTTTCCCTTATTTCATTATTGAAACGGTGTTCTAATGTATATCCATAGAAAGACATTTAAAAAATGGTAAATGAATCATTTTTATTCTAGATAACGCAATAAATGTTGTTGTTAATTCAACCAACACACAGAAAGCTATCACAAGAACAAATGTCAGGAGGTTTCTGCACTTTCAATCTGCAGTTTCAAGCATGTTCAGCCAGTTTTGCCCCAACCAAGCAGATATTTTGCATATTTGATGAGGCCGCGAGCTAAAGTTTACGAACTCTCTCTGATGGAATAAATTAGGCATTTTGATTAGTTACGAACCATTTTTTTCTACTCACTGCGTTTTTTTCAGATTCTTTTACTTATTTGATTGACTTCTGTATTGTTTCAAAGGCGTCTTTCAATCATACTCTTTCTCTGCGTAAGCTGTTGGGACAGACCTTGTTCATAGTTTATCCGTCTCCTTAATATTTTTTGATATAATTTACATTCCAATTTTAGGATCACTCGTGCTGTGGCTAGAGAGGTCTAGATGAATATGCAATCTAAGTTGTTTCAAATTTTGTTTTGCGTGGAGCAGAATGCATCACAGACTATGGGCTGATGAAGCTCATAATTTGTGAAAACTTGAGGTCAAGACTTTATTCTTAATTTACTTACACATTTCATCAATTGAATTGACTGACAATACATGGTTACACATTAGCGACTCAATTAAAAAAAATTGTTGATAAAATTATTTGGTTATAACTTTTACTCGAACAATGAAATAGCATTTGAAAATAAAAAAAACAGATTCTCAGATGGTAGATTTTTAAAATTAATTGGGTTGATTTTTAAGCTAACTCGGGTTACATAGCTACGCGCTTGCACGGGTACGTCTCATAAATAGAGGCTTGACGGAGCCAATGTGCAATGACATTTTATTATATGATTTGATTTTTTGGATAAAAATCCTGCAGTTTTTCAGCAATGCACACTCACCAGAGGTATGCTCTGTGGTGGCGATCAGTTTGCAAGACCTTAGCAGTCACCATCCGTCCTCATCAAAACTGACATCAGTTGGTGCCTGAGACATGTCATACCTGTGTTCTACTTCTCGAGTAATAGATAGTCTGATGATCGAATAGGTAACAGTGCTATGCTACAAATTACAATGGTGCGTAATTTAGTTCCCTATCAATGCGTGAGGAACGTTTATTTCTATTTGACAACAATTACTTTGAACACTCTACTCAAGAGGAGACTAATGCTGCAAGTACCAAAGGGTTGTTGTGCTGTGATTTTTATTGAATCAAAATAGGACTTTACACCTTTGCTTCAGATATTGTTAGCTTTGCGAAAACGCCAGTTCATTGGGAAACTAATATGAGTTACGTTCTCACGCTTATTTGTATTTGTCTGAATTTTCATCAGATATGCTAACAAAAGAATAGTTATTTTATTGTTTGTTTTTCATTCGATATTCTGTTACCGTTAAAAAGCCTGATTCGCGAATACTAATGGGCATTGTTCTTTTATTAGCGAGTATAGAGGATGAACTGTCACTTTTTAAAGTTGCACTATTTTGAGAGAATTTAATGTGTGCCTCAAATTCATTTCTCCTGTAAAAAAGAACGCATTTTCAACTAACACGTAGGACATCTCCGACATTCTGAAGAAGGATGCTTATCTGCACACAAAAAGTGAATAATAAAATTGTTTTGGTTCGATTGTACATTTGAGAATAAACGTACCAAAACACTCGTTGAATTAGGTAAGTAAATTTAAGCCTCCGTGCGTCCAACCAAAGCGTTTCAAAGACAGACAGGATGAAAACACCATTTAGTTATAGTTAAAGAATGGGAAATCTTTACAAAAGATGTGTCCCACACAAAACCCCCTTGTGCAGGGGAACGTTGAATCAAGAAAGAAGTTTGTGGAATGGGAGAAAACTTGAAGAAGGAAATTAGAGGTACTGAAAAAACAGCAGTGAAAAAGATTATTCATTGGGGAACAAAATCTGTTTTCGTTTCAACAAAAGGAAGGTATACCTAACCTTTAGCTCAACCTCACATGTTCCCCCTGGATGCATTTACTTCCATAGATACATATATAGGTTGTATCCCGCTGAAACTACTTCTACCACTACTAACAGTACTACAACTATTTAGAACTTCTGGCGTTCTCCCTCAGGCTATTTTACGCTGCGGGTAGACTGTGAATATATAAGGACTTTGAATATCAATGCCCGAAGCGAGTGACTGAGGCACCAACGAACCTGACAGGGTAGAAAACACAACTGGAACAAAGGCCGTTCTATTATGAATATCACCGTCAGTAATAGCACACGAGGAAAATATTACTGTCACGAAGTTATGCATCAAGATACGCTTTTGAGGACCGTCAAGCGATGTGGTGTTTCAGAACGCATTGCGGTAAAGTGACTATTGGGTGCGAAACGGCGATAGAGGCAGTTGAACTGTTGCTGGCGGAACGTTTTCGGTGAGTGTTGTGAAGACCGGAGCCGCTGTAAGGATACCATCTCAGGCCCTTGCCAGATCCTGTCGATGTCATGGTCATTTTGCATGTTTTTGTTGTAGAAGGACCCTTAGGTGGTAGACTATTCGTTCCTAAAATTTTATGGCGCTACGACAATAATTCCCCCCCTCCCGGGGGGGGGTGAAGGGACCAAAATATTTCAATTTTCCCGATTTTGACCCCATATAAAAAGAGAACAAATGGGAAATGGAAAAAAGCCGAACGAGCGTTTGTTAGAAATGTTCCAAGGATTCTAAAACTGCATTTGTTTTTGTTCTAGCATCAAAACTGAAGGAGGAGTCCCATTTTGAAGTATCGATATCAATGAAAAGCACCCAAATTTTTTTAACTTTTTCATGATTTTGACCCCATATATAAAGAGAACAAATAGGAAATGGAAAAAAAGCCGAACGTGAGTGTGTTAGAAATGTTTCAGGGATTCTAAAACTGCATTTTTTTTTGTTCTAGCATCAAAACTGAAGGAGGAGTCCCATTTTGAAATATCAATATTAGTGAAATATCAATACCTAAAAACCAATATGTCAAATTTTTGCAAAATCTAAGGCCTGAATCAAAAAAATGAATAGAATCAATTGTGTTTCTTTTCAAAGGTTACATATCATAGTCAAATTTCATAAGAATCAGACTGAAAATAAAAAAAATCATTTTGTTGAAAAAAAATGATAATTTTTTATTTTTTTTTTTTTTTTTGAAATCACAATTCACACTTCGAATATTAAGTTATGTATGGAAATTATCAAAATAAAAATTAAAACTGCATTCAATTACATCAATTGTTCATTATATTACACTTCAACACAAAATTTTATTTTTTGCTTATACCCAACACTTTGAATTTTCAACATTTATCCTGGGACTAGTTCTCGAGTTTTGATGCTAGAACAAATCCAAAGACAGTTTTAGAATCCTTGAAGCATTTCTAACAAACGCTCGTTCGGTTTTTTTCAAATTCGAATTCTTTGAAAAAATATATAGCTCTAAACCCAAAAAATTGTTGCTGATTTTTGAAATTTTAAAAATTTTTGAAAAAATAGAAAAAATGTGAATTTGAAAAAAAACTGAACGAGCGTTTGTTAGAAATGTTCCAAGGGTTCTAAAACTGTCTTTGTTTTTGTTCTAGCATCAAAACTGAAGGAGGAGTCATAATCTGAAATTTCAATAAAAATATACCAAAAACACATTTTTCGTCAAAAAAAAAAAAAGTAAGGCCTAAATCGAAAAAATGACAGGAGTAAAAAAGGTTTACTTTTACAAAATACATATACTGGCCAACTTTCAAACGAATCGGACGGAAAAAGTTGAAAGAGTGAGATGGTCTCCGTAAGAAGACTGGTTGAGCTTCTTCTGTACCTCCTTGTATAGGGCCTGATGGGCACGGTAACGCGCTAGGCACGCGTCCCCATTGGTTGGTGAGGAGAAAGCGCTTCAGCCAATCCGACAGTCGCCTCGAAACCTGGCGTTGCGTGGGGTGAAGTACGACAGCTTGAAGCCTGTGCGTTGGTGTACAAATAACTGCTTGTTGAGACCACCACAAATTACTTTCGAAAGGAAATAATTAATTTCTTCGACTATTGTTTGAGCATTTTGATTTTCTTGAGGGAATACAAAAAATACATCTATATATCAGAATTAGCATCTAAAAGAAGTATCCTCGTATAGGCGGGTCAGATCTGAAGGCGATGTTCCTTTTACTCTAATGCACAAGATTTTTGTTTTGCTACAAATCATTTTTTTCGGTTCAATGCTGTTTTTCACTACCTCTGACTTTCTCCTTCAATTTTTGTCTCGTATCATAAAGCTTTTTTAAAATTTACTTGTTTAAAGCGAACACATGACATAAAATCTTCGTTATGCTAACTCCATACTTAATAGTGCCTTATTCACTCAGGAAAACCTTTTTTTCTTGTTTGTTGGCTTAAGTTACCCTATTTAATTTAATGAGCATTTTGATATTCATATATAATTTATGATGAAGCTTATGTGGTGTAAAAAAATAAAAATGGAAATTCCTAAGCCCTCACTCTCTGAAACAAGTCCACCTGTCCTAGAAACGTCACAGCCAAAATTGTAGATTGAAAATACAATATTTAGAGGTGGTCCAGAGGGGTTGAAAATTATGAATTTCGCAAAATCCTATTATTTAGTAAACTCTGCGGTACTGCTTCCAGGCCCCAGCTCTAAAGTAAAATACTGAAATTGAATCTAAAGCGTTCCTTTATTGTAGAGCTAAGTGTTATCTGCTTATAGACAGGGGTTCCATAGGGACCATTCTGTTCATTGTGGCTGGGTTCGAGCCTATACTGCCTTTCTGGCGTACGGGAAGGTTCTCCGATGTTCTGCTACCACTTATTGGAAAAATCGAAGCTGCTCTTTATTATTTATTAGAGACTTTCTTAATTAAAGTGTTGGATAAGAACTATGCGCCTTCGCGCATGGTCGTTAACCACATGAAGACCCATCAATCGATCTTTGGCAGTTCGGAAACTTAGGTTCGTTTCCCAAGAGGATGGCCGTCCACAAAATCCACGGGAAGACTAAGCTTTTGAAAGAGGCGCATAGTATAGGGCGAAGCGAATCAGCATAGATGGCTCTAGCAACGGTCTTAAGATCGTAGTTGCAGCGCTTATCGGGGTTATCATCTTCATCCACTTCATCGCTCTTATTGTTGATCAGTAATCGCTTTTTTACTGACAAACTCACTTCTTCATCGAATAGCGATAACCTGACGTTCTCTTCCGAAAGATACCACAAGTGGCATTTCAGTTTCAAAGATGTGGCTGCAGTAATGTGAGAATTTATGGCACTGTATTTAAGGAGTAGTTTCATCAGGTCCAGATCAAAGTGAGGAGCTTAGACAACACTAGGAACCATGAATCAACATTCCACATCGATGAGAACAATAAAGTTGAATATCTCTCGTAGGTCTTGCTCTTCCCTTGCGATCAACTTGAACTAACGCATGAATATCGACTCTTTGATGGAGTAGATAGCTTCCGACATCCAAAGAGGTAGGTGGAGTACTAATGTGAACTCTTTTGGAGGGTAGAGCTCTAATAAACAAGAACGTGAGCTATAGTAGTTCCCGATAGTCGTGGCTGATGAGATGTTAACTGCCAATAACTGGCTGGTGGCAAATGTGAGGATGCGCTCGCTTTCTGCTGAGACCCGAGGTCGAACCGAATCACAGGTAGTTTTATCAATCCTCTCCCCGTCAGCCTAGAGTCTCTTGCATAGAAGTATATCGGATCCGGATAAACAACAGTGCAAGCTTTGAATGCAGCGGCAAAAACCAGCTCCATTATTTGATGGCGACAAGTTAACCCCCTAGCTTCAGCTCAATGAATGCACAAGCACCTCCTCGTATTCCAGTGTTTGCTAGCTACCGTGGTATCGATACTTAAAGGTGAGATCTCGTCAGTGAGCCCCCACTCGTCTATAGCAGCGATCCCCAACCTTTTCATCGACGCGGATCGCTCAATGTTCGCTAATTTTCCGCGGCCTGATGAGAAGAACCTAAGGGGAAGGGGAGAAGAGGCCCGTTGATGTTCGATTGTTTCTATGTAATGATTCCAAATGACTAGCCTCAAATCTCCGCTAATGTTTGTAACATGTCTAAACTGCCTCTGTTCACGCGCTGTTCCCACAACTCTAGTTTGGCTTTATATGCAGCTACTTTGTCTGCATATAAAGCCAAACTAGTCAAACTAGACTAGACTTTGTCAAACTAGACTAGTCAAACTAGTCAAACTAGACTTTGTCTTTGTCAATGACAACTTGAAAACAGTTGTCATTTTTCCCAGAAGGGACAGATTGAGTTCATTGAGCAGGCTGAATATGTCACATAGGTAAGCCAGTTTCGCAACACATATACCTTGTCACTTAAATGTGCAGCGAGCGGGGACTTCTTTTCTGAGAGAAATCTTTCCAGTGGCTGTAGTAATTCAAATACTCTGGTTAGCAATTTTCCTTCAGATAACCATCTTATTTCTGTGTGCAAGAGAAGGCATTTGTGCTCTGTATCCATCTCCTCATAAAGCTGTTAAAATAGACGTTAATTAAGGGCGTGTTCTTTGATGTGGTTCATAACTTTAATGACGTTCAATACGCTGCTAAACTCCGGTGACACTTTTCGGCTTGCCAGCATTTCCCTGTGAATGATGCAATGCGTAGATTCACTCTTGGGTGATACCTCCTCAATCCGAGCAGTTAAACCAGACAGTCGTCCAGTCATGGCAGCAGTTCCAACTGTGCGTATGCCGACACCAACGAACCATTTTAATTGTCCTGATAAATAACCGTCCAGTGACTTGAACAGTTCTGCTTCTGTAGTGTTTGTTGGCAGAGATAATTAACATAACAAATCTTCATGCACATCTACATGATGTAGATATCGCTATAAACAAGTAGCGTTGCCTTGTTGTCGATATCTGTAGATTCGTGAACTTGGAGTGTGTACTGTTGGGGTTTTGTCGCTTGTTCAAGCTAACGGCTGACCTAATTTTAGAGTTGAGTTCCAGCCACCCCTTATATACTTCCGAACGATACGGGATTTTACACGAATTCATTATTAGACTTTAATTTTACAGACAGAAGTTATCGCATTTACACAAATAATAAGTTCTGAATTTGTAGCATAGAAGTTACATCCATCAAATTTAGATCCTGTCCCCAGAACAAATAATTTTAGATGATAATAGACTCCATTGGGTAGCACGACCGAAGCCCGAAGATGAAGCAAGTAGGACAAACAGCGATCAGGCATCAGCTACAGAACAGGCTCCTTGAGGTGTCTACCACAGTGCCGCCTACAAAAAATGGACTAATTAAGACGCTAAACAGTAACTAAGTTGAATATGCGACAACGGAGACGGAATCTTATTTCATATTATTCGAAAGAAATTGGTAAAGCAGTGCGAACTTCCTATTTACCCGGGTCGGAAGACGCCTATGAGAGAGTGAAGGCAATAAGCACCGATACCAAGAGGTCACGTAGCAAGAACAGAAAGAAGTAGGATTCTAGTGTCAGTAATCCGGACTGTATATTTTGGGAATCACTGACACGTACCATGGTGATGAATTAAACCCTCTCTAACAATAATTGTGTCTTGATGTCTTCGGCTATTTCCTTAGTACGCCTAGTCACAGTGCTAGCAGACAACAGCACATGTGCTATTTTTTAACAGCAGCTTCCCTAGGAGCTCACGACAAATGTCTTTAGTGGAATGCAAGATCAATAATTATTCTTCACAGATAGTAAATGGCTTTTTAGTCTTAGCAATACGGTTTGCCACCAATTAGGATGCTCTCAGCGCATTCTCCGTCTCTAATGAGGTGGCCCTTAGAAATTCCCTCTGTCCTCGTAATCCCGTTTTTTTCTTTCAAAATACTCCAGGAGCTTGTCTTTAAATCCAGGGTGCTTGGCGCTTAAGTGGCGAAGCAGTTTTGAAGGTTTCATTGCTTCATTACAGAGCCGGTCACTGCAAACTATGTAGAGCGAACTTGGTGTGTTTGAATCACCTTTTCCGATGAAACCATATTTAAAATAGGACTCACTTTATTGTCTGTTAAAAGCTTCATGTTTCGTTGATGTTGGAGGCTCTTCTTCTGTCTCTTCAAAGATCCCTTTCATTTTTATTAGAAGCTTTCTAACAGCGTCTGTTCTGCACTCATTATTGTGGGTTGAATTGAGCACTCATATAACCGAACTGTAATCTGGAAGATAAAAAACGTTAGTATGAAAAAGTAAACGTAGACAAAAAAGGACCAAAATAAAGTAAAATACACGCAGTCCGGCTGCGAGTATAAAGGCCCGTCCACACTATCTCATAGAGAAATATAAGATACATAAATTGGGATACCGTCTACAAAATACGTGAAAAAGATGACGATTATGTAGAAAAATGGATCAAAGAGCCTTCTTTTAAGCGTTGTACATTGCCATGAGAATAAAGAATGTTGTCCATTGCTAAAGTGATGAAAACTTTACTTCTGTATCCATTCTCGTAAACTAAGGATTAGTTAATTTAAAATAAATAGTTGCTGGCAACAACATAAATAATAGCTGGCAATGAAGATCGATGGGTTCAAATTTTTCAAACAATGGCATAAACGTCATTACTAATGTAAAAAACACCTAGGATGATTAACAAATGCCAAGAATTGAAATTATACACTAGCATCCATCAACTCAATACACGTATTCCAGGCGCAGTGCTGTGTTGTTATCATTCTTTAGGTGGGAGAATGAATTACGCAAGAGTGGCAGAGCACCGCGGAAGGAGTTTTCGTACTGGTAACTTGTTGGCTCATCCTCCTCATTCAGCAATATGCAGCCATGCCGAGAAGTGTAGTGCAATTATTCGTAATGGTTATTTTAATAAAGCTAACTGTTCTTTCCGTGATTTTGAACTTAGACTTTTAGAATCTTTGCATATTTTTAAGAAAAAATACATTTTAAACAACATGCGTGGTTCGTATCCCCTTCAGATAGTTAATGCATGCATAGCTGTCCTTTTTTTGTTTATGCTGGATTTTATTCTCGATCCTGTTTTTATGATTACGTTATATTGATTTATTTCTTTTTGTTTTACAGAACTGGTGATGGAGCTGGTCTCTGAAACGTTTATGATCTTTTGTTCTTTTTTGAAATAAAAATGACTTATTTTATTTGCATTTTCTTCAGACGTTTAAAATTTTTGGAGAATTTGTGATTCAAGCATAGTGAACCTCTGTTTAGAAGGAATGAATGTGTTTTTATACAATGGCTTCAAACAAAGGTCCCAAAAAAGAATAAAGATTTGTTATTTAAATGTAGTCATCATATTTCTGAAGTCATCTTAAAAGCAAATGTGTGTCTTATTTTACTGCTATATTCAGGTCTAGATATCAAGATATTCAAAGAATTTAAAACATAGTGAAATGGGCTTAATTTAACAAAATTTAATCAGAAACAAAGTTACTCACAAGAGGGGAAGCAGAAAATAAGTGTCTGAGAAATAAACGAATCACAGACTCGTGGCCATTGTGAAGAGTTATTGGAACTAACAACTAACAATCTTGTTAGGAGATATTTCATCAATTAAAACTAAATTCAAGAAACCTGATCCATATTATGGAGCACATTGGGTGACAAAACTCGTAAATAAAATGAAAAAATGTTTTATATAACAGCAAAAGAAGATAAAAGTCTGACAGACATTTGCTGTTTTTCTCGTTTTCTCAACTCGCATTGCTGTCAGCGCTTTTCGTTATGACCTCCTTCCGTGCAAGAAACTTCATAATTATAATATTAAGCATAAACAACTTGGAAAAACTGTTTCACACAAATGCAGAAATCACTTCTGGTATCTCTCTGATGATTTGTTGGTCTGATTTTCGTTGATGATAAAATTAGCCATGATACTGAACAGAAAAACACCGACTGACCCAGATACACCGAGAATACACAAAGAGGTATTGAAAACAAAGACCAGGAGCAGCTAGAACACTTTGTTCCTGTTCACACAATGTTTTTCTTGAATGGTCTGAGGTTATCTTCCTTATTTTAGAGCAAGCCAGAGCAAGATTGGTCTTTCGGAGAATTTTTTTGGATACAGAGAATGTGGCCAGTCATATGAAGGTGATCAATAGCATTGTTGAAAAAAATGTCAAATTGATAGAAGATTACCAAAACTTAATTACTATTGGCATACAACATGAAAAATATTTCTTGCCGGTCGTATGAAATTATGGTCAGAACTTCCAAATACTGTAGAACGAAGAAAACCCTCATATCTCTGACTAACCAGTGAAATTCAACCTCATTTTCTTTGAAATCGAGTTAGATTTTGAGTAACTACTAAAATCAATGGTACGATAGGCCACTGGAGTTGCAGAAAAACAATTTCTTAGTAGGAAATTTAGTACTAAGAATCGGAAATTTAAGAAATCAGTTAATAATGTTTTATTTTTTTCATTAGATGACGTTTGGTACCGTGTTCCTTTATCATCAACAAACCGCCTTCGACCTTCTAATTACGAACGACTCGCTACCCATTCTCAGAGTGTTGTGCCTGAGAAACCTTATTAGACGTGCTCCAGCAGTCACAGCATTCGCAACGTACGCGCGCCTTCTTACGGAGAACCACCTATTTTATATGCAACTTCAATTTTTATCCATCGAAGCAGCCCTCTGGATGTACGTTTTTAACTAGTAACGCTCGTGACCTGTACTTCGGATCCCTGTGCTCGATGTCATGGAGACGGCATGTGACTGATGTTTGTTGTGTGATGACGAGCGGCTACTCAGCTCTGTGACTGCCTTGCACCCGTCTACCACCTATCTCCTCAGCTACGGAGTCTGTCCTGAGGGGGGCCCAGTGCCTCCCTCTACGGTCCAACTCTTCAAAGACCTGGCGGCCTGTCGTCGGTCTTTTATTCCACCGTCGTCAGGTGGATTTCAAGGGAACTTTTATTGAGGATGTGTTTGACGATATGTAAGTAGGTGCAATTATTTTCCCGAACGTCCCTCAATAGCCTCCATACGGCTGTAGCTTCCTGATCATGAGCTGTACTGTAATTTTTAAGCCGTGACTTATCGTAAATTCAATATTTTGAACATATTCGAGGTGTAGGGTGTACTGCCTAATTTTTTAACTCAGAAAACTTCAACTTTAACGTATTCTCAGCAGTTTTCAACCCAACCACTGTCTAATTATTTACGTTCAGAATAACCGTTCTCCAACATTAAAATTAGCTTATTTCCGGCATAACCCGGTTATTGTCAAGATTGATGCTGGCGGCCGTCGGGTGCACCAGTTTCTGACTTCCTATTCACCAAGAAGTCTCCGACCGCCATGATACTTAAATTCATTATGCTGTTTATTTTTTTAATACCATGCATTGCAGCACTAAAATTATTAAATGTATTCTGTAATCCATTCACCCCTCCATTTTTCAATAACTGGGGAACTTCTACTTGAAATAAGTAACGAGGCAATAGCTGTTCTTCCTTGGTGTCTTGGAAGTCAGCAAATTTTGACATTACGTTAGCGACCTATAAATATCAATATTCGAATGGGAAAATTTCCTAGGGTCGTTTTTCATCAAATAGATTGATTTCAGTTTGTATCTCTGGTTTCCCACAGAAATAATTACCTCTTCTCCATATTGCATCGCCCTAGCTAAGTGTTGCACTTTTTCTGCAGTATCAAATTGGACGTACAATTTTAAAGTTGTGAGATATTTCTGAATTTGCGGAAATTCAGTATCATTTGCATATTAAGTGAAGCAAATTAAATTGTTTATGTTTTTGTGACAGTTTTAGTTTCGTTGAGTAACGTATGAACACATATTGGCTTATTTTTTCTTCAATTTTAGTCGTTACCCTATTATTTGCCAAGGGTTTTGGCTTTGATTACTAATGTGTGTTCTTCATTTCCATTTACAACCAGGATTTTTATTATTATAATGATAAACGAAAATTCGATCCGCGCGAAGTATCAGGTCTTACAGATGTTTTAACTATTCGAAATGTAACTAATAATTCATGCAGTGGATAATCAATTTTAAATAAAGTAGACAGAATACTGTATTTCTATGCCTTATAATATATATGCATTGCACAGCTATTGTTTAAATTTTAGTTGGCGTATGACGTGGTTAAGCATTAGCTCATGTTTGACGAGTGCGAATTTTTCTTTTTAAATTGTAACCAAATTTGCGATGTCAGAATGTAAATCATTTCACGAGTGCATAGAATTTCGACCTTCATAACCATTTCGATACATAAAATATTATTATTAGTTTACATGAGAAAGCGTTTCAATTCAATTAACTGATTTGAATTACTTCATTAAGCACAGAATGAAATTTTGATTGAAAGCTTCCTAATAATATAAAATGTTTATAAGTTATCGCTAATGCTGTAACAAACATGATCCTTCTAAAAGCTGAATTTTGTGGCGTGAGTATTTTTAGGATGCATGCAACTTATTATTCAAATAATGCTTTTTACATTTACGTAGGGTAATTCAATGAATCTCTATCAATTCATTACTGTAATATGTTCACGTACAGGTCAGAGGATGAATAAAAGGCATGAGTTAAATTTCAAAGCACTGTCAGAAAACAAACAAGGCCCCTAATTTGTATACTTCACCTTATAAAACATTAGCATAGAAGTCCTTAATTCATAATTTCCTTTTAGTCAGTAAACGGATTGAAAAAGATGGATTAAAGCGATCTACGTTAGCCGGGAAAAGAAACTCTGGTCTTGAAAAGAGACCCGCTTCCCTATTAAAAATTGAGGCAGTATTATACTCGCGTTACTGGAGAGTACCGCGTAGCGTTCGGTATGCTTATGGGACTCGGAAGGGTAGAATTATGCGTGGCGAGTCCAAGAAAAAACTAGATAATTGTACCATAGTCTGACCATGAACCGCATACGCCGTTCACATAAACCTGCCGCTAGCTGCCCACGAAGCAGAAGTCGTCTCTTATCCTGACCGTAAGCCGCACAGGCTTATCGTATAAAACTGCTACAATTGTCCCATCAACTGACCTATTTCAGACTGTGGCCACATAGCAGCAATATGCTAAAAATATACCCAGCAAGCAGTTTTCCAATCCATGATCTGACCATAAAACGCTACTATCGGTGGCATTTTATGGTCGGTACAAGAACTGGAAAACTGCTTGCTGGGGATATTAGCGTACATGTTTTTTGTATGGACAAATTTCAACCTTAAGACACTCAAAATAAAAAATAAATTTTCAGGAGTGAAAAAAATATCATCCCGCTTTCGAGTAATACATCAAAAGAACTCCAGCTAATGCTATTCCTACCTGGTATTTTATATCTATTAGAAAATGTGTTCTAATACACAGATACCAGGTAGGAATAGTATTAGTTGGGCTCATTTTTAGGTCATGATTACTTGAAACGCTGGAGTTTTAATGTTTTCGCCACTCCTTAAAATCAAATTATTTTAAGTTTTTCTATCTATGGTTGAAATTTGTCTCTGCAAAGACGGAAACCGAATATATATAATATATATATAATATACAAATATAGATTTCACTGTAGATTGCACGGTACAAATAATGCACATTTTTCCGTTTCAAGAGCATATTCAAATCCAATGTATGACCTACCTATCAATGTATGCACTGGAGAATCATAAAAGCCACGGCAAATAATGCATGCATTCATTGCATATTTTAACGAGGAAACTAATAGAATAAACTTAAGTAGACTATTTATAAGAGGATAATAAGACTTATTCATCAACAAAATTTAATTACAACCTGTTGGGATGCTAGAGATTAATTTCTCTATAATATACGATCTCGCCTAAACATAGTTCTTAAATATTCAAATAAGGACATCTATCCAGATAAATAGATGTTGCCTAATAGTAGGTAACTATTCAAAATAAATTTTCCATACAGAAACAAGACTCCGCTCATTGATTGAATGTTTTTTCTACTCATTTCTATTCAAACAAACACGAAAAGGTGCTATGTTACATTAATTATATATATATAGCTATACTGATATATCTGTGTGTGAACTGCCATTAGCTAAGTAGCTACAGCGAACCATAAGGCATGAAATAAGATACAAGATACCACTATCCACGCTTGTTATTTCCTGTATCTTATCATTTTGGCAAGCAATCTGTTTCAATTCAAGCACATCAATTTCAAGTGCTGAAATGTTCAACACAATATCAGCTCCATAAGTATCTTACATACTGAAATACATGTATACATTTAGCCAGTTTCTTCTCCAATATTGTGTGATACAGCATAGAACAAACATGGATAATGGATGCTTCTTTCATGCGTAAGGGTTCGCCAATAACTGTACATCATTGAAAGATTTATTTAAATAATTAGCTCAACATTACTTTTTCATGAAATGTTTTTTTCAATTTAATAGCCTTTATAATACATACGCAATAAATGAGTAAGGCAAAATAAAAAGAAGAACCAACGTTATAGAGAACATTTATTTGTAGCAAAGGTTTCGGAATGAATGTTCTCTATAACGTTGGTTCATCTTTTTTTTAAATGAGATTTCCTAAGAATCGCCCTATAAGTACTACTAGAGTAAGGCATTCCAGTAACTAATGCGATATCTGATCGTTGAAACTGATTCATCCTTTCAAGTAAAAGAACAGAAAAAAAAAAAGTGGACCTATGAAATTACATCCCTTAAAAATGACGCAAGTCAAATAAGCTGAGAGTCACGCAGATGGAAAACACTGCAATAGAAAAACTATCTGAAAGTGACTCACTCACAAGCTAATATATTGATACGTTCACTTAAAATACCGTTCATTAGACCAAGTTGAGTACTGGCGCCCGCCTCTGCTGTAGCAAGAGTTGTAAGTTGGGCCGTGGTGTCCTTTCCCGCTGCATCAGTCGCTGCTAGGCCTGCAGTGGCATTCGCACCCGAGGCTGTGTGAGTGGCGACCGCCCCCGTTACGTAGTCCTTCACCCGGGGCCCACGATGCCCGTCCCAGTCAACTGCGTTCTTTAGGGCCAGAGTGATCGCCTTGTTGATATCCGACAATGACACCTCTCGGAATTGCTGACGGCTCAAAATAGCCTCTGTAATATACATATATATTTTAACAAATAAAATACAATCATCAATAGGGTATGAATGTACTCAAACACATATTAAGCTCATTAAACCAGAAATTATTTTTGCATTTTGATAGTCAGCAATTTATCAGGCATTCAACGTGCGCCACTCATTTGCATTTGAACAATAATAATTCTTTTGTGTTACATAGAGATTACAACGTGAAGGAAAATGTTGAATTTTAGCTGAAGGAATAATGGAATAATTGCTGCATGCATTCCTTTCTATATACGATACTTACGTTCGATCAGCTGGTATGCCATCGTGTTTCTGAAGGCCAGCTTGTCTCTCTTCCTCGACCTTCCAAGACCAGTAAGTGAAAACTGTAGTGCTAAACTCCTGGTCATGCACAGCTTCAACATCTTAGTCATCGCCCTAGATAGCGTTCCTTCCCGTGCATGCTGAAGAAGCTTCAGCTAAATGAAAATAAGGCCCAGAGACAACCTCCCGTCAGACACTTGCACAAAAAAAACTTGAGTATTCATTTAGCTACATATATATATCACAATAAAGTACCTATTATTGCATACAGCATTGAAGATGCTGTAAGAAAAAAATTGATACACAATATAATGTTGAGTCGTCAGAAATTTCATAAATTTTTTACACACAAGCTTACCATTTCAGGATTTGATGCTAATTGAAGTTACTCTGTAGAGTTATTTGCGGGAGGTGGACAGAGGATGTCAGCACACGATGGCTTACGCAGCATATTTTCCTTCACAACCATTTCTATTTGAGTCACTCTGGTGTCTAGGGAAGAGACCTTTTGCTCAATTCTGGTCCATTCGCCGTTTTTCACGTTGGATTCCACTGAAGATCGATTTCTGAGGACGTAATTATTCCCATCATATCAGTCAAAATTGCTTCTACAGTCTAACTTCAACAAGTCTTATTATCAATGTTCAAATGTTATTGACGATTCACATCGCATATCAACTCCAATTACCAAAAATGAAAATTGTAAAGTGACTTACTTCAATTGAGGTGTGAATACGGAGGTCTTATGAAGCTGCAGAGGAACTGCCATAGCGGGATCTGGGTCGTCATTGCTGCAATCAGAAAAGGACCCATCGGGAGTTGCTGCTTCATGGGAATAAAGAGGATGAGCAAAAGGTCTTGAACTATTCAAAATTTATAAAATACAACCTGCAACTAAATTGAAACTAGAGAACTATTTTCAATTTGCTTCAAATCTGGTATTGGTCATCAAAATCACACCATAAACCAGTAAAACATGACCTTGGCATGCAACCCCTAAAAGAGAAACATTGACTGTCAACTCATGGCTATACCTAGTGTGAATAAAGATTTAAAATAAAAGATGCAGATAAAAAAGAACTCATGAATTGTGCTTCTGCGCAAAATTAGTAATAACAGCACTAGCTTAAAAAACACATGAGAGGCTGGGCTAAATTGCCAAACAGAAAATGTGGAGTGAATAACGTTGATAATTTAATTGTATTTGGAAGCGATTTTTGGTGCAGTAATTCACCCTGGGTGATTGACTGAAGACTCACCACTATTGACTTTACATATTAAAAGCCAAAGGTGATATATATGGTTATAAATTGAAACCTGACATGGCTGCGTGCAAGACTTCTATTTTTAGTTCAAGGACATCACCGAATACTGATGCAAATTAGAAATAGAGATGTTCATTCATAATAAAAAATTGCAACAGTACTATTAACTACCTAATAGATATCTCAACTGACCTTCATTGGGAGTAAAGCTCAGTTTCCGTTTGCTGTTGACTGTTGTTCTAGGTAGATTGCTCTTTTGTATACGAGGACTTCGTCGGACACCGCAATATTGCAGCTGGCCTTGCGTAACTCTCCTCGGTGATGGCTCAGCTTCAGAAGAAGTGGAAGCCAAATTGCCTTGTGTCATCTTCTTGTAAGCCCGGTCATAGTCATCTGCTCAGTAAACTAAACATTATCCTCACAAAAAATACACCTCGGGTTGTGGGACGCTACATACCAAACGCTAACTCGTGCACCAAACTAGAGAACAGTTTGAGTGTGAGTCCAAGTATGAGCCCAAGCCCCAATGGTTTGAGTCAATAGTTGAAAGAGTACCCCCAATGGTTGAAAGCCCCAATGGTTGAAAGAGTAAAGTTCAAATTGGATCCTAAGTCAAAATAAAGTTCAATTCCAAGTTTAGGTCAAAATAGAATTCCAAGTTTGAGTATAACCTTCCCACTCCAAGTTTGATTCTTAGACCAAGTCCAAGTTTGAGTTCAAATCAAAGTCTCAGTCAGTCTTAAGTCCTTACTTGAAGACATTTTTGAAAAAAATAAAAAAAAATTGGATAGCAGCCCTCCTCGCCCGAAGGAATTATTTATGTAATTTCATCTATCAATGAAAACTTCTTATTTATATTCTTTATAATAATTTATAATTAGGTATAAATGGGGACAGGCGGACAAAAATGTATTTCTGATTATTGAAAGTGAAAGATACATTAATATCATCCCAATTTTGTTCTTTCATGTAGGTAACTGTATGGAAACATAGAACACAAAAGTACAATTAATTCGCAGAAATTGGGAGACAAGTGATTATATTTTGAAAGGTATTATATATGCATTGAGTTACAAACCTGATGAAACAGCTGTCTTCTTGATGATAAATTCAGTCCAATTTTTTCTTGGAGTCGTGTTTTCCTTGCCCAAGCCTTGAATATTTGATCCGTCTGGTGGCCAGTAGCACTTATTAAAGTTTCCAATTTTGGTTGTCCATTTTGATGGAACTATTTCCCACTGCCTATTGTCAAAATAAACTCCTAAATATTTTTTTGCTTTAGTAGTCATATTTTTACCTTTCCAATTTTGATATGGGTTAATTATTAGTTCAAGATTCACTGGAATTAATTAATTGGCAAGCAATTAAACCATGATCACAAGGAGCAAGAAACATCTTGCAATGGAATTTATCTACAGAAACTTCAGCCCTGATGAGGGGTTCCATTAACTTATAAATTCCAATAGATTTAGAATTCACTGGTTAGGTGGAGTAACTTTCTTTATGAGAGAAATACTCAATTTGGCAAGTACCATTAGAAAAGCTTCGAAAAAAAGCAATATCTCCACTTTCCAGAAATATTTTCTTGGAAAGCAATGTTTGTGTCTGCACTTTGTTCCTCCTGGTTAATGCTTGTGGAAGATCCTGGTGAGCTTGCAGTAAGAGAGGAGCTGCAGTCTGAATCACTGTTGTTAGGAGCACCAGGCAGAATATTTTCAGCAATAACAGGAAAACATTGCCTAACATTAGGTGCACTTTTTGGACGAGTCACTGAAATTATTTCCTGTAACCTACGTTTTTTTTTGCTTTGACCCTAGCCAAATGTATGGGATTTTCTCAATTATCACTTTTACCTAGCTACTGAAAATGTTCTCAAATATCACTGTACAGAAACAGATATTCAATTGGACATCATTGAATGACATTCATGTTATGATGTTTATCAATGTCAAAAAATAATAAAATAAAACAAATAATCTATAAATATACTAAATTTTACAGAAAATGGGTATCAAAACTATAATCTAAAGAATTGTCATGCAAACACATTGCTAGTTATCTAGGTACCAACTGCACAAATTTACTTGAATTTTCTTATTGGCATGCTTCACAGCTCCCACACTAAATGGTGATCTTTAATAAATCAAAATGGATACTAATTAGACACATATAAAGTCAATATTGTTTGTCCGGTCTGCAATTATAATCAAGCATTTAAAAATTCCTTGTTAACAACTGAATGCTCACTTAGTCTAATGGTGAGCCACATTCAAGAAAGGAGGAAACTTTTCTCCAGATTTCTGGAGAGTCTTGCATATTTCTCCCCAGATTTCTAAACTTTCAGAATTATTTCCTTAGGGCTTGTTAAAAATGAAGGTAGCTCACAGTTCTAGCAGATTGAATGTTGTAGTTTTTTGCATCTACTTTTCCATCCAAATATCTGGGGAGATCTGCCACATTTTTGAATGTGGATGGCAGGCCCTATATTAGAAAAATAATGGTATGCGAATAATGCAAGCTCATTTCTAATTTCCATCAATAATGGAATTCAAATGAATGGGAATTAATTACACGCAAAACATAATATTTTACCCAAGAACAGTTCTGATCAACAAAATGAAAGTCATGTTCAAGTCACTAATAATCAAGTGGTTCAAATTATCATTACATTATTACTAGGATTTTGCAGGCCAAGCAATTCTAACTACACTGCTAGTTAGCATCTCTGCCTCTACGGTTTTACCTAAGCTAAACTAGGCCTATCAATACATAGTTAGCATTCCAGTACTCGTACAGTTCTGACAAGTTATAACTACAAAGTAGTGCAGGGTCTAATAAGTGTTTATAAACGTAAAATTATAATCATTTGTCATTAACCAATTCCTTCCCACATAGAATTTGGATAAAGTATTTCACAAGCTGTCAGTTGTACTGTCACTGAAAGATCATAGTAATCACTGGAGTCACTGAGCGAAAACTGCAACGTGTTTAGAAAATAACTGCAGGGGCACACAGAAAAGATTTTAAAAAGTGACTGCCGCCACACTGCAAACAAGCTAAATAGGTACTCTTAACGTCACAGAATTGATTAAAATGATGCATATTGAGGTAAAAACAGTAGGCCCTACTCACGACTGAGTATGATATAATTCTATCAACTGTATTTTAACGCACTATGTAAATTTTTTATATTATTTTTAGAAAAGTGAAATTAGTATCACAATGAAGCCGATAACCAAACAGAAGCAGCACTGAAGATTCACTGAGGTGACTAACTATAGTGCAACGGTGCGGCCAGCTCGTATAAACCGCGCCTCATTTGAGGCTACTTTGAACGAGGTTTAATCCTGTATGAAACGGACCAACGGAGCAAATTGTTTTATTTTCTGATGAGTTGCGTCAAATTTTGACTTAAATACCTTTTATGTGATGACAAAAACATACCTATGTTGCTTTTTTATACATAGATCAAATAAAAGCAACATATATTTGTTTTGACTAGAATACTGCTTCCTGTGACATCTGGCAACATTAGAGAACAGTTACCAACTTCCTTACCAGATTAAAAATTATGACATCATGCTTCGAAGTAACTAAAATGAGTTTATTCTTTATCAATAGTGAATAACTCACATATTCAAGTAATATAGCAAGAAACCGTTGAACTTTTAACGAAATGAACAACACGCTGATGAAGAAAATGTTAGGTAGCTACTAGCCGCTTTCATGTTACTACCTACATATCGTTAAATTACTATACTTACATAAAAAATTATGATGACAGCAGTTACATTGAAATGACCCACCATCTAAAAATCGACCAGATTTTCAAAATGCGTGTTTGGTATTATTGTAAACTTCGGTGTTTCGAGAATAATTGACAAGCGATGCTGCACAGCTGTGGCCGGTCGGCAAACCCCTCCCCCAGCCCCCCGAAGTTGAATGACTCACGCAGCTTGTCACGTCTCAGTTTATGACTATTTTCTGAGTTGCTGACTAACGTGCAACTATTTACAGCTGACCATAGTCTTGGTGGCTGTTGCATTTCAACTAATCATAGATGCCGTTTTATATGTTTAGAGGCCGGGTTGGGTAGCATTGAAGTCATTACAGTCTGATCTGATTATACAACTATACAAGCATCAATAAAAAGAGAGAACCAGGAAAATGGTATAAAACATTTTTCATTAAAATGTATTCTCGAGACTGTGAAAAGACTCGTAAAAATTGGACGTTTCGAGCCTTCGCTTATCATCAGCAATAGGTACAAATTCGAATGTACAATTTTTTTCCATTTTTTTAAATTCGAAACGTCCAATTTTTACGAGTCTTTTCACAGTCTCGAGAATACATTTTAATGAAAAATATTTTATACCATTTTTTTATTGAAAATTCGAAAATACCGAAATAGCTGCTTCGAATACATGCATCATTAGTATCTTTTACTATACTAAGTATTCAAGCATATTATTATCAGAAGAAGGCAAGTTGGCCTGTAAGAAAATAAATACCGTAATCCGAATGTAGGAAAAAATACCATAAATAAACCTTGGCCATCATGTCTTAAATGCCATACAGGTCGTTATGGACTTTTTATGAGCGACTTATGGGTCACTTTTACATGTGATGACATTTCTTCCAGTAAACAAACCATATTACGCGTATGTTAAGCCAAAATCCAATAAACATACCAAGTCACTGCCCTGATTTTTAATAGGGTTGTTCCAGAGAATAAAACTTGAGAATAAAACTAAACTTAGGAACATTTGAGAGTGGCTGGCTACCTTCCAGAAATTTTTACCTTTTATCAAGAAAACAATGCTAGTTAATGAGACATCTTCTACAACGATTCAAAAATGAACTCGAATTCAATATGATTTCGAGAAACTAGACGTGATGTAGTGTTTCAAATTGACACATGCCACACTGCTCAAATGCCGAGGCAACTTTATTTTATCTTTTACACAACATTATAGATTTCCCCATCTATTACCATGTAATCGATCTTCCAATACCTATTTTAATTAGCATCGTAATTCTGCCAACGCCGTTGGTGTGCTTCTAGAACTGGGAAAAGGGAACATCATCATGCCATACTTCGTGTCGAGCAAGAACAACAACAAAAAAAGAGGCAACACTCTACATGGGTTATCTGAGAATTATTTAAGCGGAATTCGTCGCCTACTAATCATAGAAAGAGTTATGTACTCACAAACGCTCATCATCACTGCATCATAAATGCAAAGAACCTAAATAATGAATAAGATAGCCTTTCCCTAAGAAGTATAAAAACTCTCATTTCTTGTGATTGCACCACATACAAAATAGGCCTGTGTGCTCGAGCTTCAGCTGCCTTACAGTGACGTTCTATTATTCCAGTCAGGGTTTGAAAAAAGTGAGCTTATTGCTGAAATAATCAAAAGAAATTTCTCATTGCCATAGTTCGTATCAACAGTCGCTATTGTCCCGGTGTGGCATAAAATGCTCCGAAATGCTTTGCAAATATACATGAACATTTCTCTTCAACGTTCATTCCAGGGATCAAATGTGCATAGTTCTTATCCCTGTTAGAAATGTCTCTCGTGAATTCAATGATATGTCTTTTATTAGACTAACAATCATAACCTTTTTACTTTTGATTAGGTCAAACAACACGCGCGCTTGCTTGGCGCCGGGGTCGGTCAATGAAAAGAGACGTTGAAAATATTAGTTCTTCGAAATTTTCAAGAGCTACTCGTTCTAAGGGGAACGATGGATTATTTCACGTTACAGCATAATATGTCCAGCAAAAAATGACAGCGGATAAATAATAATTGTTTTAAAAATGTTATTGGCTGAAATTTAGCGTAGCCAATAACTCAGGAGATTACTGCGCCAGCGGCGAGTATAGAACTAAATCGACGTACACTCAACATGGTTTTCATACGTGTAAAAAATTTTGGGTTTGTTTCGTAATGAAGCGTTGATTATTTAATTTATAATGCTAGAACGATGATCTAGATATATTCGTAAGATAAAATTAACTACGAAAAAATAAAAAAGGAATGCACATATTTTAAAGATGGGTTTAATGCGACTATTCGGCACTTTTTGACGCACGAGACTTGCTGAAAATTTAAGGTGGCCATAACAGAACGAAAATATGCTAAACTTTTTCCAGACCTTCTCCATTTTAACCAGATCAGTCACGTACTGTTATTTTAGTGGGTTGCACCGTTCAATTTTTGCCTTAGTTATAAATATCACTGAACCGCCACAGAGGTACGGCTACACGCCAGCTACACGCCCTGATGCTAACCCGCTGACGATCTTGCTTGCTAATCGCTTGGATACCTGGAGACGCATGATCCTGCTGCTACTCGCCCGGTACTTACCTGGAGACGCTCCTGCTGCTACTCGCCCAGTACTTACCTGGAGACGCTCCTGCTGCTACTCGCCCGGTACCTACCTGGAGACGCTCCTGCTGCTACTCGTCCGGTACTTACCTGGAGACGCTCCTCCTGCTACTCCCACGGTACTTACCTGGAGACGCTCCTGCTGCTACTCGCCCGGTACTTACCTGGAGACGCTCCTGCTGCTACTCGCCCGGTACTTACCTGGAGACGCTCCTGCTGCTACTCGCCCGGTACTTACCGGGAGACGCTCCTGCTGCTACTCGTCCGGTACTTACCTGGAGACGCTCCTCCTGCTACTCCCACGGTACTTACCTGGAGACGCCCTGACTACTCGGGGCCGACTTCTCACGAGGGCTACACTTCATAGAGTGTTTCTTTGATATGAGAGAGCTTACCACAGCTATTCATAATATTCCGCACAACTCGAGCCTAAATTATAATTGATTTAATGTTCAATTTGTATATGAGTCTCAGGCTTGATGGTGGCTCATCAAGTGAGTAATTTTTACACGCTAATTCTTACGAATTTAATAGTCAGTTTTGTCGTGATTCTTCTGGGACAGACTTTCGCCGTGTTCATATAAACGTCAAGAAAGGGTTGTTTTGGCAAAGCAACTATCTTCTAAAAGACCCGACATGGAATAAAATGCTCTCGACAATGAACACAGCATCTCTGAGCTCTTCAACCTACGCTTCGAACAAAGCTTCACTAACTGCCGAGCATCATTTGAAACAACCAGCGAACCTCACACACCCTCTACGAACCCCCGGTGGACTTCGGACTCTCTGCCACGTAGACGACGCCTGTGCTCCAGATTATTTCAAGACACTTCCATATTTCTTTGTGTATTTAAACTTCTTCCTGCGAGACCTAAAATGTTGTTCATTCTACATAAATTACTTGCCATTTAATTATAAAGCTTAATCCATTAGAATCATCTCTCAACGCTTGCTATTTTCTGAGATATTTTCACGTAAAGCTTCAAGATAGGTAACGCGTTTATTCTAACTCGAAACAGCGACTCTCAGCCCCTTCTGGGCAGATGTGCACAACGGCATAAGGTCCTGGGCCGTCATATAAGAAAGACGTGTGACTCTCCGCTCACCCATGCGGGTGGAGCGGAGGAAGTGTTAATTAAGATTGTACTGAATTGCCCACTGCTACTCGGGATTTTCATCAGCTAAGTACTCCCATATTATTCCTCTTCGTATTCATTTATATTTCGTCGAACGCTCCTCGTAACTACATGTGTAGGATAGATTAATTCCATTCGATGTAACTTCTAGACGATCTTTGTTCCTCTTCAAATCATTCAGTGCTGAGATTTCATCACCTAAGATGTGCTTCTCGTAATTATTGATGTGTTCTCCTCAACATGATTCAGCTCCGAGGCTCATCCTCAATTAAGATGTCCTTATCAGACTCCTCAAAGTATCAATGACCTGCGTTTTGTCTATTATTCGCGTAAACGGCTTCACCGGTTTACTCTCAACGTCATCGTGCGAATTCTCATAATTGTATCGTCTTATAGATAAGAGCTAATTCATTCGCCGAGATCTAATAGCATTGTAATCATTTAGAACCTAATATGCTATGTGTATCGTGAACCACTTCTTATTTCCGAATGTGTCATCCATTTACTATTGAAAAACGTCATCATTATAACATTAAATTACGTTGCAACCACCTCGTCATTCACCTAATAAGACTCTATTTGATTTGTCATAAGTACATGATTATTTGCAACTAATGACATTGAAAGGTCAGAATCTTGATTAGATCTTTATTGAAATGAAAATAAAATAATTGAGGCCTTCCGTCTCGACATCGACTGAAAAGAAATGAAAGCTATGAATACGATCAGAAAATATTGCCTCTTGAAAATCTGGCCAATAAAGAAAATACGACAGTATGAAAAAAAAGAGATACGATCACGACATTTTGGTGCCAAGCGGTGGCGGATCTTTATCTTCAATCGTCTCCGAAAGAGACCGCTCGAAATAATTGTCACGCTACCAAAAATTGCCGAAATTTATCAAAAATAACAAAATAACAAAACCATTCAAATTAAATCAAAGATGCCTCAAATACTTCATAAAAATTGCATTTGATCTGCCAGACACAAACTCAACTAGTGATGGATGACTATTCATAACACTCAATATTGTATCAGGGTGTTTAGTAATCTATATCATTGTATCCCGCTTACGTTTAAATTGTTTCTATTTCGTGCCTATTTACTAATATTCTGCCGTTTTATTTCAATTCCAAGCCTATTTGCTTTTCATTTCATTGTGTTTATTTACTTTAAAATTATTAGGATGTCTAATCATGCTTTCTATTTTTGATTTATTACTTTTGGGAATCTATTTACCTTTCATTATCGTGTTTATTTACTGTGAAATTATTCATATGTCTAATCATGTATTAATCTCTGTTTGATTTATGAATTTTTCTCAATAATCATGCTTTAGGTTAACCATTTCTAATCATGTTTTATCCCAATTAATGAATCTATTCTGAATTTCTTATTTCATTGCGTCGTTTTGTGTTGATTGTTCGTGTATTGAAATACCCAATATATGAAGCAGTTGATTCCAAATGATTTAAAATTTAAAAATCAAGCGTAATTCGATTGATTATTACACAGTTTTTCTATGAGAATAATTAATTTGAGTTAGACGCTGTGGAAATTCATCTAGCCACCGTGAATCTTTCGGCGCCATTTTGTTTTCAACGAAGGGAGGCATTCGCACTCGCACCACTCTTGATGACGCCAGTCTGGGTTCAAATTTCCGTTACGTGGAATATTCAGACTCTATCATCTTAACTTCTCATTTGGAATCTTAAAGTTCAAGAACTAAACTTCTAAAATTAACATCATTGAAATTTAATTGAAAAATCTCCTAAACGTTTAAAAATTTTATTAAAAACTTTCAATTAAAGTGCTTATTAAAAATTTCTTCGTACTCTCAAATATCAGCGGAGGTTTATTTAAAATGAGTATTCCATTCAATTATAAATCTTTTCTACGGAATAACAATATCACATGCATTATGTACGCTCAAAAATTGATTTTACATATAAAATTTACGAATAGAGAAATCCTAATCTACGGATAATTTACTCTCGTGTCCATTTCTAAATTTCAATATTGTATTCCATCGTGTGAATCAACCATTTGAGGAGATTGTTGTGCGTGGGTGTGCCTTGTGAGGTGTGATGATGTGGGAGCGGAGATGTGAGGCCGCGATGTGTGGTAGGAACTGCCTCGCCTGCGCTTTGTTTACGATATCGCCGACATTCCTAAGCCCAAGCCACACAGCCCCACTCTCTCTAACAACATGCCAACGCGGCCGACTGACTCTATTCAAACTTTGTAACGGCATGGCAGCATTTGAAGTCAAGTATGATGCTCGATGTTTAGGATGTTTTAGTGTGATGTTTGAATGTATTTTACGAAATAGCGTGGTAGTGAAATTTATTTTATTCCTGCTTACTTATGTTTCATTATCGACAAATTACTAATTTAAATTACGACCACCGATTAAATGTTGAGATAATTCTTTCATGTCTAGATTATTTTCTTTGTAAAGTAAATGTCGCGTGAATTGTAAATTAGTTAATGATCTCTCAGTGCGAGTAAATTGATATTTCCTAACGAGGAATATAATGATAATTATATATGTAAATGAATTCGATTCAAATCTGGATAGCGTGCAGTCCATTAGGTAAAAATTCAAATTTAATGCGTTATTAGGAAACATTGTATTCTCTCCTTCCGAGAATCATTATTATCATTGCTTCATAGTATCGAATAAAAACGGAATAAAATTAAATGTAGGTTAGAAGAATGTCCTTTTCTGTAAACATGGAGTTACGAAGGAGTGAGATGAGTGTGGATGCATGACGAGAGCGCCTGCGGAGGGAGAAGGAATAAAATTTGGATTTATGAAGACGACGAATAACCATTATGGAACTTTCAGTCTTTTGCGGTGCTGTGGACGTGAGAGTCGACTTCAATCTCCACGAGAGCCGCACTGCGCGGAGAGCCTCTGCCTATGCTGAGCGACTTCGTGAGCGCGGGCTTCGCATACATCTGTGTGCGTGACTGGACGTACATCACGGCCCGACCAGCGGTGGCGAGCGTCTCGCTGAGGCAGCGGCAGCGAGCATCACACATCACACTGAGGCAGCAGCGGCAGCGAGCGTCTCACAGAGGCGGCGGCGCGTACGTACGTCCGTGTGCGTGAGCGACCAGAGTTGCATCGCAGACCAGCGGCGGCGCAGCAGCAGCGGCAGCGAGCGTCACAGCTGGAACACTCGCATACAACAACGCGTCACTCAGAGACTTGTCCTGTCTCCATGACAACTCGAGGTAATCAAGCACGCTTGCGTCTACTCACACACACACACTTGGCGCGCGAGGCACAGCTGGTTGGCGCATGACGTGATGCAACCCCGGCGAGCATCAAGGACAGAGGATACGACGATGAAGAAAACAGAGCGACGATGTGCTGCGTTAATGGAGAGACAACCAATGATACGGCAACGTTTACATCATCATTTATGATGAAGAAAAGATGACGGTTCCAGCCATTAAAGGAACACGTCCACTTCTATCTTAGATCCCGTGGAGTTCTGTAACTCGGAGTCTTTCCTGCAAGAGAGATGAAGAACAGGAGCACCCTCGGTCTCTACGCGACTATAGGGCAAAAAAAGGGATTTCCCATGAAGTTTTTCAACTTCACGACTGCTGCATGTGGCAGTCATGACGGTGTGGGAGATCACCGACATCGATTGTTAGGAGAATGTCCTGCCAAAGGACGACTGCAATGGTGTCATCTCAAGGTGTCTCGATTCAGCGCTTCCTAGTGAATGCAAACCACTCCCGTCCAGCTCCGTATTTGTCTTCTCGGAACTACTTTTCTTCTGATCAGTAGTCGCACACGCACAGATCAAGAAGAAGGATAACAGCGAGCGGGAGCTCGCAATTTAAATGAGGACGGCGAGGATTTGTCGTGATTCTTCTGGGACAGACTTTCGCCGTGTTCATATAAACGTCAAGAAAGGGTTGTTTTGGCCAAGCAACTATCTTCTAAAAGACCCGACATGGAATAAAATGCTCTCGACAATGAACACAGCATCTCTGAGCTCTTCAACCTACGCTTCGAACAAAGCTTCACTAACCGCCGAGCATCATTTGAAACAACCAGCGAACCTCACACACCCTCTACGAACCCCCGGTGGACTTCGGACTCTCTGCCACGTAGACGACGCCTGTGCTCCAGATTATTTCAAGACACTTCCATATTTCTTTGTGTATTTAAACTTCTTCCTGCGAGACCTAAAATGTTGTTCATTCTACATAAATTACTTGCCATTTAATTATAAAGCTTAATCCATTAGAATCATCTCTCAACGCTTGCTATTTTCTGAGATATTTTCACGTAAAGCTTCAAGATAGGTAACGCGTTTATTCTAACTCGAAACAGCGACTCTCAGCCCCTTCTGGGCAGATGTGCACAACGGCATAAGGTCCTGGGCCGTCAAATAAGAAAGACGTGTGACTCTCCGCTCACCCATGCGGGTGGAGCGGAGGAAGTGTTAATTAAGATTGTACTGAATTGCCCACTGCTACTCGGGATTTTCATCAGCTAAGTACTCCCATATTATTCCTCTTCGTATTCATCTATATTTCGTCGAACGCTCCTCGTAACTACATGTGTAGGATAGATTAATTCCATTCGATGTAACTTCTAGACGATCTTTGTTCCTCTTCAAATCATTCAGTGCTGAGATTTCATCACCTAAGATGTGCTTCTCGTAATTATTGATGTGTTCTCCTCAACATGATTCAGCTCCGAGGCTCATCCTCAATTAAGATGTCCTTATCAGACTCCTCAAAGTATCAATGACCTGCGTTTTGTCTATTATTCGCGTAAACGGCTTCACCGGTTTACTCTCAACGTCATCGTGCGAATTCTCATAATTGTATCGTCTTATAGATAAGAGCTAATTCATTCGCCGAGATCTAATAGCATTGTAATCATTTAGAACCTAATATGCTATGTGTATCGTGAACCGCTTCTTATTTCCGAATGTGTCATCCATTTACTATTGAAAAACGTCATCATTATAACATTAAATTACGTTGCAACCACCTCGTCATTCACCTAATAAGACTCTATTTGATTTGTCATAAGTACATGATTATTTGCAACTAATGACATTGAAAGGTCAGAATCTTGATTAGATCTTTATTGAAATGAAAATAAAATAATTGAGGCCTTCCGTCTCAACATCGACTGAAAAGAAATGAAAGCTATGAATACGATCAGAAAATATTGCCTCTTGAAAATCTGGCCAATAAAGAAAATACGACAGTATGAAAAAAAAGAGATACGATCACGACAGTTTTTACGCTGTAGTATTGTGGTACATGGTTTCAAAATAAAACTTTTTACAGTTAAAGCACTGGGTAAGCTTCAGAAGTGAGGCGGTTCCTTGCACAACCGCAAGTAACGCTCAAATGACTGCAAAGTGTATACTCCTTAACTTTTTCAGTTCCCAAGAGCTGTTCCACTGTTTTGGCTGAAACCACATTAGACTAGAAAGTGAACTTAATTTTCTTCTCCTTAACTCAAACGCCACTTCATTTGCTGGTAAAGAGTACCTGTCGTGAGGTTCGAAAAATTCACTTGACGGAAAAGCAACCTTCAGCATCTTTCTGCTTTCTTGGAGTGCAACATAAAATTCGCGAATCTTCAAGAATGAGTTGATGAATCAAGTAAAGCAAACAATATTCTGCGGAGCATAGAATATTTGATACTTTTCGAGATTGCATTTCGAGTTCATTGTTTCTACAACGTAGCGAAGATGATTTGGATAGACAAATCGTTAAGTGTTTTCGGTTTTGCGTTGTGGTCTTGAGCATGGCAGAGTGAGAACTGTGACGTTATTTACCGAGCGGAAGACGGTCAGAAAATAGTAAAACAAATTAATGTATATATAAACGTAAATATATCCAAATTGATGGATATTCCATCATCAAATCAACGCAAAAAAAGCAGATAAGATCGTCAAACTATGTCATGAAAATGGCAAACCTGTTGAAAGTTTACACTATCGGTGCATTAAAATTTGCGATTTATTTAGTATTAATAAATTTTTGAAAAAGCACATAAAATTACAGTAAATAAATTATTAAATTGAGTGCTCTAATAACTCTATTTCAACAAGATACAATGACGGAAGCCCTAACCGACATTATGTTCCAAATGGAATGTTTTAACATGTTATTGTGTACAGTTTGTTAAAATTATCCTGCTGTGGGATCTCTATCAAGAAACAAGAACAAGTTGAGTTGGTAGACACCCGATTTGTTTCCCGATGCAGCAAAAAATTAAAACTGTGATATACAGGAAGCAAATTTGTCACTTGCTTGAAAGTCAACTGCCTGAAGAAACCAAAATTAAATTTTGGTGATAAAGTTGGAGCTCTTCTTGGGCACATAATAACACAATCGATATCCTTATCTCGATCGTTCAATTTTGAAAAACTGTTTCAGCATCAAATTAGGCCTACTGGGGCTTGATGGCGGTGTAAATATTTTGCACTCATCGAAAAGATTATTTTCAAAAGCTGCAATTATTTTATCTTCGATTTTACTTTTTAGCAGCGGCAAACAAAGAATTTCCACAAAGAATATCCTATCTACAACGATCTCTTGAAATACTACCATACATTCTATCATGTAAAAAAACACATGACAAAGAAGCACTTGACTCAGTCTCTTACTTCTCTAATCAATTTCACCTCGCTCCCAGGAAAAAACCCGGTGCAGAGTCTTTTAGGTTTTGCCGCAGTTCGGCTAAGTGAATGGAGTTTAGGGTTGTTTCAACGCTGTAAATTGCGTCAGCAATTCTCGTTGCAGCGAATCGCTAGAGGCCCCAGCAGTTAGCGCAGTATAATACAATCTACACGCACGTTGTCGCAGTGGAAATTGTCTCGAGCCGCTACTGAACGAGTGAAGTAAGAACTTATAGTCATGTTCTTGTATCATTTCGCCTGCTTCGTGACCGATCATAATCTTTCTTAAAATTGCAATTAGTTCTCGACGACAGCAATATGATAGTTTTACTCGAGTTACCTTCATTTTACACTCAAGTCATTTTCTCAGAATAAATGTTTTCTTTTCAAGATTTTGCCCCTAAATAGCTTTGTCGTTCGGTTTCGTAATCGGAAAGCCCATGATATCCGCCTCAAAGGGATACAACTATCATATCTACGAGAAATGACGCTCACGGGGAAAAGGTGAAGTGCTGAGCTGAAGGTTGTGAAACCTTTCCGCTTGTTGAATTAAAATTTTTTTTCTGTATTGGTGCGGACCATATTTTTTTGAACCATTGCTCTCCATTTATCAGTACCTACTGCTTTTTGTTCAACTCATATCTAGTTTCCTTAACTTTTTCCATAAATTACTGTTTTTCGTCCAGATATCGTGGAGGAGAGCGCACATTACACACAGAATCTCCTTTCCGTTTACTCTAAGCTCTATGGTGCCTTGATTTCTTCTTACTTGAATCACCTTTTTTGAGGTTAAAGGGAGACTTAAACTGTCTCTTCTAATCTACTGAAATTTAAACCATACTTTCTTTAAAAAAATTAAGCCCACACTCTCAGAAACACGATAGTTGTACCTCATTTAATGACTCATCTAATCGGGTAATGACATGCATAATCGGAATCAATGCAGCGAAACAAAATAGTGTAGATTCTAAACTGGTATTTGAAGTCATATATAACATCAACCCTAAATTTTTGTAGTTCTAATTTTTAACCAAAACTAGTTTATTTAAATTGACGCTAATGAGTTGACGTTCCACTGAGGAAATGAAATTGGTCCTAGTTCCAAATGGTTGACAAATCTTAGAATTTCGTCATTAGTTTGTGGCTGCATAATTTATTTAAACACATACCTCTTCCTCATGAGACCGAAGACACCCTCCTCAACTAATAATTGTCAGCCTCTAACTAGCTATTCTTTAGGAATCTTGATTTTTGCGAATTGTTTTGAAAAATGATATACTGTAAAAATCCAGTGAAAGGTGAAAATAAACTGGTCACTCAAAAATGTCATATACCGCGTGTTTCAGAAAAAGAGTACATAATTGGAGGGCAAATATGCAGAGTGGCCTAACCCGCAAAACACAGAATTTTAGGACACTCAAGTTAGAGGCGTGGTGTTCATCGCAGAGTAGCGAAACTGGCTTTTCCAGCCAAGTTGCTAACTAGGAACTGAACTAGGAACTAGGCCACTCTGCCTGAAAAACGTCTACGAAGCTATGAGGTGAAATTATCTCGTTATCCACTCTCCAGTTTTGACCTCTGATTTGTAGGTTAGGACACTCTGCATATTTGCCCTCCAATTGAACACTTAGTAGAAGTGGCCAAATAAACAAGTTTCGTCTATACAATTAAAATAAATTGAGTTTGTGAGATATTAGCTCTTTAATGTTTAAAAGAATGAAATTTAATTACACAGTTAATTATAACATTTATTTTGAATTCACGTCACAAACACTTCTATTCTATGAGATTTTACAATAAAAAACTTGGTTTTAATTATATTTGGTGAGAAAGTTTTACCGAGGTTTTAGAATGTTAAAGATCGTGTTACTAAATTACTTCCTGTTTGTCTTGTCGGCACTGTTCAGCATGAACAACACTTGGTGTCTTCACCAACACAGTTGAAGTAGCGTACAACATAAAGCAGGCGTGATTTGGGGGCGTGGTTTCCCCCAAAAAGGTACCTTTTTCTCTGAGAAGTATATGTAAATCAGGACCATATTATTCAATCAGTGGTTTCAAACTTGTATAAGCATTATTATCAACACAAGTAAAGTGTAATCAGTATAAACATGTGCTCTGTTGAATGGTGTATCTTGAATGGAAAATAAAAAATTGAATAAACAGGCAAAGAATGAGGGGGACTGAATTTGATTCAAAATTAAATACCCAACCATTTGTTTGCTAATCTTATCTTCACCATGATATGTGCCTGATGAAGGCTTTGGTCAAGGGTAATAAATTATTTCTGAAGTTAATAAGTTACTCGTCTAATTTACTAAGTTAGAGCGAATGGCAATGCTTTGACCAGTTGAGCGAAGACATCAAGAAAATTTGGATGACAAGTCACTGAAACTTATGATTGGTATCAGAAATTGCACAATTTCGCGGGCAGCGTATTTTCAGTATGAATACATCACAGAAGCATTATATAAGCGGTAGATATTCGTATCACTGCAATTCATTGGTTCAAATTCATACTCAATGACCAAATATTTTAGTAGTGTTTTAGCGAAGTATTACCCACATTTGGATTTCCATATATCATTAAAGAATGATCACTATATTAAAAACTTTTTCAACTCAAAGACAGGCTGCCTTCTGTGTTACTCTCTAATATTATTTATGAATTTCAATGCGGAGCTTGCCAGAGCTCCTACATTGGGAGTACGCAGAAACAGTCCGCCATGAGATTCTATCAACATCTGGGAAAATCTTTCCGAACCAAACTCCCGCTTCCAGTCGCACCTAATTCATCTCCTAGACAACACTGTGACAACACCAACCATCCTCTATCTCTGAATCATTTTAAATTTTAGATTGTACTTCTAACACTGATTTGCGAAATTTTAGAATCATTTTTCATTTTTAAACTTAGGCCTGAGTTAAATATTGATCAATCTGCCGCTCCTCTATTCACAATATCTTATAATTTCACTATATCTCACTGTTATATATTTCTCTACTTTAAATAAACGGTATGTATGTTTTTTTTCTGTTTATAGATGGTATTCATTGATAGTGACATTGTTTTAGTCGAAACCAGATGGTCTGAATGCCAGGAGTAAATTTTTTTATGTAATGCTTTTGTAATTTTATTCATAATGATTGGTAATGGGATTTTTCAGCTTTTTGCTTGGAGTACAATTAAAAAAACATAACAATGCTATTGGTCTTACCTTCAATACTTCATGATTAGTGTTCCAAAGACGAGAAGAAATTATGACAGTGTCCCACATATTGTAATAAATACATCATGAAGAGTAATAAAAATTACATTTAAACAACTTTAAATGAATATTTGATTTGGATTAGAGAATATTTTTTTATCATTTACAAATTTACTGAATATAGAACATGAAAAGCATGTAAAACGTTCCGCGCGTATTGGGCCATATGTGTACCAATATGTAAATTGCTAATTCTCGTACCGATGTAACTGAAAGACATTTCATCTGTTTCCCAACTTTGAAAAAATAACTTATCATTCGAGATTAAATATATCGCGTAATCGTATGTTACACATTTCTTAGGAAGGACACAAACGTATACGAGCAGCTAAGTCCATTTCCCAATTTTGCTACCTGCAACGTAACCTAACAAACCAACCGTTGACAACCGCGAAAATGCGGTGAGCGCAAGGAAGTTGGATACATGGTACCGGTGTTTTGCCACTCAAGCGAGTGAAGCCCATGGCAGACTAGAGGAGGTAAAGTCACTTCTATGGGGGGTGTCAGTGCACATTCGCAAACTCGACTAGCCAATAGAAAGGCTTCATTTCACACAAGCCGGATGACATCACTAGGGTTACGTGACGTCAGCAGCGGCAGCGTACTACGATGCAGTGTACTCTGCCTTCCAGACGTACGATCAGAAACAGAACCGACAGCCGGTGTTGCTTCCGCACGACGGATTTTAGAAAAATAGAATTCCGTCCGCCTCCGAGCTTTTCCACCAGTTCTAAAAAGTTATCGATCTCCGAGTTTATCATACGGACAGCTTCTTAAATTAAAAGCTCAATTGAAACATTAGGAAAATCAGTTTAATTCAGTCATACAGGGTGTTTTGATACTTTTCTATACTGATGAAGCAGACGATTGCGCGCCGTGTTCAATTGTAAAAAGGATCATATAAAATTCAACATAGAGATATCGTTTATTTGTAATAAAAAGTGCGACATAAGAATTCCGCTTATAAGTTCATGAACTAAACAGCGGGAGAATGTATTTTCAAATGTATATGCGTTTCGAGCATTCAAATTTTTCGAGTAATGCCAACACCCTAAAAAATTGCAAAATTTTCTTTCAAGCGCCATTCCTGCTTCAATACCAAAGAAACTCGAACACATTGAGTACTTGAACACACCCGTTATAAACTATTGCATTTCTTAAAGTTACATAACGAACAGAGGGCGGATTAGATTTGATTAGATGTTAGTTTAAGCCTCTTCATCCGCAACACAGGCGATCCATAGATCCACAGAGAAGAAGGATTAGATTAGATGATAGTTCTAGCCTCCCAAACCGCTAAAAGAAAGTGTTCCGAAGAGAGGAAGGCACCATTTAGAATGGAGTTGTGGGAACGCGGAATCTATCCACAATGTGCGTAGAAACAGTGAGTTTAGTAAGAAGTTTATGAAATAAGATGAAATTTGAAGAAGAATGTAGTAGGTGATGAAAAACAGGACAGCAATGAACCGTAGAAACGATGGCCCGTAACAAAATGACAAAAAAAAACTATTCTACTTCAACGAAATGAAGGCTTACCTAACCTTTAGCTCAAGACCTCCTACATTCGCCATTGGAGTTCTAAGAACAGAGAGCATTGATTATTGCTATGCGGGAAAGTTAAAATTACCCGCATTTATGATACATGGTAGTACGGATTATATAAAGAAACGATAAGATGAAGAAAATATAGAAGAATATGACATCGTTCAGCACCTCTCGCTGCAAAAAAAAAGGAGTTTCACAAACAGGAAGAAAGAAGGCACCATTTGGCGGGGCATTAAGAGATCAGGGAATCTATGTACAAGGTGTGTTCTTGCAGAAGATATTTTAGATGGAAGCAGCAAGGTAGGAAGTTTATGATAAAAATTATACGTTGAATATGTTAGGTTTCAAAGAACAGGATTGCAATGAACCGAGAAATAGTCGGTTCACACTATACAACATTATGTTTGATAATTAGTAGTACAAGCCTCTCTAACCACAACAAAGTTCTATCAAATAGATGAAGGAATCATTCAATGTCAACTTGAAAGAACGGGGAATGTATGCACAAGGTTTGATCCCACACAAGACTCCATGCACGTAACTAATAGCAAATAAAGAGGGCAGTTCATGAAACCAGGTAATAGGTGAAGGAAAATGCCAGAAATGGTGAAAAATTGACAGCAGTGAATCGAAATAGGATGGCCCATAATAATACAAAAACCTACGCTCTCTCAATAAAAAAGGTAATTTCCTAATTAGAACTCAAAGTCAGGAACCCGAATTAATTTGATACAGATTCGTTGGGAGCGCTTCACGCAGGAATCCTACACTCGAGAACAGCAAGTCAGAAAATAACGGAGGAGCAGTACAAGACCGTCACTGTACATATTACTTATTTGGATACAAAAAATAAACATACAGAAAATGTGGCTGTAACACCCAACTTAAGTAACGTACCGAGTATTTTTGTGGAGTGGGAGTGCTCCCTTAAGAATTAAAGTCCATAATTATTATTATAATTATTATTATATAAGAAAGTTTTAGCCTCCCTTTACCACGACAAAGATGCTCAAAGAGAAGAAGGATGAAGGCACCATTTAGTATGGAGTTGAGGGAACGCGGAATCTATGCACAAGGTGCATAGAAACCGTAAGCTAAGAAAGAAGTTCATGAAACAAGAAAAAGTTTAAGAAAAAAGTAGTAGGTGCTGAAAAACAGGACAGCAGAGAACCGAAAAAAGATGGTCCGTAGTAAAACAAAAACCTATTCTATTTCAACAAAAAAAGCCTACCTAACCTTTAGCTTGGGCCCTCACGCAATCCCCCTAGGAGTGCTAATTCCCATAGATAAAGTAGTTGTATCCCCCTGAGAGGAATCAAAGTCCATTATTTTGTTCATTCTCTGGTGCGTTTCCTTAAAAAAGCTACCGCATTCAACATCTCTCCGAAGTTATTCCACAACATTTTTCTGTATATAAAATAATAAATATTTAAATTTGTAAATAAATACAAATGACAGCAGTGAAGCGAAAGGTGGTCAGCAACGGAATCAAAAACGCATTCTATTTCAACATATGAATGGCTTAAGTAAGTCACTTGCAGGACTTTGCATGTTCTCCCTTAGAACAGCAAATTTTCAATGTAAATACTAACAAGTTCTGCAGATTAGCTTAGAGTATGACTTGGAATCAGCCTCTCTTACCACAAGATATCTTTTCAAAGAGAGGAAGACACACCTTTAAGTACGGAGTACATACAGTCAATGAGGAATTAATACACAAGGTGAGTTTACACACAAGATACGCAACGCATAGAAACAGAGAGTTGCAGATAAAGGTAATGAAAAAAAATCAGAGCTGAAGAAGAAAGCCATAGGTGATGTAAAAACAGCATAGCAGAGCGCCACAAAACGATGGTCCTTAACAAAACGATGGTCCTTGCAATTTTTTAATTGCAACAAAAAAAGGCTTAGCAAACTCTCAGCTCGATACATTACATAACTAAATTTATAAGAGTGGGGAGCAAAATAAAAGCCAACAACTCATCCCTGCATAAATGAATAAATATTTTCACCACCTAAAAATGTATTTCGCTTCTAAAATCTATACACAACGTAAATTTCGGACGATAATGAATAAAATAAACTATTTTCCTATCAAAAACAATAATTAGAACACCATCGCTCAAGGCTCGTTTCAACATTTTCCGGCTAATAAGTTCTAAAATGTACACACAAGACACAACATAAAACTGAATTCAAATCTACGAAAGAACTAGCAGTAAATAATGACTTAGAAAGCATCACAGAGTGCAAAAATGGAAGCACTCTCAATACAATAAGGCATCTTCAAACATCAGTATCAGTGCTCTGCGCACCAGTAAGTAAGGAAATACAAAAGTAAAATGAACATTTTTAATTCTAAAAGGAAAAAAAATAATATACTATAAAGACAAACGATAGAATGATCAGTTAGATTTAAAATTACTCTTTGTATGCCAATTCTTCTAACTACCTGCAATTCGAAAGCCTATGACCTATTTTATACCAACTATGGGAATGATGCTCGAAATTAATTGTTCATAACCGTATCATATTCTTCACAAACAATCGTCCGATTATCAATAAGCAGAAGTAAAACCAGAGGGACGTACAGAAGAGAAGAGCATTGATCAATAACAAAACATTATTGTGCTACAGGTAACTTTTCAAAGAGAACATAAATTCAGTACAGGCTGCTGGGAAGTCTATTCTAACATAAACTTCAGAATGTCAAAACAGGGGAGGTGACCATAACTCAAGCTACGAGAGTATTTTCAAAGCCAGTCTAAAGCTTTTCACAGAATTCATTTTGAAACCAAAACAATGAATTTATCATAGGATTGTAAAGGTTTCCACGAGTAAGTTACAAGTAACTTTTTCTGCCGAGTTCCAGTCACGAGAAAAAAACAAGGATTACAAATTGGTATGGCACTTAAATACCAAGGAATGCTAATTTATAACGCTTCAATCTAACAATGCACTCGGCCGAACCAACAAATTAACCTTGCACTACCGTCCGTTATTGTGTTAATGCAATGGACAACATTGTACCACATAATAGTTCACAGCCTTAAATTATGAACAGACCAATAAAAAAAGTTTATCGCTAGTTCGATACCATAGACCACCTCACAACCCCATCTCTATCATTTTTTGCTTTTAGTTTATCTAACAGCTGAGTAGAGTGAGTGACACAAAGACTAAAATTAAGCTTTCTAATATTTAATCGGAATGTATGAAGTTCTAGCAGCAACATGAAGTTATAGGTTTTAAAGAAGGAAACAGTAATTCACCCTAACTTGTTTCAAATGAAATACCGGGACACATGGCATAAAATGATTTTGCACACACAAGTGCATTCAAGTAGCAGCTCAAGAAACCATTTAAAATTAACTGAATTATTTGATCTGACACAATTTATCATATTTCACTTTAGAGCATCATGTTGACAAGGGGTCAGGAGAAATGTGCAGTGGAATCCCTTGTGCAACATTTTATCAAGTTTACCTGTAAAACATGTACTCTGCAGAGGTCTATTGTAAGCTCTGATTGACTGTAATGTTCTACATCTGAAGAAAAACTAAATTAGGTACATTATTATTCAAGAACAGCAGGTGAGAGATTTAGGTAAGTTCTCATGAAATAATTCACTAACACTCTTGCAGAAGCCTGGTGAGTGACTAATTTTATTGAAAAGATAGAGGAAAACCCTCTCACAACAAGGAATAGCATTTAAGAAAGATTTACTGCAATATTTCAGTCTCTTGCATTGATCATCAGATTGAAGATACTTTTTAAAAGACCCAAACAGAAGGAAATTGAAATATTTTACACTAAGAATGGAACATATAGTATAGTCAGACAAAGATGTTTTTTCTTCAGTTGTTGCTGATACACGTCTGTATTCATGGCAATGTAACCGGAGATATAAGTGGCAGCATCTTCCACTTTCACTGAAGCCAAAATTCCTCCAATATCGGTGGGTCCGTTGAATACCACAGCAGCCTTTTGCGCCCCTTCATCCATTTCGATGATGGGTGGAATTATTTCACTTTCTTCATGTACCTGCAGGGCAAAAATAAATATTAGTGAACTTGTCACATCAACAGTTCCTGAATTAGATTTTGGCTCAATAAACATGCATTTCAGTTGCATTAGTGAGGGTACAGATTAAAATATGTTAGAGAAAACAAAAGGCAGAGTTAATATAATAAATTGAGGTGCAGCTGGGAGTATTTAATAAATAGGGTCAGTTATACAGAGAGAAAACACTGAATATAAAGCAGTATTAAAATGCACACATAAGGAAATGGAGACAATGATACACTAGAGTGTAATACAAACTTTAAAAATATCAGTCGCACTGGGAGAAAAGGGAAGGAAAAAGCCAGAGAAAAATCATTGGTTAAAAAAGGGGAAAAAGAGAAAATTACACTATAATGGGGTAATAGACCGGAAAGTGTGACATACATAGCGTCAGGTACAACCAAATAAGTTAATTAATACACTCAAGCTAGTTTTCACAATTTTTCTTCAACAGTTAATGTTGTGTATAATATAAGTAGATTTGTTCATGATATTTTACAATACAACTAAAATCAACTAATCTAAACTACAAAAGAAAAAGTCTAAAACACACAAGCATCAATTTTATGTGACATAAAAAGGTATTTGGAAAGGAGAGGATCATAATCAGTTTTTCAATTTTTGCTGCTAAACATAGTTAATTAGATCAAAATGAACAATTTTTCATCTATGCCCTTTCTGTTGCAAATGAGTATATATTTAATGAGTTATAGCGGTATGTTAATTTTCGTCTTTGATGGCTGGAATGCGCTCGATCATTTGAGTGCGTCAAAAGGGAGAGTCCATTGTAGTCTTCACGTCCGAACAATTTCTTTCCCCTTCAAGCACTAGAGCTGCGGTCAGTAATTTCCCGCTATAAATTGTTAAATACTGATTCGCGACGGAAAGTGCGTATATGAAAAATAGTTTATTTAGATCTAATTAACTACGTTTAGGCACCGAAAAGTGGAAAATCGATTATGGTCCTCTCCTTAACATTTACCCATAAAAAATTAAATGAAGATATGTCCTCAATTTCATTTTTGCACAGATGTTTTCGGTTTCCTACTAAGAAATAGAGAAAAGGAGACTAAGATATAAACAGAACCATAAACAAAAACAGAAAAATCTGCTTCTTTAAATTAAATATGGCTTTGTAGGGTCAATGTGAAGTTTAATGCAATCACAGAAAATAATAATTGCGATCCCAGGAATCACTAAAGAAACCCAGTTAAGAACGTTTTACAGGAATGACATTCAGCTCGCTGATGCGTTATTTTCGAATAATTGAACTTTGAAGTTGCCCTTCATGCCAAAGGAAGCGAAAGCGTGAAACAGAGTTTAATTAATAACGGAAGCTATTACAAACGTAAAGAGGTTGGGTCGTGAGGGGGAGGCACAGTTCTTCTAGTGAAAATTATCAATAAAGCTTTTAACATACCCATTAGGGTGACGACCGCAATCTTGTTTACGTGCGCTCCAAGATGGCGACCACCATGGGCGCCGCCATCTTGGAGCTGATGTAAACAAGATTGCGGTCGTCACCCTAATGGGTGGGTTAGAAGCTTTATTGATAATTTTCACTAAAAGGACTGTGCCTCCCCCTCACGACCCAACCTCGTTACGTTTGTAATAGGGGATTAGCTTCCGTTATTAATTAAATTTCGTTTCGCACGTTCGTTTCCTATGGCGCGCGAAGGCCAACTTCAAAGTTGAATGATTCGAAAATAACGCATCAGCGAGCAGAATGTCATTCATGTAAAACGTTCTTAAATGAGTTCCTTTAGTGATTTTTTGGAATATAATTATTTTCCGTGATTGCATTAAACTTCACATTGACCCTTTGTAGCTTCATATAAGATTTTTGAAGCACTCACAATAAAACTATGATCAACAGCAAGAATTTGGCACCTTATATAAAGAAATTATTTAGCAGCAAATGGAACACGATGAATGGTAAGCCTAGAAGAAGTCAGGTACCTTTAAAAATGCATTTCTAAATATGCTTAGAACAGCGTCAGTTTCAAGAAGATAATTGCCATAAAAAGGAGCACTTACAATAGAAAATCATAGACAAGATTTTGCATCTTGCTTGTAAACACTAGACATTTAGCCATAAGGTAGAAAGTTATTACAAGTTAATCTGAAAATTTCAGATAAGATTGGCTACACAAGATAAGTAGGTGCTATTCTAAAGTTGCATCCAACATACAGTAAACAAGTTTTACTATGTGGCAATCCAAACTAGCTTTCATGTCTGAGCATTGTAGGTTCTAAGCTTACTTCTTGCTAATTTCAATATAATGCATAGATCAAAATTTTTAAAATGCCATTGAAATATTTTACTATAAACCTGGTAAAATTTGACCGCACATCCTACTTACAGATTAATTCACACACAGAAATTCAAATACTATGATATCTGATAGCACCCTACCACAAGATATAGGATATTAGGTTACCTTTCTGGAATGAAAAACTCATGAACAGTATGTCATTAATCAGCATTTAATTGTAGCACATCCTATTCCTATTTACTCATTTCCTTTAAATTTTAAATTTCACGCAATTCAACAGCATTTATGAATGGAATTAGCATATCAAATTTCAACTGTACTACTGTATCTGGTGGCAAAGATTTGATCAAGAGATGCCACTTCATCAAATGCAAAAATCAGTTATAAGCCATTATTGTTAAATTAGTTTCGAATAATATTCAAAATTCAATTTCTTACCTTCCAGTTCTAAACTCCTGTGCTCATAAAACAACAGCACAACACCTCTTTCCAATGAAATGTGCGTCTAAAATGCAGAGGGGATTCTTCGGAAGTCGGTCTTTTTGAAAGTCGGTCTTTTCGAATAATCTCAAGTCGGTCTTTTCGACTTGAGATTATTTAACTAAACCTTTCCACTGGGCAAAATCAATTCTTTAAAATTGAAACCAGACCTTTGAAATGTCGCGAAAACATAGCTCTCAGAGCACGTAACGCAGAGGGACTTTCAACCCCCACACATAATGAATATCGTACACCTCTGTGCTTGCATGGTACCCACATAATAAGCATGGAAAATAAAAAGCATTGAAAGATTAAACACATTCTGTTTAAGATAAACACGTGGAAATTTGGCACAGGGAAACATGTATCGCAACACTCATTTTCGCACCAGAGCCCTCAGGCAAGATGTTAATGATCTGCGACATGCTAGTTTTATCCGGCATAATGATATGCTACATAGACAAACGGAGATAATTCAACACATTCCAATTCACCTGATTTAACGCAACTCAGCCTTTCTTGGCAATCGCCAACCCGGAGGTTCACGCACAAACAACATGAAATTAGAAACATAAACATGAACATCCTGGCTAGCACAATTCCTATTAAACACTGCGCGCCAAAAAATGGGTTTCACTGTCAGCGTGCTTTTATCTGTACCTACTCCACGATCACTGCTGCGGGCGCTCCCTAGTAAATTCACTGACGGCGGCCTGCGGCGGCACGAAGCATGGCATCCATGTGAACCTTTCTACTGCTGAACACCGGGCTGGTGTGGAACTTGCTGTGCGATTGAGAAGCCCAGCATCAGCCACTCCGGCCGCGGTGCTACGAAGACCCTCCCGCCTGTGAACAATGCACAGGTTTACATTATCTATTCCCTGAGATGTGAACGTCATTGATCGAATTACTTCTTTACTCCCCTTTAATTCTCAAAATCAATCATAATTTATTTCCCTCTGAAATCAATCCGGATGAGTATTTTACCCCCGCTTCACAAAACAAATCACAAAGCCTTTGTTACATAAAACATCAAGCCTGTACTTCAATAATGAAACACGAATATTCTGATTCCCCCATCCTATGCCGTCTCAAAAACAGATCCCCTATGAGAATGATCATTTTTTACCGTCATACTAAAGCCCAATGCTAACCATCCCGTTTGAGAGAATCAATGTAATCAAAAATTCAAACAACAATAATTAGCATTCTGCGTACTGCGTTTCGATGACTCCACATGAATTATCAAGCTAAATCAACAAAGTTTCTCACCTCTCCTCTCTTCTCAAGCCGCCTACATCTTTCACAGCACCGGGCCAAATAGGCCGGCTACCCGCCTTGCTATCCTTAAATACACCCCGCCGCACAAAGGACGCTCACTGTAGGTGGTGCGGGATGCCCGCTCAATTTGTTAGTGACGTGGCATCTCGCGATTGGGTGCTTCTAACACGTCACCTCTGACGTGTTCCCTGCGTCACACAACTTGGTATTGCTGCGCGCATTCCCCTCTAACATATTCTTCTCAGGTGCATATTCTCTATGGTTCCCTTACTCGTTGGTAATTACTTTTAATCCGTTGTTTGCCTATGCTACACAATCAAGTTGCCCTTGTGTAATACTATGTGTAGTTTTCGAGCTAGCTCTTTACAGAGACGCTACCCCCTACGTACTCCTCCCTTCTCCTCCTATCCTCGGCCCGTACAGCGTCCTTCCGGTTACCGGCTGCGTCGTGCCGGTTCTGCTTATATCTGCGTCGTGCCGGTTCTGCTTATATATGCCCAATATCAATTGTATCCCAACAGAAATATCTTGGGTAGATTTTTAGAATTATTCCGACACCAAATAGCGGAACACTTTTTTAAAAATTCAACTTGAGGCGCCGACATTGCGATTCACTCGACTCGTTAACACTTCATTAGAACAGAAATGCAACATTTTCGTACGCGTAAAGGCCTGTTGACACGAGGAGTGGGTGAGCGCTCCACCACGAGCTCAGTAAAATGCTTGTTCGAGTCAGCGTGTCCACACGGACCATGGCAGAGGTGCAGAGTGCAGACTGCTCCAAGTAAAATCCTCAGTCTGCTCCTAGCAGCGGTAGGGAGAGAACGTACGAAGGTGGCTCTGCGACAGGCAATGGCGTTTTCAATCTCTATCAGTTGTCGCGGCTATAAAGAAGAAACAAAAACGAATAAGGAAAATGTGGGCGAAGCGTTGGCTTAAAAAAGTCCTTTTTTGGCAGCTAAACGCCACTTTTCCAAGAGAACGTGTAGGCAGGGAGCAGAGACGCACACCCTACACGTTCAGCGTCTGAAATTGCACTGAGAAGTGAGAAGCATTGAGTCGCTCGACGAAGACCAAACATAGACAGACTGTTGTCTACTGCTCCATTGAGCCTGAAACGAGAGAAAATGGGCGGGGTTTAAGCCTCTCTTTCCCGGTGGAGCGCTCGCTCACCCCTCGTGTCAACAGGCCTTAACGCTAACAATGATGCCAGATTTCGGGTTAGCAATGTTGCCAGATGCAATTTAAGCGCTGCTATTGGTCGGATGCCTTGACGTCACTGGGGTGAGACTCGATTTCATAAAAGACTGGTTTGCAGCTACCTTGTTTCGTCTACCATGGTGAAGCCACTTCTGCCGTCCCAAGCTCCGCCCACCCGGCATTTGGCCCTAGTGTGGATGTGATGTGGCCGTGGAGGTGTACCACCACCTCCAACATCAAGAACTGAACACCGTTTGCAATTCATGAAATTTCCGTACGTACGCGTGAAAACTTATGTCTGAATCTTTTTTGAAAGTAACTGCACATGTGTATAATGCATGAGCTCGGCATATTGGGAAAGTAGTCCTTGAATGCAGCATGGATAAGCTGCACCCGTCTACGCCGAGTGCCACTTGCGAACTGAGCCCATGGAGCTAGCTCCCTCCACCGCTGGCTCCACGACTGAGCCCCATCTCCCTGTCTGGGGCCGTCTGCCTACAGCTACCGAAAATTGGCTTCACTTTAGAGCGATGATGCCGGTTTCATGTATCCAACTTCCTTGGGTGAGCGTGTTGAAAGTGATATCCCAATCAACTCTCAGCACTTTGTACTTAAATTCTGTCGTAGCTGCGAATATTCAGTGATCATTATTTTATATAATTATTATTTTACGGTTCTGTAGCCATAAAAAGGTAATATAAAGGGTGGGATGAAGATTAAATTATAGTTGTTTAACTCTCCTAACACAAAAAAGGTATTCCAAAGAGATGACGCCATTAAGTATAGAGTAAAGGAACATTTATTTCATGCACAAGGTGTTTCCTCAATTCACAAGGTCGTAGAAACAGTAGGTTTGGAAAAAAATTCATGGAACAAGATAAGAAAGTTGCGAAAGAAAGTAAGAAATGCTGACAACAAGCCTACTGGAACCGATTACAGATGGTTCGTAACAATACAAAAATCATCATTTGCAACACAAAATAAACCCTACCTAACCTTCAACTTAGGAACTGACTGACATCTTTCCACTTGGAATGCTAATTCTCATTGGTTAAAATATTTGTAATTCCGTGAGGCGTGAGAGCAAAGAATAAGGTTCATTCAGTATGAACTGTAGAAAATGGGGAATCTATGCACAAAGTGTGTTCCCACCCAGAAAAAATTCTGGTGAAAATGAAAATAGCAGTAGGAAATAAAACGCACTACAACCAATCTTAGGATGTCTCCCATTTTTTCTGAGAGCTTTTGATGTTACTCCCGCACATCATTTGCATGCAATTCAGCTGATTTAAAGGCCCCGATACACTGGGCTAAAATCGCGGTGATAACCGCCGGCACGCCTCTCAATGTGCCTCCCATCCCTGCACACCAGCCAGTTGGCAGAGTGGCCACCGAGCTTTCAGCGATCAGAGCATGTCTGGATTAGGACGGTCGTCACTGCGACGAGCAGTACCGATTTGAACGTTGACGGGAGAGGTGTACAGCCATGTCTTGCTCAGCAACTGAGTAGACAAAACTCGAACGCTGAATTCTATAGACGCATTTAAAAAATTCGACTGCTTGCAGAATGTGATCAGCAGCGCTTACAGAAGGCTAAAGCACAGCGCAACGTGCGCTTCGGTTCAATCCTGCGCTCCATACGGCTGGTCGCAATCGCGCACCTACTCGTACGACACGCTGAGGCAGACTGACGCCTTTCATTGCAGTCCGCGGTGCTTCATCTTGCGTGCTGAGTGTATCATGTCGCCAGTTCTCACTTCAACTGGCGGACGGATCCACTGCCGCAATTTCTCGAGCCATGAACGCCAGTGTATCGGGGCCTTAAGCAGCACTGCACCAATCTACAAATCAGGGCGTGATTTCCCCCAAAAAGGTACCTTTTTCTCTGAGATGTATATGTAAATCAGGACCATATTATTCAATCAGTGGTTTCAAACTTGAAATCTTCTTTATCTAAGAGCAGGCTAAAAATTAGTTCAATAATAGAATCATGCATGTAATCCGATCCAGTGTATAAATGTTCCCCGGTGAGGGCTCGAAGCCAAATTAGGGAGTTCTCGATAGCCTTCTGAACATTCATCTTTTCAACAAATACTGGTGATGAAGTTCAATTTTGTAGCAGTCTTGCAGTATTCTTGTTATAGTTGAAACAACAAAAAAAACAAGGACCGTCAAAACGCCGATAGAAAGTCATCAAATAGTTTGTTACAACAGTTTGATTCAGTCCACCCATGGAAGTACGGAAGTACTAGCAGTAAAGGTTCATCAGAACACTTTATGTGACCCTAAGTTAGTTGTAAACTATGTGTATATCAGTTACACATGTTAGTTTAATGAGAATTTTCATGAACAAGAAAATTAAATATTTTTCAATTTTTTTAATGGGTAGTGTTCACTTGCAATACTTTAATTTTTCAATATTCTTAATCATCATAGCCCAATGGAGCACAGAATAAATACAGTTCCAGGAATTGAAATCAAATAATGGGGTTCAAAGGAAAAATTATGCGCTTCGACAACGAAGAAAGGCAGTTCAAATTATTACGCTTTTAAACAGAAACGTTAGTTACGATCAGTAACGGTGAGATTGACGAAATTATATCCTATTAATATCTATTGATTGTCATTGGAAAAGTTCGTCTTTCCTAGATCATATAATGAAAATGAGTGCTAAATATCAAACACCATACAAAATATATCAATGTAGGTTATTGTACGTTGCTTGCGCAGTTTTAAAAACACTGTATCTAATGTTAATGCATATAAATTACAATGCTAAAAATGAACGGTATGGGACAGATCGAACAAAAAACCTCATTAAAAGTTAGCAACAAAAGTTCAACAAGAATGGAATAGGGGCTGAAAAAGTTCAACAAGAATGCAATAGGGGCTGAAAAATAGGAAAGCATTGAATCGAGGAGAGGTAGCAATTAGAAAATAGAAAAGTTATTTTATTGCAAAGCAAATAAGGCCTACTTACTCCTGGCTCGGGAACTCACATTATTTCCTTGGGAGCACTAATTCCCATATATAAAATAGTTGTATAATCCTGAGGGGAGATAAAATCAATTCGAACTACAATTTTCACTGCAAGAAAAAATCCTCACTAAAATAGCAAGAATTATTCATGGTAAACATCGTAAGGATACTCACTAGAACAAATCACTACACACTCACCTGGAAACGATAGAATACCCTAAAAATCGATATTTTGGAGACAAAACATATCAAAAATAGCAAAAATTCAGCTTTCATTTCTGACCTGGTGCACTGCATACTGTGTTTCTTACCATTGGCTACTAGGAGTCAGGATTATAACGCCATTGTGTAAAAAGAGTTTTGTTTAAATGGATCTCACACCCATTCTCCGTACAGGTTGATCTGCACGGTTGGCTTGTCATGCTAAAGCAAAAGCAACAGCAAAGTCTAAAAATAATGAATATTTTAATCTCGCTAAAATCAAAGAAAACATTTTCTGCAAGAGGAAGCCTCTATTATGATTGAATAGAGCACACGCAAGAAATGTGTTTCTTTCAATCAGATCATGTAACAAGTACTTCGTTATTTCAGTTTCAAGCAACATGCATCAAGATCCTCACTGGTAGAGATGTAAGAGGCGTGAAAGAAAAAGTTCTCCATGCTGGAGAAAAAAGGCAGATCTGAAATATTAATCCATATTTATCCACCAATTCTTTACTCAATAAATGCACTCCGTCTCACTATGTTAGAGTTTCAAAAACTATTTATTACTTGCGGCGGGCGAACTTTTTTTGGTGAAGGTTGCGAGAAAAGACTAAAAATAGTACCCGTGAAAAGAAAAAAAGTTGGACAGTGATCGAAATTGCTTGTCGCCTAGAGGTGGAGCATCGAGTGTATACTGGAAACACACCTAATAACAGACAATCCATACTTCCCGTAGTGCCAGCGCGCTCAAACTTGGTGAGCGTACAAAGCGGAAAATTCTAAGACCTACGGACCCCTTTCCAGGCCCCTAGACCCCATAGGAGACCCCCCAAAGGTCAAAAACCAACCGAAAAATGGGTCATTTCAAACAGGAAGAAATTTTTCATTGCGGGTTTGGAGGAGATCAATTTGTCAGAACTAGTAGAGAAAATGTCGGGATTTTTGACGGTGTGGTCGGTAAGTCGAAAAGTATTCGAGAAAATGTTCAAACGAATGAAAAAGTTTTGGTAAAAAAACGCGCGTTTTTGATGGCTGACTTTGGCCGCCATTCCTGGCGTTTTTACCCGGCGTTCACATTCCAAAACTTGATAGAATGTAGATTAAACCTTTTTTTCACATCTATCAAGTTTGTGAAGCGTCAGCTTTCTTAGTTTTCTCGAAAGAAGTGATTTAAAAGCGCCCATTTTTGTCGAAAAAATCACGAAAAAAAATATGCGAGAAGGGTGCTTCACACAGGAAAAGTTACTTAACACTTTTTGCTTGTTATCAAATGGTTCTTTACATAGGTTTGACGTTGTTCGATATTATGCGTGGTTTTAAAAATGTGCGGAAAAAATGGGTTTTGACGTAATTTTGACTTTTCTTACCCCCCTCACGCCCCCTTCTTTACCCTTGAGGGCTTTGAAAAACACTGTACTAATGCTTCTCGATCAGATCTTTCGATTGACATCTGTCTCAAAGTCGTAGGTTTTCAAGTATTTGAGGAAAATGGTAAAAACATCGAAATGGATCTTATCTTTAAGCGAAATCAGGCGGTGAAAAGGTCTTTCAATCTCCGCAGATTTATTACACGGATTATTCCCTTGTACGCATTGAAGTTTCCATAATCGAGAACATGGGTGACTGCGTTGAGGCGCCTGAAATTAAAGCTTGCTTGAGTTTTGAAGGCTGTATATGGATGTCGAACACCAAGACGCTGATGTTTTCATGTTTTTCGAGTTTGATGCGATACATTTGGAGTGACTATCAAGGTTCAAAGTTTTGCCCAATTTTTTGCCGTTTGAGGCCCTGTTGCAAATTATTTATAGGTCTACAGTGTTCTCAGAGTTAATAGAAATTAATTTTGACGTAGAAGCAAACACTCTAACTCGCTTCTTTTTCGCTTTCAGATTCGCATAACTTTTATTCATGACTAGTAATTAACCCGTTTCAAGTGTTTTGATTGGTTTCACACAGGGAACTTTATGAAGAACAAATGTGTTTAGAATTTGTGACTTATATTATGGTAGTATTATTGCAATTCTAACAGAGAAAATCTTTCTGTTTAGCGTTCTAACTTCGCTGCTTGTGTAGGTCCATGAATTTTCGACAAATTTTCACACCGGTATGGCAACTTTCAATTGCAATATCTCAAAGAGGTTTAGTGTTTGAGACATGAATCTTCAGCTGCTTTGAATAGTGGTACCATTAGTAATTAGGTTGAAGCAAAAAAACGTGCCATAAGTCGGAAACCAGCTCCAATATTGCTTATTATTCGTTCTTAAGAGAAGCGATGGTCATTCGTTCGAGGTGCCGAATTTAGGTCAGTTTTTTTTTGTATTTTGGTTTAGATACGGGACGTCGAAATGTCACCATCGTGTTGAGAATCAATTGTTCTATATCCTGAATTAGATTTAAGTCTCATTATCGTGGAAGTTACTTCGTAGATTGAGGTGAAATGTGAATTATGAGTATTTTTAGACGCGAAAAATTATGCAAATACTGACCTGGTATTTGGAAGATCCCTATGTTCTTTCAACCGTCAAATATTTCGGTATCGCAAATTCTGCGTACTGATTTTGGTTTATACTGAAAACAAGGCGTTTTCGTTAAAGTTTAGGAAATGAACGAAAATTAAGTGTAATTAAACTTCGTACCAGTCATCTCTATACAGATTTAGCTGCTAAATTGTTTTCGTTCGGCACAGTTTTACGTGCCAATTTGTGTTGTGTTTTCAACAGGTTTGTTGTCACTAGAAACTAGAAATTAGAAGAGCACCTAGTACAAGAATCTGACTCTTTATTTCGTAAAGAGAAAAAGCTCATTCGGGAACAAATCTCTCGATATTGTGGCTCAAACTGCACGAAAATGGTTCCTTTCGGCATGCTTTGATTAAACGAAGCAATTTCTAGGAAAGGTAGTTTGGATGAATAGTTTTCTCATAGATTCCTATGATTAGGACTTGAAATTTGAGCATCTTTATGACCAGAGGCTTGGTAATTGTACACGAAAAATTAGATCGCCAATAATGATAGAAATTCGTTGTTCGAAGGCCTCAAAATCGCTAACCTGACATTTGTCAGTTGCAGGAAATCATATTCGAGTACTTAACCAATATTTTTAGGGGTCAACTTATCGTTATAATATGGTGAATGTGTGTGTGTCCCCGGTAGCGACTAAATTTTGTAGATGTTATGCGTGTTTCAATAATGTTATTGAGGGATTTTCAAATGGTATAACTGGTATATTTCCAACAATTTGAAAATTCCCTCTCAACCTAATTTAATTAAGGTTTCTGTATCGATTCATATTGGAAATAAATGAATAGAAAGAGGTGGGAATTGTTCCCATTCATGAAATATTTGATTTTGGCCAGAAAAATGTCGACTAAGAAACATCAGTGATTCGTAGCTATATAGCCGCTGATGTTGACAGACGCATTGTTTTATAAATTTGATAGATAAGTTCGGATATGATACTCTGGTAAATAATGCGGAATTTCTAATTTTAATTTGAGATGAAGAGATGAAATTCATGCCAATGATACTTAGAATGTTTTAGTGAAGTGTACAGTGCACCTAAAATTGTGAGCGAATGGCAAATGGTCATGAACTTTAAAAAGTTTGTAAATGATTTTAAGTGAATGCGTTTTTTCTTCTTAAAGTTACGAACATCAATACGAAAACGCTTCCGCTCGGCGAGAGCTTTAGATCTCGCCTAGCGGTCCCAAAATGAAGATTTTATTTCTTGGGTCCTCAATTGAACAGCGCGACAGCGCGTTGTATATTCGTTGACCTATTTCTGATGCACAGATTGGAAAGTTTTACTATTATACCCGAGTTAAATTTCGTTGGCTTAGTGTTTTCATGGTAAGGGGTTTTGTTAATAATTTCTGTTTCATTCGCAGGTGTTTCTACCGCAAAGATTTGGGTTTGAATATTGTAAGCGAGGTCATTGGAAAATGATCGAAATTTTAACTAATGTTTTCCAATAGACATCGCCTCAATTGACGTCATTTATTCGTGAAAACGAATTTCCATTCACTATGTAGGTTGGACATCATCAATTCTTCATTAGAACAAAGCGCAGTTGTCATTTTCGAAACTGAGAAAATTCGAGTGTTTTAAAGATATGAATAAACCGAAATATAATATGTTTCGTCAGAATTTTTAGTCAGATAAGGTTTTGAACATGGTTCACCGGACCCTAATTCATAATTTACCGGGAAAATATTGCAGCCTGAACTTCTCCTCTGCGGAAATATTTATGGAACGCATTGTTTCATGTGATGATATTGCGTGGTTATTAGTTAGTTTTATGAAAGAATTTAAGCGTAAATAAAGGTAGGGGATTCGTGAAGAATAATGGCAAATGCGATAGAATCAATATGATGAATAAAGTGAGACCTAAATTTCGAGTATAGAAGAGGACAGGGCATCCTGTATTAGTAAAGTTTAGTTGTATGTTGGTGAGTTCAAACAGTGTCGTGTAAGTTAGTTAACGTCATATATAAGCAAGATAGGTTTATTTGAGTTAGGCTAGAGTAAGTTACGTGAAGTTAGGGTTGCTTACGTAAGTTTCGATTATGTTTCGTTAGTTGAGGTTAGGTGACTTCGCCTTGCATTACGTTGGGGGAGCGTGCGTTTTATTACTTGACGTGGGAATAGGGTGTGACATGAAAAGTGATTGAAAGATTGGATGAATTGTAACAGATACGTTTAGTCAGAGCAATACTATGAATGAGGGTGCCAGTGTTTGTTAGGCTGCGTTATTGATGGAAATGCTTTGAAAGAATGATTTCTAACCAGTTGGTTGGTGGCAAGGTTAGGTTAGTTTTAAATTGTATTACGTTGGTGTTGGTAAATGATATTGCTTTTGCTAAATGGAAGGGTTGAGGTGTTTCAAAGTTCAGCGGAATGAGGTTAGAGTGAAATACATTTTATATATATTGAGTTATCATTTGAGACGATAGCATACCTAAGTGGGTTGCTTCTGAATTGTGGCGATTAGTAAAGTTTGGTAAATTGATGACCGGTTTTACTGTTGGTAAATGAAATGCTTTTGCTGTTTGAAAGTTAAACATATAGCTTCGAGTGAGAGGCATTGCGTAGATATATATATTTATTTAAATATATATATATTGTTTGGTCGTTTGAGACGATGGTGCATCTCATTGCGTTGCTGCTGATTTGTGGTGATTTGACATGTGTGCCCTACATATGCATGTGCGTGTACATGTATGTGCGTGTGTGTGTGTTTGTGTAGATGTGTGAGCGTGTCTGCGAGAGTGTGGGTATGTATGTTTTGTGGGTATGACGCTGGTGTGTATATGTCTGTTTGTGTGTGTGTGTGTTCGCCCCCGTGTGGGCTATGCTGGTTATGACATCCAATAGAAATGATGGGTTATTTAACCCTGTGTATTATTTGTAAAAAATTTTGAAGTTCATGGCACAGTTGCTCAGAAAGAAAACCTTTACATTTAAATAACTCAATATTCAACACCGCGATTATTTCTGCTAAGGATTGTTTAAGCAGAAAGCTACTCATCTAGGTACGCTTACAAAAGAATAACTCATTATCAATGTTTCATAAAAAGCATTTAACAAAAAAGCTCTGATCACGTTGTCATCATCAGGCACTTCGAAGTCTAGTGATCTGAAGCTTTTCTCCATCCGCTCTAAGCTTGCGAATTTGAACTAGCTTGAAAATATGTTATAGGTCTACATTTCCGAAACGAGACGGGATGACTTTTCTTTCTAAGACAGCTTTGGTAAGCAACACTCTACGTCATCTATTGGATTACCAGTAATTTTTTTTAACTTTTGTCATACACTTATAATATTGGAAAAAGATTTTATGTGCATTTTGTATGAATATACAATATTGTGTAAAGTTTTGTACCAGACCAAGAAATGTATAACTTTAATCAACCTGCAAGCTAAGACCAATAATGTTGCAGAGTATACATAATACATTCAAGATCTAATGATCACATTTTCTTCCTGCGAAGGCAGGTAAACTCAAACTGTGATGTTGAAAATGTACAATTGTAAAAAAAACAGATTTGGAACAGTAACAATCACCGCATTTTATTTTTACCATTCGCGACGATGCCTCGGAATTCGTCGTCATCGGTATAGAGAAGAACAATGTTTAGATGCAATTCAAATCCAATCCCAGCACCGGCAGAGCTGCATGGCTGCTGGTGATGCTGAAGCTACAGCAACATCTAGAAAAAGTAGCATTCAAATCTTGTCTCTGCAAGCAGAACCCCTAGATGATTGAAGAAAAGCGCATTAGAAAAAAATGTATGAGTATTTCTATCAAATACAGAAATTGATATTCATCATTCCACTTGCACGTAATTTGAGTAACGAGCTAAGAGAATGCTTCTGATCATAGAAAAATATTCTCACTGCTACAGATATAAAAAAAATTCATAATTTAGCACAGAACTTTTCTCGAAAATAAAATGATCTTTGCTTCCCTATGCTGGAGTTTTAAAGAAATAAAATAGTGAAATTTTATTCAAGTTATTAGAGACAGAGGCCTGAACATTGTTAAATAGAAATTCGAAGGCTAAGTCATCGTTACTGAAAAGAAGACGCTTGAGATTTAAGTGACCTAATAAACAGCTTCTCGCTTGTCTGTGTTGTTGTCTATGTCTGTCTCGCTTTAACTAAGAAAATAATAGCGAGGAATAAGGCTTTGACACTTAACATTTTATACTAAAGGCTTTACTGTTAAAATTGAACGTTTCGACTCAAAGAGTCATTCTCAACAAAATGCTGTGGAAAAAATAAAATATTTACATATTGAAAATATCGAGAAAACAACAAAACTTAAAAGAAAGGAAAAACTAAATAAAAATAAATCAAATTCCTGAAGTATTTGCAAAGGAAAAGCTGATTGGGGGTCATTTTAAAAAAAGCTTTCGTTGTAAAATATAAAGCGATTCAATAATGCGCAGATCAACGGGGTTCGAGGCAGCGGCTAAAATGTTAAAATCCTCTAATTTTATAAGAAGATTATATCTTTCAGCATGGATTCGTATGGCTGAGTGAGAAGGAGCAGGAAGAGGACGGTTAGTGCGATAACTTGTGCCGGCATGCTCTGCAACGCGAATATGCAAGGCTCTAGTGGTAGAACCCACATACTCCGACGCACACTGTGCGCAACTGTGTCGATAAATTACAGAAGAGAGCATACCTTTCGAAAGTTTATCTTTGTAGTTGAAAAAGGAACCAATTCGATATTTATTAAGAAGCACAAAATGAAAGTTAACATGAGTGAAATATTTGGATAAAAGTACGTACAATTCTTTCTTCATTTTTTCCGATTGCTGACCAAAAAAAGGGAGGACATAAAACAAATCTTTCTTTTCTACAGTAGCAACAGCCGAAGTTTGGTGGTACATTCGATTGAAAAAATTCCTCAGAGTAGTCTCAAAAAGTTGTATTGGGAAGCCATTGGAATGGAAAAACCTTTTTAGAAATGTAAACTACTTTTAAAGATTGCTAAAGTTAGAACTAACATTTCGTTTTAAAATTTTAGTCGCTGCCTCGAACCCCATTGATCTGCGTGCGCATTGTTGAGTCTCTTTATAGTTTACAACGAAAGCCTTTTTAAAATGACTCCCAATCCGCTTTTCCTTTGCAAATAGTTTAGGAATATTATTTATTTTCATTTAGTTCTTCCTTTCTTTAAAGTTTTGTTGTTTTCTCGATATTTTCAATGTGTAAATATTTTATTTTTTCCTGGGCATTTTGTTGAGAATGACTCTTTGAGTAGAAACGTTCAATTTTAACAGTGAAGCCTTTAATATAAAATGCTAAGTTTCAAAGCCTTATTCCTCGCTATTATTTTCTTAGTTGAAATTTGTAAAAATACAAACCGACATGTGCTTACATATGTCTCGCTTTACTGATAGATACTCATCTAAGTGGTCTTACAAACAAAAGGAATGATCGCCTAAGTCTTGTGAATGGTGGCGTGTGTCGTGTAAGCCAAAAATCAACATTATTAGGCCTACCACGGCCATGTTGATAATTATTAGACACTGTGTCTATAAATGGATGAGTTTGGATCCACACACTGCAAAACTTATCTGCTTTTCTAATGTTTTTCCTCAGCCACTTCTGAGCTTGCTTCAAGGCCTTCATTTCTAAAGAGACGTGGCCAACTATTTCTTTCCTTGCCAGCTTTGGCAAGCAGCACTATGTTATCCACAGGATCAATGGCTATAAAAGTTTACCGTCACTTATCCTTCTCATTCTACTGTCATCTTGGGAAAAAATCCATTAGATATTTTCAGTACATATTCAATGATGTATAGTTTTCTAACTCGCTAAAAAAAGCATGAGTTGAATGGCTCTGAATTAAAAAAAACTTGATTTTATCCCCTAATAAACATGAAGTCACTGTCTGCTCCAGGCAAAACTATAAATGCCTATTTCCGTGCAGAGATCTTTCTATTATTAATGAATAAATTCAAGTTTTTTTCAATTTGAAAGTTGACGCCAACTAGTATGCAAGCGATTCTCTTGAATTAGCTTCAATATAGAGTGGTTGACTCGATCCTATACGTCTAAGAAGATGAAAAAATCCTGACCTGCTTGTTTTTTAAACTACAGTAGTTGAAAACCATCATTTTGGCTTAGTTAAAACTTTTCAAGATTTTGGCAACAATATAAAATTTTAGAATTTTTTCTAAGAAAAGACTGGTCAAGGTGGGTTTTGAATTGACTTGTTTTGGGATTGAAACAAGATTTAAGAAAATGAACATATTTTCAAGGTCAAATTCATTTCCCTCAAGGGAGCCGACTCAAGGCGAAGGACCTGAGCTGCGATGACGAGCACGTACTGCAGGAAAGAAGTTACTCAACATTAGAAACCAAGAATTCACGACCATTACAATGTACTGATCAAAACAAATTACCAGTCGAAGAATTAGTTGAATATGACGAATAAGACGAATATTACGACAAATAATTAACAATTCAATACCCACCTGAGCTTATGAATGACACTCAGTGTTTGAACTTTTAGGCAAAAATGATTTATTAAGAAATTTAGGCAGAAATCAGTAGCAGGAAAGTGTCCCTGGCGTGAAAGATAGCAAGTATAGTAGGAGATTCAAATGCTTTAGAAATTAGGTAAGAGAGTACTGTTGATACGAAGTCACTTGCGCAACCTAGAACCTAGATGAACAGCACTCTAAGTTAATATTTAAGGTTACCGTAGTAACTTTTGTTAACGGCCAACTGGCCAAGTTAATTACCAAGGACACTTAGAAAATTTAAGCGAAAAGTAAGCAACGTAAATTAAGGAAAGGAATCATTTACACAAACCAAAATAATAAAAGAGATAATAGACGCAGGAAGAATTAAAAAAAAGCAATTGCCCAAGTTCTAGCTAAGTAGAGCCTCCTCCATCACAAGTGGTGTTTGGTACACACAGTGTACGTCACGACGCAGCCCGACGCTCCACGGAACACCATCCAATGAAGGCTTCAATTCAGCCCTCACCAAATCAAAACACTGAACGTTACACTGGCTGCATTTAAAATCAAGGTAGACAAAAGTTCAAGGTAAGGATTTTGTGGGAGTTCAAAAGAGTTCAAAATAGTTCAAAAGAGTTCAAAAAGGTTCAAAAGAGTTCAAAATAGTTCTGCTAAACCATGTGCCACCACGACCCACCTCAGCTTCGACACGACCGGAACAACCAGAACCACAGACTAACAAAGCAAGGCTAAAGAGGCACATCAGACGGACAACCTTGAGGAAATATTTCCGACAACCTATCGCTCTCGCTGACTCTCCTCATTTCTCCACTACCTTTTACTATCTCTCCGTTGCCTCTACCTTTCCTTCCCTTTTTCTCTCGCTGCTTCTATTTTTCCTCATATTTTATTTTTCAATACTCTCATCAGTATTTTTTCATTCTCAGACTTTTATCGTTAGCCTATCTTCCGGTGTCGTTCTCCTCACTACTGGTAAGTTGCGTATGTCATGAGTGTTAGAGTATCCTTTCATTACATTGACTTCTGCGAATTTACAATCATTGCTAAAAACTTCGTTTATTTTTTCTTTCTGCAATACTTGCCTTATTATGGCACTCAGCGCCTAGCTTTACCTACTCTCTGATACTATAATGCTAATTTTCACCCATAACATAATTTCACCCATAACTTTTCAATAATGATGAATCACGAGTATTTATATCCCTCGTCCTCTTGGATAAGTGTTTGCGATCATTTGTGAGTTGCATATTTGTAGTTGTAAGCCGTATGTAGTTGGGGCTTTGTGCCCTTTGATACCATGTCAAAAATGCATCCTCTTATTTTTTTTTTGTTGTGTCTCATTTTCATTTTCTATATCAATACAATATTATCAAAGATGGCATCTAATCATTTGAAATCAGTCATATCTTTATTTGATTAGCACACATTTTTGAGTCACTTCCAATGTTGTTGGTTGAATGCTGTCAAATCAACCTAAGTATTTAAATTTTTACAATACTTCTAAGATCATTGTTTCCATAATGTCTACAAAGTCGTTAAATCATGTATCGTTTATAAGAAAAGTTATCAATCCAATAAATAGCGGTCAAATAAGTGGAATGAAAATTGATTTATACATTCATCGTTTAATAACTTCTATGAAGAATATTTCATATCATAATGGGAAAAAAATTTATGGTTAATTCAGAATATGATTCTAATAGACCGCTCCACAAAACTTTTTGCAGTAAACTCTTACTTCGTGTGAAACCTTGAAATAAACATCATTAAATTTTATGGTAAAAAGTTTTTAAAATAGCACAGTTACATGCATTTTGAGGTAGTTTTCTTCCTCATTATACTTTATTTACTATTTAGCATCTGCCGCTGTCTTTCAATATATTACAATCATTTCTCCAGAATATTCTTGCTATAAAGCATAGCTTTAAGACTGCCTACAACAGAGTGGTATTTTTTCAGTTGTTCGAATTGTATCTTTTGAAACAATAAGGCATCACGTGTAACATACTGGGACATAACTTCATGAAATACAATTCCCTCGTATAATCAGTTGTAGAGTCTGCTAATGCAGGTCTCGTCCATTTAATATTTTGAAAAATAAGGTCAATAATTAGGCTAATTTCCATTCTTCGTCAAGACAACTTTGGAAACTTCGCTTGTGAACTCCATTTATTAACATACTTGAGGCGGTTTTGGTAACTGTTGTTTCGTAGAGCGATTCAGTCTATTATGTGAATTATTATAACTGCATCATTAAGCTAAAACTCCAACAATGGACTTCTAAATGAGTGTCCTTGATTATTGTCATGAAGAGAACCGAAAAAACCTTTGTGATCAATGATAACTTAATTCTTAAGAATTTCTCAAGTATTTATATTCCCATAGACATTACTAGTCACTTAACATTGAATTATTACGAATATGTTAAAAGAGGACATTTGCTATCTTATAAGTAGAATTCCAAACGTGATGCACATCAGTAAAATTTTACCGGAATGTTATTTTACAACTAAAAGCATGGCACCGTAGTTATTTGGCAAGCAAGGCTCCCGAACATCGTAGACTGCTGTAAAACGACATTAAGTCATGAAGAAAGGTTTCGGTGCATTCAGAGTCAGAATTGCTACCGCCAATGAATTTCTGATATTGCATCCAATAGGAATCGGAGAGCCATCTGGCCCGGTTGGCACCGTGCCGAATGAAGACTCGACCAAACTCGGCAGTAGGTCTTTGAGGCTGACCTCAGTGGCTTGCTTAACATGAGGCAGAAAACGTCAAGGTATGATTTGTGCATCAAAAAATACACTTCCTAGACTCTAGAATAATTATTTTTACGTAAGATGTTAGGAATTGAGGTTCTATCTGTGTGGGAGTGAGAAGTGAAACTTTCTAATATCCATTATTATTTGGTTATTGAGATTATCAACCTATACAGTCATTCACAGCTATCCCACCCAGGTGTCAGATCTTAAATTTCATTCGTCATTGATTTGAATAACTGAATTTGACACTGAATTCAATCAATCTGTCAGCCACATTTTTCTGAAAAGGAGAAGAAAATTCGTAAATAAAAATGTATATCGTATGCTCGTAACATATTCTTTGCTCGCCTAAATTTATTTACCCCTTCAACTCGTCAAACTATCTCTTCAGCTCTACACAAGTACATAAACATAGTAATCACGCAAAATAAAACGATCTAAGACGGTTTATTGGAACAGCTCAATTGAAGTCGGGAGTTTTGTGTAGCTACAAAATTGAAAAATCGAATGAAAGAAAACATACGCATCCATTGTTTATGAGTCTCGTTTGGTAGAGAAGCACTCATAATGGACACATTAATTAGTGCATGATCGAATCGCTGAACAAATTTAAAATTGCAATGCTCTTACTGTCGTTCATTCTATTAATTTCTTGGGCCTTAGATAAGGCGATACAAACTTGATTGCTCTTATGTGATGACTATAACGCTCTTATATGTAGATGCTTAATCATAATTGAAATGCAGTTTACTTTTCCTGCCTGCAACAAACGACATGGGGATGAGGTTCTACCGACAATTTTTCAGAAAGGATTGAGTATGACGTGCCGGTTTATGCTCACACTCGTAAATTGATTTCTGCATTGCTACAAAATACAGATGGTGCTCGCGCCATCCGTATTTTTAAATTGAAGAACTTTACGTAAAAAACTACCCTTCGATTGGGGCAAGCAAGAACAGTACTTAGCATAGTAAATTTCTCAAACACTATTCAATGAATTAGGAGAAAATTTTCCGAGTATGTCGATAAATTTAATTTCCATCATTTTGATACATAGTTGGACTGTTAACAACAATTTTGAAATGATATTTCAGTGTAGGAAATAAAATTTGAGGTTGCCCTACGAAAAAAGTTAAAAGCCCCATAAAAATACCGATTTACCACAAAATTTCGAGAATCACTTTATAATTTAGTAAACGTACCTTTATAACCTTTATTTTCTATCACTGCAATGCATCGCCAACCACATGACATTATTAGTATCTAGCAAACCCGGCAGCCCATCGGATCCTATTGTTCTTTCCGTAAATCGAACAGATGATTTTGATTTTTAGGAGTTCTTATAGCCTTCTTGCCAATGACCTTCAATTTATTTAAATAGGGTTCAGGTCGAGATTCTGCTGGACAGTTAGCTGTATAACCTGTTGTTCTTCAAGAAAAGTTATAACTTTTCAAGCTTTATGGTAAGGTGCATTATCTTGCATGAGAATGGTTGTTTGACATGGGATAAGGTTTAAGTTCGGCACACGTTGCTAATGAAGCTATTAAAAACCATTACATTTAACTCTTTTATTAAACAACAATGATGCTCACTCCTGTTGAAGGGATCATTCCGCACACCATCTCAATACCGCCTTCCTCTGTGAATGTGTTCAATTAAAGCATCGAGGACAATCGATCCCTGTCGTGCGTGGTACATAAATAATTCTTCCATCTCAACCGAACACGTTGAACTTCGATTCGTCACTGAATTAAACTCTATTTCATTGACGATCAGTCCAAAATACATGCTCGATCACAAAATCGAGATGAGCTTTTTTCTTAAATGTGAGGCTTGCCTGTTGGCACCCCAGCCAGGGCTCCTTAATTTTCTAGCCTCCGACTGTTTTTCTTGGGATATTTTTCGATATCTTTTCACTGAACATACGAAAAATTGAAGACGCTGTCTCAAAACAGACCGTTTAATCATTATAACGATGTAAGAATCATCTCGTGCAGCAGTTTCTGGATGTCTTCTGACCTTAAGTTCGTGAGCACACTTCCACTGTTACATACAATACCATCATAGTAACGACTTTTTCCCCTTTTTTCTCGACAATTTCTCAAAATGATTTTCTTTTCTGCAAGAGAAAAAGTTTCACTTGTTTAAGTCATCATTTTGCTTGAAATAGCTACAGCAATTCATGAGTATCGTCTGCAACGGAGGTCTCCAAACTATGGCTCGAGGGCCACATCTGGCCCGCCATATAATTTCATCCGGCCCGCCAAACAAATCCCTGTGTGGTGACTTCGAAAAAATAATTATCGTACGACTGATAATCGTCCGCATTGATTTTTTTCATTTTTAATTCCTTCGGACAGCATGATTGTGGGAAATATGTAATGTGGCCCTTACATTGAAAAGTTTGGAGACCCCTGGTCTATAACACAGACGAAATGTTTTCAGTTTATTTTTGAACTGAATGCTGGATGAATAGAGTATTTTTCAGTTATTTCCGTTCCTTCTGGCCGTGGGATTATTTACCAATGAATTTCTAAGTTTATGCAATGAATCAAAATTTTTGTGAACATTATATCTAAGTATCTGGTCTATAGAGATTGAAGTTTCCTATGCTTCTTGAAATTTACCCTATAATTTTTACGCTGATGACACACTGTAAAAAAAAGTGTCAAAACAACGGAAAATCGTCTGGCAGCTTTTTCGCCAGAGAGTTTTTTTCACCGCTGTTAGACCGCCAGATGCATCAATTGCTTCTGTCGTGGTTACAGACATCTGTTGAGTTAACGGACTGTGATAGACACACCGTTGGTCCAACGGGAATTATCGTATTTCTCTGTTCAATTTACAGAAATGTTATGAATGATCTGTATTTCAGACAGGGAACGTCTACATGTCTGTTGTTAGAACGGGTGGGGCCGGCATTGTGCCGGACGAAATATAGGTTGCTGTCGCTTTTTTTGAAACTATAAGAGCTTCTGTTGAATCAACAGGACATAAAGAAGGAACATAAAGAAGCCTCTGGGTATGTGACAGTTTCAAGAAATTCTGTTACTACGACAGAGGAATCGAAAATTGGACGGTACTCCGGTGCATCTGCCACGTGCAGATACATTATGGTGCTCAGTGAATATTACATGTGATGCTATACTTCTACGGACTAAAGTACATCGCACGTAATATTCACTGGGCACCATAATGTATCTCCACGTGGTAGATGCATCAGAGTACCGTCCAATTTCCGGTTCCTCTGTCGTAGTAACAGAATCTCTTGAAACTGTCACTAACCCATAGACTTCTTTATGTTTTTGTTGATTCAAGAGAAGCTCAAGTCTTCATTTTCATGAATTGCAAAACCGCTGACGATTCAGGCTGATTGATGAAAGTTTTTCGTACACTACGTATATTTAAATAAGATTCACATGGATACTTCTTGGGTTGGTAAAAAACGAATTACTTGCTTGAAAAGTATACTGAAAAACAATTTGGTATACAAAGGGTTTTCACACACCGTATGACACACCTGGGAACAAATGATGAAAAACATGTATAACAAGACAAGAAATGCTGTAACAATGGACCTTTCAGCATCGACAACTGAAACTTTGAAAACTATTTTCTGTGAAAAAGCCCTGCCCATAGCGCAGCGCATTTCTATCCTCGCAGGAGCATTATGAATAAAATATGCTACACCGTTCGGTACCTCTTTCAAGTATGAAATTATTTCCCAATTGAAAACAACAAAAAACTATTAGGTAACCAAAGGAGTTATAATATACAAGCAATATTAATGAATCATACTGAAAAATCTATCAATGTTCACAGTAAAAGACTATACCTCGTCAGTTGCTAAGAACGCAAAACTAAACCTGAACTGAGCATCCAGAGTAGTATATTCGAGAGCTATAGCGATACTCTGCACACAGAAAAAATATTAAATGCCGCTGTCAATGGTGATGCGGTCTGCTTCATCAAAATACTAGCCTAACATTTCAGAGTTCAAAGAAATATATAAGTGTAACAAAACACATTGTTTTGGTACGTGATAACTACGAAATTTAGGCAGCAGTTCTTAGAGACAGTAAATAAAGTAAAACCTACAAAAAAGTACGAAATTACAGAAAATTCAACTTGTTATACATGAATAACGCTTTACATAAATTACGTGGAGTGTACAAACTTTCCAATACACATCATTGGTTCACTCTATGATGAATCAGTACTGAACAATAAAATGAGTTTAATAAAACGATGAACTCAATGATGAAAAGAAAGTATACGGTTCAGAACAAACCTATTCTGATGTCAGTTAGAGTACTATTGAATCTCGAATGGCGCCGTGTCTCATGCAAGCTAGTTAACAATTTAACAATAAGTCCTCTCAAATGTTCATCAATGGGCGAAAGAAGGAAACTTCAGATGTTATATGCTCAAGATATAATCTAAAATAGCTTCTGCATTGATGCTTCTAAGCTTGAGAATAAAAAGCAAGGCGAAAATCGCTACAGATAAAGTCATTTTTATTAAGAATGATCAAATAAAACTGAACGTTCGAATTAACAGTCTATCTTCAGCAAAATCTCTAGAAGACGAAACCAAAAGGGGAAGAATTAATTCAATAATGACGTATTTATAAACAGTCTAAACTTTGAAAAAACACGAACAACGGTAAATCAATAAAAGGTAAAGGAAAAACTGAGGAACTGAACTATGTGTTGGCAACATGAAGCGGAAAAGCACATTGGGTTGTTATTCAGAGTAGGGTTTCACTATGTAAATAGGCAAAGATTCGAGAATCCGGAGATCTGTTCTGTAAGAGGTACTCGCCAAGATTTTAAAGTCGTTTGGGGAAACCGGAACATTGCACTCTTCTGCATGAGATCTAACAGAGGATAGTGGAGGGGGATCCAAGAGGACGACCAGTTCTGCAACTTCGCCCAGCGTGCTCGGAAACTAGTCATCAGGGTACGGCAGGTAGAACCAACGTACCGCGATTCACAACGTGGACTACTGTATTGGTACACCAAAGACGAGCACAGTCAGGGTGGCAGTTTGTCTTTGAAACGGAATAGAGAATCAATTGTAAAATTATTTACTAGAACCATTAGTGCTTCGAGTTACGGGAAAAAAATATTAATTAAGTAGTTAACATCCCTAGCTTCAATGACTGATGGCCAAATCACGCCAACTTCACAAAGAAAGTTTGTTGAGTAGAATATTGAACAGATTGAAAGTTATTAATCTTTGACCAAAATTTTATAACTCTCAATCTGTTCAATCTTGTGCTCAACAAGCTTTCATTGTGAAGTTGCCATATTTTGGCCATCAGTCATTGAAACTAAACGAGGATGTTAATTCTCTTGTTAATAAGTTTTCCCATAACTTAAAATTCAAATGATTATAGTAAATAATTTTACAATTGGTTCTCTATTCCGTTTCAAAGACAAACTACCACCCTCGCTGTGCTCGTCTTTGGTGTACCAATACAGTTGTTCACTTTGTGAATCGCGGTACGTTGGTTCTACCTGCCGTACCCTGATGACTAGAGCTTCAGAGCACGCTGGGCGAAGTTGCAGAACTGGTCGTCCTCTTGGATCCCCCTCCACTATCCTGTGTTAAATCTCATGCGGAAGAGTGCAATGTTCCAGTCTCCCTAAACGACTTTAAAATCTTGGCCAGTACCTCTTCCAGAACAGATCTGCGCATTCTCGAATCTTTGCCTTTTTAAAAAAATGAAACCTACTCTGAATGACACTCGAAGTGCTTTTCCGCTTCATGTTGCCAACACATAATGCAGTTACTCAGTTTTTCCTTTACCTATTATTTTTTTACCGTTGTCTGTTTTTTCAAAGGTTAGATTTGCTTATTAGTTAGTTCAAGCCTCCCTATCCGCAAAAAAGGTGATCCAAAGAGAGGAAGAAAGAAGCATCATTTAGTATAGAGTTAAGGTAAGAAGCTATGCAGAAAGGGCATAGAAACAGTGAGATGAGAAAGAACTTCATAAAACAAGATCAAAGTTGAAGAAGAAAGTAGTAGGAGCTGAAAAAAACAGGACAGCGATGAACCGAAAAAGATGGTCCGTAACAAAACAAAAACCCATTCTATTTTAACAAAAACAAAGCCTTCCTAACCTTTAGCTCGGGCCCTCAGAGTGTTCCTCTGGGAGCGCTAATTTCTATAGATATAATAGTTGTATCCCCTGAGGGGTTTTTTCAAAATTCAAACTTGATATAAATACTTCATTAGTGAAATAATTCTTCCTCATTTGGTTTCGTTTTACAGATATTTTGCTGAAGATGGACTGTTAATCCGAAACTTTCAGTTTTATTTGATCATTTTTAATAAAAATGACTTTACGAGTAGCGATTTTCGCCTTGCTTTTTATGCTCAAGATAGTCACTATTATCTTATAACAGATCACAATGTTATATCAATAACATAACATTTGGTGTAATGACTGACACAAAAGGTCACAGCGTTTCGTTTAAGCCAAGGCATAGTCCATTTGGTGTTATTTGGCAAAAATAATTTAACGCGTAGACAATGAGAAAGCATGAAGGAAACATGATACTGAGAATGTTCACGTACAACTTGACTCAAACATACCGCAAATCTATACACGCCCATCAGAGTCATCTACAATGTGGTTTAGAAACTACTTGAAAATCGCACGCCGATTTCATCCAAACGATGTAGCAGCTAACACGAGCCCAGCAGCACTTACTCAACTTTCCGTCAAAAATTGGAACACTCTTTTAATAACTGAAGAACCTTAGCTTGAAAACCAGTTGGAAGCAAAATTCCTACAAGCATGCGAAACAAAACTAAAACGCAGGAACACAAAATTTCAGGCTCACGCTTCATAAAACTAGCTGTAAGTAATTAGCACTGACATTATTCAAGTTAAGTATGCGACAGAAGGGGCATTGGCCATGTGGTGACTACTAATCTATAATGCACAAAGTGGTTTCTAGCGAAGTATTGTCTCAAGCATAGAAAAAGGATTAAAAGATGTGTAGGATAAGAAAAGCATCAAGATTGAAGTTGAGGTGATGAAAAGGGCAAATAAGGTTCAGAAGTCCTTTACCCATTGCAACGAGAGAGGTAGGCCAACTTGTTCGTTAAAACGGGGCCTACACAGCCTAATAGTAACTCGAAGTACAAAGCATACACGAGGACTACCCATAGGTGGGAGGGGGAGGGGAGCAGTGATAAAAAACAAGATTGAAATGAATCACCAGTTGCACATATCCCGCATTCTAGTCATGATATATAAAATTGCTCTCCTTTTCCGTATTTAATTGTATCGTGGTAATTAGTTGTTAAATTTTTGACTGTTAATTTATGAATGAACTGACAACCTCGGTTGGGGCAATCTTATTTGAAAATACCTATACAATGTTTAGAATATAACAAACGTGTCAGAAAATTAAATTAGACGTCACTCAAACAGAACATAATATTCAATTGTTTGTCACTAAAAGACGAAGGTTTCAATCACACTTGGGGCTAAGATCAGCAAGCAGGAGTGGCAGGGTCGAGGCCAAGAGACTCTTCCGTGCTGAGGCACGCGACCAACGACAGGTCCTTTGGATGCATCCCGCAGTGGCGTTTTCTTCCATTCATAAATTTTATCTTGAAGCCTCCTTCGGGGTTGATTTTCGGTAGGTATCTGGAATGGTTGAAAATACATTAGCATTTGTAAGTTAGTGAAGTCATTTTCATACTACTGAAAATAAACAAGCCAACAGAAATTCAATGCGTAAAACTCTCAGCTTGACCACAAGTAAATGTTTGACAAAGGAATGCGCAGGAACAAGCAAGCACATACCTCTCTGAATTTAAAATGTCATGTATATGCCTATATTTGAATGTATATGAACATTCATGTAGACACATACGTATAAACATTTATACAAATTTGTGCAATTATTAGTCTCGATTCAGTTAGTTTTAACCATTTGAAAACACTATAGCACAAGGGTAATTTGCAGAGATTTTTCGAGCATGATATATTTTATGAAAATCATTTGAAAAATATATTTAAACCATTGACATTCTACTAAGAACAAGCGTATATTCAACAATTTTACACCTGTAAACTGTGTTCCCCCATCTTGATGTTCTAATTCCTTTCCTGCATCAGAAGAAAAACCACAGAAATGACATCAGAGCGAGAATGTTGCAGCAGCGCTGACATCCAAATATTACATTTACAATAGTAAACATTCTAATATTAAAACCAATAACAAGCTGCCTTTTTTATATGGCTCGGTGGAAAGGGTAAACAACAAATTTGAAACACCAGTCTAACGTAGGAGTACTTTTACTGATAAGGATATGCCTTTTTTAGCTTCTGTTTTTTGTTTTTGCAACTAGAAAAATTTCAACAAATAAGTGCAAAATTTTTTCTACTTATTACAGCAACACAAGCTCCAAACCTTTCCAATGTAGCAACTTGATCCAGGTTTGCTGAAGCACAAAAATAAACATTATATATAACAAATGGAAACATAATTATCTATATTGAATTAAAAAAAGGTACATATTCAATATCAAAACTTTTGAAAGAACACAAATTTCTAGCAACTCTCAGGTTTAGAGTAGAACTTTAAATTTTGATCTTTATTTTTGAAAACAGAGCATTTCTGCATCAAATGAGAGTAAAACCAAGTTTCTACGAAGAGGGACAGAGCCTTTTTTGATGTTGTCGATAACTTGCAATAGCAGAGAAGAGTTATTGGAAAATATCGAAATAATCTTGCAATGCTTATAAATTATTTAATGAATGCATACACAATAGATGGCTCAAGGTGCGTTAGCCCCTCATTAGTACCCACATCATTTTAAAACACAGGCCTTCGAGATACCAGAAACAAGTTATTTTCACCTCTTTAGATGTTAATTAATCACATAAAATAGACCTAATAATTTAAGTAAATCACCCTATAACCCAGCTTCTACCTCCGTATCTTGTGAACTACTGCACAGATCCTTATGAGTATATCACAGCTGACACTTGACATAAACAATCTCATTATGCAGAAGGCAAAAATTTATTAACGTGTCATTAAATTGCAAACAAAATTATGGCTATTATGTGCAATGTTGATACATGTTTTAAAACCAAATATCTGCTGTTTCTCTTTAGGCAATACTAGTGCATTTAGGATTTCCTTAAAACATGATGTTCAGTGTTCAACACATTGGAATACACAAATTTTTAGATATAAATGCATTAAAAACTGCGCATCATTGTCTACACAACATTTTTTTAAAGTGACATTTCTTTATTATGTAGAGTGGTGCACAATAAACTAACGTGTTTTTCAATTTTAGCATGAACTAATTTTAAAATTAATTTTACTTTTTCAATATGTCAATTACCATTCTCGGTGAGAACATTATTATCTCAATAATCTTTTTTCATTCTAAAGGGATTTCAATTCATTCAATTAAAGTCAAATTTCAATTCATGAAGTTCATGACCAAGTTCATGAAAATGGAAATTCTATTTACCCTTAACAAAACTTTGCATAAAGATCCCATGATTATGTTTACCATTGAAGTAACTGAGGCAAATTCTATGTTAACTTTGCATGGTCACCTTTGGTGGCCAATTCTGCATAGTCGCTAACCATAAACAACTTTGATCACTTTTCATTGCATTAAAGGCCACCTTTGAAAGTGACCAGGGTATTTGTAAAGGAGAGGACTATAATCGATTTCCTAATTTTTGCTGCCTAAAAATAGTTAATTAGATCAAAATAAACAACTTTTCTACCATGTACTTATCGTCGCAATTAACTATTAAACGAGTTATAGCGGTAGGTTTGGTTTGAGTAGGGTACGTTTGGGTATTTGGTAATTTATTATTAGCCGATCCCTGTGGAGCGTGAGCTCACTTCTAGGATCTTTTACTTGATTCCACGATAAAGGTTACCACCCATATAATAATGAGTTATAGCGGTATGTCAACTTTTGTCTTTGCGCTCGATCGTTCGAGCGCATTGGAAGGGAAATTCCATTGTAGTCTTTTCCTGCGCCCAATTTCTTTCTGCGTCAAACGCTAGAGTTGCGGTGAGTAATTTACCGCTATAACTTGTTAAATACTCATTTGCGACAGAAAGTGCTTATCATTAAATTGTTTATTTAGATCTAATTAACTAGGATTAGGCACCGAAAAGTGAAAAATCGATTATGGTCCTCTCCTTAACATTTACCAGTGACCAGATATAGGATAGGGAGCTGGTATACTCAAAGCCTAATCATTCATTTTAGGACTAAGTGAAGTCAGAGTAGGTACACTATATTTCTCTACAAGGCTAAATAAATCTAGAAGCCTGCATGATATTATGTTTTCAATTATAATTCAAACCATGAGTAAAGGAAAAATCCCTAAAATATAAAAGCAAAATAATTTTGGAAATGGATCATGCACGGTTCTCTAGTGAAATCTAGATCGCTTTGTGAATACTCTACATTATAGATACATATTTTTAAAAATGTTATAATTAATCATATTATTTTTACTGCGCTATATTCATTACATGTAGAAATTTAAAAATTGTTTGTTAGCAAGCCAACTGAAAGAACCGTGTAAAAACAACGGATGTATATCCAAAGTGTGTGAGTCACTTATTCCAGAATAAAATTACTAATGAGAGATTGTGATTGTAATTTAATATGAGATAGTTACTACATATATAAAATAAATAGGCCATACAGCCAATTTAAAACATTGCATATATAATTTAATATGTTAAAAATTACTTTTAGAATAGCATTTGTAACTAAATTTTGGGTCAATATGAAGCGTGATGCAATCAAAGGAATTGGGAATTTTGTTCCTAAGAATCACTAAAAGAACCCATTTAAAAACGTTTTACATGACTGACATTCTGCTCTCTGATGCGTTATTTTAGAATTATTCAGCTATGAAGTTATAGGTGAAATTGCTTTAGCGCGCAAAATGTGGAACACAGAGTACGAACAGGTTGGGTCCGGAAAGGCAAAGTTCGGATCATGAGGTGTTAAAGTTTTCGCCAGAACTTCTCAGAAATAAAAGAATGATAGAAATTGTTAATAAAATCATAAGTAATATTGTTATCAGTTAATAACACAAAAAATTTAAGGTACAATTTCTCGTATTTGGTGCTTTTGACGTTTTTTTTAGTCGTCATTATTACGTCGTCACCTTTACAGTCAGCTCACAGATGGCGCCACTTGGTACGGCCGCCGCCAGCATGGAACAGATGTAAACACAATTGTTTGTGACCTTTATGGGTTGCTTTCAACTTTTATTTATGATTTTCACTAGAAGAACTGTGGCTACTCCTCACGACCCAACCTCTTTACGTTTGTAATAGGGGGTTAACTTCCGTTATTAATGAAATTCACCTTCCTTTGGCGGCTTCCTTTGACGTGCGGAAGCCAGCTTCAAAGTCGATTAATTCAAAAATAACGCATCAGAGAGCAGAATGTCATTCATGTAAAACGTTCTTAAATGGGTTCTTTTAGTGATTATTGGGAATACAATTCCAGTTTCCTTTGATTGCATCACGCTTCATATTGACCAAATTTTGTAGAAAAAGCCAACAATATATATATTAATCTTGATGTCAATTATATTTTGGGATTGGCTAATGTTTTTTATTTTAGTTTCCAGTACAAATATTTAATTTTGCTAGGCCTACATCATTAACATAAGTTAAAGCACATACAAATTTTTCTCTTCATAAACTCATGGTATTAGGGGTCAATTAAAAATCTACTCTTTTTTCAAGCAATGGGTAATAAAAAACTCATTATTAATTTATGAAGCTTTGATTCAGCGAGTTAATTGGGGTAAATGATGTAACTCTAAGTTTTACATTACCTTGGTCTTGCACAGCTCTTTCTGGAACTGCCAAGATTTCGAAATCTTGCTGGCATTTTTGAAGAGAGATAACATGGTTTTGAAGTTCGAAGCACCGAAGTGCTACGCACTCAACACAAGATTTCTTCGGCATTTTGGAAACATTGTGCATCTTCGATGTTGCATCTAAAATAGTTCTAAATGTACGAGGAGTTCGTGAGACTCGAACTCAGGACTAGAGATCACCGCGCCAACGCGCTATCGACTACGCTATCGATCACCCTAAAGGTGATCGAAGCACAACGAAAGCAATGTTTGGTACAGTGAAAGCCGGCGCACTGTCCTGACAGATATATTTTATTCCCATATGTATCGAGAGCTCAAAGTCTAGTCACCCCCAGAAACAGTTAATGAATCTGGTACGGGAAGACACTGCTTCCACAAGGTTTTTTCAAATGAAATAAATGTACGAGGAGTTCGTGAGACTCGAACTCAGGACTAGATATCACCGCGCCAACGCGCTACCGACTGCGCTATCGATCACCTTAAAGGTGATCGAAGCACAACGAAAGCAATGTTTGGTATAGTGAAAGCAGGCGCACTGTCCTGACAGATATATTTTATTCGAGTCTCACGAACTCCTCTGAGTCTCTGAGTTCGAGTCTCACGAACTCCTCGTACATTCATTTCATTTGAAAAAATCTTGTGGAAGCAGTGTCTTCCCGTGCCAGATTCATTAACTGTTTTTGGGGGTGACTAGACTTTGAGCTCTCGATATAAAATAGTTCTGTTTCATCAATTATCGAAAACTTTTTTAAAGCGTACACAAGGAGCCATTTTAACTCCTGTAATCTACTTCGCATCACTCACAGCCGCCATAACCAGATGTAAACAAAGTCACGTGACGATTTTTCGTCACGTGATGTTTTCGGGCTCCGTCATTGGACAATTGGCATCGCTCACGATCTTCTATTATTTGGTCTTTAACCAGCAGGACGTTCAATTCCTGTGAAAATTAATATCAATGACATAAAAATGTAATACTCACTTAGGTTATGCATTATATGCCCTCCATTGTGCTGAATTCCACTACGATGAATTCCACACCGGGCACAGGAACAGGGACTAGTTTGTGGCAGACGTTCGAAAGTGCACACTAGTAACGAGTTCTTTCTATTGCTTTTTATTCTACTCGACGTATGACTGGACATGAATTGAAGATATTTCTAGCATTTTAGAGAGCATAAACGACTCAAATAAGGTTGATAAACATTTTCTCACAATAGTGATAAAAAATCATGAGGGTACATCAGTTTGCTATTTGAAAAGCCTTCATTTTCACATCTAACACTATTAGCTTATAATGGAATTTAATACCAATAATAAATTCAATACGGCAACGACAGCGTGTCTTTCATTTCATAAACAGCTTCATTTTTCTGTATCCTTTTATTCTTTTCCGAAGAAGTAGAGAAATTTAAAAATTCATAAAAAATGTGTTCATCAAGTGTGCTTTATATTAAAGCTATATATCAAAGCTCTATGTTATTTGGTATATTGTTTACGAGAAACCATAGTTTCTCAAAGAGAATATTATTTTAGTGAAGCACCAAATGAACTAATGAATTATGGGTTAGGCCAGTTCTAGTGACCACCTGTTCAGTAGTTTCAGGCACAGCAGAAAAGTTTACGAGCCTCTGCTCTAAAGTATATTTGCGTTGAGTGTAAATAAAGTAGTGTGATCGAATTTGTCCGTTGATCACTTACAAATGGTTAACTTGACTTCTTTATGTATATATTTGGCTATGAAAACGGTTCGTGCTTCATTTCACTTTTTAAACATTGAAACTTTTATGTACGAAAATTTAAATACCGCATTAAATTGTTCGATAATACAGTATGTGATGCATTACTGTATGCCATGCATTATAAAGGGGCTTTCACACGATCAGTTTTTTCGTCAGTTAACACTGACACTCACGATCCGCAACACCATATTTGGGCATGCGTGCTCTCTTTTGCTCTCTACTCGGCACTCGCGACTGTCGGGTTTGACTGCTGCTTTGCTTCCATTTGCGTGTCAGTTTTCGCCCACCCGGCGTCTAGTAAGGATGGCTGCGATCGCTCTCCCGTGTTAAATGGTCTCAAACTGGTCTAAATCATTAATTAGCTATTTTCGTCAACAGCCTGCGTTGTGGAAAGTGCAAAGCAACGAATACAAGAGCAGAGATATAAGAAGCAAGTAGCTCAAATATGTTATTGAAGCAATGAATCAACACAATATTAGTTTACATGAGAATGAGTTGAAGGAAAAAATTAATACGCTTCAAAAATAGTTTAGGAAAGAATTTAGAGCATTTGCTTCCAAAAATCTACTATTTAGCAGAGGATAACAAATGGATTCACAGGTGCGGGGAACAATAGTTTATATTTTTACAAGCATATCATAATGCATTCGTCCTGTTGTAGTGTCAGCGCCATTTACAAATGATTTTCAATCTTATTTAATATTCACTCTAGAAATACTGCAAATTTATATTATTTTTGTTTATTAGAATAAAAAATTAAATATTTAACCGAAGTGCAATTTCAACAATTTGTCCGGCATTTTCAAATAAAATAAAAAACTTTTTCCATGAATTCTCCTTAACATTTAATTTCAGCATGAAAATGTTTCCTGAAATAAATCTAAACATTTATTCGTTTATACGTACCGCTGTCACATTCACATGCATTATTAGATATTATCACACAGTAATTTGAGAGGCTTATTATATTTTCTAATAGTTGCTTGCGGATGCCAGGTTTACGCATGCATTCTATCACACAGCTCTAATGAATGTGCGCTAGATTTCAATTGGAATTTCTATATCCTAGTCACTGTGTCGCTAGGAAATGACCGAATATAGTTCAAGAAAAAAATTCAATTTACGAGCTGTACTAATACACGCTGGTACATGCAAAACTGTATAGAAATAGCGGAAAATATTACCTGCACTTGAAGTTATTATGAAGTAGATTATTACATTTGTAGTAGTTATACTATTTGTTAGATCTGGTGTGACTAAATTTCAAAAATGTTGATAGAGGAATGTATGCGACAAATAATTAGTGAGCGAAATTTAGATATTTAGCCCTAACTTACTACAAATTCGGTTATAACTGCCATCTTCTAGATGTTCAGCCAGCCATTCTTCTACCCACTATCTATTTACGGTGTTTTTTCTTCTCTATGACCGCAATGCCGATGAGTGTGCTTGCTTTGACTACGACGAATCTCTCTCGACTCCGCATAGTGAAGCACTGCCAACGCCAAGCTTGCCAGTGACTCGCCACTTCAGTCACGCGAACGTACGTGTGAACGCGAGTGTTTTGACCACACTCTGGAGTGTCAGTGCTGACTGACGAAAAAACTGATCGTGTGAAAGGCCCTTTAGACTGTGTCATGTATGAATAACTTTAAAATGGGAATAAAAACGCTGCAGGTTATCATGTTTTTCTTTCCACAGAGCACAGCTCATGTGTGAATCAAAAAAATGAACTTCCTCCCTGACACTGGCTTATTTGCAAATTCACAAAGATTTTAACGAACACTTTTATAGTATTTTTCACTTATTCGCATGTATGTTTTCGCGTATGTACTTACGCATATTTACACACACACATGTGAATGGACAATATATGTATGTATGGACGTATAAGCGCACATGCCCCTAATTGCATTATGTTCCATAGAGAATAAAAATATACACGTTTAAGTACAGTTATTTGCCAACTTATATACGGGCTATCCAATTCTTGGGCAGAATACGTCAAATTGTATACCACCTTAACGCTGCGTTGTCGGCATCATAAATGGACACATTTTCTGAATATATTTGCACATGCCTTTTATTAACATTTCGCTTCCTGGCCATCATATATTTCTAGTCGGCAAATTGATGTGTTTGCAACTTGAAACTCTTTTCACAGCGCTAATATTATATTCTATTCTGAGAGAATAATTAATTTTTTCAATGCCCGTCTTCTGCCAGAATTATCAATTTGTTATCTTATACATGGCAAACGCCAATCGGTAATGTTTTGGTCGAACAAAAAGTAAAACGACAACAGAGTAATTACAAGACACACTGCAACATTAACAGCAATTGCGACATATATTTGATCATGTTTTTACTTTTACGGACCATGGAAACAATGTAAATTTATCCGAATTCCGTATAATCCCTTGAAGAGTCAGTCGAATCTTTAATATTCAGTTTGTCTGTGAAAACTACTCCTAAATGTAAAGATAAACCGTTGGATCAACGGACAACTTCCAAGATTCCGTTACGACAACGAAAAATTCAATTTACTCCAGTAATTTTTAATTCACCCGTGAAAACAACGGAAATCAGCAAAATTGTCCGGTGTGGAAACGAATTACGGATGAATTTGTGATTTAACAGATAATATTCAGAAAACGGCTAGAAGTAACAATTTGTGTCATTTTAACAGATAATTCGTCTGTTTTTGTCTGTATTTTTGCAGTATTTTTTACAGTCCTGCAGGGTAATAAACTAATAAGTGCTGTTATTTTTTTAGTTTTTTATATTATGGCTGCTACAGTTCGTCTAAATTTGTAGGTGGATTTTTTCTACAATTTGAATGTGCTGTTTGTTACCGATCGGTCAATCACTTTTAACCAATTTATTTTGCTTTGTGATTCCACGGTAAGATCTGAAGCCCCCTTTAAATGTTTCGCGAGATCTCCATATAGCCATGATTTTATTTTATTTTACTCCATTTGATTTATGGTAAAAAGAAGAGAATCATTAAATTTTGTCACATGATCTACTGTTAACAAATCGTACCGCTAGCTCTTTAAATTGTGTGAGGTGCTCATCGAATAAAGAAGACAACATTTGATGGAACTCGAAGGAACTCCGCACGTGTTCATGGCTGTGCAGATTGTTGGGACATGAACATTTCAATCTTTAGGCTTTATGGCGTCTTCTTCAATGAAGAAGATTCAATTATTTGCTCGCCATCGGCTCTTTCCTGCAAGTACTTACGCCAAGACGTCAACAAATTCATTTGACATGCATACCAAACGAAATTGGTGACATGTGGAAAACATATTAGAATATTTAATTTTACCCTCATCGTTACGAGACGACAGTGCAATCGCAAAAGCGGCACACTTTTGTGTGTCAAGTTGTCCCAAAAGTGTGTCAACAATATACATGATTCGCCTATGTATTTTGACACACTTTTGTGTGTCATGGGCTTATACGACACACTTAAGCGTGCCAAACATGACACATTTAGCGTAAGTCAGTTTTATTTCTCATAAATATTTCACTTTCTGAGACTAGCTACTAACTACACTGACATACAGACAATGTCCATGAATTAGAAGAAAAATTAGCGAAGATATAAAGATTTTTTGGGCTGAATTGTACTCCATTCACAAAATTTAAACACTGTTTGGTTTCTACAAAAAATATTGAGCCATTTAAAACGTGAATAAGTGTTCCAAGTCTCTCAACCGCTTTAATATGTGGTCAAAAGAAATACTTCAATGTGAATCAAAATATTTCTGAATAACCGTTTGACACACCCAGGTGTGTCAAAATTTCTCTCAGTGTAGCCAAAAACAGTACAACTCACTGGCTAAATCATTTTTGTGGCTCTAGAGCAATGACATTTTTGTATGAAAAATTTAGAGTGTCAGGTGATAAACCTCCACCCAATTTTCCCGTGCGTTTATGACGAGAACGTATTCAGGTTCGTTGGGACGCTATGTCTGATAATGCAACGTCAAGAACACTGGCCATTGTTTTACCGACGGAAACAACAGTATGCATTTATTGCTGATTTAAAATTGCAGATAAGTCAAAAAGTTTTGAAATCTTGAAATATCCTGAAGAAAACACAGTTAAAATGGGTAAATAAAGCCCTAACACTGAGTTAAAAACTATGAAACTAATTCATAGAAGCATTTTTAAAAGAGCCCGTCCATCCAAGCAATTACTGAAGTTAGGTCATTAACTCTTCAGCCTATAATACAAATTGTATGCACTATCTAAATTGAAGCGAACTAGAATTAAGGTACCTTGAATACAAAAGGCATCACGAGAGGATCTTTTTGTGCTTTTATTAATGACTTTTTTCTATAAATATCGACTACTCGCGGTTCCTAGTCGACCTAATGCAACTTCGTGCTGGACTTCGGTGGTTCTACGGCGGCAGTTATTTCTTATTGGCTTCCTTACTATCATGCGCATAATTTATCATTGCTAATTTAGATGTTTACTGAAACACAGAGGGCGTTAAAAAATGAGGTACGAACTTTGCCATTATACAGGGGCACAAAAAAAGATTTCATGAAAACCAAATATTTCGGAACACCTTAGTTTTCAAGACTCTGAGGCTCGAAGTTTAACCTTGATGCCTAGTAAATACCTTCCCGTTTCTGATAAATATATAATGCAACTAGAAACGAATATCAGAGAACCATCTGTTTTATGAAATAAACCTCATAAAAACTCTTTAAAATGTCTACTCCTGAGTGAATGCAGGTCAATTACACACACCATATTGATTACTGGATATGGTATGAAAGTTTAAAGTCATGCGTCTTATGTAATGTTCCCTGCTGCAATGGCTATCATTGTGAAAATATCCATCTTGTACTCGACCGATGATTCTTAAATTTGTCGAAATTTTAAAAAATAATGAATAGATTTTTTATCAATGGCCTTCAAGTTTTTTTGTGGGGACATTTCCTTTCAATGGTAAGGCCAAGCTTGTAGGCTTGTACGAATGAGGGGCGAAGAAAAGAGATAAAGTGAGCGGATGTATTAGAAAACATTCGCCTGCAATATATTTAACCGCATGATGTATGTGAAGTGGCTCTTCTCCAGGATAATGCTTCAATGCACATACCTACGCATAGATGGAATCTGTTACCTGCAAAAATATCGAAGTTGTAGATAACCCAATTCAATCTTTGAGCCAGAGAGTCCTTTTACAAATCTGTTGGACATCATATCAAGGACTGTTTATAAAAATAGAAGGCAGTTTGATGATAGGAACTCAATGATGGAAAACAATTAAAAATTTGAGTATGCCATCTCTTAAGTCAAATTTGCCCCAATGAACGCAAAAAATAAAATAAAAATTGTGATAATCTGTTAACTTCGCTCAGTAAAGAGATGGCTCATATCCATTTCTGTTTCGAAAAGTAGTGATCAGTTGTCTTCCTCTCCTATCACGAACTTTAATCAGTTCGAGTTTCATTGTTTTTGGTCCTCTAACAGTTCAATACACATAAAATTCCACTCGTGCGAAAACTTTTGTCTCTCTCGGTAAATCCGTAAAGGTTCATGATTGGGCTGAAAGCTTTCCATAAGCACTCACTCGGTCTGATATCTGCATTATTTACTTATCATGGGCGTGTGGATAACCTTCGCTCACCTGCGTGTATAATATTACAAAAATCAGTGATTGATAGCTTTGTTAACCGGTACTTTATATGACTCTGCATTTATACTCAACAATGACTCACCAGGACCAGTTTTTCTTCGCATATTTATATTTTACGCTCTTAAAATTATCTTAGGCGGACTACATGAAGCTTTACCACCATCTTCCACAGCCGATTTGCAATAGCAAGCACTTGATCTTAATCCACATAGTGCATCGTGACGCAAAAAACAGCGAAATCTGTATCAGCTTTCCGGTTCCATTCTCGACCCTGTTTATGGAGAACATTTGACCGCACTAAAATGAATTATATTGAGAATAACTAAAAAATTTAGGGTCAACGGTTAAATCTTAATTATCCTTATTAATTCATTTCCTCATCATTTGCCTTAGTTTATGTAGTTATTAGTATTTGTCTCAATCGAAATACATAGTATCAGTACTCTTGATATGAAATGCCAATTATGACGGAATTCCTTTTTTAGAGTTCTGCAGCATGATAACTTATAACGGAATACAGTACAGAAGTCATCCCCGACTGTTCCGCAAGTGAAAGCTTTCCGATCACATCCAACCGATCTGCAAAGCATTTAACTCTCTGTCTACTGAATTCATTTTAAGTTGGAGCACGGCAAGGACTACGCTACCCATGCAAATGTCAATGAAAACTTTCGACCTCCTGGAAACTTGCTCGTTCTGTTTGTGGGCTTAGTTCAGGCAAACTTAGATCAAACGGCCTCTCGCTCGTCATCGAAATTTTCCGTTAATCCACAGGCTTAAGCTGTTAAATACGTTGTGTTGTTTATATATGATAGACAGCTTCAGACGACGCGTTGGGCGGCCGAAGAGTAGAAATATATGTTCGTAAAAGAATGAATGTTTCGACCTTAAAGATCATTTTAATTATCAGAGAACTATAAGCGATTTTAAGGAAACGGCATCCAAAGAAAATGGAAGCAAACATTCTTCGTACCGTAAACGATAAAACACATTAAACTATTCACTGAGGGTAAAATGATTGAGAATCCTTTGAGAGAAATTTGTAGCGTTATGGAAACAACACCTTCAAGGATGCACACATCTAAGTACCAAGTTATTTATCATTGGCGTTGAGTTTTCTTCCATTTCGGAAACAGGCTACATTATTTTTTGAGGCTGTTTACAGCAGGGTAACAAAATATGAAAGTTAGCGAAAACTCCTTCGTTTGTGCTCGATCATAGGATCAACAGGCACTCCAGCGCTGGAGCCATCATATATGAAAGTCTGGAAGCACACCTCGCTCATTTACCCCCAAAATGACAACAAAAGTTATAGTTAGGTGACTTATTTTAAATTTTGATATCAGGTAGTACATTAAGTCGGTTGAAAAGGGGCAGTATCTCTTATATATTTCTTTTAATATTTTTCGTTGCTTTGTCACTGCCAAATTTCTCGTAAGGAATGTGATTTTGAAGTCTTTCTTGTATTTTTCCATTTGTAAAATTGTTATTTCTGTAGAGTGTTCGGAACACAAACCTATTTCATGATAGAGATACGCTTGAATTTATAATTTTTTCACCAACAAGAGATTACAAATGGAAAAATCATTTTGGATAAATATAGGTATGAAATTGTGATGGGACAAACCTCTCTCTGTCCCTTATTTTCCACATGTTTGTAAAGCTTCATCTCGATCGATGATTTACATTCTGCTTCGTCAACTGACACCTATATATGTATATACGTCAATCAGGGGAAGAAGAGTGCCGCTACAAAACCAAGGCATCCTTTCGGAACTGCACACTTTCATATCAGTATGAACCCGTCTGACTGAAAAACGATTTCTAACTTTTCTTCGCTACTCACTATATTTTTGCACCCTGATGCTTTCCTGCCCTCATACCCAACCCTCAAACTTTTCCCCACTAATGAGTTAAACATGGCCAGAACACGAACTAGCTCTGAATCATGCTGAGTTATTACTAATATGTGTTTTGCTTATTTTTTTGCTAACGCATGTGAAAACAAGTTTATGAATTCATAACAGCGGCTCGACGGGAAATAATTTACAACGACCTGAAAATAAGGTCAACAATGAATAAACTTAAAAATGTTGTCAGTCAAAAATGATGCCAATTTAGAGTTACAGTACCTGAGCCCGTACCATCACCATAAATTCATTCCTAGACAGCGAGACTTCGAACATGATTCAAACTGTCACACAACGTAACGTTTCAAGGTTTCCACTGCCGTTCAATCCTTATATCCGGTCTATGACCTAGCTCAATATTCTACGAAGAAAACCTGTACCCTGACAGTTTCCTGCATGTACTCGTGAACACCCAAAAAGCGTTATCATAAAGTAGAATAAACGTATTCCATGCACCAATTTTGCAATTTACAAAATTAGTCCCATGATCAACGGTCGCGATAGGCACAAAACTACTAAATCTATGAATATGTGATAAACTTAATGCATAATCAAATTATTTTTAAAAATCGCCCAATGTCGATATATGATTCTAATTCACTGAAAAATGTATGTGTCAAAGTGAAAGGCAAATTTTCAGTTTAATCCAATTCACTACAGCTGTTGTAATAGGTCTTTTTATCCTCCAGCCCTGACAATTCAACTTAGATCTCAATAAAATATGTCAAAAGAATGATAACAGTGGAACATCAATTGGAATAAAACTAAAAATTTTCCTCTAGTTTCATTGGATACTGCTTCAAACTTTAGAACTAAAACTTGCTTTGCTTAATGTGATAAAATAAATTAATACAAAATTGCTTCGAGAAGAAACAAATGACCACGAAATAATTCGATTTCATCTAATTCGAAACCCGGAAACGGAAATTCGAATTAGATGAAATCGAATTATTTCAATTTCGCTTATTTTTTAGCATTAGCGCTTATGGACTTAAAAGCTACAGTAATAAATCGCTGGAAATTGAGTCGGTAGAACTGATGACTACAAAGTGTTTGAGTGAAACCAACCAATATTTTCCATAACGCTTCCTTATTTAACCCTTAACGAGTTGCCCTCATACCAGACAAAATGCGTCAAAATAACCATGTAGCCTGAGTTCAACGGTAAATAGTTTAGGACGAGTCACTATCCCTTATCATGTTGACTGCCTCTTGGGGTATAAGAGTACCAGTAGGTAAATTTTTCACTACCGTATCGGTGTAAATGAAGAGAATTTCAATCATTCCAGCATCTTTTTTAGAAAGATTTAAGCATACGAAGTAAAATATCATCATGCTATAACATTTTCCCACTTCTTATGAAAAATACAATTTTTTCGAGCTGTTACTTCGTGTTTTAAACACTGCTACGTATAACCTTACCTTTCAAGAAATGGCTGAGGCAGTGAATGTGTTAAAGGCATTGTGCACAAAGGCGAGATCCAGATGTACGCGTAGCCACAGAACATTTGCATAAGAAGAACTTCAAAACTACGGTGGACCCCAAGCCCGCTCTAGACAAACGTACTCACGCACGCCAACCAATCAGCTTCTAGCAGCCAAGCTGATTGACTCGCAGCTGACGTCATTGGTGCCAAGGCTTTCAATTGGCTGCGTATCCAGGCTTTACTATGATACCCGTTAAATTTAGAACTCAAGTTTTTATTCAAAAGTTGTGAAACGTTTCTTGGCGTAATAAGGATAGTGAAAGCCAAAGTAGTACATTTCGACTATATTGATAACACTTTTTTATATTGTCCTTCACTATACATAAACGTGAATGTGCATTCATGAACATATTTACAATTTATATATAAAAACTAAGGTGCATTTAAATTAGACTCAGGTTCTAAATGTGATAAAACGTCGGTGCCGTAAATTAAGTTTTTTCGGAAGGAGTTCATCACCATTTTAAACCATTAAATACCAGATTCTCATATTAGTCGAAACAAAACGATAATGAATAAATTAAGATGTTTGAGTGATAAAAAAAACTGCTAAAAATAAGTAGCACAATTTTCCATTAAGCATTTTTTTCAGAGTACGTAAGGAGCCGTTTCTGCTGCAATCTTCGTTACACCTCTGTCAGAGGCTCACAGCCGACTAACGACTTCAGATTCAATCAAGAGACACGTAACAATTTATCGGCTCCGTCATTGGCCAATTGGCCCCTACGTCATTGTCGACAGAGCTGAAACTCACTTAGTGATAAGTTGAGGATCTTCTAGTATATGATCTGTGGCGTAGCCGAGAGCCCCTTAACTGTATAGTTGGACCCTTGAACCAAGCGTGAGACCATAGATGAAAACAGTACACTCCAAACTGTTAAATCATTGTCACCGTTTGAATGAGATTTGCCAGCAGGGGGTACTATCGACGTAGCGAATGGATGCAGTCCATCTTCATGGAATAAAGTGCTGTAGGAAACGGCTTACATATCGGGGCTTTTATCTGTCAAGTTTTGTGAGAAACGCCGAGGTCTGTTCTTGCCAACAATGTAATTTTATTGGTTTCATGAAGTCGTAATATTGTGTTTGACGCTATTATTGTGGAATGAAAGTATGATATGGGAGAAAATTCTCATAAATCAAAAAAGAAGATCTGAATTTGGAAGAAGGTTATATGTTGCTGAAGTTTTATTTGTTAAAGGATTCGTGTAATGAACACATCTTAGCAAAAATCCCTGAATTACTCAGTTCATTACAAAATTATAGTAGGAGGACAATATATGAATATTTCGACAACTAGATGAACCAGCGTAAATTGCGAAAGTCAATTACAAACGGCCCCTGTAGAAGAAGGAAAATGCTACATTATGCTCCGGTTGAATACAAACCTTAGTCTCATTATAAAGTTGTGGTGAGTATTTAAGAATAGAACATAGGCTTAGGGCGAATAAATAACTTGAGCAAAATAACGCGCCAAACCACGAAGAAATGCTTTACCAAAAGGCTTCCGTGATTGATGGGGATGAACTGAAACAAGGGTTTCTCCTGTAAGTTCCCACCGATTTCAATTATCTTGGTGATTTATCTCATTCTATCTGATAATTTTCCTGTTTCTCATTTCGATTTTTTTCGTATAAGTATGTCTTAGCCCTGTTTTTCTGATTTAATTTTTCGCCTTTTAAAATATACAGATCTCTACTTGAAGTGACACTTCCTCTCTTACAGGTTATAGGATCTCTAGTGATTAAAAAAAATTAAAATCGGTGTCAAATTAATTTTTTCTTTTAGTATTATAACTTCCCGTCTGAGGAACTTCTTGTAAAATTTCAAAGTCAAAGCTATTTTTGTGGGAAAGGTGGGCATTTTTAAATATATCCTCCTATTAACGTGTAGTTCTTGTATAATTTATTTTAAGCGAAGACTTTAACCATTTTTGAATTATTAGGCTAAACACATCACCGGTGATCTACGCCGGCAAATAGACCATTAAAAGTTTCGTATTTCGAATGTGACTTGGTTATGCACTTATTTTGCAAAATATTTCAACATAATTAAACTTGTGATGTAGACGAATAAAATTAACTTGGTCGAAACTGCACAGTAGTACATACAAACAGATGCTAGGTGAACCCTTTCCTGTAAACTATTTAAACTCCAGTCTAGTTTTTTTAAGGACAAAGTCTTGCTCGTTCCACCGGAACAAAATTAGAAACTATACGACCCACAAATCATAACAAAAAAGCATCATCCTAGTGCAAGAACAAGCCGATAAAAGGCAAGAAGCGCTGCAAAGAGGTTTATGGTCGTATCCTTTGTCACACCGACACCATAAGAAGCGCCGCTTTGGTGCTGTGATGTTTTGTATTTCGAAATACAGGAGCGAAAATCAGTCTCTGTCGAAGGTTTCAGATAACTTGAAAATAATTTTTTGCTGTTCTGTTCGTTTAAGCTGAGTTCGTAGCGTAATAATAACCCCTATGAATATATACGTAACTGTTTTAAACGCGAATTTACATTCACGACATTTGCGTGTCCCGAAAATTTTCCCTTATTTCATTTTTTTTAACCGTTCATGCCAGGGTTTTATTTCCAGTTTATATACGGGGTGAAAGGCGGCATGACGCAGGGTTCTCGAAATAGAGTTGAAAGGAATAGGATTATAGTATCGTACTTTTCGTCGCATAATTTGCATTGCCTTAGCGGTTTAATGACTCACTATTTAATTTCAAATCCCGTCAATCCCATTACGTTTGATAGCTCTCGTTGCTCACCCCTCATTACTTTTTCTTACAACGCACGAAGTAGACATAGAGTTCATCAACACACATTTGGCTGTCGTATAATTTGTTTTGGTTCTAACTAATAACTAATACTTGCTTATATGGAAATGTGTCTACCCGTTTTTAATCACGTGTTTTTAATTATACCGTATACTCCTGATCAATGATGTATCCCTATTAAAAATTAAGGGAGTAGCATGGTTGATTAAAGGAGACAGCGGAGAATTAAAGGAGTATTAAGCGAACCGAGGCCTCTTCCCTTCTGACACTTCCAGGGCACGACTCATAAGCGCGATGCGAGCAAGTTCTCCCATGTTGCTACCAGAGGCCACTTGTGCAGATGGCCTCTTGGTGAAACGCCTGCCATCTTTCTCGAGAGAAATGACGGTTGCCATCTTTCGCCTCAGTTTTGAAGTTGGTGTTGTGCGTGACAGATGTCTGGATCGTGTCTCTATTATTTAAAACGTTTCAAGTAGTGTTAGAGTGTGTATCAGTGCGAGTGTGTATTACGTGAGGGTGTCAGAAGAAACAAGAGATGGAAGAGACGTATAATGCTGGTCTGTAGAGGCACTATTTCAAGAGCATGAACGGAGCAAGGACCCCACTGCCAGTTTCACCACCTCGGTCAATTGATATTTTAGACGATTCATCGTTGTGGTGGGGCTGGTAGTGAAGGCAAAACCTCAACGTGAGCAATGTAAAAACAACAAAATGTGGAAACCAAACCTGAATTTTCCCTCGTCAGTCTTCAGCAACCTTTGAATTGAAGGACGTTCTTGAAGGTGATCAACTATGTGTACATTTGTATTGTTCCCTGCAGGCTTTCGCCTCCAAGGCTGCGTACAGCTGATTTCCCATTATTGCACATTCAACCGTTGACGCTTCTCAACCAAATATAGCCAGTTGCCCATTAATTACCTTAGTTATTGCGTTGCGAAAACTTCAAGCATAAGTTATACGTCACAAACATGTCCCATTAATGTCAGCTTAATAATGAACACGCACCCATGAAATTTTCTGCACATTAGTAAGAATGTATTTAATTTACATACTCTGGTACATTTTTATTGTGCTATAAACCGTGTTTGCTTATGGTGAATTGATTAATCGCGCAAGAACTAAGGTAATTCAAGGGCAAACTGGTTATAATCGGTTTGAGCAGTGTGACGGTTGGAAAGAGTGACTAATGGGAAATCAGCTGTGCGCAGCCATTTTTTTAAAATCAAATCAAGAGGTGGCCATCCTGGGCCTCTCATGATTCTCCGATGGTAAATAGGAGAAACTGGTCGCGCCTTGGGAGCGCGACGGTAGTGCTCCATGCTGAGCCATGCGTGGCCACCGGTTGGGACAGAGGCGCAGGCGCGCCTATAAAGTGGACACTTCGAAGTTGCCTCATAGGAGACGCATGGATGAAACAACCATGCATATTTGGGAGCGCTCCCAAGAATCACCGATGCCACTCCTATAATTTTTATTAGGGATGCACTGTGAAAAATTCGTAGACAGTGCAGTACTAAACTTTAGAGTTTTTAATTAATCCTTAAAATCTAACTGAATCTTTAGAGAGTGTATAATTTGAATGAAACCACGAAGTTGTAATAATCACAGATTATAAATATTAATCACCTAATACAATCAGAAAAACACAATCAATTGTAAAATTTCCTTTTCAGTCCTGGAAAAATCTTCGACTGCAGCGCCTTGAGAGCACAGCCTAATTGAATATTTCGACACTAGTTTCAAATGTGCCTGTCAATTAGCTAAAGGTCTCTGCTACGGAGTCTTGAATTATTCTTGATACTAATGTTGTTGATCATCGCTCGCGTCAAGTTTGGCATGGACCGACCTTATAAATCTTTGAAAAATGAACCTCATGCTTCCAAATAATGTCTCCGCAAAAATGTTGTTAATCAGTAGTCAACATTCGTTTTCAAATTAGTTCTACAGCAACCACAGAAGTTTCTAATGCTGTCTGTTCATTGTTAGTTATAGAAATTTAAAAGAGTTGGTTTTAGATAACCTCAATGGTACGCATCTCAACGAAAACTGAGATTCATATTTCATGACATTGAGCCTAAAATTGCATATGTGATTTCGGGCCGGTTATCTTCCCCACCAATTGTTTTAGAAAATCACTTGATGATTCTCCAGATAACCCTTTGGCCGTAATTGGTAAAACTGAAGTTCAATATTCAACATGAATTTAAAGTCCATTTGAATGAGCAGTTTTGAAAACAGCAAACATTGAATGGGTCGGGCCTTCATTTTGTTTTAATAGAGTATTCATTGAAAATGAGTTTGTGACTACTGGTCGGTCTACAGAGTTGTGAAAATTCCCTGAGTAGCCACCGGTGGCGTGCGCTGCGGTCAAAGTGTTAATGTGTAATGGTGGAACGTTAAACTGTTACATTCAAGTGTTTTCTAACTGGCCAATTTTCTGTTCACATTGCAGTACTCTTGCTCGGCGATTCATTACATGCAATGAATCTGAAATTTCGCATTCATTCTTTGTTAGCCTAGAACCATTGTCCATTTGCATGTTTTTAGAACCGCTTGTACGCGGCGACGGGAGGGGGTATTGACCATGAGCGAATGTTGGCAAACGGCCCATGCAATTATTACAATGCCGTTTCAGTCGCTATGGAGCGTTGGAGCGTACAACATCGTGTGTTAGTTGTCGAGCAGTTTTTTAGAAACAATGATTCTGTAGTCACAGTGCAACGTCTTTTCCGTTTTTTTTTAATTAAGAAATTGAAGGAAGAAAAAGCTAATTTTTCAAGAAGATAGCGCATAAAGTTCATTAAAAGGTTTTTAATGGATTTTATCTTTAAAGGTCCTTGGTAATTTTCCGAATGAAATGTTGGAGAGAGCCGTCCGTAATTTTCAGAAGAGGACCCAAATTTGTATCCAGCAAGAAGGACGTCATCTCAAAGACATTATTTTCCGAACCTAAACATGGTATGTAATTTCAAACACTGCATTAAAAACCTATCATTTAATACTTGTTTTTATTATTTTCAACCCATTCTGTCCCAGTAATTCAATATTGAAAAACATGCGTTTCCTCTGCACCACCCTGTATAAGAAGCTTCGTATTTTTTATTTTTATTTGACATTCAACGGTAACAAGTACCATAATGGATCAAGGAATTCAACATTTTCTTAACTTTAGATCTTCATACGGATCTTTATTTTTATGTTACGAAATACATCTAAAAACTATGACAGTTTGATGCACACTTTGAGTTAATACCTCAACATACGTGAGAATAATAGGGCAATATAGAGCTGAAATGCAGATGAGGAGTACAGAAACGAAAATAATTATATTTTGCGCTCGCACCTAACTTTCAGACTGGAATCGGCGAACGACGTAAGAAATTGAAGCGTAAGATTATTCATACACTTCGTTTGTAATTCCTTGTCGCAAGATATGTATTACTTTTTAAATTTTGCTAAAATCCAAGTTTATGATATATTCATCGCATCTGCAATACCAATCATTTGTACTTTCTTAACTTCACCTCAAAATAGTATGTACAAGATGCTAAGAGCTTGATGTGACAAAAATAATATTGCTCTTTTTTATTCCGTGGCGCCGAATTACCCAAGAAAAATCTAATTATGAATTACCACCGGTATTGGAGTTAGCCACATGGCCCACGTCCCATCAGAACAGTATTTACACGGCTAACAACGTCTCCTCGACGACAGATAAACGTAGAAATAACAATTTTCAAGCGAACATTGATGGTTCCGTGAAGAGCATGGTCAGAACCTACCACGCGCCCCTGGCGCTACAGCACGAGGCATGCCGGCCCTGAAACCCGTCAGCGCAAAGTTGTCGAGGCCGAGCTGTGGAACTTGGTGCCGTCGCGATTGAAACAAACGGGCAGGTCGTAGTTGGCCGAGGACCACGAGAGTGTTAAAAATACGTTGCCTCACCCTTATGGCCCGAATACACGAACGCTCATCACCGTCACCGATCCTTATGAGAGTCGCTTAGCCCCACCCAATGCAGCTAAGCCCCACCCACTGCAAGCCAAAATGACCCTAATTTCGTGAGCGGCACCGATCCTTATGACCGTCACCGGCATATCAAGCATGTTAGATATTTTCCCTAATCAGCGTCAATTACAATGAACGGTGAGGGTGAAGAGCGCGCGTGTATAAGCTCGGCAGTGACCGTTCACGCTCACTGCTTACTGGTGGGCGGGGCTTAATGCCGCTCATGATGATGGGTGACGGTGAAAAAAGCGTGCGTGTATTTTGGCCTAAAGGCCAAAATACACGCATGCTTTTAATGCCGCTCATGATGATCGGTGACGGTGAAAAAAGCGTGCGTGTATTTTGGCCTAAAGGCCAAAATACACGCACGCTTTTTTCACCGTCACCGATCATCATGAGCGGCATTAAGGCCAAAATACACGCACGCTTTTTTCACCGTCACCGATCATCATGAGCGGCATTAAGCCCCGCCCACCAGTAAGCAGTGAGCGTGAACGGTCACTGCCGAGCTTATACACGCGCGCTCTTCACCGTCACCGTTCATTGTAATTGACGCTGATTGGGGAAAATATCTAACATGCTTGATATGCCGGTGACGGTCATAAGGATCGGTGCCGCTCAGGAAATTAGGGTCATTTTGGCTTGCAGTGGGTGGAGCTTAGCTGCATTGGGTGGGGCTAAGCGGCTCTCATAAGGATCGGTGACGGTGATGAGCGTTCGTGTATTCGGGCCTTAATTACCATTCCATCCACCGTTAGGCGAGCAGAAAGTGAGGCGGAGTACTTTCACTAAGAAGAAAATAATGTTTTTAATGCACAAGTAAAAGGGTTCTGAGCCCGCACTCTAGTGGGAGGTCATGAATACCAATTTTTGCAAAAATTTTAATTTGTAGGATTTCTACTCAGAAATGATGCAGGTAGTTCTAAAATGACGTTGGGTAATTATGTCATGCCGTAGATGCTCAAACGCATTCTTCCTGCTTTTCTTTAGTAAATTTGTGACCGGTTTATTGTTTAAAGCTGATTTTCTCATCCCTGTGATTTTGGTCAAGCCCATTGATTTGCGTGTCATCTTTTCTCAGGAACCGTACCATGAATATCCATGAAATTTTGTAGAGTGTTACAGTACGTATATCAACTCCATTCGTACTAAAATTACGATAAATAATAGGTCCTGAGATATTTCCATTTAGTTCCTGAATTTATTTTGTAAACATAGCACTTTCCTGTCTATCAGATGTAAGCCGCCACAGTTTCATTATAAAATACTTTTTCTTGAAGTCTTTAAGTGATAAGATACTTTTAGATGCCAATAACTTGCTCATGAAGTTTCAAGAAGAATCGTTGTATCTTAACTTGGATATCATGACATCCCTGAAATTGCATTTCGAATTCTTACCACGATGGCTGCCGTTTTGAATTAATATTAATTGGCATAATAGGGATGATTTCGATTTGATAGACAAAATCTGAGGAATTGGTACATGGCCTACATAGATTGAGTGCAAATTAGCTATGAAACTGTTTTATGCATAGTCTCAGGCTCGCCTAAGACTCAAAATACCTCAAAATATCGAGGTTAAATTAAAACTATTAATTTAAATTCAACATTTTTTGTAAATACGAATTCACAGACAAAAGAAATGTGTGGGGTGCACAAGAAAAGCGATCAATCATTTCGGGAGAAAATTTGTCTAGTAAATTTTACAACTTTTCATATACTTATAAATACAAACACACCTTCTATAATCTAGCCGCCTGTTAACGGATAAAAACTCACTAGGATAATCGCTCTCTGAATATGTAAAATCGTCTCATTGTTACAAGGAGGCAAAATGTTACCTTGCTGCTGTTGCCTTACTGGTTCCAAAATCTTCCCGAAAACAGATTGTAGAACTTTTGTTGAGAATATTTGTGTGCTTCTCTCGGATAAATTTTTAGTTTGAACTTTATGGAAGGCATATAGCTGATAGGGGTGGAGTAGGGTGCAACGTCTGTGAGATTTTATTGATTCAAATTGGAGAACTTACAACACTAATTTAACTTTGAAGCACGAATCTCTCGCCACAACTGGCCGGGAATTCCTTCGATCAAATTAAGACATAAATCTAGGAATTGTTTCGCAAAAATTTGTACATCCCTAAATTTTACTTCTGTGGTCTGGGTTTATTCTTTAACGGTGCTCTAATTTATTGTGTATGTTAGTGCGTTCGTTTCATGTTTTTTTTATTCAAGCCTTTATTAATTATCTGGCTCAGTCGAGCCGAATAAACTGTCTACTGGCTCAGTCGAGCCGAGTTAACAGTCTACTAGCTCAGTCGAGCCGAGTTAACTGTCTACTAGCTCAATCGAGCCGAGTTAACAGTCAACTAGCTCAATCGAGCCGAGTTAACAGTCTACTAGCTCAATCGAGCCGAGTTAACAGTCTACTGGCTCAATCGAGCCGAGTTAACAGTCTACTAGCTCAATCGAGCCGAGTTAACAGTCTACTAGCTCAATCGAGCCGAGTTAACAGTCAACTAGCTCAGTCGAGCCGAATAAACTGTCTACTGGCTCAGTCGAGCAGAGTTAACAGTCTACTGGCTCAGTCGAGCAGAGTTAACAGTCTACTGGCTCAATCGAGCCGAGTTAACAGTCTACTAGCTCAATCGAGCCGAGTTAACAGTCAACTAGCTCAATCGAGCCGAGTTAACAGTCTACTAGCTCAATCGAGCCGAGTTAACAGTCTACTGGCTCAATCGAGCCGAGTTAACAGTCTACTAGCTCAATCGAGCCGAGTTAACAGTCTACTAGCTCAATCGAGCCGAGTTAACAGTCTACTAGCTTAATCGAGCCGAGTTAACAGTCTACTAGCTCAATCGAGCCGAGTTAACAGTCTACTGGCTCAGTCGAGTCGAGTTAACAGTCTACTAGCTCAGTCGAGCCGAGTTAACAGTCTACTGGCTAAATCGAGCCGAGTTAACAGTCTACTAGCTCAATCGAGCCGAGTTAACAGTCTACTAGCTCAAACGAGCCGAGTTAACAGTCTACTAGCTCAATCGAGCCGAGTTAACAGTCTACTAGCTCAATCGAGCCGAGTTAACTGTCTACTAGCTCTGTCGAGCCGAGTTAACAGTCTACTAGCTCAAACGAGCCGAGTTAACAGTCTACTAGCTCAATCGAGCCGAGTTAACAGTCTACTAGCTCAATCGAGCCGAGTTAACAGTCTACTAGCTCAATCGAGCCGAGTTAACAGTCTACTAGCTCAATCGAGCCGAGTTAACAGTCTACTAGCTCAATCGAGCCGAGTTAACAGTCTACTAGCTCAATCGAGCCGAGTTAACAGTCTACTAGCTCTGTCGAGCTGAGTTAACTGTCTACTAGCTCAGTCAAACCGATGTCAAGCCTCCTGTTAACTAGCCGTCTGGCCGTCTGGCCGTCTGGCCGTCTTCGAGGCATACCTTATTTTCATTCAGCTCTGAATGGCATTCTTCTCCTATCGTCTTTTCATTGTTTTTCCATCGGTAAGCCTACATTAAAACCATCAAAAACCGGAAGGGTAAACCATTAAAAAAATCTCTCTCTCTAAAAGAGGCTCCAATTGCTTCACTCGGGAAGTGATTTCTTCGGTGAGGTTTATTAGGAGTAAGAGACACTAATCTAACTGGCGCTTAACAAAGTGTTATGACTCAACTGAAATAATTGCATAGTAACTCAATTGGTGGATGTATTGCGCAAGTTTATGGTTTTCTTTTCGAGCAGTATAACGCAACTGCGAGCGGGTCTAGTCTGGGTCGCAACCTGAGTCCAAATGGTCTTTTGAGTCCAAATGGTTAGTCTTTTCGGCTCCGAATATTTTTAATTTTACGATCATCCAATACCTAATTGTAAATTGAATGTTTCTTCCCTTCCGGAAGTACTATTGAAAAATTAGAGATTATGTTGCTGGATAACTACTTGCTTCTTTTTCCAATGAATGTGAAATTGATTTTTTCTACTTGATTATAATATTTTTGCGTTGTTTAGTCCCAGATGCCAGGAGTCTCATCCGACTTCTCCTACTATTTTTTCGAAGGCTGCACTGTTCCCTCAGAGCACCTGGTGATCATTTTTACAAACCTGAAAAAAAGGATCATGAGGAATTTAAAAATGAAGAAAGCTCCACGTATTGAAATCATACTTCATTAAGATTTCACGAACTATGATTTTAAAACAAGTCGTTTCTATAAAACGTTTCGGAGACCAGCTCCATCTTCAGTTAACAGTCTGCAAAGTGGAGAATAAAGAAAAAATAATCATTTTTAAACAAAATACATGAGCACAATAAAATCTACAAGTAAATTTGTAACGGATAAGAACTAATGGCGCTATTGAGTTGTGTTTTTTTGGAGATGAAAAGAGATTTTAAAATACGTACATCTAAATCATAAGATGCTATGCGGAAAACAGAAAAGTTCTCCCCCGCTGTTCGGTCACAACACTGCTCACTGTGAAGGCAGATAGATGAATGAGATGTTGGGTCAGAGGTTTTCAGCTACGGTAGCTGACTCGACGGTGTTGGGCAATCCTAATATAGAATGGCAATGTCGTCATAGCCAGATGTACATTGTACAGTACACAACTAAATTCATACACAATGGATGCCCGCATCCGTTAAGGAATCACGTCCTTGTAGCGAAAGAAGGAGCCAACTTGAAGTGAATAAACTGACGCAATACATAGTTTTACAGCAAGAAAATGACGTTTAAAAAGAATTTCCAAATCTCGCAACATTTTATCAGTGTAGTCTCCAAAATAGGGGAGAAAGCAATAAAGACGTTGCAGTGGTTCCATCACGGCATTGGTAACTGAGTATTTCTTAGCCAAAAATTATTTAATATGAACATTGACAATAGAAGTAGGGTACCCATTTTTCAGAAGAAAATTTTGTAAGGAAGAATAATCCATAAGAAGATCGACGTAATTAGAAGAAATATTGAACGCAAGATTTAATAATGACTTTCTAGTATTCATTTTGGATCTTTAGGTACATAAATTAAAAAAAGCTTAAGCCCAAACCAGTGAATGTAGTTTTTCGAAAGACAGATGAACTGAACGTATGGCCGCTTCTAGTAATTTTAAAAACCAAAAACACAAACAATTATTGGTCTCAATTTCAATTGTACATTTTATAGATGGGTGCTTAGAGCTTAGGTAATCCCTGAACAAAGGTGCATGGCGAGGGTCTCTAAACAATAAAAACGTATCGTCAATGCATCAACGGTAAAATTCAGATTTGAACTCTGTCGGACAATCTGCCAACCACTTTGCTTCCCCTTGGCACATGGAAATGATGGCAAACGTAGGCCCTAAAGGAAGACCCATACCGAGACCCTCAACTTGCTTACATATATTTCCTGCAAAAATAAACACAGAATTCAACACGGAAAGTTCAAGGAGGGGTTTTAAAATGAGTTTTTCCTAGACCTAAAACCGCGTCTGCTGACGTAACAAAAAAGGCATTTATAATTATATTGATGGCTTCTGCTAATGGAACAATGGTAAATAAATGTTCCACATTGAATGTAGCCATAGTCATTCCATCTGTATTCCGGAAGGATATCTGCCTAACGAACTAGGAAGAATTTTCCAATGTATAATCATTCTTGGTTAAAGGACTTAACAAGGGTACCAGGAATCGTGTTAAATTGAAGCTATAGGCGTATTACAAGCAGCAAAAATAGGCCGGAACTGAAACTTGGATGAAACACCTGACTTGTGCACTTTAGGTAAACCGTACAATACTCCTGGACGTGAACCAGACACATACAACTTTGAATATAGTTCATTTGACAAAAACCTGTAAATTTTTAGCTTCCTCAAAACATTATTAATTTTGTCTTCAATTTTGAGAATAGTTTTTTCCCACGACTCTTTAATCAATTTAAATTTAGACACATCATAAATTAAAGTTTCCATTTGAGTATTGTATACGGACTTTTCAAGAATTACCATACCTTTACCTATATCAGGTTTATTACAATTTTTCCTTGCGGCCCAATTCTGACATGTTTTAAACCAACTTGTTTAAATTCATAGTGTGTGAGATCTTAAAAGCATCATTCAAAAAGCAGGAAATTTGCCAAGAAATATTCAGCCAAAGGAAATAAATTTCAGGATGTCGTCATTTGACCTAATAAAAACAAACCTAAATTGGATATAAAGGGAATCGTCATGTATATAGTGAGGAGGGCCCAATCTTTGAATTTTGAAATACCCTGCCTATACTGTGGACCCCTTAGGTAGTAGCGTGATGGTTTGGGGTTACTTTATCTTTCATGGCAGTGGTGCACTCCAAGTCAATGAAAGAGAAATAAAAGGTGCCCTGTATTGTCATATTTGGAACAGAAGTTATTTTTGAGTGGTAAGCGTTTATTCAGAAATTGCCCTGGAGTGGCGGAGCAGAATTTCAATCCAAACTACACATTCAATTTACTCACAAAATAATCAGGAAATCGAATGGAAATAAAATTTTAGTAGACCGTGCCTATTCACGCCCCCAATTTAATCGAAAATCTTCAAGAAACACTGTAGAATGAAATTGAAAACTGAAATCCGACGAATTTTTAGAGCTGAAAAATAGTGCATGAAAAAATGAAAGAATACGCACAAATTTGTGAAGGTCGTCTTCGTCAAACGAAAACCACCTCCGAGCAACAATAAAGAATGAAGGCTTTGCAACTGAATTGGAGTAAGAAATTGTTTGGTTGAATGCTTTTATCGCGCACCCAACTTGTTTTTGTGGCGAATGAAAATAAATATTTACAATATCTTCAGATTGATTTTGCATGTTCATTTCCATCCCTAAGAACTATTATTTCCCTACGTTTTTAACATGTGAACTTATTAGCAATTTGGGAAGCGTAACAGCGCTCGTGAGAGAATACTTTTGACCACTCAAAGCAAGCAGGGGCTTTCAGACGTACGCGCGCACGTACAAAAGTTTGGAGGTACACGTGTGCCTATAAGAAGAAATCCACGATGTCTGCCTGCGTATCTATGTATTCACTCTCATAGGTGCGTGTGAACGTACATACTTACAAAAAAATTGAGAGGTACATACATTCGTACATATTCACGCGTGTACTTACGTAAGGCCGTACGTCCGTATTCACATATGCACATACACATGCACGACGATGTTTTTTACATATACACGCCTATGAGTAAAAAACACTGCACTCAATAAATGCGCTTAGTAACATATCAAATTAAGAAGTCAGTATTGAAATCACTCTATTACGTTTCATCAGTGCTATGAAATGCATTTCTGTTTTTTAGCAGTTAAAAGGCTAACAATTTCGCCGAAATTCTAATGCAAAAACACTACCCAAACGGACATATGCAAACACAAGCAAACTTTTCTTCGTGCCCTATTTCAGAACTGGAATGGAGAACTGTAAGTTGTGTTCCGTGCAGGAATCTCCAGTTTAAAGATCAAAATATGAGCGCAATCAGACATGTCCCCGTAGTTACGGGCTGCTGTGCATCGCTCGAAAACGGGCTCACCGCCGATCTACGGTGGCCGTCGTGTCCGTCAACGAGGAGGGCCGAAGGTGCATCCGTAGCCAGCAGCCGAAGGCAGTTGGCACCTGCGAGATGCAAACGTCGCCAACCAGCGCCGTAGCGAATAAAGGTTGACCGAAACCAACATTGCAGCAGAGACTTGCTTTACCACAAACGCCGCTACTCCTGTCGGCGCTGATACTTATACATATTAACGTATGAAACTATTGTGAGATCACTTGATCTTAATTCATTAAACGTTTTGTGTGTTCTGCGGTTTCAGTCTAATGACAACAATAGACTCATAAACTGCAACTCGTTGAATGCTACAAACAAGTTCCGTTTGAGAAAACATTCCTTACCAATGAAGGGATGAATATCCATTCATAAAATGTTACAATGTACATTCAATGTTGTGGATGATATGTAATACATATGAATGTATCGCCTTTCGCAAACCCATGTCATAAAAAAGCGCAAAGGTACATTTGTTCATGAGATAATTGTGTTATTGAAGAAAGTCAATGAACAAAAAGTGAGCGTCTGAGTACGTGGGCTCGATTACTCTAGCCCTCGGTATATGTGTCGCAGAGCAAGCCGGTAAGAGTTTTAGAACCAATCAGTTTCATAACGCACTTTTACATTCTTTAGTCCACTCTCATGCAGAGAAGTGTGATATTCCAGATTGGTTAAATGATTTTAAAGTGAAATCCTCTGCGTTTAATCAAACAAACCGCCGGATTTTAGAAGCTCTGTACATTTTCAAAGATTAACCTGTTTCAGTGATGTGCTATCTGCTGCCTCTTTTCAGCTAACGTAATATCGAGACTGAACATTTATTACTTTTTGTTAGTCAGTATTTTTTCATTTTGTGGTTTTCTGCCTTGCTAGTCGCATGATTGATATATTTTGATTTACATTAGACATTTGACTACTTTTTTCTTTACTTGTTTCCAGAAATTACTTTGACCCAGGAGGTCGAATCGTTGAAACTTTTTTCATTCCTTGACTTTTTTAAAACACAATGTTCCAATTAACGATTTGTTTCCTGGCAGTTTTATTTATAATTTATACAATATCCAATAAGCAATCGCCTCGGCCAGTCATTCAAGTTCATCGGTCAATTTTACCTTCTCTTTAAAATTTATTATGCAACGGAATTACGTATGAAAATTGACAATTTCCAAACTCGCACCCAGGCACTCATAATGCAAGAAATGATATATTTCCAATGGGTCGATTTTTAGGGAATCTCACGCGTAAGATAAAAAGGGGAATTATAAAAAGGAAATAAATAAAAATGTATATTTTTACGTTGGTTCTTCTTTTCATTTTGTGCAACAAATAAATATTGAAAATAACGTATTTAAAATAAACCTTTAATGCTCCTGAGACGAGATATTAAGGTAGTCCGTTTATTGAGCTACGTATAGCAAACAATTTCACAACGAGATTGGCAATTGATCATAGAGTTGAAAAGCTTACAGTCTTGCAATGACGGCGGAAGATGGTGCGGAGATTAACTTGGGGAAAAAGTTAAATGGATTTGAACTTCTTTCGCAACACTCAATCTCGACGCTGCGTCATCTCGAGTGAGGTCATCTGCTGGATTCATTTGAAAGTCATCGTTCGCGAAATAAGATTCATTTTTCCACTCAGTATGAGCGAAATCAAAGTTGTTGCGTAATCTATCCAATTTCATAAAATGTGTGTCCATGAATATATTTCGGGATGAAGCCATATTTTAGAAATGTCTAACGAGCTCTCAGGGTATAGCGCTTGCTACTTTTACCTCACGAGTATAAAAGTTCAAATATTTGAAGAGGCCTTTTAGTAGTTCATCATACGATCTAGTAAGAAGGAAGTCTCTGAACACTATTCAGTTTGATGAATGGTTTTGAATTACGAAAGTTGACGAATCACTTCGGCTTCTGAAGAATCATACAAGATTAATAAAAAAAATTAGTTGGGAATCAAATCTGAATTCGCCGTCGGTAGGAAATGAGAATTTTTAACACAGTTGTGCCCAGCAGAAATCGTCAGCTCAACATGAACATGATTATCTTAAAAATTTACGACGTTTTTACCTTGTTAAATTTTGTCAACAAATAGCTCTTTCTTTATTAAGGAAGTGCCATATGACAGATAGAATTGAATCATCTAGGTTGACCATAAGATGTTGTTCTTCCTTGTTGTTCAGCAACGTGGATGCACGAAGTATCCCTGCTTTCTTTAAATGTGGGATAGCGAATTTCGAGAGAAGCGTTGGGTTAAAACGAATTGGCCTCCGAGATCTGATCTCATACCTGGAAATCCTAACATTGTACATGAGATGGTTGCTGACAGGAATAACCTAATATTTTCACCTCTGCACATAAAACTGGGTCTCATGAAACAAAATTTGTAAAGGCATTGACAACTGATTGAGATTTTTGAAGTACCTCATCTTGGCATTTCCTGGACTATCATACGAAAAAAAATCAATACTAGTGAGTTTAATGATCTTCAGGTTAAAGAGCTCATCAAAGATTTACAGGTCATCGGTAATATGCAGGGTTGCGGAGTTGGAGTCGGAGTCGCCGAAGTCGCATGTTTTAGGGAGTCGTTTTTCCGAATGAGGTGGAGTCGGAGTCGTTCATTCGAATGTGGTGGAGTCAGAATTGGAGTCGTTCATTCGTATGTGGTGGAGTCGAGGTCGGAAGCGCCATTTTTCGGTGCCTTCGACTCTGATTTTTGATAAAAATCAATTTAATGTGTCTATACCCTATTACCAGTGGTTCTCTATGAGATGCTTTTGTTATTAGGTTATGATATGATGCAATAATAATGATAATGACTCGTCTTTGCTGAAACCTAAAGTTCTTTTGTGATCAAAAATGCTTTTTTTTAGTAGTTTGGTTATGATGAATTGATAATGACTAGTGTTTGTCTAACCTAGAGCTATGTTCTGATCCAAAAAGACTTTTTTAGTCTTCTGGTTATTTTATTACTCTCGATAATAGTAATTTTTATATAGCTGATTCTAATGCTGATAACTGGAATATTATATTATTTTTTCAGTAATACGTAGTATTCACGTAATGATTATTGGTCTCTTCATTTTGTTTACTTAGTGGTCTTTAGGTCAAGTTAACATAAAATAATAATAAAAATATTTGCATATTTCTAATTTTATATGTACCTTGGATGTTGTTTGGTTCACTCGGAGTTATATTGTCTTTCACGTTTTATTATCATGTTTTATTTCTATCTTGTTCTTGTGATCACTTCTTAGTTTTCAAGTAAACGAATGGAGACTTTTATGATTAAGTTTTTCATAATTTAAACTCTGAAATAGCATCTGCTTTTCGGCATTGTTTTTTCAATTACTTATTTGTAAGGAAGATTTGAAACTGTTTTAATATAACCAACATCGAAATTGAGATGTATGAAGAAATGAAAATACAACGCAAACTAGCTACAGTGAAGGAAATACCACAAAACACTAGCAAAAACCTGACTTAACATATAAATGTTGTAACTGAGAGCAATGAACTGCCTCAGCTGTATTGGCTGTTCTATTTGCGCGATAGTACAAAATTTATCGCTGAAAACAATCCAAAATGCACCGAAAATATGAAATAACTAGAAAATAGCGTTTATTAAAATAAAAAATTATCAAACACATTGTAAAAACATAGAATCAAATTATAAAATTGGTACCATATTACTTACCAAGAAGCTATAAAGGGCTTTGATTCGTTTACGAAACGTACCAGAAACGTCAGGCCGGCTAAGATAGAAGCTGAACAACTTTTGCCTATTATAGCTGCAATATAACACGGTGTTGAGCAATGATATGTCACCTGTTCTGCATTGTTAAACACAGTGTGGAGACAGAGATTAAATGGCTCTGCAAATCGTGCCCACCTTAGCTACACATAAATCAAAATTTTTGGTGTATTCGAACATAGTAATTAGGTCAACAATTAAAATTTCGTTGAATTTGGTGTATAATTTGATGCTTTTCCAAAGAAAGAAATTTTCGAGTCTGATCTATACTTTTGGGGGTCGGCACTGCCTACCTACATACCTGGACTATTTGGAGGGGATTTTTCTGTAGTATATGTACATATATATTGGCCGTAGGGTGTTCCATCCAAGTGAATCGGACATACTCCAGCACTTGTTGCCTTTGTTTGCTGTTGTGACTAATTTAAACAAGAAAATTTTCAGCTTCCTATCTCGTCTTTTACTGGTCGCGCATTTCATTCAGTTATCTGCAGGGCGTCAGGTTGTGCAACAGTGACTGGCACAGCGTGCAGCGGTCAATGTTGTAACTTGTAAGGGCATTAGGTGAGCTCTATTTTACAACAAAATATATTTTGCTTGTTTCATGTACTTCTTTCCTAGCTTATTGTTTCTATACACCTTGTACAATGTGCATAGCTTCCGCGCTCCTTCAACTACGTACTGAATGGTGCCTTCATCCTTCCTTTTTTTGAACATCTTTATCGTGGTAAAGGGAGACTAAAACTTTTTTATATAGTATTAGTAATAATAATAATTATAATGCTTTCCTAGGATAAACTGAGCTCGCGTATCGTAGATACGTGCGAATCAGGCTTCTGTCACAATTTTCAAATTTTGGGTAAATTTTTTGCTCTTTGCTTTTTCACTGGACTTATTGCGGAAATTTAGCTTTCACTCATCTTATGGTGCTTTATGGGGTGAGTCGAGGTGTGAGTGGTGCTTTATGGTGCTCCTCACCCCTCTACATCAAAGCACTACTCACCCTCTACAGCAAGGCACCACTCATCCCACCACACCAAGGCACCACTTACCCTAAATACCTTTCACCCCTCTACAGCAAATACACATTGTTTTCTGTAGGAAATCAGAAGTCGATGCATCAGTTACATTTCTGATATAAATTTAGTAGCCTTGAGACGTAATTGTTGAAAAAGTAAAATATCTTGCCTTATTATGATTATATCATCAATACATTGAAAAGGGAAATTTGATGGAGTTTCTATTTATTTCCTTTCAATGCTTCAATTTTTTTGAATACCAGTTTCAATAAATATAAAATTTCTGCAGCCATTGGTTGTCGGTCGATATGCAATTGAAGAAAAAGCCAGAATTTTATTATTTGATGGAAATTCAGGTCGAATCTCACATGAGCTATAAAAAACGTTCGTTTTGCGCGACCATTAAACATTGCCCAATGTTCAAGAAAACTTGGTGGAATCATTTTCATTTGACAAGGAACCAGAGCAGCATGTGCTGGATTTGTTATCATTACTTAGCATTTATGTCTATATACCCTTGGGACACCCTATTTTGTCATGCATACTATATAAATAATATAATAAAAATATATGCAGGTTGTAAAATTCCGCGAAAATATTTTAGCCATAAGTTGAGTCATCAAAGCCAAGCGCTAGGGTGTAATTTTTTGGCACAATTCCGTTTTTTATTAAAAAGTCCCCGCGTTTTTCGTTTTAATTCCGAAAAAAATTTTCGTGATAATTTTTTTATTTTTCCAACCGATTTTGATGAAAACTAGAAGCAAATTAAATATTTCAATGTTCTATGCGCACATGTCGTCAAATTTGAAAAAAGTGTAAAATAACAAAAAAACGACGTACAGATTCAAAATAACCTTCAGAAATTTATAGTCACAATTGTTGAAAAGATGGAAACCTACGATAAAAGCCTATTTCAAGACCTGTGAGATCATGTAATGCATGACAAAAATAATCAGAATAAGTACATTTGACAGGAGGAAAACTCATATAAGTTCACTGTCAGTGCACCAAATAGGCATGGCTAGACGAACGTGAGTTCTGAGGTGAGTGGGTTTTACTAAGTTTGAGGAGAATATTGGGATAAAGATACGAATTTGACAGCTTTCATCTGTTTTATGGTGTGGACTATGGTACTGTGAACACGTTGAATCTCATTATTTTAACTTAAAGTTAATGAAAAATAGGTTCCCATGAACGTATTCTTACGTGAAAATGAAAGAAAAAAATTAAAGTGTAATTTTACAACACAAAATTAACTAGCTACTGAAGCTCACAGCACGCTATGTTACTTTAGTACATGATGTATCTTCATTCAGGATTAGGATTCAAGTCACATCAGATGTTCAAAATGTTTCCCAGTTTCTTCCATGCACAACTTTCACCGATTCTCCAAGAACTGCCGTACTCGTTCGAACACTCCTCTCTTTTCTGTTATGTGTCGAGCAGCCACCGCAATCCTGGCTATCAAATTTTGGTCTGATTCCACGGGCATGTCATACACGAGGCTTGAGGCCTTATGCATCGATTTTTTTCGCTAAGTTGAGCCGATTGTTGAACTACCTTCTCTACGTCTACGGTCGTAGATTTCTGGTAACTTGTCGGTCTTTTTTTTTGTTATCTATGATACTCATTCCTGTCTACAAAATTCTTCAGAGCAACTCCTCAGAGATTGGGACAATTATCCTTTCTGTTGGATCATCATATTGCGGCAGTACCTAGCTGCACCTAGAGAAAAGAAGTTTAACTGAAATTTAGAGCAACCACTTGTTAATCAGCATAGTTGTTTCAATTGATCCCGGGAAGTAACCCGTCCAAAAGTAGGACATTGACCAACAAAGACCACTTCAAAACGTAAAATGAGAAGAGGATGTATAATAGTAACAGTGTTATAGTAAGAGTTCACCGAAACGACACTCTGGCCTTATTTCCGGACAGAAGCGAAAATGGAACGAAAACGAAGGATACTTTTATCATGAAAACTGAAAACCAAAGCTAATTATCGAATGTTTTCATATCCAGATATTAGTTGCTCAGGAAATTTCTCAAAAGACAAAAATTTGAAGAAGACTAACAAGTACAGTCGATATGAGCATTATATCCAGTTTTTCAATTCTACACACTTTCAGAGAAATGCTGAAAACGCGAGATGCTCAAGAAGACAATTGTGTTCTAAGAACATTTCAAGGGGAAAGCATTCAATAAATTCGATAGCAGTACAGAAAACGACACCTATGATTTGCAACTTTGACGAAAAAGTGAGATAAGAGATGAAATTAAAATTAACCTACTTACGTACTCATTAAGTGAAAGCTATTCTTAAAAATTTAGTCACACTTTCTAGTAAAACGAAGTTTAGACCATGTTTTTTTAGGTGGCATTGTAAGTGCTCACCTATTCGATTTTTCAAAACCCAATGGTATAAAATTGAACACGACGCTAAATTCAGTGTGCTCAAGAACGAATATCGGATGACTAAGCTAACCGGTTGCATAGACTGGAATGTTACAATTCTCTGGAAAAGACATTTCAGTAAAGTGCTGATGAACTAAAAATTTGATTTCCAGTCCATGGCTGTAAGACTACACCTTTAAAATGTCCATAGTTTACAAAAACTTACATTCCTTATAAGCAGACGTCTTTGATGAATAGATGATCGTGCTGTAGAGTAGCAAGATTTTCCTGGAAACCAAGTATATTATTTTCAAATTGTGAAAATGCAACAAATATCATAATATTAATGACGAACTTAGTTTTTATTGGTTTGACGGCCAGGTTATCGAGTGACATTCTGTGGTATTCATCACACCCGTGTATATTATCTTCCCCACCTTTTGAAGGGGAGGTCTACTTCAATAAAAACACAAGTTACTTTATAGAAGGTTGTTTGAAGAAAATGTGTGAGCATTTTCAGCGTCACTGATACAGACACCAATCGTTCATTGTTAATCCATGAGTTATTGACATGATCTGCTATGTGATTCGCTAGGATGAAAGTTATTGACATCACTGCTTGCTTCGAAGTTTGTTCATACAAGCATTCTGACTAAGTTATTATCATTCTTTCTCTACCGCTGCAGTTAGGGATAGTATTTACACATGATATGATTTCAAAATCAATTCATATCAAGAAATCAGAGGAGCTATAATTTTAATTTCTGATTACATGGGCATCTAAACAACTTTATAATAGATCCTGCCATCGACAATACGGAAATACAATATTTTTTTCAAGTCGGCGGTATGACATACACATGTTTACAAGATCAACGCTGAAACAGCATTCATCATGTGATATTTTGACGATGATTTTCGCTGTAGATTTGAATACTTACTTTGATTATTTTGGAGAGAGCAGTCGGTAGTCCAATTGTCTTCTTAGAATATTTAGGAACGTCATTAATTGTTGTTTGGTTTCTTCAGCTAAAATTGAATGATGAAAAGTAAGTTTCTTCGTTTGAAAGTGTAGTAGCTATTGATGATATTATGGGCAAAATTATGTGAAAATCTGAGATAGTCTCTGGAGATTTATTCCAGGGTTGCAGAGTCGGAGGAATAAATTTGCGACTCTGACTCCACCTGTCCAGAATTTGGAGACTCTGACTCCGACCTTTTCAACATTTTGCGTCTCCAACAACGGCTCCAACTTAACATATTCAAACTTTTCATGATAAATATCTTATTTACTGATGATTCCAGGCATTGAAACCTGCATATATGTTTTTTATATTATTTACCGACAATGACATTTAAACTGGTAACAGATTATTAAAACAAAGATTCATTATACAGAGTGTTGGAAAATTCAGTATAAATATTTTACCTACAAGTAATGTCACCATAGCCGTACAATGTGGTGTAATTTTTTTAGTAAAATTTAGTTGTTAAAAATTTAAAGCGTTTTCAATTTTCATTCCGGAAAAAAAATTTCACCCCTAAAAATTCATTTTTCAACCGATTTTGATGAAAATTGGTAGCAGAGTAAATCTCTTAATGTTCTGTGTGCTAATAGTGTCAAAATTTATAAAATGGTAAAATGATAAGAAAAATGACGTTCAAGTCAAAACAAGCCTACATGAATTAATGGTCACAATTGCAAAAAACGAGAAACCCACGATGAAAGCCTATTTCAAGACCTTTCAGATGATGCAATGCATGACAAAAAATTAATTAGATTAAAGTGCATCTACTAGGAGGAAACTCATATAACTTCACCAGCATAGACGCGCACCCACATGTTGCCCTGTCAGTGTGCCAGAACGGGAACGTGCTGCGGTAGGTGGGTTTTACTATAATTGAGGAGAATGTTGGGATAAAACATAAGTTGAAATATTCAGAGTAATTAAGCATAGTGAATTTACATACATTATGTATGTAGGTTGGCATCAAATGATTAAAAAATCGCAGCTTAAATCTTGTCTAGGTACGTGTTCTCTTATTTCGTCATTTCATTGAGTAATTACAGCTTTAAAAGTCTAATTAGATTAATTGAATTTGCAACCCCGTCGCTAATATTTATAGAAATGAATGTTTGCGAGTAAATGAGGATAGGCCCTATGACAGAAAGTTTCTAGGAAGAAATTGAGTAATTTCACACGACAAAGTTTACAATTTCAAAGTTTACAGACCGCAACATATTATTAGCTTCAAAGAAACTTTTTTCGGCTGTACGATTGGTTGAATTTCATTTCGTTTCTGGACTTCATTGCGTTAAGGGTAACACTGCCAACTGCCCAGTCATGCAATGATTCACAAATGAAGAAATGGCTGACACGCATATGACACGTGGGAGCACAAGGAAATGCGAGGCAAGCAGCAATTCTGTACAAAAATAAGTTCCCGAACAGAAATGCGCCAAATCTCAGGACCTTCACTGCTATTCACAGAAGGCTTCGAGAAACTTGTACTTTTAAAGTTACGCGACCTAACGAAGGGAATGACAGATTTATTTTGAACGGGAGCAAAAGGATCTAAAGTACATTCAGGATCATAATCAAGCAAGTTGTTGTTGTGCTGCTGATGCACTGGGGATCAGAGATCCTGCTAAAGTGTGGAACGTTTTGCGTGCGAGCGATTTTCATCCCTACAGATGTGAAAAAGTTCAAGGATTGCTACCAATAGATTACCCACCTCAGGTAGTCTTTTCAAGATGGTTTCTTGATCAGCTACGTTACAATATGAATTTTTCTTCATCCATTCTTTTTACAAATGAAGCAAATATTTCAGGAGAGGGTATTTTTAAAAGTCAAAACAGGCACCACTGGGCAGTACAAAATCCCCACAACATTATTGAACACAAACAACAACATCGGTGCAGTGTCAACGCTTGGGCAGGTATTGTAGGGAATCACTTGATCGGTCCATACATTTTCCCTGCAACACTCACAAGAGATAAGTGCAATGTTTTCCAGTGAAGGACTTTTCCCCTATTACTTGAAGCTGTTCCTCTTGGTATTCCCCGCAGAATCTGGTTTCAACAAGATGGTTCTCCGCCTAAGTGTTTTAGGAGCAGCAAGAGACACACGGAGCATTAAGTTCCCACGGATGGATAGGACGAAGACGACCTGTTAACTGGTCGTCTAGGTCTCCTGATCTGAACCCATTAGACTTTTTCTGTAGGGACATATTAAGAGCCTCGTGTATGAGATGCCCGTGGAATCAGAGCATCAGACCAGTTTTTTGATATCATAAGAAAAAAAACATTTGAGAAAGGTTTGAATTATTGAAACATAATATGTCAGTTTTTTAGTGATTTATTTAAATGGCAACAAAAAATTTTACAATAAACTTATCAAAAAACTACTTCATAGATTTATAGTACACACTTTATTCTTTACGATGCAAAATAGATCTCCTCCATATGTAAAAAACTGTAGGAGAAATAATGGAAAAACTGGAATGCTTTCTTCTCATATAAAGTTTTTTTTCCGGCTTTACGGCTCAATTTCTCCAACAGTTTTTTACTTATGAGGGAGAAAATAACCTGAAGACTAAAAAAGACTTTATGTTTCAGAACATAGCTCTAGGTTAGACAAACACTAGTCATTATCAATCTATCATAACCAAACGACTAAAAATATTTATGATCACGACAAATTTTTAGGTTTCTGCAAAGACGAGTCATTATCAATTATTGCATCATATCATAACCTAATAACAAAAGCATCTTATAGGGAACCACTGGTAATAGAGTATAGACACATTAAATTGTTTTTTATCAAAAGTCAGAGTCGAAGGCACCGAAAAATTGCGCTTCCGACCTCGACTCCACCACATACGAAAGAACGACTCCAATTCCGACTCCACCACATGCGAATGAACGACTCCGACTCCACCTCTTTCGGAAAAACGACTCCCTAAAACATGCGACTTCGGCGACTCCGACTCCAACTCCGCAACCCTGCATAGTACCGATGACCTGTAAATCTTTGATGAGCTCTTTAACCTGAAGATTATTAAACTCACTAGTATTGATTTTTTTTCGTATGATAGTCCAGGAAATGCCAAGATGAGGTACTTCAAAATTCTCAATCAGTTTTCAATGCCTTTGCAAATTTTGTTTCATGAGACCCAGTTTTATGCGCAGAGGTAAAAATATTAGGTTATTCCTGTCAGCAACCAGCTCATGTACAATGTTTGGATTTCCAGGTGTAAGATCAGATCTCGGAGGCTAATTCGTTTTAACCCAAAGCTTCTCTCGAAATTCGCTATCCCACATTTAAAGAAAGCAGGGATACTTTGTGCATCCACGTTGCTGAACAACAAGGAAGAACAACATCTTATGGTCAACCTAGATGATTCAATTCTATCTGTCATATGGCACTTCCTTAATAAAGAAAGAGCTATTTGTTGACAAAATTTAACAAGGTAAAAACGTCGTAAATTTTTAAGATAATCATGTTCATGTTGAGCTGACGATTTCTGCTGAGCACAACAGTGTTAAAAATTCTCATTTCCTTTCGACGGCGAATTCAGATTTGATTCCCAACTAATTTTTTTTAATATTCATGTATCATTGTTCAGAAGCCGAAGTGATTCGTCAACTTTCGTAATTCAAAACCATTCATCAAACTGAATAGTGTTCAGAGACTTCCTTCTTACTAGATCGTACACTGAGAAAAAATATAGGGTCATTTTGACACACTTATGTGTGTCATACGTTTGTCGCAAAACCGGCACACAATTGTGTGTCATGGAGCTGCCATGACACACTTTAGTGTGTTACATGACACACTTAGGGCAGTCATGACACACTTAGGGGAAATCTACGGAACCTAAATCATAGATTTAACTTACTCCTACCATACCCCTCTGTCTTGCCTCTGGATTAAGAAAAATGAGTATTTGCAGAATTAATGAATCATTCGAGGCTTATTTTGTACCACATTGACCATTAAATTTAAAATTATCACAATATTTCAACAGGAAAAATTCACTACTTATAAAATCAGCGTATTCTGCAATTTTACAAAAAACACACAACATATCTCATGCCGTCGTGTAGAGAAACTTCACGAACTTATGCGCAGAGTTGAACAGATTAATTGAAATCTGTGAATAAATTAAGAGCATCTAAAGTCTAAAAGATCTTCCTCACAACAGCGTTAAATGTATTTTAACATGACACATGAATTCGATTAATTGTGACGGTTTCAATACCTTAACGTTTATCAAAAAAAGAAAGCCCTGATTTCAAGCTAAATTGCAATTTAGATAACTAAAAATTTTCCACGCATTAAACATAGGCTTCGGCATAACCACATCTTAAATTCATCTGTTCAAATAAAAACAGCATCAGTTTAGTTCGCTCATTTTATTCAACAGTGAAATGACACATTTTCCCTGCATTTTAATTCTCGGAAAATTCATAGTTGGGTTCAAAGCAATAAAAATGGTGGAAACAAATTCAGCACTGAATGTTTATCTACTTGGAACTGGAAGTAATCAAAATTATTCTACGTTTGTGAGCACATTTCCGTATAATCGAGAAATATTCTAACAATCAGAATCAATCTTATTTTCCCCTTTCAGTTCCATCTAACTTGGGAAGTAAAGGTCTCACGCTGCAGCACAAGAATTCTCCATTTTGAAACGAAAAATTCCAACACCTGTTATCACGCACAAATGAAATTTTAGTTTATCACAATACCTTAGAAATTTTAAATCTCATTTTTCACTCGAATAAAATAAAAACTTCATTTATAAAAAAAATATTTACAACTGTATGCACATTTCCATGCAAGTCTAGAAATACTCAAACAGACGAAAATAATTTAGTTCTGCGTCAAGTTTCATAATCAAGTTCTCGTAAAATTAAGCATGCCTTTCACTGTGATGAAAATAATTTCATTTTGAAAAAGAAAATAAATTTTCACACTTATCTCGCACAAATGAAATCCCAATTTATCTGTATACAGAAAGAGTTCATTTCAATTCAAGAAAGAACCTAAAAATGCTTATTTAGTTTTTCACTTTAACACAATTAACAAAATGAAGGTGAAGAATAAAATACTTCAAGGATTGTTTGAACGTTCACAAATAAATCCAGGAACTTTCGAATAAATGGAAATATTTTATTCATCATTTTTGAGGTCCATAAATAACGAGTTCTCACAAAGTTAGAGAAAGTCTTACATTAGAATAAACAAAATATTTTCTGGAGTTGTATCAGCCAAAAGAATTCTACCATAATTATCGCACATAAGAATTCTCATTAAATTACTATGGCAATACAGCTTAATAACACTATTTTGATATATGACAAATAGAACATTATATATTGCTAATTGCAGTTCAAGGCAATGGACGCTATAAAATCAGATAATTCTTGTGACTTGAAATTTTTGAACAACTGTACGTACTTTTCTACAAAAATAAAAAAATATTAGAGCAGACGAAATAGTATCTTACTTCTATTTTACGTAAAGTTAAGGTCTCATACAACGCTAGGAAACATTCTCTCTATTCTGAAACTGTGGAATAATTTTTTAACACTTGTCATCTGAAAAACGAAATTTTCATTTACATACTACTACGCACATACAATGTGAGAGTTTCATTCGCACTCGAAGAAATTTTCAGCAATATTTATTTTAAAGTAGTGTACTGAAAGGTTTGTACGTTTATGACTCAGATCACAGCTCAAGCAGCTAAGTTAATTACTAACATTTATATATAAAAATCAAATGGAAAATAAATTTATTTGATATTTGCATGCACATTTCTATAAGTCAGAAATGTTCAAACAAACGAAAATAATTTTAATAATCACTTTTAGTTTCATACTGAGCTCAAATTCTTGCTAAGTTAACAATATCTCAAGTAAGAATTTACGTTTCGATACAGTGAAAACATTGAAGCTTGTATTTAGAACTTGGAATCTTAAATTTCATGTGAACATAAAATGAAAATAATCGTGTTCCTTTTGAATTACATAAAATAAAAAAATTTCCACGCAAAACTGGAATTCTATAAAGTTGCATTAAACGATGTTCATTGGTTCCACTGAGTCATAAGGCTGTCATTCGTGATGTGTTGACCGCCATTGGTAACGATACCGAGGTCGATCGGTGAAGATACTCTGACTTGCATATAAACTTGCAACAATAATAAATTTACGAGGATCTAATGAATAAGTTTAAGTCTCCTTGAAAAGTTTTGTAATGTTAATAAATTGATTGTCAAATTAACAAAACAAAATTCAGTACTAAATAATTACAAAACTCAGCACTAAATAATTACAAAACTCAGTACTAAAAACGTTCATGTTAATAACACCTCTATCTTGATGGTTTTAAAACATCTGATATTCCTGGAAAGAGACCAATCAAAATTTCATTCTCAACTCAATCGACGACATTTATATTAATCAAATTTCAAATAATTTCACTTAGTTTATAATATTTAATTAATTTATCCAAATTCAATAGTTGTAAAATTAGAATCCCCATTCACTTATCAAAATAAGAAAGTTTTGTTCCAGTTTATGGACAAAATTGTGAACTTATCAAAAATAGGCTCATGCACGACCACGTCCATCAAGGTCTGAAATAATGTCATTTGCTGTAAAAGTATCACTTATATTCCGCATAGAAATAACACGGGAGTTATTATATCTTTAAAAAAATCAATTTCATTTCGAAAACGCAAAAAAATTCACGATTTTATCCTACATGTTCTATTTTATATTCAGTAGCAGCACACAAATAAAAATTGATTTATGCATAAAAATATAGCTCATATTTTTGTTTTTAGAACTCATATTCTTAGCAGATTAGATTAGTCGTTAGTTTTAGCCTCCCTACCCGCAGCAACAAATGCGATCCAAAGAGAGGAAGGAAAAAGGCACCATTTAGTATGGAGTAAAGAGAACGCGGAATCTCTGCAGAAAGGGCATAGAAACAGTAAGATGAGAAAGAAGTTCATGAAACAAGATCAAAGTTGAAGAAGAAAGTAGTAGAGACTGAAAAAAACAGCACAACAGTGAACCGAAAAAAATGGTCCGCAACAAAATCAAAACCTATTCTATTTCAACAAAAAGAAAGCCTACCTAACCTTTAGCTCGGCCCTCACATTGTCCCCCTGGGAGCGCTAAATCCCATAGATACAATAGCTGCATCCCCCTGAGAGGACTCATATTCTTATCAGGTAGCAAGGGAACTACCAGAAGTAAAAACTAAAGCTATTCAGCACCAGTTTGGACGTCTCTATGTAAATCCAGAGACTTGCAAACAAATGGAATGAATTTTGTTTCACACATTTGAGCAAAAAAAAAGGAAACCGAAACTTTGCTAAGTTAAACAAGTCTACCACAATAATAAAAATATTCATTCTAATTGATACTGAAAAAAATTTCCATACCTATTTATCCATACGCATTAATTCTCATCAAATCGTCAAATCCGCATTAAATAACCCACTCTTATCAAGGAATAATTCCATTTCCATTTACATGAATACAATAATCGCTATAGGCAATCACAATTGAAGTTCTTGGCTACCATTAGAAAAATTATATATTCGTTCAACACGTTTTCTGCTCCGAGTTAAACTGCAGTTCACTATTCAATGCAAATTTAAAGTCAATTGCAGTAACAAACATTGAAAATAGCAATCATTAACTCGATCTTACTTGTTTTTAGCTACTATTAACTATTTATAAAAATTAAGTGAGTGACCGGAGGTCGGTCTGCAGCATTATGAAAAGCTCTTGAGTGACCACCAGTGGGTTCTTCGCAGGAAACGCGTTAAGCGAGAACGCGGTTCAATGCACTGTATAGAGGTGTCGTCACAGTATATTTTCTGTGTATAGAAACAGTACGTTGGAGAACTTGGCTGTAACTTGCTAAGTCGAACGCACTGTTGGGGCGAGTCTCCAAAACAGACTGAGACGAGGTAGGATGAGGACGACAACTGCCGAGGTTGTCGGAACTACAGGTTGAGACCACTGAGCGCCCTGACGCGGGTGTTGTGCTGAAACAAATGAGATAAGGTTTTCATTCTGAAATCCAATGCGCTCACACCTAGGCAAGTTTTATTGAGCAGTGGTTTTGTGAAGAATCCATTCATTAAAGGTGCCCACTCAACTGCGTAGCAATGTAACCAGGGTTAAGTTTAAAAATATTCTTAAACGCCTTTAAAAATCCTGCATAGATTTACTAATTTTTTTACTGAAACTTCAATCCCCAATGTGTAATCTAAAACAACCATCAAGTACCAAATATTGCTAATTTACTCGGCCTTGTGTGATAAGGCTACGAATAATTTCCTGACCTCAAGTGAAGATGAATTTTCAAAAATTATCGAGCTTCATCAGTCCACTGTATATTTTATACTCTGCTCTGCACATAACAAAATATTATATGAATTTGGATGCAAGTTGATCTGAACCTCCCAAACTAAAACAAGGTTCCAACAAATATGACAAAAGGCGCTGTTCAAAATGAAATGAAGGGAACGGGGAATCTGTGCACATGGAGTGTCCCGACAACTTGTGCATGAAACTCAAACAATTGAAAAGGGCTTCATGATAAGATATTAATTTCATTGAATCCACTAATATTGAAAGAAGCCTTAGAAACCAAATAAGAGTGGAAGAAAATAGCAATGAGTAGCAATTAAAAACATCAATAGTATACCAAGAAACGATGTTCCTCAACCACACAAAAGTCCTCTTTCATTTGTACAAAGACTTCCTAAGCTTTAGTTGGCGACCTCACCAATTGTGAAACATCTGTTCAATTCAGGCAAAACAGGATGAATTCTAATTTAACTGCAGAATGAACGTGGAGAAACATCCTAGCTGCCCTTTCAGCAGCGGCTTCTTTCATGTTTGCTGAATTCTACTATTCAACAAGTCTACCATTTTTGTGCTATACACGATAAAAATGAATCAATCAGCACCAGTAAGATGTCTGAATATTCAAACAACATTTGTGAAGCACTTAGAGGTTCCTTACCTTCCTGAAATGAGTTCCTTGAAATATTTCAAACCAAGCGTTGCTCCTCGCAGAAAAGGGTGACAAGGTTTTGAAGAAACGTTTAGACAAGCAGCAGAAACAAGTTAGCCAAACCATCATGATTGAGGACCATCATGATTGAGGTCCCTCAATGATGCAGACCTCTTCCCAACATGCCAGTGACACAGTCGTAGTTGGCAGTAAATAAGGCTGTCACAGATGACCACTTGTCACGGTACCTGAACAAACAAAAAGGAGGTGAGAATGTGGATAACATATTAAAAACACTAATAATTCTGCTTGTTTGCCTTTTTAGTTTAGTTAGCAATGTGCTAAGTGGCTTGCTTATCACCATCCACCTTTTTTGTTTTCAGTAATAATGAAAGAATGAGCCTAGGTAGTCAGCCTGATTTTCCAAAACTTCTACAAAGTGGAGGAGAATGAGAATACATGGACATAAATGAATTAAAAATTGTTAACAATTTTCAATTGCTAATGTTCTTGATTAGAGAAGAATTAAAAATGAAGGCTTCCCAAAATATCTCTCTATGTGCTATGAAAAAAAGATAGTGATAAAATATTTTTGTTGTTTGTGTTCTTGATTAGGACAGAATTAAAAATGAAGGCTTCCTTAAATATCCCAGTATGCTATGAGAGGAAATACAGCAATAAAATAATTTTGGTTTGTTACTGGAAAATTGGGAAAAATTCATTCATTTCTATGAAGTTGATACAAAATCCATATTTGTTTATGAAATTTGTTAACATAAAGATACTCGTTTGAAAAGCACACATGGTATCATTCTAATCCATTACAATGTTTCTACAATTGATTGATTAAAAACACAAATACAACCAAATTATTCCCAGCAAAAATGGATATTAATACTGGTAATTATGAAAAATAACACAGAAATACTGAAATAGCAAAGTAATTAGATAAGCTTCAATATATTTATTTCATTAAGTGTTTTAATTATTTTCAGAACACCACTTGATTGTGATATAATCATTTTAACATGCCCACAAAACAGGTAATATACACACCATGTACTGAAAGATATTTCTTGGTACAGAAAGTGTAGACCACTTCTTTATGACATGAATCTTAAGCAGATTTTTGCATATCTCATTAAAAGCATACTCACTTTGTGCAAGACACAAAAATTTCAGGAACATTCTGATACTAACAAAATATTTTTATAGCAACCCTGCAGAAAATCAAATCATATTTGGTATGCAAGTATACCAAGGCTTCAACAATTCTGAAAGTAAAAAACAAAAATAATTACCAATATTGTAACATTCAAACATTTGAAATCGTCAGCAATTGAAGTATTGTAGTCATATTAAATGATCTAGCAAAAGGCTTTAAAATATGTCTTTTGACCCACCCTTCCAATTAAATCAACAACAGCTTGAAAGATATTATAGGCAATCTATGATGGATTACAGAACTGGTTTGAAAATATCAGATGACATGGAAGCAAAATAAAGTAATAATATTAACCACAAATCAAATTTTAGATAAATGACATATGTTATTCAGAAAGTATTTTTTTCCACCAATCAAAGTTAAAAAACTTAGATTTAAGCTATCACTTTGACAAAGTCAAATTAGAAGATGATAAAGCTTACGTGTTATAGAAGGCCAGTGGTAGAACATGAGAAAAAGTAAGATTGCCAAGAAAATACTTTCCATTAATTAATAGTGCAAAACTACTTACACAGTTTCATTAAGCCTTGTGTGTTTGGTAAAATCACAATGCTCAAGTTTTTAATTTGAATGTGCTACAAATTGCCATTGTGGATCATGAATCAGAAGCATATCCTTAAATTTTCATTAAGTTGAGTATGGAATCTTGCTAATAAAACCAGACATTTAACCAGTTATACTTTTTTCTTCAAGGATCAGTGGAAATTATACATAAATTATGCTGAAACCTACATGCAGAAATTATGAAATGCTGAGATTATGTTGTGAACAGCTATAGTACGCAATATTTAGCTTCATCCATAATGTTTCAAATAATACATATAGGTATCAAAATTACCAAATTTCATTTCTGTCAGAATAATGTGAACTATTTTGCACTCAAGAGGGAAAAATATTTGATAAACTATGATAAAAATTTTAAATTTTAATAGAATCATTTCATGATGAACAATATAAATGTTTGCTCAAAGCTAAATTATGTTTGGAATATATTTTATAAATCATCTACCACAATCCCAACTGTCACTAACAAACAGCCACATAACATTTTAAATATAACCAGTACCTAACAAGATTCTAGCAAAAAAGTAACAAATTCCTTAGTATAATTCTCTAAAGAATTATTCGACAGAACATTGTTCATCACTTCCAAATCTCATGCTAGCTTCAGTCACATCTTTGTGCTCTAGTTGACATTCCATTCTCACTTCTCAACCTTGAACGGTTCTGCAGTTCTACACACAAACTGGCTCTAGCCACATTTAACACCTGAAAAACGCATGCTTCATAAGCCTAATTAAATTTCCTTTCTTTAACAATTATGAACAAGCAATCATCACACACAAGAAGCACACGTACCACTGTGAAAGGCACTGAACTGTTTTTCAGAACATATGAGACAGGGATTCCGAGCTGCAGCCGATTCACTCTTAATAATTTTCGCAGTAGTCTGTGACTGGCAGATGTAGGGTTGGGCTCATGTCTGACGTACGACACAAAGCACCATTGAATGGGTAATTCATTCAATCCTCAAACTTCTTTAACCAACTGTTTTTTCGAAGGCACCAGCCTATTGAAATCAGCCTAATCAGCGCATATTAATCTCACTGAAGCTATCACTAGGTATGGAAACCAAAAATTTAGTCGGCTGCAATCAAGTGCTTGACAATAAAATGTTTCCAATCTGTCATACACTCCTTCCAACAGATGCACCAATTTTTTTTGCACAAGAAAAATATATACAAGGCTATTAGCAATTAAAAGCATTAAAATAACAGACATGTAGAAAGAATGCCCCTTCCATGAATAAAAACAAAATATATGATGAATACATTTCTTACAGATTTAAACGACTAAAAGAAAAGAATCGTCATAAGCCATATATGTATTCCACGAGGAATCAGAGGACTAAATCATGCAATCAACTTAATCTCAATAGTGATGGAATACCTTTTCCTTGAGCGCCAACCAGCATATTACGAGCTTTCTCTTCTGTGCTTAACGATAAGTTTGATGACCAACTGAATGGAAGAATTGTAGTACATTGTACGTCAACTTTAATTTAATCGAAATGGCGATTGATCAATTTTTCCGAACGAATGATTAATTTTTATAAAATATTTTCTTATGATTGGTAGCTATTTTTTAGCAGCTTCCATCGACTAGGTTCTGTGCTAAATAAAAAAAATAGGCCATCTTCTGAAAATAGTGTTCATTTTCGTGGCATATTTTACGAAAATTAAAGTTTCATAATTCAGGACGAACAAAAGATAACGTTAAATAGACCGAAAAATTCATGATTCTTCAATATTCTGTGCTCAGAACATATTAGACGTGACCAATCCAGACCAAAGACCTGACCAGAGACCTGACCAGAGACCCGACCAGAGACCTGACCACAGACCTGACCAGAGACCTGACCAGAGACCTGACCAGAGACCTGACCAGAGACCTGACCAGAGACCTGACCAGAGACCAGACCAGAGACCTGACCAGAGACCTGACCAGAGACCTGACCAGAGACCTGACCAGAGACCTGACCAGAGACCTGACCAGAGACCTGACCAGAGACCGGACCAGAGACCGCCAGAGAACCGAACCAGAGACCGAACCAGAGACCTAGCCAGAGACCGGACCAGAGATCGGATCAGAGACCGGACCAGAGACCGCACCAGAGACCTGACCAGAGACCGGACCAGAGACCTGACCAGAGACCTGACCAGAGATCGTACCAGAGACCTGACCAGAGACCTGACCAGAGACCGGACCAGAGACCTGAACAGAGAAATAACCAGAGACCGGACCAGAGACCGGACCAGAGACCGGACCAGAGACCGGACCAGAGACCGGACCAGAGACCTGACCAGAGACCGGACCAGAAACCGGACCAGAGACCTGACCAGAGACCTGACCAGAGACCGGACCAGAGACCTGACCAGAGACCGGACCAGAGACCGGACTAGAGACCTGACCAGAGACCGGACCAGAGACCGGACCAGAGATAAGACCAGAGGCCGGAACGGGGATAATCAGACAAAATTAGATTAGAGTAGATTGAATTATGTTTTTAAGCCTTCTTAACCGCAATACAGGCCTTCCAAAGAGAGGAAAGAGGAATGCATTAATGAGTATGGACTTTAAGGAATGCCAAATCTATACACGAATCATATGGAAATGGGAAGTTGAGAAAGAAATTCATTAAACCAGATAACGAGTGAAGAGAAAAGTTGTGGGTACTGAAAAACCGCTTAGTAGTAACCGAAAAAATTGACCCGTAACCAATTAAAAACTACCGTATTTCAACTGAAAAAAGGCCTATCTAACCTTTCGCTCGGGACCTCACATATCCCCCCGGGAGCCTTAATTCTCATAGATACAACAGCTGTATTCTCCTCAGGGGTTTAAAATTCTTCCGTTTACACAATTCTAAGTTGGAAGAAGTAAAACTTTCATAAAATAAGCATAAATTCAATAATTACCACAATTGAACTCAATGTGGCCGTTAAAAAGATTAATTGGCATTGAATAGAGAGGAAACACTCAGCAACGGCAACCTTGGCAACGTTCTATCGGTGGAAGCTAGTCTAATTTCTCGACCAACTTGAAGGATTGTCATGGTGACACACTAAAGTGTGTCATGATGACACATCCAGGTGTGTCAAGATTTCTCTGAGTGTATGATGAACTACTAAAAGGCCTCTTCAAATATTTGAACTTTTATACTCGTGAGGTAAAAGTAGCAAGCTATATACCCTGAGAGCTCGTTAGACATTTCTAAATTATGACTTCATCCCGAAATATATTCATGGACACACATTTTCTGAAATTGGATAGATTACGCAACAACTTTGACTTCGCTCATACTGAGTGGAAAAATGAATCTTATTTCGCGAACGATGACTTTCAAATGAATCCAGCAGATGACCTCACTCGAGATGACGCAGCGTCGAGATTGAGTGTTGCGAAAGAAGTTCAAATCCATTTAACTTTTTCCCCAAGTTAATCTCCGCACCATCTTCCGCCGTCATTGCAAGACTGTAAGGTTTTCAACGCTATGATCAACTGCCAATCTCGTTGTGAAATTGTTGGATATACGTTGCTAAAAAAACGGACTACCTTTAAATATCATCTCAGGAGCATTAAAGGTTTATTTTTAATACGTTATTTTCAATATACATTTGTTGCATAAGATAAAAAGATGAACCAACGTAAAAATAAACATTTTTATTCATTTCTTTTTTTATGGTTCCCCTTTTTATCTTACGCGTTAGATTCCCTAAAAATCGACCCATTGGAAATATATCATTTATTGAATTATGAGTGTCTGGGTGCGAGTTTGGAAATTGTTTCAATTTGCATTAGTAATTCCGCTGCAAAATAAATTTTAAAGAGAAGGTAAAATTGACCGATGAACTTGAATGACTGGCCGAGGCGATTGCTTATTGGATATTGTATAAATTATAAATAAAACTGCAAAGAAGCACATCTTTAATGGGAGCATTTTGTTTTAAAAAAGTCAAGGAATAAAAAAAAAATTCAACGATTCGACATCCTGGGTCAAAATCATTTCTGGAAACAAGTAAAGAAACAAATTAGTCAAATATCGAATGTAAATCAAAATATATCAATCATGCGACTAGCAAGGCAGAAAACCACAAAATGAAAAAATACTGACTAACAAAAAGTAAATAAATGTTCAGTCTCAACATTACGTTAGCTGAAAAGAGACAGCAGATTACACATCATTCAAACAGGTTTATCTTTGAAAATGTACATAGCTTCTAAAATGCGGCGGTTTGTTTGACTAGATGCAGAGGATCTCACTTTGAAATCATTTAACCAATCTGGAATATCACACTTCTCTGCATGAGAGTGGACTAAAGAATGTGAAAGTGCGTAATGAAACTGATTGGTTCTAAACCTCTTACCGGCTTGCTCTGCGGCACATATACCGAGGGCTAGAGTAATCGAGCCCACGTACTCAGACGCTCACTTTTTCTTCCTTGACTTTCTTCAATAACACAATTATCTCATGAACAAATGTACCTTTGCGCTTTTTTTATGATATGGGTTTGCGAGAGGCGATACATTCATATATATCCATAACATCCACAACATTGAATGTACATTGTAACATTTTATGAATTCACCCCTTCATTGGTAAGGAATGTTTTCTCAAACGGTACTTGTTTGTAGCATTCAACGAGTTGCAGTTTATGAGTCTATTTTTGTCATTAGACTGAAACCGCAGAACTCACAAAAAGTTTAATGAATTTAGGTTACGTGATCTCACAAAAGTTTGATACGTAAATATGTATATGTATCAGCGCCTACTGGAGTAGCGGTGTTTGTGGTAAAGCAAGTTGCTGCTGCAATGTTGGTTTCGGTCAACCTTTATTCGCTACGGCGCTGGTTGGCGACGTTTGCATCTCGCAGCTGCCAACTGTCTTCGGCCGCTGGCTACGGATGCACCTTCGGCCCTCCTCGTTGACGGACTCGACGGCCACCGTAGTTCGGTGGTAAGCCCGTTTTCGAGCGATGCACAGCAGGCCGTAACTACGGCGACATGTCTGGGTGCGCTCATATTTTGATCTTTGAACTGGAGATTCCTGCACGGAACACAACTTACAGTTCTCCATTCCAGTTCTGAAATGGGCACGAAGAAAGGTTTGCTTGTGTTTGCATACGTCCGTTTGGGTAGTGTGGTTACATTAGAATTTCGGTGAAATTGTTAGCCTTTCAAATACTATAAAACGGAAATGCATTTTTTAGCGCTGATGAACCGTAATAGAGTTATTTAACGCAATAGAAAGAGACTGAGAGCATTTATTGAGTACAGTGTTTCTTACGTATAGGTGTGCATAGGTAAAAAACATCGTCGTGCATGTGTAAGTGCATATGTGAATACGGACGTACGGCCTTACGTAAGTACACGCGTGAATATGTACGAATGTATGTACCTCTCAATTTTTTTGTAAGTATGTACGTTCACACGCACCTATGAGAGTGAATACATAGATACGCAGGCAGACATCGTGGATTTCTTCTTATAGGTACACGTGTACCTCCAAACTTTTGTACGTGCGCGCATACGTCTGAAAGCCCCTGCTTGCTTTGAGTGGTCAAAAGTATTCTCTCACGAGAGCTGTTACGCTTCCCAAATTGTTAATAAGTTCACATGTTAAAAACGTAGGGAAATAATAGTTCTTAGGGATGGAAATGAACATGCAAAATCAATCTGAAGTTATTGTAAATATTTATTTTCATTCGCCACAAAAACAAGTTGGGTGCGCGATAAAAGCATTCAACCAAACAATTTCTTACTCCAATTCAGTTGCAAAGCCTTCATTCTTTATTGTTGCTCGGAGATGGTTTTCGTTTGACGAAGACGACCTTCACAAATTTGTGCGTATTCTTTCATTTTTTCATGCACTATTTTTCAGCTCTAAAAATTCGTCGGGTTTCAGTTTTCAATTTCATTCCACAGTGTTTCTTGAAGATTTTCGATTAAATTGGGGGCGTGAATAGGCACGGTCTACTAAAATTTTATCTCCATTCGATTTCCTGATTATTTTGTGGGTAAATTGAATGTGTTGTTTGGATTGAAATTCTGCTCCGCCACTCCAGGGCAATTTCTGAATAAACGCTTGCCACTCAAAATTAAGTTCTGTTTCAAATATTGACAACACAGGGCACCTTTTATTTCTCTTTCATTGACTTGGAGTGCACCACTGCCATGAAAGATAAAGTAACCCCAAACCATCACGCTACTACCTAAGGGGTCCACAGTATAGGCAGGGTATTTCAAAATTCAAAGATTGGGCCCTCCTCACTATATACATGACGATTCCCTTTATATCCAATTTAGGTTTGTTTTTATTAGGTCAAATGACGACATCCTGAAATTTATTTCATTTGGCTGAATATTTCTTGGCAAATTTCCTGCTATTTGAATGATGCTTTTGAGATTTCACACACTATGAATTTAAACAAGTCAGTTTAAAACATGTCAGAATTGGGCCGCAAGGGAAAATTGTAATTTTTAAACCTGATAAAGGTAGAGGTATCGTAATTCATGATAAGTCCGTGTACAATACTCAAATGTAAACTTTAATTTATGATGTATTTAAATTTAAATTGTCATAACCATTAAACAAGCATCAAAAATTTGAAAATTGATTAGTGTGAAATCCTGAACAAATACCCAAAATTCCTCAGAAAGACCCTTGATTATATTTTCAATCATGAAGTAATTAAGATAAATCCTTTACTTTGAAGTAACTAAGAAAAATCTTTTACCCTGATGTAACGAAGGAAACTTCTTTGTTAACTTTGTATGATCACCTTTGGTGGCCAACTCTGCGAGGCCGCCTATCATGAACAACTTTGATCACTTCTCATTGCATTAAAGGCCACTTTTGAAAGTGACCAGATGTAGGATAGGAAGCTGGTATACTCAAAGCCTAATCTTTCATTTTACAACTAAGTAAAGTCAGAATATATACACTATTATTTCTCTACAAGGCTACATAAGTGCAGAAGCCTGCATGATGTTATTTTTCCAATTATAGTACATGCAAAGAATCGAGGAAAAGTAACGGAAATTTAAAAGTAAAACAATTTTTTAAATGGATCATGCAGGTTTATCTAATGAAATCCAAATAGCATTATGACTACTCTGTGCAATAGATACAAATCATCTTTTAAAATCTCATAACTAGTCATATTATTATTACTGAGCTATACTTATTATATAAAGAAATTTGGAAATTGTTTGTATGCAAGCAAACTGAAAAAACTTGTGTAAAAATAATGGATGTACATCCAAAGTGTGTAACAGCCACTTATTCATAAATAAAACTACTTATGAACGATTTTGATTGTAACTTAAAATGAAAAAGTTACTGCATATACAAAATAAACAGGCAATACAGCTACTTGGATAAATTTCAATTTAAAATATTTGAAAAATTGCATAAATTCAAAATTTAGGGTATTTGTGGAGGAGAGGACCATAATCGATTTCCCACTTTTCGGTGCCTGACCAATAGCTAATTAGATGTAAATAAACAATTTTTCTTCCTTGCACTTTCAGTCGGAAATGAATATTTAACAAGTTATAGCGGTAGGTTTAGTTTGGGTAGATGTGAGGAAATACTACTCTCATAAAATGTTTTTGAGAATTATTAAGAAATACTCTCGTAAAATATCTTTTTTTTGGGAAACATGCTCGTAAAATGTTTTTGGGAAAATACTTCACTTTAGGAAAAGTCAAAAACCGTTATCACTGGTATTGTTAGGAATCAATTCAGGATAGGCAATATATGGTTCGAAGCTGCCGTACTTTATTTTGTACTTTATTTTGTGAGAAATGTTACATTGTTGGCGGCAAGGATTGGAATTTGACGGCTAGGCCGGTGACGCAGGCGCCTGCGCGCCAAGCGGGGCTGCTTCGAGGGAGCTTGGAAAGACAGGATAGGAGGAGAAGGAAGGAGTGAGTACGTAAGGGGTAGCGTCTGTGAAAAAAGCAAGCGCGAAAACTATACAGAGTATCACTCGAGGACAACTTGATTGTGTAGTAGAGAAAAACAATAGGTCAAAAGTAATTAACAACGAGTAGGGGAACCATGGAAAATATGCATCTCAGAAGAATATGTTAAAGGGAAATGCGCGTAGCAATACCAAGTTTTATGACGCAGGGAATACGTCATGGGTGACGCGTGAGAACCATCCAATAGGGAGAAGCCACGCACTTTCAAAGGCTTGCACTCTGCCCGGCCGCACAGGGTCTAATCTCGCAGGATTTCTACACCGCCCAGCCCTCTCCCTCCACCTCCAACCAGCTACAGCACCACCTCCAAGCAGCCACAGAAATGTTAGGTTAAATTAATTTAGGTTAGGTTAAGTTAAGTTAAGTTAGGTTAAGAGGTTAGGTTAAGTTAGGTTAGGTTGGGTAAGGTTAGGCCAAGTTCAGTTAGTTCAAGGTTAACTTAAAAAAGTTAAAAAATGCCTGTTTTGCGCGAGATGGAATTGGCGCGAATGGCAACCTCAGAAGCTGCTCGGAGGTGGAGGGAGAGGGGTGGGCGGTGTAGAAATCCTGCGAGCTTGGACCCAGTGCTGCCGGGACGTAGCTATAGTGCGGCGGGGGTATATAAGCATAGCAACACGGGTAACCGGTCTATCTCTGCGTGATCTTGACGAAGTGAAGATGTAGGCCTGCGTGTGCCAAGATGGGAGGTGAGATTGCATTCTTTGTTCTGTGCTAGGATCAGTCTTTGGATCTGTGCTAATGTTTAATTTTTCAATCCGGGGCGTGTGGGATTTATTATCTCAAACAGGATGCTTTGCAGTGGGCTTTAGTATGACGGTAAAATGTTCAATTCTCAGAGGGGACGTGTTTTGTTTTGAGACGGCATAAAATGGGGAATCAAAATGTTCGTGTGTTCATCAGAAGGCTTGCATTTTGTAAAATGTTCTCAAACAGGGAGTGTTTAGAGTTTCACGTAATATGTGGGTAGAAGTTCGAGGGTGTGATTATCGCTCATAGGGAAATCAAATATATTCGTGTTTTTTGTTTATATGGCTTTCATGTAATAGAGTGCTTTGTTATTGGTTTTCTCAAGCGGGGATTATTCAATGTTTCGGATAAAGCTAGGTGTCTGTTGAAGCTTCATGTCAATTCTCAGAGGGGGGATCAATGATGTTCATATCTCAGGGAATAAATAATATAAACCTGTGCATTGTTCACAGGCGGGGGGGGGGGGGGTCGAAGCACCGCGGCCGGTGTTGCTCCACACAACCGTGGTGCAGTGGCTGATGCCGGGCGTTCTCAATCTAAAAGCGGTTCCACACCAGCCCGGTATTCAGCAGAAGAAATTCACATGGATGCTAGGCTTCGGGCCGCCACAGGCCGCCGTCGGTGAATTGACTAGGGAGCGCTCGCAAGTGGTGATTGTGGAGAAAGCCAAGATGAAAGGCACTCTGAAACAGTGCAAATCCATTTTTGGCGCGCAGTGTGTAAAATGAATTAGGCAGCTTGTGAAGTTTGATGGCAAAGATTCTAACCTATGTTTGACATAACCTTTCATTTTATGTGTGCGATAGCCAGGATATTCATGTCATGTTTCTAATTTTCTTTTATTGTGCACAATTCACCCTTTGATAATCGCAAATAAATTCTATGTGGCCAAGGTGTAATTATCGCATTGTCGGCCAAATGGTTATGTCGCCAGGAATGAGCATCTTGCCTGAGGGCAGTGGTGTGCAATTGTTGTGGCGATATATGTTTCCCTGTGTCACGATCCACGTGTTCAGTTAAATAATAAAGGTGTCAATCTTTAATGCTCATTATTATCCATGCTTAATTATGTAGGTGACGTGCTAGCACAAAGGTGTACATTATATATATATTTGTGGAGGTTGCAAGTCCTCGTACGTTACGTGCTTGACCAGCATTGTTTCGTGACATTGTGAGGATTTCCCTCACAAACTCTCCAGGGTTGCGCGAGAGGCGCTTGAACTTCGGTCCTTTAATAGATCCAGCTAGGCAGCCCGGCAGTAAGGTCGGAGGGCGCTGGGCTGAGACAGGTAGAAGCTTTTGAAACTCGGTTCTTTTTGAGTTTAATACATTTTGATAATTTAAAACTTAATACTCTTGATCTTAAAGTCTCTCGAACTTAACTCTTTCGAGATAGGTTTGAACCCTAAACTTCATGGAACTGAAATTTTATTGCCGTTGCTACTGCGAAGGCCGGTGGTTTTATCTTCGCGGTGCGTCTTGCTAATCTACTATTGAACGGAGTGACTTGAACTACCTCGTCATTACTTAACGTGTCTTGTGCCGTCAACGGCGCGTACTTGGGCCCAGCTCTACGGGTCAACGGCGTCTCGTCTGTTAACTTGGCATCTTTCCTCTTATTCTTTACTCTTGTGTGGTTGTGTGAGTGCTTGATTATTTCTATTACCGACTTTCGTTTAAATTCTTACTTACTTACTTACTTAAACATTGCTTTGGCGACCAAATTAACTTACCTTAACCTACTTAAACTTACTTAAACTTACTTATTTAACTCTCTGATGAGAGCTCTACCTGTTACAGGGGAGTCTATAACTCCCCTATTTGAGCTCCGTCTTCTCTTGCTATCTTCTTGGAAGTCCGGTACTTTTGCCCTTTGCCTTAACCTTGACAACTCTTCCTGCCATAAAGTTTCTACACTGGACGAACCATAAAGTTCAGGTGTGGTTATTCTAGAGTTTCATATAAATTATAAATTGTCTTGTTTAAATTGGTTATAACTGACTATTTGTTGATAATTATTTTTTCTGTTGCCAACCTTCGTACGTGTAACCCTGTCATCTTCTCGCAGTATATTCAAGAGTGGCTGCGTGGAGAGAGGTCCGGTGCTCCTTTCGTCGGTACCTCATAACCCCTTGCAGCTGCCTTGATTAGGTAATTTGGTTTTCACATCTCTATAACAGCTCTGTTGATTTTGTAATGCCACTAGAGATTTCTCATCTCTGGTAACAGATCTGTTGATTTTGTAATAAGGACATTTATTCAATTGCTTTGTCTTCATATTTTATTTTATTAGCAGGCGAGTCGGTGCCCTGGGAGTTTTCTTGACTGTTGCCGCGCTCCTGGAACGCTCCGCCGCCAGCACGCGCTTATCCCTGCTGCGAGGGTGGGCTGCTTCCACGTCCGCACCGAAGACGTGTTGCAGCGCAGGGTCGCCGGGGGCTTTATCCTGGTCGTACCGCACCTCCGCCGTACCGCATGACAGCCGGCTGGCAGTTGGCCTTCTACGTTTTCGTTTTGCTGACTGCATTGGTGGCCCAAGACCGTTATTCTGCGGGTAGCCGTTGCTGGACCCGTGTTACCGCCTAACAACTTCTACAGCCGCTTTGGGTGGACGTCCCGTTCGAGTTCTATCAAGACACGACCGGCTTTCGCAGTTTTTACTTAAACCTTTAAGAAAATATTACTTAAATAGCAATCTGCCCATTGCTTGAATAAATGCGATGCTATCGGAATAACTGAACTTCCTAATAGGTTTTAACTCTAGTATTGTGGCCAGTCTCTTAAGACGAACAGGCTGTTCCCTTTTAATTGTTCGCGCCTAACCTTGGAAAGGCGCACGAGTCTTTAATGAACTGATTTTCGTTGTTGCTTCTTTAATTTGTTCTTTGCTAGATTGTGTGGACGCAAATGCGCCACAACATAGAGTACGTTCGGGTACTTTGTTATTTATTATTTACCGGCCCCGCGGAGCCTGAACCCACTTCTAGGATCTTTCAGTTAATAACACAATAGAAATTATCACCCAAAAATAACGAATTATAGCGGTATGTTCATTTTCGTTTTAGATGGCGGGAATGATCGAGCGCGTCGGAAGGGAGAGTCCATTGTAGTGTTGCCATCCGACGCTCGATTGTTGTCCTCTACTTTACATTTACCAAATTTAGTTACAGATGCTATTCTGAAAGTAATTATTCTCAAAATACCATAGCTAATTTGAAATATTTCATAAAACATTTATTTATTATTTTAAGAATAATTATTTTCAGAATAGCATCTGTAACTAAATTTTGCGTGAAATGCCTACAATATACTAATCCTATTGTCAATTAAATTTTTGGGTTGTCTACTGTTTTCTTTATTTTAGTTTCCACATCATATATTATATTTGCTAGGCCTATATTATTCATAACATAAGTTGACGCACATAAAAAATTCTCTTCATTAGCTCATGTTATCATTGGTCAATTAAAAAGCTATTTTTTTCAAATTCCGTATAATCCCCTGAAGAGTCATTCGAATCCGTAATATTCAGTTTGTTTGTGAAAACCGCTCCTAAATGTAAAGAAAAGCTGTTGGATCAACAGACAACTTCCAAGATTCCGTTACGACAACGAATAATTCAATTTACTTCCGTAATTTTTAATTGACCTGTGAGAACAACAGAAATCAGCAAAAAGTATCTGGTATGAAAACGAATTACGGATGAATTTGTTGATTTAACAGAAAATATTCAGAAAACAGACTAGAAGTTACAATTTGTGTCAATTTTATTGGGCTATTGTTGTCTGTATTTTTGCATTTTTTTTACAGTGTGGTTCTACCTGCCGTACTCTGATGACTTGAGTTTCCGAGCACGCTGGGCGAAGTTGCAGAACTTCGAAGAACAACTTTACAGAACTTCATTTTTGGTTCCCCTCCCCTACTGCCCTCTGATAGATCTCACGCAGAAGGGTGCAATGTTTTGGTCCCTAAACCACCTTACAGTCTTGGCCGGTACCTCTTACAAAACAGATCTGCGCATTCTCGAATCCTTGCATGCTTACAAAATGAAGCCTACTCTGGATGACACCACAAGTGCTTTCCCACTTCAAGTAGCCAACACATAGTCGAGTTGTTCAGTTTTTCCTTTACCATTTTAACCGTTTTTAAACCGTTGTTGTTCGTGTTTCAAAGTTTAAACTTTTAGAACTAGTTCGTCAGCGAATTGATTTTATATTTCCATTAGGTCGATTCTGAGGCAATCTTACGCTTGAATTGATTCTTTCTTCTTCTGATTTTCTTTTACAGACATTTTGCTGAAGGTGAACTGTGTGTCCGAAATGTTAGTTTCATTTGATCATTTTTAATAAAAAGGGCTTAGCGTGTAGCGAGTTTCGCCTCTATTTTTAATATCAATCAAACTCTGGAGATGGTGTTTTTCAACCAAATGGTAAAAGTTGACGGAACCAGAGCAAAAAATATCAACTTTTTTTCATGTACAGATAAGAACCACCCTATTTCGCATTGTTGAAACTTTCGTTCAACAGTTTTGGTTGTGGTTTTGAGTTGCTTCTTTTATTTTTCCGCTCTGTGTCCTGAGACCCTATTTGATTGATTTATTGACTTGAGTTGTTTTGTTTTTCTTTAATATTTATTTTACTGATATAATTTGCACGCTTGATTCATTTTGCTGTACGGGGTATATATATCCCTCCGATTTTTGTTTCCACTTATGTTTGTTAAAACCTGGTTATAGGAGTTGCTTGCAGCTCTTGTACTTATAAGTTACACTTATTCTTTTCAGCTGGTAAGTCAGCTACACATGTCCATGTTCCCTACTCGTGAACCTAATCTTATTATATCAACTGTATTATAACATACAGTAGTAACATACAGTACCATACATAACTACTGTATGTTACTTCACCAAGTAATTGTATCTTTCAAACTTGTCTGTACATTTCCTCTAGTTACTGGGCTTCTGGATTTGGTTATTTATCTTCTTTAATTTTGGCTTTGGGTAAACTGAAACAAGCACTAAAGTTACATTTCACCAATAGTTCAAGACTCACTATACGGTAAAGATCGATGAGGTATTATAGGAAATTTTGATCCCGCAACAACAAAAGCGAGCTGTTATGAAAAAAACTACATTTTCGAACACAAGTTTTTTCTCGTCCGCTACCTACACAGTAGTTCATGTTACGATCTTATAAACAATGATGTAATAATTTTTTTCAATTTAAAGGATTCTTTTCGGGTTTTCTTTCGTTTTCAACTTTTTCTAGCATTTCCAATACTGCTAGAGTGATGTGTTTCGAATTGAGGTTCTCATTTTGAAAATCCTTCATTCATAGTTACGACTGAGCTTCAGCTAAGCTACTCCTGTTAGTTGTAATCAATATTTTTCTTGCCTAAAGCTTTATTTAAGGACAGATAGTCTAAAATTAATTTCATTTTATCTGCATAGAGAAATTCTTTTTAATGCCACCTCAATGGATACTGCTTCTGAAAACTCTTTTTGGTCACAATTCTTGACAGCCTAAAAATTACTACGCGATATCTTTCAGGCCCAAAATTCGAAGCTCGTCACAGGTTTTTGTATAAATGATGATTTCACTCACGTTAATGGAGAGAACGGAGCTCTCCCTTCCGCCATTCACTTCAATTTGCTGCTGCTGATTGCATTCACGTTCTAAAATGATTAACAGCAATCGTCCAAAACGATGGAACCGATAACTCTTGAATCCGTGGCAGTCATACCGATTCTTTTTAATTTGCATTCGAATGACGCTTGACAATAGCGAGGCATGCTTGATTTGCATGGGGCAGCCCGCAGCAGCGATTCCGTAACCCGCCTGTTGTGGTTTTACATAATTTTGAATGCTTTTATAATGAAAGTATGAAAATAAAAATTAAATGTCCAGTTGGAAGTTCGTAGAATAATAATCCCGGCGATCTACAACACAACAAATAAAACATGTTCGGACATAAATTGGGGAATTTTCTTCCTAAGCACCATCAAATCTAACGAAGTTCGCAGCAGCCAATCAGTTTTTCTAACCGTTTTTAGTGGTTAAATTTGTCGAAGAAAAGACTAGCTTACTCGGAGTACTAAAATGTTTTGATTGTTAAGGAATGTTACTAACTTCATGCATCAAAACACGTACTTGCTTTAACGAATTCAGGGTGTCATCAGGCTATCAAGTACTGTAACCATTATTGCCAATATTTTTGTTTTGTACTTAGACTTTTCTCAAAACATTGGTGAGGATTGATGAACATCCTTCTATTTCATTAAAATGTGTAACCAAAAAATTTGTGTTAATAACTCTACTGTGGTAAATTAAGGAAGGACATGCATGCTCAGCCGATTTCCTGACAAGCTTAGAACTCATTATCCTGGTAAAATTTTCAATAGCATCAATGTTATACATAATAAATAGTTCAATGCTATAAAAAATAGCATTGAAGTCTTAGAATAGTAGTTATCATATTAAAGGCTTTTTTTCGTTTAGAAATAATGTTCAAGCAGTTCCTTAAAGTTGAAGTACTGCTTTGTAACTCGCAATGTTATTGAGAGGATTATACAATACCGAAACTGCATATTATGTGAATATTGCGTTCGCTTTTTAATATGTTGATGTAAATATGTAGAGGCATTTGTCAGTTTATCATCTAGCGGTAGTTAGTAGTTATTATAAAGATTTCGGCGCTTTAATTCATAAGTGGATAAGGGTAGAGTCTAAAGATCAAAAAACAATAATAAACGTATTCGCTCGACCTACACTCTTTGCGTAACAATTAGCTACGATATCAACTATGGCATGGTAACAGAAATTATTGTGCCTTCTGTAGTGAACATGCTTTGCTATGGCAACACTGGCATTATGTTTCGAATTACATAATTTTTTCGTTACAAGTAGATTCACGTAAACTGTTATTTGATCGTGCCACGTTAGTAGCTGCTGGAGAAATCGTTCTATCTTGGGGATGGTTGGGGATCTGACAGAAAGTGACATGATTATCGTGGAGAAAATAGCCAAACTAACCCAGTCTACATTCCTGGCATATTGCATCGGGCATCATACCTGTACAGAAGAGGTATTTAGCACATCTTTCATCGAGGAAATTCCGGTCGGATGTTGGCGTTTGACGTCTGTGACCAGATTCTACGCAATGTCAAAAGGGAACTCTTCAAAAATCCTGGTCTTATATCTATAACACCCTTTGAGGGAGCCAATGTCTTAATTGTTCCTAAATCCACGAGTTGCACCTTACTAAGAAGTTTTGGAAACGACATTAAACCAGAAAAACGACCTTCCTTGCCGCTACGACACAATGTTTGACGGCTGGAATTAGCTATACTGTACGCAGCGACTATTATCTAGGGAATGAAGATAGCAGAATGCAGATGGCCCGAGAGTGAGCTTGGACGTTCCTAACGGATTGGGTGTGGTTGGATCAGAAATGATCATGAGCGCCTCTATCGTTTTCGCTGTCAACTTTAGGCTGGAATAGTTGGCAATGACCTTATTGGACCATTTGATAACCTGTAGGAGCAAAAGTAACTTTTTTATCCCATTGCCAGATCCTGATGGCACATTTTCCGCCGTGGTTGGGTGGACACACCTCTGCAGAGGCACAAAAAACTAGTGGTTCACTCAGCGAAAACACGCATAATTTTTAGCTACTCTGGAGTCCGTTAAAAATGCTTGATAGTACGGCCACAATGCTCTGCCTATTTGAACCCACTTGAGAACTTGTGAGAGATTCTGAAAAAAGTTCATTTTCAAGGAGGGTAGGCAAGTAAAGATTTAAAGGAGAGTTATTCAGGTGTCCGCTAGATTTGTGATTGATTTGTTATAAGTTAGTCTCAACCTCCCTTATCACAACAAAGATGTTCAAGGAGAGGAAGGATGAATGTACCATTTCGTATACAGTCAAGGGAACGCGGAATCTATGCCAAAGGTGTGTTCCCGCACAAGATCCCCTGCGCACAGAAAGAATACGTTAAGAAGTAAGGTTATGAAACAAAGTAAAAGTTCAAGATGAGAGTCAGAGGTGTTGAAAAACAGGACAGTAGTGAACTGAAAAATATTGCATTTATTAAAAAACATACATTACTGCAACAAAAATGAAATGAATTAAAAATGGAAAATGACATATATTACTTCAACATATTACATATATTACTTCACCTAACTCTCATCTCCTGGCCTCACAGGTGATGACTGAAATCGTAGCACGTCTCATTCTCTCACATGGTGATCATACGGCATTGACAGGTTGCGATTCAAATTCACATTAGATATGTTGAAAACCTATATGCAAAGCTACATTATGCGTTTTTTACTCCGCAATTCTGACGCATACTGCGCAACTCTGAGTGTGACTCGATGCATGAGCGGCTACACTACTCGGGGTAGCTGTGGTCTTGCACGCCGCGGCCCGGAGAGAATGAATGCTGATGAACGTGCGCTCTAGTCAGTAGCTGTCGCATGTGGGATAGGGAAGAAAAAGAAACTATATGAAGAAAAACACAGGAACAACATGAATGACTCACGCTACCTGCCTATTTCCTTCTTGTATTAGTAATTTACAGTCAATCAAAGACATAACTATCCAACGATGTTTCATTGTCTCGAATACTAATTTCGGTTTAAGCTTTCTAATTAACAAGAATCAGGGTTGATTTCCTCGGAATTGCGATATATTAAAATTAATTTACACGGTATTTATTTTTTACTATATTTCATTTACTCGAGTACAAATGCTATGTAAGGAATTATTAAACTTGTATACCTTCTATATACAAATAAATAATAAACATTACTTGCCTGCGCGACAACTTGACTACGCAAATTTGATGTTGACTGCCGGCTCTCTGCTTCATCATTAAAGTAATGACAACATATCATAACAAAATAAAAAGAAGAACCAACGCCATAGAAAACATTTATTGTAGCAAACGTTTCGGAATACAAGTTATTCCATCATCAGTGCTGGAAGAAATCTAAAGTAATTTTCAGTCATGCAAAAGACGGATATGGTCTGAATAGAAATACCAAGCAAAAACGCAAAAAATATAAAACTAAATCCTTTCCTAACGACTAGAATATCACACTTAAGCGTTCAGGCAAGATACACAGTACATACAGGCGTACATAACCATACACACCCAACACACTCGATCATACACCTACGCATTTATATATATATATATATATATATATAAATATCAATAGCTCAAAGTCATATCACCCCCAGAAACAATTACTGAGTCTGGTAAAGCGGGCTCTCCGTCCACGCATAGGTTTTTTTCAAACGAAATAAATGTACAGGGAGTTCATGGGAATCGAACTCGTGACTTATAAGTTACCGCGCCAACACGCTACCGACTGCGCTATCAATCACCCAAAGGTGATCGAGGCGCAACGAAAGCAATGCATGGCACGGCGAAAGCGGGCTCTTCCGTCCACGCATATAATTCCCTTATGTATCAATAGCTCAAAGTCATATCACCCCCAGAAACAATTACTGAGTCTGGTAAAGCGGGCTCTCCGTCCACGCATAGGTTTTTTTCAAACGAAATAAATGTACAGGGAGTTCATGGGAATCGAACTCGTGACTTATAAGTTACCGCGCCAACACGCTACCGACTGCGCTATCAATCACCCAAAGGTGATCGAGGCGCAACGAAAGCAATGCATGGCACGGCGAAAGCGGGCTCTTCCGTCCACGCATATAATTCCCTTATGTATCAATAGCTCAAAGTCATATCACCCCCAGAAACAATTACTGAGTCTGGTAAAGCGGGCTCTCCGTCCACGCATAGGTTTTTTTCAAACGAAATAAATGTACAGGGAGTTCATGGGAATCGAACTCGTTACTTATAAGTTACCGCGCCAACACGCTACCGACTGCGCTATCAATCACCCAAAGGTGATCGAGGCGCAACGAAAGCAATGCATGGCACGGCGAAAGCGGGCTCTTCCGTCCACGCATATAATTCCCTTATGTATCAATAGCTCAAAGTCATATCACCCCCAGAAACAATTACTGAGTCTGGTAAAGCGGGCTCTCCGTCCACGCATAGGTTTTTTTCAAACGAAATAAATGTACAGGGAGTTCATGGGAATCGAACTCGTGACTTATAAGTTACCGCGCCAACACGCTACCGACTGCGCTATCAATCACCCAAAGGTGATCGAGGCGCAACGAAAGCAATGCATGGCACGGCGAAAGCGGGCTCTTCCGTCCACGCATATAAGCGTTGTCGGTAGCGTGTTGGCGCGGTAACTTATAAGTCACGAGTTCGATTCCCATGAACTCCCTGTACATTTATTTCGTTTGAAAAAAACCTATGCGTGGACGGAGAGCCCGCTTTACCAGACTCAGTAATTGTTTCTGGGGGTGATATGACTTTGAGCTATTGATACATAAGGGAATTATATGTGTGGACGGAAGAGCCCGCTTTCGCCGTGCCATGCATTGCTTTCGTTGCGCCTCGATCACCTTTAGGTGATTGATAGCGCAGTCGGTAGCGTGTTGGCGCGGTAACTTATAAGTCACGAGTTCGATTCCCATGAACTCCCTGTACATTTATTTCGTTTGAAAAAAACCTATGCGTGGACGGAGAGCCCGCTTTACCAGACTCAGTAATTGTTTCTGGGGGTGATATGACTTTGAGCTATTGATACATAAGGGAATTATATGCGTGGACGGAAGAGCCCGCTTTCGCCGTGCCATGCATTGCTTTCGTTGCGCCTCGATCACCTTTGGGTGATTGATAGCGCAGTCGGTAGCGTGTTGGCGCGGTAACTTATAAGTCACGAGTTCGATTCCCATGAACTCCCTGTACATTTATTTCGTTTGAAAAAAACCTATGCGTGGACGGAGAGCCCGCTTTACCAGACTCAGTAATTGTTTCTGGGGGTGATATGGCTCTGAGCTATTGATACATAAGGGAATTATATGCGTGGACGGAAGAGCCCGCTTTCGCCGTGCCATGCATTGCTTTCGTTGCGCCTCGATCACCTTTGGGTGATTGATAGCGCAGTCGGTAGCGTGTTGGCGCGGTAACTTATAAGTCACGAGTTCGATTCTCATGAACTCCCTGTACATATATATAAATATATATACACGCACACATACACACTGACTCACTACATGCACACACACCAACCCAATTGAAAATTAAGGACGTGTCGCCGGCGAATTTAGGACGAGACAGTTGATCATGGACGTATTATAGGCGCGGCGGCAACTTCGACCGTAAAACGCCTATGCGACGCTGATTTTGATCTCATCCGAGCAACGCCCGACAATTCGTCGACGTTTACTCGCCGATTTATAGGCGTGATATTATCGACGTTTTTTGGCCGTGCAACAGTCTATCAGACGGCTGAAAGTGCTGAGCGTCGGAGGGAGCACGTTCAGTCGTGCTGCAACTATGGTTGAAAGTGCCGGTGCGTGCATGTCATCGTTTAAAAAGCAGCTACCACTTTACTCTAAATTAAACGTGTAATGACAAAAAAGTGATATAATTACGTGCTTGTGATAAGTGCCAGTAGTATTGTGTTAGCTACTCTGTCTATTGGGAAATTCTTCTGCAAATTTCTTAATTTTTTCTCGTGTTCACGCGACTGGAATGGGTTAGGTAACTAACTTAGGCTAGGCCAGTTAGTTGGGTAAATTTTTACTTAAGGCACAATTAGGTCTATTTTTTGCCCCTTCTTTGCTTAATGAACTAATTTTTTGACGTTTATTACGAATCTGAAGTTCGTTTGTAGCGCTCTGACTTTATTTTTGAGATATTGCGATTTAAAAATTTGAAATCGCGAGGACGCGGGCTGGTATGGTTCGTTAGGGAGAGTCCATTTGCAGGGGAAGGAGGGTACCTAGGCTAGTTTTTGTTCTTTGGTACGTTATGGTACTTTATGGTACTTATTGATACTGATTGTTACTTGTTAGTAGTTGTTAGTACTTATTGGTACTTATTGGTCCTTATTGGTACTTGATGGTGCTTTACGGTACTGTTTGGTACTTCTTGATATTTTTGGGTTCTTTTTGGTACGTATTGGGATTTATTGATACTTATTGGTAACTATTGGTACATTTTTGTACCGCTGATTTTTATTGGTACTTATTGGTATTTATTTGTACTGATTTGTCCTGATTGGTACTGATGGGTACTAATTGGTCTTAATTGCTATTTAGTGGTACTTATTAGTACTTGTTGGTACTTATTGGTTCTTGTTGGTACTTTTTGGTTCTTATTGGTACTTTTTGGTTCTTGTTGGTACTTATTGGTACATATTGGTACTTATTGATACTTATTGTTACTTTTGAGCATTTATTGGCACTTATTGGTTCTCAATGACACATATTGGTGCCTATTGGCACTTATTAGTTCTAATTGGTACTTATTGGTACTTGTTGGTACTTTTCGGTACTTTTTGGTGTTTTTTGGTACTTTTGGGTGTTTTTTGGTACGTATTTGTACCTATTGGTTCTAATTGGTAATTATTGGTAATTATTGGTATTTTTTGGAACTTCTTGGTTATTATTAGTTCTTATTGGTGCTTATTGGTACTTATTGGTGCTCATTGGTACTTATTGGTATTAATTGGTGCTAATTGCTATTTATTGGTAGTTATTGGTATTTTTTTGCATTTATTGGCTCTAATTGGTTCTCAATGTCACTAATTGGTACTTATTGTACTTATTAGCATTTATTGGTACTAATTGATTCGTATTGGTACTTGATGGTGCTTTTCGGTACTGTTTGGTACTTTTTGGTACTTTTGGGTTCATTTTGGTACTTATTGACACTTATTTTCAGTTAATGGTTCTTATTGGTACTTATTAGTACTTGATGATTCTTTTCGGTACTGTTTGGTACTTCTGGGTTCTTTTTGCTACTTATTGGTACTTTTGGTAATTATTGTTTTTTTCTTGCTATACCTTGGTACTTATTGGTACTTCTTGGCATTTTTTGGTACTTATTGGTTCTTATTTGTACTTATTGGTTTTTATTTGTACTTGATGGTACTTGATGGTGCTTTTCGGTAGTGTTTGGTACTTTTTGTTACTTATTGGTACTTTTTGGTGATTCTTGTGCTCATTCTTACTTTTTGTACTTATTGGTGCTTCTCGGTACTTTTTCGTTCATGTTGATACTTATTGGTTTTAAAGGGTATCTATTGATTCTTATTAGTACTCCTTGGTACATCATGGTACTTTTTGATACAACTGGTAGTTATTGGTAGTTGAAATTGGACACTCCGTTTTTTAGGACTTAGCATGTGTGTGTGGGATCGCACAGAGGAAAAACGAGCAAACCAGTGGCAGTGGCGACTTTGAAGGTCGCTGCTGCCACTGGTTTTAGAAACACGGAGAAAGTACAATATCACATAAGAACTTTAGATTGGGTTAAACTGTGGATGTCTTTCATCAGTAAACAGGTAAAACAGATTGAGTGTTTTTTGTGGCAGATTATGCTATAAGTTATTGTAGTCGCAAAAATAAGAACTTGTGCCTCACAATGAACCACTTCCAGCGCGCTGAACTGATTACAATAATGACTGAATTCATTTAAATTGATTTCTTCAGGTAATTAGCTGTGGCCGGCAAATGGTGCATCACTCTAGGCTAATTATTTTCGGTAAATTTGCGTTTTAGGTCCGTCACGACTTTTAATTTTAACACCATTTATAAATAAAATGAGCCATTTAAGACAGTAAGACACCGAATCACCTACCCGAAGAAGTCCTCGAACACAAATTCGGAGGAATTTACCGGCATCATCTACTCCATCAGGTTCGTTTAAATTCAATAAATGATTTTAGAATTTGTGAAATTATTTGTTTACTGTGAGTCCAAGTAAAGGCTACAACTTTTGTGTCCCAGATTTTCAAATTCTAGTCTTATTTGGTCATCAAGTTTGCAACATTTTTTAGAAATGCTATGCAAGGTTTAGTGGTTAATATTTGGTTTCTTTTTTGTATATATTTAGCACGACGAGTTCAGCCAATGTGAAATTGTAAATTGCAAGCCAATACTACGCAAAAATGTATCTAAAAAAACATAATTTTGATGGTCTAACCTACCAAATAATGCAAATTTGCTGCAGAGGACGACTCCGATTCATCTTTGGACCAGCAGAGAAGTGGCAGTGTACCAATAGCCCTCACGGACGAATTTATTCCAGTAAAGAATCGGTATGTACGTTCATTGACGTGCCGAGTAGTGAATTTAAATAGCTACATGAATCACATTTATGTTTGAGAAAAATAATTGAAAATACAGTCATCTTTTGTACCATCTTGGGTATATTAGACATCAAATAGCTTATGAACTAAATACTATGAAATAATACAATTAGTTAAATTAGCATTGTGAATAACTGATACAAGAAACTATAAACTGTTTGTCTAAATTTTATCCAAACTTTGAAATTTTGAAATTAGAACGTGTGATTTGATATTTTAACGTGCATTCCTTTTCATTGCCAGATGCGTTTCTTCACCAAAACCAAGCCCATCTTCAGAAGAACTGGTAGCCATTCATACTAGGCTCGCCCGAATCGAGAGTCTCATCGTAGAAAATAACTTAATATCTCAAAGAAAATCTAAGCGATAAGCCTGCACAACCGCCAGCCGTGTCTCGAGGATTTTCACCTGCAAATAATGACGAAGAACTAAATGAAATACTTCAAAGAAGCGATCTGGTAAATTTTATTCCTGTCACAATACCCTCAATGGCAATGAATGTATACCTATTGTTTGTATCTTTGATTGTTTTCGTACCGAACAGCAATAGTCGTTTGTCTTGAACGATTCGAGAGGTAGCTATATTATAAATCATTGTTGAATCGCCTTTTTTCAAACCCAAGGTTCCTTATCTGGTCGCGGCAAAGGAAATAAACCTCACACGGACAGCAATATCTATGATGAAATTGCTGCCGTCGCGAGAATTTGCCAACGAATTCTCCATGACGGGGTGTGAGCAAAGTGGAAACGTACGAAAGTAAAGTTTACCGACAGTGCAGCCTGCAAGGCGATTGAAAGTAAGTATGATTTCCGTGAAAATCATCTAAGCACAAAATGAATAAATACCCTGAAGCAAAATAATACGATAAATAAGTCTTGTTTATACTAAATCTGATCGTGTATACATAAACACAATAATGTCGAGTGCTTAATCTATACTAATCCGCTGTATTGTCAATCCAACCAGGTTCCATATCAAAAATTCCAGAGTTCAAACAGGCACCTCGCAGCGCTGTAAAAATCGCCATTCAGAAAACGTTAAAAGGTAATTACATTGCTGGTGTTCAAACGAAAATCGGCTCATTGTAACCTACTAAAACATTCATGCTGTTTAGCGGGTCACTCGTGTGGGAATTCATTGGTACAAATAAGGCTGCAGAGTCGGAGTTTGAACAAGTCGAATATTTTAGAGGGAAGCAGGAGTCGAATGAAGTATGAAGAAATGTGAAGAATTTTGTGGGGTAGGAATTCAGAGGTGGAGTCCAAATCATATATTAAAATATTTCAGGATTCCGAGTCGAATATTCACCATTCGGGTTTGTAAACCTAGCGTAAAATAAATCGCAAAAAGATAGGCATTTGATGAGCATTAGTGAACTAGCTACTTATTTAGACCATGAAAAACAGCTAATTTATAATAGTTAACAGACGATGAAACCGGTTTATGGTATGATTTTTTTTATTATTGTACTTTCTTGTAAGTTCTTATACCTGAGAGTAAGCAAACTATCCTCAGCTATTTCTTGTGTATAAGTTTTAAATAGAAGAAATTTTCCTCCCAGTTATAGTCAGTTAAATTTATAGTGGACTCAAACAGTGTCATGGGTATTTAAATGATTCATCTTTTTCCATTCAGGATCCTCTGACTGGGACGCCTACCGAGGGAAAAGACCTTCGAGCTCTCGGATCCCAGAAGGCGAGAGCAACGAAGACACCAATCCAGAGCTTGTTGCAGTCGAAGAAAATACAGCCGGCATCACTTTCAATCTATTTCGCTTGAAGAAGTCAGTCGTTGAAATCTAGTGCGCAGAGATTTGTGGATTATAAATAAAAATGGAATGGTCATTTACTAGAAATCCGTGTCAGTAAAGTCAAGGTTGAGACGGAAGCGGAAATTTTATCAAAAATATATTGTTCTTACGTAAAAAAACTACTTATTTACGAAATACACAAGTAACACAATATTACACGCGATTTAATATAGTTAATTGAGAAATATTTCGTCGTCACTTAGAACTCAACGTGTATGTTAAGGGGAATCTTTTTTGATGTTTATCATATGTTTTATTCCTTCAATGGCTTTTGTTCGTATTACAGTAATAAGTCAATCATTTAAAATCGTTCTATGACAGAGGAAGCGCATGCTGCAGTTCCTTAATTGTGTTAAGATTTTAGTGGAACTTAGACTCATACGAACTTTACCCATAAATGAGTTGTTTTATCGTGTTATTCGGAAAACAATATTATTTGCATGCGGTGTGGGAGCAGAAACTTTAAATAGTTTAATGAATAATTTTGATCCATTTGATTGGCTGCTTGTGAAGGAAATTGTTAAACGAGTTGTTTACTTCATTTTTTTTATCCCTCGCTTATTAAACGCTTGTTCCAGAATACACAATTTAAAACGTTTCTCTTGTTCACGCCCAACAAAACTGTTATTTTAAATACAAGGTTACGTTTTCCGCGTTTTTAGTATTGAAGTGTCAAACCGAAAAAGCGCGGAAAACGTACATGCTCTCGCGGAAAACGAATATGAGAGCTGGGACAGAAAAATATACTCTAATCGAACAACAGTTGTCATTCGAATAGAAGACATAGTGAAAGTCTGGTAATGATTGCAGAAATTCAGTGCCTCGTTCGAATAATCTATTTTTTTATTTGCCTGCGCTTGTACAAACTTATGCGTGCACATGTATGCATATATATGTGTGGATGTGTGAACATATCTACAAGTATATAAAAAGCTCTCGGCGGCGCTCAGCTGATATTGTCGTCTCTGCATAGTCATCACGCATACGCACTTATGCAATATGGGCATATGTGCGTGTGAGTAATGGCTATGCAGACGACGAATAATCAGCTGGGCGCAGCCGAGAGCCGTTTTTTTAACTCGAAATTTGGGGACGGCCACGTGCGCAGCATCGACGCGTCGCGTCCGATGAGAGACGTGTAGAGCCATGCAGGGACGCGCTAAGGACGTGGGTCGCGAACGGCCGTCGACGTGTAGTGGTCGTGTGACACGACCTTAAAGCGGCGGTTTCGCCGTCGCGGCGGACGTGCCGCATCGACGCGACGGCTCTAGCTACGCGCATGCACGGCCTTCCCACATCGGCGGTACGTCCTTAATTTTTAATTGGGAAGCACACCTCAGCATACCGCAAGTTAGGAAATAGGGGCTACAAATAATTTTGTCGCGCTGAAATCGTTATTAAGTGAAGGTTTATTTGTGAATATATAAAGAGATTCTAGAATACGGAGGTCTTGTTCATTAAATGCTTTGCATACAATAGAAAAAATAGACATTTTGAAAACGTGATTGAAACTATTGCAATGGTTTCTTATGGCGGACTGAGGGGGACAAGCAAATGGGGAAAAAAGACGATATCTTAAAAGTATTCTTATAATAAACATGAACGTCAACCGTTGTAAAGAAGGTTAGCACAAGGACTAGAAACGGGCAGGGGATCTTGATAGTGTTATGTACGCCTGTATGTACTGGGTATATTGCCTAAACGCTTAAGTGTGGTATTCTAGTCGTTAGGAAAGAATGTATTTTTATATTTTTTGCGTTTTTGCTTGGTATTTCTATTCAGACCTTATCCGTCTTATGCATGACTTAAAATCACTTTTTATTTCTTCCAGCACTGATGATGGAATAACTTGTATTCCGAAACGTTTGCTACAATAAATGTTCTCTATAGCGTTGGTTCTTCTTTTTATTTTGAGAGTAAGATTCCCTAAGAATCGCCCTATAAGTACTACCATATCATAACAAGATAGGGTCAGTCGCTGTTCATCCTCTGTACCTGCTTCGATTTGTTTTAAATGCTTACGTTTTATTCGGCTTAAAAAAACTTTGTCTTCAATTCATGAATCTTCTCTTTATTATATCAACTGTCAATGCCTTCTAAGGGTCTAAAGATGTTAATAGAGTTTTGTAAGCTAGCTCTTTCAAATTTACATCTTTATATGTTGAATTTTTGACGTTTCAGAGGCATTCCTTTGGTTTAAATTGGTCTTTGAGCTGGAGCATCAGCTCGCTTGGCCAATCACTCATTGTAGAAAGCGCACGCAATAAACAGAAGTACAATATAACACTCCATGATAAAGTGCAGCTGCAAACTGGGACAGCTGTCGGGCGATGAGCTTGAAATGATGTGTAGTTAACTCCTAACTCCGCGCTACAGATGCTTGCTGCACAAGCAGACACATCAAAAACCGCACACCGTGGAAGTTCATGCAGCACTCGTGCAACCGACATGCATGCTTCAAATTTGAGCGAGTTGCGCGTGAGTTGCATGAAGAAACGCGTGGAGTGACCGCGCCTCAATGGAAGTGTTCGACATGCATCGAACGCGTATTCTACAAAAGGCATTATTTATTTTAAAAAATTCAGAGGGTAGAAATTTTTTAACCGTTTATTGAGGAGTTACGCATTGTAAAACTAAAGTTTAGTCTTTCTTAAGAGCAAATTTCAACATCCATGATATACACTTACGTAATCGCTCACGTTTGAACAAAAAAATGATTAGTGACCACAGCAGTGAAACTTTATGACACGCTATTGTACTCAAACAACAGAACCATGAGCTGTCGCAAAGAATGAACCTCGCTTGGATAAGAAAAAAATCTGGTTTTGTCTGTACTGGTATATTAGGGGTTCAAAGCCAAGTAACCTGGTGAAGTTAATCGTAATTTCAAGGTGAGCGTCCCCCTTCCGGACCTTTTTATTTATTATTGAACCTAGAGCAACGAAATTTGGTATTCTGATTGGAAATGCAATTTAGAATCGTTTATCATCCATTAAAAAATGTGGTTTTCCCCATAGAAAACGAGATATTCACAGAAAACGAGATTTTTTTCAAATGCCATTTACTCCGTCAGTTTTTAAGCTACAGTAATGATATTGGTATCATTGGATGCGAAAAAACGTGGAAATTTCAAAAAGTCCTATGCCGTTTCCCAAATTTTCAATTTTGATAAAAAATGAAAACAATCGAGAGGAAATTTTTTTTCTAAAAATGCTGATTTATGACGTCATAACTTTTGAATAAAAATTAATTGTGAAATCACTTAAGACTTTTTGAAAAGCCTTCAGCTTTCCGCATCCAATGATACCAAAATCGTTAATGTAGCGTAAAAACTGTAGGAGGAGATGCATTTTGAAACCCCAACATTCCGAACCTCCGAAAAAAGGCAAAACAAGGAAACGAAAACAATTTTAATTCAAACTTTAAAAAATTTTTTGGTACAGGTTAGACCCCTGAAATCATTATAGAGTAATACAGAGACATAGGAGATGACATAGCAACATCGTGCCGTAAAGAAAGAGCCAAAGGAGAGGTGTAACATGATAAAATACCAGTTCCCTCTCCCCTCCCCCCATTTTTCAAACCCCCGTAGCGGGCGAACGAGTGAACGTACGAGTCTCATTTTTTCACAGGATGTACCTAACCTCTTACACTTCTTATTGCAGCAATAATCTTCATTAATCCAATGGTCTCAAAATCCTGTAATCCTATGGGGGACGCTCTCCTTAAGCAGCTGCTCTTATTTCCGAGGAGCTTGAAGCTAGGTTTAAAATCTTTCAATATGTACATTCAAATTTACATTTGGAAAAAGTTGGTCTGCTGAACAAATTGAAAAGCAACTATTTATACTCCACTTAGGACTAGATAGAGTTTTCCAGGTACACGGACCACGTTCATTAGGTAAATTTAGGGCGCTCCCGCCTAAAAAACGAGCAGACCCGTGTTGGCTGCCCGAAAATCAGGGTGTATCTAATACAGTGAGAGCTTTAGCAACCCTAATCTAAACAACATTTGTAGTCAAGAAATTCAAGTCGACGAGCAACGCTTAGCGCTCGCAAATGGCACAAAACAGCAGTGACCGAGAGGAGAACAGAGATAAACTTGAGAATTTTAGTATAATTCCTCGTTCACTGTTGGTACCAAAATCACCTAGCGTTGTCACCAGCCAACTCAACGTATAGATATTATAGGAAACCGGCCCAACCGCAGTGAAGAGTCAGGCCCAGCTCGCCCAGCAAACTAGAGCTGGTGAGAACACAAAGGTTGATAATGAACCTTCATAGCTCCAGCGTTAGGTTTCATTATTATGTAGCACATGACAAAAAACTGATTGTTGGCGCCGTCCATGCTTCTTAAAAGATAGTTGAAAGAATTATCCCAGCGTGATAATGCTAGGTAGATTTTCTAGGCGCCAGATGCGTGACAATCGGCTAGCGTGTAGTTCACTATTGAATTGTCTTTGTTTGTTTCTAAGTACCTTGGATTTGATTATACTGAGACATATATTGATGACATATGCATATTCATTTATTTCTTGTTACAGTCTTATTTAGCTTTATTCTTTATCTTTCCAGACACCTCGCAATTCCTTAATATTTTGAAACTTGTTTTTATTTGCTTGCTATTACTGTGCTACCGTTAAAAGGACTGTGATGTTTGTTCATGTTCCCTGAAATAAATCATGAGAGCACGCAACGAGCTAGTATCAATTTATTGAACCGTGTGGGAAAGGGAAGTCTATTCCCCTATAACGTCGTAGGCCAGGAAGAGAGCCTACACTGATATAAAAATTATGTTTGAATAGGGTTCACACATCCAAGATTATGGCTTTACGTATGTCACTGGATTCTTGCCATATTATGAAAACATGCCAAATTATGAAAATGTTAATGATTATGTACGAGTTAAGATTGCAGAAGGAACGATTTTAGGTACTTTCAAGTAGCAGACCTGGAAAAATGCTTCTATCGAGAAGAAACCAATCTTTCGAAAGAAGCCAAGAGAAAGAATGAATAACATTGGAATGATTCTTTTAAAACAGAAAACACGCTATTTTAAAAATATAGTTTACCAGTCCATACGGAAAATTCAGAACCCGAATTATCGAACGTATGCCGCTTGTTTTACAACACTGGGCAGAGCAACTTGCCCCTACAACTTGACGGGCTATGGGACCAACCGCCAGGAGCACGGAGCTAGCAAGTGGGCCCACTCCTCACCGCATCACACTTCCTTTGAAAAACTGCGCCTTCATATGTAGGCTACTCCAACTATGTTTTTTACCATCACAGGTTTAATTGCACTGTATCTGACATGTTACGGTACTTCCAAAAAATTTTTCTACAAAGATCATTGATTATCCTGGATCGCCATTTTGAAAAATCAAAATTTCCACAGTAAAAAAATTCACTGATGCAAAAACGTAGCCTGCTAAATTGAGCAATAACTATTCTATTTAAAAAGACAGGAATAAAACCCCCATAATGCTTGTTATGTTGTTCATCAATGTATATTTTCTATTTTACATTTACAAAAAATACAGTAGTTTTACATCCAAATACTCAAGTTTTGTATTCATTAACTGAACTAGTGTTTCCGCATCTGGACATATCGCTTTCTCATGTTTCAACATTTGTAGTAACTGTGTTATTTTCTATTGATTAAATGGAGGTATAAATTAAAGAGTTTTACAGAAGGAATTTTATTTGTTTAACAAATGAGTATTGTAAATATGTTTGAACACAATCACTACCATCGAGCAACAGAAACAAAATCTCAGTAACACGACAATGATCCGCAACCGAATACTTCACCCTTTCATGAAGTTTTATCAAATCCATGAATTTTCATATTAGGGAAAAATCTAGATTAAATTGTAATTTGTCTGATATTAATTTCGTTCATGTATATGACTTTTCATGAACTCTACATCTTTTACATATTGTAGGGCGTTTTTCCATGACAAACCCTACATAATAGTCCGGTAATGGTATTAAAATAACTTCAAGTGATCAACTTTTTTTTGTTCAGTTATTTTTATCTAATGAAAGGGCTTTAAAACTTTGGCTGCGACGTGAGCTATATTTGGTCACCAAAGGAGTTTTCACCAAGTGACTGCCAACCAACAGTCACAAACTCAATTTTTACAAATACTTTATAAAAACTGAACGAATACACGATTCAGTTAATGTTTGGTACTTTTCAACACTACTTACTGCAATTGACTTTAAATTTTAATTGAATATTGCTTTCAATTTTACCTGCAGCCGTCAGAATGTTCAGCACTGGAGAGCTCCCAACGGAGAACTCTCTAAAAAACGAATTAAATTGAGAGAGACCAGGTGAACAGATATTCTCTTTTCCCAATACAATCTAATTCTAGAGGAGAAACTTTGTCTTCAATGGTTAAGAAATTGAGAACGGATATTCTCCAAGTTTTACGGGCTTGTGGATGGCTTCCAGAGGGGCAGCAAACTGAAAATGAAAGCGCAGGAACTGACAAGAGGATCTGAAAATACAGCAACAGCAGCAATAGTATACACTAGATGCAGACGACTGAGCCGCAAGATACTAGCATGGGTCAATTCCGAAGGATGCACGGAATTTCTTCCCGGAAATAATGCAGCAAGTTTACACAACACTCTTTATGTAGTCAGTAAATTCGACATTAGTGCGTGCGATACCCATTGGGAGAAAACATGAATAACATACTTGCCACTATCTTGATGTAAATTGTCAGCACTCAACTCACTTGAGCTATTTGGTACAACCCAGTTGGTAAATCGGCTACGAATTGAGTTATTTTAGGAATTAGAGGAGATTTTAAGTAAGTGTCTCTCAATTGAACAGAAAAGTATTAGAAAATTGATAGGTTCGAAAAAAATAAGGAGAAAGAGAAAACCAAATCCTCCATTCTAACTTTACTAGACCCCGCGAGGGACCGATTTTATCTCCACCCGGTGAGGATGTTCCCAGCCGTTCTAAGGCGAGTCTACTTGAGTGAACGAACTACCGAAAATTTTCTAGCAGAAAGAATTTATCAAACAGTTCACATTTACTCAAACGAAACGGGATTAGGAAAGACTGAGTTCAGGAAGAACGAGGATCCTCTTAGGCAAGCGTGCGACAATGCCGGCGCTAACTCAAATGCCGCTACCACCCAATGCTGCGCTCTGTCTCAGACCCTGCCTGCGATACTGTCTCATCCTCAAACACTTCTGACCTTTGTCTGCCAGCCAAAATAGACGTGGAATAAATAAATGCGGTAGTGAGCAAAGCATAATATTTTCTTTTTTTATATTTGGATGTAAATTTCCTACTAAGCATTGCTCTAGCCTCAGCATTCGTATACTGACATCCATGGAAGTTTGAAATAGATGTTTCCCATCAGTTGTACGCTGATAAGCATCGAAATATGTTCTCGCCACGTACTGTACTTCTGAAGTTTAGTAAAATATCTTATTTACGTTTTTATGTATAAATCACACGCAATTATGATAACATATCCACTACTTGTGCTGAAGTTATTGAAATAAATGTAGAGCAACAGAGCAGATTGAACGGATCTTAAATGAATTTATTTTGCATCAAAATCACTCCATAATGCATATGAAATTGACTAGTGTATTCAAAATAAAATACAAGCGCAATGAAATGGTTTAGTGTCAATTTGACCATCCGCATAACATTCAGGAACTAATTACAATTTGCATTGAGGAAAATCAAATTTTTGTGATGATGAAGTTCGTGGTCTTTCTGAGTTAAGCCAGAAATCAGTTGTGTGTGCCATTCCTCTGCTCTAACATGAAAGAATTAGTGTCCCTGAACATGCCACTGGAATTTCTGCCGTGGTCACCATAAGTGAATATTTTCAATTTTTTGTTTTTTACAGCGTGGTAATTCTACCGGAGTGATCCCTTTCATACAGTCATATTATATCTTCTACTTAATGTGGATTTTCAATCCGATTACGAATATGAATTTCATAATGTAATAATTTTGTCAATTTTTCCCAGGAACTGACCCACCCTATTAAAAATTAAGGGAGTAGCATGGTTGATTAAAGGAGACAGCGGTGAATTAAAGGAGTATTAAGTGAACCGAGGCCTCTTCCCTTCTGACACTTCCAGGGCGCGACTCATAAGCGCGATGCGAGCAAGTTCTCCCATGTTGCTACCAGAGGCCACCCGTGCAGATGGCCTCTAGGTGAGATGCCTGCCATCTTTCTCGAGAGAAATGACGGTTGCCATCTTTCGCGTCAGTTTTGAAGTTGGTGTTGTGCGTGACAGATGTCTGGATCGTGTCTCTATTATTTAAAACGTTTCAAGTAGTGTTAGAGTGTATATCAGTGCGAGTGTGTATTACGTGAGGGTGTATAGTACGTGAGGGTGTCAGAAGAAACAAGAGATGGAAGAGACGTATAATGCTGGTCTGTAGAGGCATTATTTCAAGAGCATGAACGGAGCAAGGACCCCACTGCTAGTTTCACCACCTCGGTCAATTGATATTTTAGACGATTCATCGTTGTGGTGGGGCTGGTAGTGAAGGCAAAACCTCAATGTGAGCAATGTAAAAACAACAAAATGTGGAAAGCAAACCTGAATTTTCCCTCGTCAGTCTTCAGCAACCTTTGGATTGTAGGACGTTCTTGAAGGTAATCAACGATGTGTTCAGATACATATTTGTGTGTATGTGTGTTTGTGTAGGGGGGGGGGGGGGGGTTGTGTGTGGGTGTGGGGGTAGGTGTGTGGGAGGGGGGGGTGTGGGGAGGGTTTGAGTGTGGGGATAGGTGGGGGAGTGTGTGTATATGAATAGCCGGTGTAATTAAGCTCGGGCAAGGTAAAGTCAATTTATTTTCCTTTCTAATTTTAGGAATGAAAGATGAAAAATCTGCTAGACGATTGTTTTTGTTATATATATAGCTACGAGTATATTCTTCTAACGACCCTAGGGTATTGTTGCTATATTCTTTTCAAGGTACATTTATATTGTTCCCCGCAGGCTTTCGCCTCCAAGGCTGCGTACAGCTGATTTCCCATTATTGCACATTCAACCGTTGACGCTTCTCAACCAAATATAGCCAGTTGCCCATTAATTACCTTAGTTATTGCGTTGCGAAAACTTCAAGCATAAGTTATACGTCACAAACATGTCCCATTAATGTCAGCTTATTAATGAACACGCACCCTTGAAATTTTCTGCAAGTGAGTAGGGATGTATTTAATTTACATACTCTGGTACATTTTTATTGAGCTATCAACCGTGTTTGCTTATGATGAATTGATTAATCGCGCAAGAACTAAGGTAATTCAAGGGCAAACTGGTTATAATCGGTTTGAGCAGTGTGACGGTTGGAAAGTGTAACTAATGGGAAATCAGCTGTGCGCAGCCGTTTTTTTTAAATTAAATTAAGAGGTGGCCATCCTGGGCCTCTCATGATTCTCCGGTGGTGAATAGGAGAAACTGGTCGCGCCTTGGGAGCGCGACGGTAGTGCTCCATGCTGAGCCATGCGTGGCCACCGGTTGGGACAGAGGCGCAGGCGCGCCTATAAAGTGGACACTTCGAAGTTGCCTCATAGGAGACGCATGGATGAAACAACCATGCATATTTGGGAGCGCTCCCAAGAATCACCGATGCCACTCCTATAATTTTTAATAGGGCAATTAACGAACATGAATATCATGAACACATGATCACAGTATGGTTGGAATACCATGCGTTGATTGTAAAAAATTTTACAGTTGAAGTTTGCATTTCATACATTTGAAATTATGATACCTCTCCCTTGGAGGAATGGAAAGAAAATGATTTGAAACAGGTATTCAAATTGAGGTTACCTGCTAACATGCACAGAAGCCTGTAGAAACATGAAAATCAATAAACGGATGTACCGATATGCATCAAATATCGTGAGGACTCGCAATCGTAAACTTGAGCTAGCTTCATGCAAAATGTATTTGACGATGTTGAATCGAAAGAAATACGATATCGCCAGGTGCATTTGCGGTTACACGAATACATTCCTCAACCACACTCTCTCACGGTGCTCATCACCATGGGATTTTTTTTGCATTTCACAATAATTTTTTTCGAGGATTCCCTGTCACTAGACATAAACCCTCGTGAAAGGTTTCAGTTTAATTTCCATTTCTCAAGGCCAAACTCAAAAATAATATGCGCTGGTTGAAAAATTACACGTGTGCTGTCGTAAGTATTTGTAAAATATTTTGCGTCTTAGTTGAATCTCTCAAGAATACTTGAAAATAATCTTTAAGTACGGTTGAAAGTATTGTCTGTCGAAATTATTCTTTTCAAGTCTATTTCAATAATTTAGAAGCTGAAAAAACTTCAGTAAATAAAAAGTATGTGCAATTTAGGCTTGCCAAATCTCGATTTGGTGACTAATGTTACAAAATAAATTTGTTCATAGATAACTCATAGCCTTCAAATTTAATAGAGTATTTTTACAATTGAGTGCAAACCTAAGACGCATTTTTACTAAAAGATGCCTAGATCAAATAAAATCTGATAAAAATTTGTCAAATGAAAACAGGTATTGAATTTTCAGGTGTAATGAATTCTTAGAGTAAACTACATTTATGAAATTGTATCATATAAAACAATAATAAAAACACCAACACGGCATATATGTCATAAAGGTTCACCAGCATGACATGACTATTACAGTTATATTATGTGAGAAAAAATACACAAGAATTGAATTATTGATGATGAGAAATCAAGCATTTGTTTGGTTAATTAACGCTGACAAAGGCCTAAATAAACCATCAGGTAAGAACAAGTTGGGGTTCTTTTTGAACTCCAGAGAGCAGCAAATCCTGAAGCTGATGCAAGAATAATCTTCGACCGAATAAAGGACAGTTAAACTTTCGAAGATTTGAAAGATCCATTTACCTCAAGCATGTGCTTGGTAAAATAAGGCATAAGATATATAACAGAGGAAAATATCAGTATTGTTGGCCTTCTAAGCTACAATGCATGTATGGTTACCTATCAAAAAATGAAAAAATTCTGCTGCGATATTTGACAAATAACTCAGTAAACTTAGTTGTCAAACTAAGAAATAGGTAAACCTTTAGGACGAATAAGAAAACACCAAACAGTGATAAAGTTCAGTTTGATATTCTTGTTGACGTTTATTTCGTCTTATACATTTTTACTTTCAATTGTTTCGCAGTTGAAGGGTGATCTCGGCATTTGTTCATTAGGAAGAAGAGAGTCATGAAGATATTTTACCGATAATTCAGTTTTCTTTCATTTATTATCTTACATATTTATTTTCTTTTGTCTAGTACTTAGCGAGCATGTAATTTATCAGTCAACTTTTGAGCTGAATCTATGAGGGTACTGTACATACTATGATATATGAAATTTAAAAGTGAGAACCAGCCAGTATTAAGCGATTTCGAGGTTTGGCTTCTGAGTAATAAAATAATAATAAGCAATTTCTATGTGTCGTTATGTTGTCATGGTAGTTATTTGAGTGTAACTTTTATGCCGAAGACCAGAATTTGTTTTAACTATATTTTTGTTTCAAACTTCCGAGATATATTCGGTAGTTATCGGGTAATATCAAAATTTTCGAGTTAAATGAACATTTGAATACTATGTCAGTTCATATTCGGGTTGGCTATGTCAGGCTTCAATGTCGTATGGAATATGCGAATGGATCTGTGTGCTGTAGAGAATATTCTGTGTTCCGCTTCATAAGATATGCTTCATTTCAGTCAAAATTCCGGAGGAGTAACATCATTTTCAGCAATTGAGGAAAATCATTTTTTTTAAGGCCACCTTTCTAGTCAGATGACCGAAATTGAATGGATTTTTCATTTATTGCTTAATTCGGTAGAGCAATGCGCAGTTAATAAGCAGTAACAAATTTGAAGGCATCTGATGCACCTAAGGCGAGTAAGCAGAAGGAGAAAAAGTGGGGGGTGGGTCGTATGGCATGTCAGCGCTCATATGTCATGTCATTTTACCTTGATATTGCTCACCGACTCTTTATTTCTGAAGACATACGTATTTATCATACAGTTGTTCAAGAACTTTCACGATTTGGCACCGTCGGGTGAGTCTCGGTACCTCCCATGGACCTCCCCACGGACCTCCCCGGACCTCCCCCTTCCCCCCACCCCCCTCCTGTGCTGTAGACATTAATAGGACTTCTGGCCGGGGGTGGAGCCACAGATCATATACTAGAAGATCCTCAACTTATCACTAAGTGAGTTTCAGCCCTGTCGACAATGACGTAGGGGCCAATTGCCCAATGACGGAGGCGGTAAATTGTTACGTGTCTCTAGTTTGAATCTGAAGTCGTTAGTCGGCTGTGAGCCTGTGATAGAGGTGTAACGAAGATTGCAGCAGAAATGGCTCCTTACGTACGCTTAAAAAATGCGTAGTGGAAAAGTGTGCTACCTATTTTTAGCAGTTTTTTTATCACTCAAACATCTTAATTTCTTCATTACCGTATTGTTTCGACTAATAAAAGAATCTGGTATTTAATGGTTTAAAATGTTGATGAACTCTTTCCGAAAAACTTAATATACGGCACCGACGTTTTATCACATATAGAACCTGAGGCTAATTTAAATGCGCCTTAGTTTATAAATATAAATTGTAAATATGTTCATGAATGCACATTTACGTTTATGTATAGTGAAGGACAATATAAAAAAGTGTTATCAATATAATCGAAATGTACTACTTTGGCTTTCACTATCCTTATTACGCCAAGAAACGTTTCTTAACTTTTGAATAAAAACTTGAGTTCCAATCCTAACGAGTATCATAGTAAAGCCTGGATACGCAGCCAATTGAAAGCCTTGTCAACAATGACGTCAGCTGCGAGTCATGGCTGCTAGAAGCTGATTGGTTGGCGTGCGTGAGTACGTTTGTCTAGAGCGGACTTGCGGTCCACCGTAGTTTTGCAGTTCTTCTTATGTAAGTGTTCTGTGGTGGAGCTCAGTGTGACATGAATGCTGAAGCGAATACGTTGTCAAACAACTAGCTGAATCAGCCTGTCAAGCTCTGGGTAGTCTGCTAAGTTTAGTAAGGATTGAAGCACACCTCAAGTGCACCTGAGCTATGCGTTACCTCTGATCCTCATGCTCGGTACCAGGCCCCTGGTACCAATTATGGTACCGGTTTTGATATGGAAGCATAAAATACCACGATGAAAGATAGCCAAAATCAAGAAAATATTCCAGCATAGCTTTCATACCGTCAACTGGGCTGATTTCTCAGAGCAATATCGCTTGCAAAGGAAAAAAAACTTTCTGTGCATAAATGCATTTATTGAACAACTCAAATGTCAATATTCAAGCCATTTCTTCTCAGAAACCAGTAATCGTAGAGCAATGTTTTTGGAATCATTGGATGCGCAAAGAGTTGCTGCATAAAGAGTCAGAGGATTTCGCTGAGAATTTCATGGTGGTATCTCAGTTACATTTAAAAATCTACGGAAAAATAGATGACTCTTAAAAAAAATTTTTAAACTTCATAGAAACAAAACTATTAGGAATTCCAAAATAATCCTCTGACCCTTTATGCAGCAGCCCTTTGTGCATCCAAAGATACTTAGACCATTACTCTACGATAACTACTTTTTGAGAAGAAAAGACTTGAAAAATGTCAATTTTTGCCCTTTTTTCCCATTATTTCCGTCATTAGGGCGGAAATTGAAAAAAGTACACAAGACAACCCGTATTTATTTTTCAAATTACATACGTATCCTAAATTTCATAGATCTAGATCACCTAGAGAAAACGTGATGGCCATTTTCTTGATTCTGGCTAGTCGGTGCCCATAACGAATGTTCATCAAAAATTTAAAAACAAGGAACACTGTTCGTAGGTTAAGCATTTTTTAATATTACATACCGTCAAATCTATGAAACGTAACGGAGTCCTGCTCCATCCTCAGTAAGTACAGTCTGAAAAAACGTAGAAAACAAAAGTTTGTCAGACCTGATAAAAAAGAAATTTGATAGAAAAAACTAATGTAAAAACTTCCAGGAGATAAGATCTATTTACACAGTTTAAAACGGGGTTTTCTTTGGCTATGTACAATGATTCCAAAATTCTTAGTTAGTGATGATGAAGTTCGTGGTCTTTCTGAGTTAAGCCAGAAATCAGTTGTGTGTGCCATTCCTCTGCTCTAACATGAAAGAATTAGTGTCCCTGAACATGCCACTGGAATTTCTGCCGTGGTCACCATAAGTGAATATTTTTTTGCACAATATTTTAAATTGAAATTAAAATATTTTGCACAATATTTCAAATTGATCTTCAACGACTCCAGCACCTCATTGTTCTGCATGGAGTCGCACATACGAATGAGGCGGTTGCGCAAGAGGCCTCCCGGTAGCACAGACTCCAATGTCGCCAGATTTGGACAACGCCCACCTATCTCCCTCCACCTCCGTTGCACCACAGCGAGGATGCCATTCGCCCAAATTTTTTGACTAAAGAGAACTACTCAGATTTATTAAATTATCTGATCGTTATAGAGTTTTTATTTACCGCTGCTTTATAAACAATATAAGCATTGAGAATGTGGATACTGCAGCAGAATATAAAAGTTAACCTCCATCATATCATTATTTCCCTCTCCCTCCACCTCTGTAGCCGCAACAATACAGTTGCCATTCGCGCCAATAGGTTACTTAAACAGTACTACCCAGGTTTATTGAACTATCTGTTGGTTATATGTGTAGTTTTTAAACTCACTGCATTGAAAACAAAACGAGTACTTATAAAGTAAACATTACAGTAAAATACGGGAATTAACCTGCAATAAATTATTATTTTAAGTTCAAATAATTATCCTAATCTAACTTATCCTAACCTAACTTTACCTAGCCTTTCCTAACCTTAAGTGACCTAACCCAGCCTAACCTGACCTAACTCAACCTGACCTAACTCAACCTGACCTAACTCAATCTGACTTAACTCAATCTGACCTAACCCAACATGAGCTAGCTGTGTTGCTAGGAAGGTGGAGGGTGAGGGGAGGGCGGCGTCCAAATCTGGCGACATTGGAGTCTGTGCCTCCCTGTACGATAACTAACTCCACGATGCTTGGCAATACTTATATAAAACGGTGAGGTCGTCATACCGACATTGCCTGATGTACACTGAACACAACTAAATTTGTAAACTAAGAACGCCCTCATTCGCTTCGGAAGTACACCATTATTCTGAAAAGAATGAGCCTATTTTAAATGAATTGACAGAAATTAGGCACAATTTTACGTCAGGAAAAGAGCGATTGGAAAGCAACTCCAAATCTCTAGACATCTTCTCAGACAACTGGCCAAATAAATGAAAACTGCAGTACAAATATTTTGCCGGGTCGACATTGTCACTAATTAATGAATACTTTTTCGCCAAGAACCTCTTAACATTAGTGTAGATTAAGAGGAGGGAAACCCGTTGTTGCGGAAAAAAAGAGTGCAAGAAATTGAATTCATTGTGAAGATTGCTAAAACTGGAGCAAATATTGTAAGCTCTGTTTAAAACCGTTCTAATCGCATTCACTTTGAACCTGAAACAACGAAATCTAAAAACCCAAACCCAAACCTGTGAACAAAGGTTTACGATATACAGAGGAGGTGAAAGTCTTACCGATTCTTGCGACATTTGCATCTAAAAAGGGAATACAATCAAGATCTTCGGTTTCAACAGTAAATTTTAGGGATTGATGTTTAGAATTTAAGTAGTCGACAAACAATGGAACATGGCCAGGATCTCTAAACAATACAAAAGTGTCCTCAATGTATCTACGATAAAACGTGGGCTTGAAATCCAGGGGACAATCAGTAAGCCACTTTGTCTCCCAGTGGCACACAAATATATTTGAAAAAAGTGGGCCCCAATGGGAGACCCATACCAAGACCTCCTACTTGCTTATACAGTTTATTAGCAAAGATAAAACTGAATTCATAACCGACAATTCAAGCAAGGATTTGAAATGATTTTGGGTAAAACCAGAAATTACATCAGCTGGAGTAACGAAAAGAGTCTTTACAATTATGTCTATGGTTTCTACTAACGGTACATTTGTAAATAAATTTTCTACATCAAGCGAAGCCATAAATAATTTATCTGCATTTTGAGTAGCGGAAATGTCTCGAGTAAACTGTAAGGAATTTTTCAAAGTATAGATGTTCACGGTTAAAGGATTCAAAAGAGGCACCAACAATTTGGCGAGGTTGAAACTAGACGTATAAATCGCAGAGAAAATTGGGCGTAGTTGAAATTTAGAAGAAAATCGTGTAGATGAATTTTAGGTAGCGCATAAAAAATCTCTGGACACGAGCCGGATGCGTACAGTTTTGAATAGAGATTGTTCGGTAAAATCTGCAAATTTTTACATTTTCGCAGGAATGCGTTGATTTTATCTTCAATACGCAGAACCTTTTTTCCCATGATTCATTAATGACACTGAATTTTGTGGCATCTGAAATTATTTATTTCATTTTACCAACGTAAACATTTTTGTCAAGGATGACAATTCCACGTTCCTTGTCAGGCTTACAAAACACACTATTTTTATTTTGACCTAATGTTTTTAATGCTAAAAAGTCTTTCTTTTTAAACATTTAAAACTGTAAAAATACTGAAAGGCCACAGAACTCAAATCTTGCAAGAAACTGGCCCGATCACTACATTGCAAAGTTCTAGTAGAACCGGCTAACTTTCCAAATACTAGGAAGTATTTGTAGAAATCTAATAAAACCGGCGAACTAAAATCAAGACTGAAAGTTAATAAATAATTTGTACGTTCAGTTAAAGATATTGCGCTAAAGTTATGAATTACTCTGTTGGGGTCACACGGATGCATATTATTATTCGCACCAAAATTCCTCACAGTTTACTCGAGACATTACCTCTATTCAAAATGCAGATAAATTATTTATGGCTTCGTTTGATGTAGAAAATTTATTTACTAATGTACCGTTAGTAGAAACCATAGACAGAATTATTGTAAAGACTCTTTTCTTTACTCCAGCTGATGTAATTTCTGTTTTCACCCAAAATCATTTTAAAACCTGGCTTGAATTGTCTGTAATGAATTCTGTTTTCATCTTTGCTAATAAACTGTATAAGCAAGTAAAGGGTTTTGGTATGGGTCTCCCATTGGGGCCCACGTTTTATCGGAGATACATTGACGATACTATTGTATTGTTTGGAGATCCTGGCCACGTTCCTTTATTTCTCGACTACTTGAATTCTAAACATCAATCCCTAAAATTTGCTGTCGAAACCGAAGATCTTGATTGTATTCCCTTTTTAGATGCAAATGTTGCAAGAACCGGTAATACTCTCACCTCCTCTGAATGTCGAAAACCTTCGTTCACAGGTTTGGGTTTGGGTTTTTTAGCTCTGTAGCTTCAGGTTCCAAGTGAATGCGATTAGAACGCTTGTGAACAGAGCTTACAATATTTGCTCTAGTTTTAACAACCTTCACAATGAATTCAATTCCTTGCATTTTTTTTTCCGCAACAACGGGCTTCCCTCCTCTTAATCTACTTTAATGCTAAGAGGTTCTTGGCAAAAAAGTATTCAAAAGTTAGTGACAATGTCGACCCGGTACAGTGATTGTAATGCAGTTTTCCTTTCTTTGGCCAGTTGTCTGAGAAGATGTCTGGAGATTTTGAGTTGCTTTTCAATCGCTATTTTCCTGGCATAAAATCGTGCCTAATTTCTGTCAATTCATTTAAAATAGGCTCATTTTTTCGGAATAAAGATGTACTTCCGAAGCGAATGAGGGCGTACTTAGTTTTCAAATTCAAATTTAATTGTGTACAGTGTGCATCAGGTTATGTCGGTATGACGACCTGGCCGTTTTATATAAGGATTGCCCAGTATCGTGGAGTTAGTTATCGTGCCGGGAGGCCCTTGCGCAACCGCCTCATTCGTCTCTGCGACTCCATGCAGAGCAGTGGGGTGCCGGAGTCGCTGAAGATCAATTTGAAATATTGTGCAATGCTTTTTATGTTTCGGAACTAAGAATTTTGGAATCATTGTACATAACCAAAGAAAAACCCGTTTAAAACAGTGTGAATAGTTCTTATCCGTCGGAAGTTTTTACATGAGTTTTTTCTATAAATTTTTTTTGTAGTGTCTGATGAACTTTTGTTTTTTACGTTTTTTCAGACTGTACCTACTGAGGATGGAACAGGATTCCGAAACGTTTTATTGATTTGACGGTCTGATACGAGTATATTACATAATGCTTAACCTACGAGCAGTATTCCTCGTTTTTAAATTCCTATTATCGTAATATTAAAACGATTTACGAAGCACTATCCCCTACACCCTCACAGGGGCGTTCCATTAAGGTATCCGATAGTCCCGACTTCATCATCTCTCTGCAAAGCCTGACTAGCATTCCCATAATCGCAGTTGAGATGTAGACTGTGAGACGCACTAGGGGGCAACTCCTCATTTTATGATTGTAAAGGGTGCGCCAGAGAAACTTACTTATTTGAAAGGTCAATAGAAGCAAAAGTACTGCAGTTATTGTTTTATTGTCTTTTTTATTTGAGAATACAATATCCCAATTTTGTTTTACACTGTTTTGAAAATGACATCGGCTAAATGGCGACCCCCATTGCGCATACACTGATTAAGTCGACTTTTGAAGTGCGTGTCCACTCTTTGCAGCATATCAATCGGTATGTTGGCAATGGCATCGCGAATGTTGTTTTTGAGGTGAGCTATTGTCCGTGGTCGATCGACATAAACCAGCGATTTCAAATAACCCCATAAAAAGAAATTGCGTGGAGCCAAATCTCAAAGTTTGAACGGTGATGGGATTCCATGTGATGGATAGTTTACTTCAAAAATCGACTTAATCAGTGTATGCGCAATGGGGGTCGCCATTTAGCCGATGTCATTTTCAAAACAGTGTAAAACAAAATTGGGATATTGTATTCTCAAATAAAAAAGACAATAAAACAATAACTGCAGTACTTTTGCTTTTATTGACCTTTCAAATAAGTAAGTTTCTCTGGCGCACCCGTATATGGGCTCAGATATACATAACAGAACGTCTTCCTCTTGAACCATCAGTCCAAGTGGTGTGCGCTCCTTTCATACATCCCGGTCACAGTATACCGAAAGAAGTTAAATTGAAGTGGCATCATGGCAATCGATGGATAGGCATGTTTAGATCGATATGGCAATATTAGCCGGTCATCACAGGAACGACAAGTTAGGCTGCTCGCCCACTGAGGCGATGCGATAGATGAGACGTCGCAGGAAAACAGAACTCATCACGCATGCGAAGCGTTGCATCAGTTCCGCTCATTGAAGCAACTCGTATCGCATGAGCACCCAATAAACATGCGCTCAACTGCTGATGAGCTGCGCAGCGGAAAATTTGATGTATACAAATTCTAGTGGCCGTAATGCTCTGCTTTGTAATTCACATTTGCATAACATACCCTGACAGCTTCTGCCATTGTACAGCACATCACTTGAATCACACAGCGCCGATCTTTCCTGTACAAGGCATATCAATTTTTCACTTGTGTTCATTTCCGGTTGGGAGGCCATCACAGAGAAGTTAAGCTCCTACGTGATATCCAATGCCAGACAAGCTCAAGCCTCGAAATCGTTGGTCAGTAAAAAATTTTCTCTTAAAAGTGTTCCATGCTTGGAAGCCATACTTCGACTTTACCATACTTTGTTCAAAATGTTTCAAGGATTCTAAAACTGTCTTTGTTTTTGTTCTAGCATAAATACTCAATGAGTTCTGTTTTTTGAAATATCAATGAAAATGAACTAAAATCCAATGTGTCCAATTTTTTTCAAAAACCAAAGCCTGAATCGAAAAAATGAATAACAAAATTGTGTTTATTTTTAAAATATACATTCAATAGTCAATTTTCATAAGAATCAGACTACATATATAAAAGTTCATTATTCATATAAAATTATTTTTTTATAATTTTTTGTAAATTACAATTTAAAGTGTGAATATGAAGTTATGCAAGGAGATAATCGAAACAAAATAAAAACAGCATTCGATTACCAAAATTTTCCATTATATTACAATTCAACATAAATTTTTTTGTTTGTCGGTTCTCCTGAAAAATGATACATTTTTACATTCAAAAGAAAACAAGTCATTGAATTTTCATGCCAGAACAAAACCAAAGACAGTTTTAGAATCCTTGAAGCACTGCAAAAAAAGTTACGCGTACTGATTTTCCACTTGAAGCTGTTTTTACGTGTAAAAATTGGTTTGAAAATTAATACGTTATTAGTGATCAAATATCGAGCATAAAAAAAAGAAAAGTTTCAAATGGAAAATTGGTACGCGTAACTTTGTTTGCTATGCTTCAAGAATTCTAAAACTGTCTTTGGTTTTGTTCTAGCATAAACTCTCAATGACTTGTTTTATCTCTAAATATTCATAACAATATTCCAATTGACTAATATTTCGTATTTTCCAGAAAAAAAAGGCTAAATAGAAAAAGTTACAGGAGTACATCAAGTTTACTTTCAACATATACACATACTGGCCAAATTTCAAACGAATCGGATGAAAAAAATTGAAATCTTGGGTTGACCCCTAAATTTTTCACACACCCTTTTCGCCGCCTATACTGGAATCAACGCACACGCTTCACCACATACATTCGAACTAGCGTACAAAACTCACCGTGTACTGTTCACATTTCACACTTTCGATCACAACGAGTATTTCACACAATCAACAAGACATTCCATTCTGCATCGTTCCACCCTTGCAAATCGTCAATGTTACAATGTCACTCATACACGTATGTGACCAAGAATTGAAGAGTGAAATAAATCCCTACCGTGGACAAGGGGAATATGTGCTCAGGTTGACGGGATGGAGTATTGGGAGTTTGTGACGAGTCCCTCAGTGGCGTCAGTGTGGTTGGTATCATTGACTTGTCCTAAACGTGTTAGGAGAACTAGCTTAATAGAAAACGGATTGGAGTGACTGCCATAATTATACTTTGCCTGTGTGTAATGAGAGACATTTGTTCTTTAAATAATTTTATTATTCTAATTAAACAAATAATTTTTGTTTTATTAGATGAGCAGATGACTTCACGCCCCCCTTGTATCCTCCTCGCGCCCCCCTAGGAGGGCGCGCCCCCTAGTTTGGGAACCACTGCTCTATAGCAACAGAAAAACATGCGCAGCTTATCAAAATTAATGAAACTTCAAGGTTATTTATTAATAGATGCGTATTATTAATTTCTATTTTCTGGATGTTGTACAAAATATAAGCGAATGGCCTGAAACGAAATGTTTATTCGCTTATCAATGATTATCATTTTTTTTGTAAATTGGTGATTAATTAAACGGACCCATAAATTCTTAAGCTGAAGCCTTACAAGTTTTAGCTAAACACTTCAAGTGGACCATTGAGCTCTTGGTAACCATGCTGAACAGTTTTAGCGCTGTTTTATTATACATTTGCGACTTTCTTCTACACTTTTTCTGAAATTCTTTGTTTGGTCTAAGTTCATAGTTGAACCTTCTTTAGAAGATTATTCTCTGTATCTCATCTGAATACCGTATATATTTCCCATTGTGGGAAACCCACTTTTCCTTCCCTTGAAAAAATCATGTTTTACTTCACCGAACAACAGTTACTCAGATAACAATTTGAATTTTCACACTTCCTTCTTCACGCTAAGTTATTTACTGAATTATCCAAATTGGTGACTGTTAAAAAACATTTCAAAATGTAATAAAATTTAAGCTATTAGAATTATGATAGAAAAAACTATTTCCTAACCTAATTACCTAACCTAACCTAAAAAGATCTGAGCGTTTTTTTGATTAGCCATGGAATGAATTTGAAATATATACGCAGTGCGTGTAACAATTTCTTTCAGATTCGGACAGCCGAAAGAAGGAACTCCAGAAGTAAAACAAACACGCGTACCGTGCTTGAACATCGTTATAAGTCATTAAAGTCAGACAGCAGTGGAGAACGACGGAAGTGTCTACAGATCTCGTTCGGGGCTGTTTGCTTTACAACTTCATAATGAGCTTATCAGCAGCTGCATCAAGTCGCCGCATATATCAAGCGTTTGGATATAGTGCTGTGAATGAAAGTACTGCAAGGCGTTAGTTTAAAAATTCTAGAGAGGAAATTTTTTTCTCCGTGTTGAGCCTCACAGTGGACGACCACAGATCTTGAATAGCGGAGTCCTGAATGCGGTCATTGAACAAGACAGTAGTCAATATGTGTCGTGAACTTGCAACATAGTTCAACGTTTCAGATTGAACAATGAAATTTCACCTGTACAGCCTAGGTAATGCGTACAAAATGAGCAAGTGGGTTCCGCAAATGCTGTCGGAGGTCCACGAGAGACCACGAGTGGCAGCCTGCGTATTGCCGCTTTGTCGCCATCGTAACGCATCCTTATTCAATCGAGTGCTTATAAGGGAGGAAAAATGGCTTCTGTATAATACTCCCATGCGTTCCAGACATTGGTTGTGACCTCAGAATGCTGTCACTCACACCGCAAAATCCCCTATGCACCCACACATGATTTTGCTTTATGTCTGGTGGATAGGTCGTCAAGTGGGTCATTATGAGCTGCTATCAAAGGGCCAGACTGTCACTGTAGACTATATACTCGTAGCAATTGGAACGTGTCGAAGAGTTAATTGATTTTACCTTATTGTTCAGAGTTAGGTGACTAATGTAAAGTCAGGCCACTTCAGATAAACCTGCTCTTAGCAAATTTTCAAACGACTGCTCAATATCATTTCTTTCTCTAATACTGGAAACTTATTTCTTTGTTGTTGAGTTAGTGGGTTGAGTATCAGTGGGTTAATTTTCTTCCGAGACATCTCGGGAAACTTTTTTGCGACCAATTCTATCCTCTGCATTGCCACATCCCCACAAACACCTTGTTTTCTTACATTCTCGTGTATATTTGGGGAGCTACTTAATTTCGTCCATTTAATGATTAAATTGATGCGCTGCCAAATCAAATGGGTCTATTTTACGATGTTCTCGCCAAAGACGAAAGCATTCAAAGTGCAAAAAGTGCCGAAAGCTATGATAGGAAATTTGCCAGGTTATTCCAGGGATCGTTTGAACAAATTCGAAGAGAGTATGCTCACAGACGATATGATGTTTCCAGATTGGAATTTTTGTGGGTTTGAACTTTCACTGCCTGGCGTAACAGGAACTGGCAAGCTTAAATCTGGACTCCTAGAGCATGGATTCACACGTTAAAATTAGACCTCAGTTAAGATGATGGCCAGCATCTCGAAAACATAAAATTACCTTCTATTTATTTCAACGAGATACTAAAGTGAGCGCGCGCTCGTACCGTGAATGCTTTCAATTCCTACCTTCAAAAAGTTTGAACACGTTTCCAGAACGCTACCCCTGCCTTTAGGGACAGGTCACTTTATTTAATGTACAACAGGGCACATTAGGCTTACCACAGCCGTTTCACAAAATTTTTGTTCATTGAAGTGTCGCATGATATTGCCTGGTACCCATCCGACCGAAATTTTTCAAGATCCATTTTGTAACCTGAAGTATGACACATGCTGTGCTTCTTGTCCCAGAACTTCAGTTCTGAAGAGGTTTGAAAATAACATGTGAAGAAATTGTCCGTGGTGCGTGATGCGATATACTTTCCGAAGCAGAGTCAAGCTTGCAATACGGCTTAGGAAGAAGAATAACGAATAATTTAAAGTCTTTGTGAATTTTTTCAATGATGCTCAAAATAATCAAATAAAAATAATTGCGCATAAATTGTGAATGGTCAACAAATGCTGCCATCTTTTAAGTGATAAAAGATACATACAAACAAATTAAATCGTTTTCAAATCTTTATCTTAAGAGGAAAATAACATAATTATTTGGCAGTTACACCCATTAGACCTGAACGTAACTTGATCACATAATAGAACGCGATGAAAATAGAACTCATGAACGTAATTTTCCCTATCAAAGCAGCTGATACAATTTGCACATACTGAATAAAAATGTTAATGAGAGCGCAAAGTATTTCATCATTTAAAGCGCGTATATGAACATCGTACACCAAATATCATTCGCTAGTAATCTATTGTAAGGAAAATAGATGTTTCAAAAGCAAATTTAGTAACACCACGCACTTTACGGAGCTATTTAGTTGAACGCATTTCGACCAGAATGAGACCAGCTTATGTCCAAACTTAGATTATATTATCCTGTGAGAACGTGGCGCGAGATATTACGAAGTTGAATGGCTTCATTGTACAGCTTTTGCTGTGAACTGAACTAAGTAATATTAATCCGAAAAAGATAGAAATGAAATCAGATTAAATTACTGCAAATTCCAGTGAAGCTAATTGATGAAACGGGCTACTGAGACAAAGAATCGCTTTATAAGTAAGGGGTTCACATTTTCTACAAATTAGGCCGTGAATGACCTTGGTTGGCACAGTTTAGAGAATTGACGTTCAGACGTTTAGAGAATAGATGTTTATGACAGTTTTTCGAGAATGATGATTCTGATTTTCAAAACAGTTCTGATAATTGAACGCTGAGAAGTGCAAAGAGAAATATGTGTTTAAATGGGTAAACAGCTTTCGTTACACAAATTAATGTTAAATTGGAGAGATACGAAGTAGGTCAGTTGTACTGAACAAAGCTACTGATGGGATTATTTGTGAATACCCGTGAGGTGCTTTCCGTAAATGAAAATGCGGAATGAAAAAAACGATTAGTAAAATATTGCTATTGATTGAACGACAAAGTGTGCGAAGCGAGAACCGAGGTAGGAACGCCGACTTATGGTGCGAGAGGACTGCAGAGCAAGGCGGATGTCTAACTGTTTTCGTTCAAAAATTTAATGAGGGAAACAATTTGAACGAACTGAGAGCAAAACTTCTTCCATGGTGGTTACGTGATTTTAGTAAATCCATAATCAAAAACTGCATTTGAATACTTGAGGGAATTTTTCGTTGTTAAAAAGAAAAACATCCTTCCATTTTTAGGAACATGAAATGATTGAAGTGAGGTGGTTGATTAGAAGCAACCGCGTAAGGTAACGATCGAATAATCATAATCTTGTTTGGCTATTTTCTGGATACTGATTACTAGTAAATTCTCCATTCTTTTCGAATAAACACACCCTGTAAGTTTCATTTATCGAATAAATACTTGTCTATACTCTGACAACGAAATCTCTGGCTCACATTAATATGTGACCGTCTGTAAGTTTATTCTTGAGTAGTGCCTGAACTATACAGATATCTTGTTCTGGAAAGTTTGGTTTGGAACGCTGAAATCCGGGAAATTACCAGAACTTGCAGCTCACTGATGTGTTGCACAAGACAATTAATTATATATATAGCCGGTGAATGTTCACACAAATGCGAACACACTGTATTTCATGGGAAAACTGAGTTGAAAACTGAATTTACGGAAAATAACTGATGAAAAATTGTAAGTTTATAGCTTAATGAATAGAATAAAAGAAATGCGATATTAGATCAATGTAAAAAAAAATTACGGTAGTTTACATTTCAATTAGGTTTTCAAAGGAGTTAGGTACCTTACTCAAGAGAATCCCTGTACTATTTCAACAAGAAAAAAGTGTTGGTTTCTGTGTGTTTCGTAGCTGTGTAGTTGGAGTTAACCTAAGCCCATACGAAGCTGAAGTTGGCTCAAGTAACCCCTATGTCAGTTTCAAACTTCCAGCGGCTACCGGAAATTGCGAATTCTTTTTAAAATTACGCAATATTTTCCTAGAGCAATCAGGAAAATGAGGAACGATTCCATAACTAAATCGGAGCAGAAATATCCCTGCGCAAGATATCTCAAGTCATCATATTATTGGAGCGTCCAACGAAAACGACATAATATAACGCAGAGCAATTTTAAAGGACTTACTTTCAAGCAAATGCGAGTGGACTGACCTTTTTTATAGTCAGCTTGGAACCTTGATTGCATTGGAGTGCATAAGCGAAATTAGAAAAAGGTTATTTAGTCGTGAATAAGTATTTGAGTTCTGCATTAAATATACGACAGCAACTAAAAATGATAGTAATCTAATATGATTAACTGGTATAAAGTATTTATGAGGTTAATTATACTATCACTAACGATAACTAGTATCATTTGACTCCCATTTCTGTCAGGGATAGCTTTTTGAGGTGCTTCAAAATTTATGAAAATATATTTTAAGGTTCATGCTTGCAGAAATAGTTTTTAAACAACTGTTTTGAATAAAATGATATTTTAAACAGTAGTGTAATAGTGCTTATCAATAAAGCTAAGTTGCCATCGCACAACCAAAGAAAATATCGCCAAGTGTTAGCTTTCTTGTAACATTAGCTAAGCCCCAAGTTGTAGCTACCTCGTATTTTCGTCGACAGTGAGAAAATCAAAAAGAAACAAAGTTGCACAGGTCAGCAGGAGAAATATATTTGAAGAGATAGTGGTAAAACTTCCTGCTGTTAGTTTTCTAGAACTGCAATTACTAAACGTGATTTTACAAGGCGGTCTTTTTGTAAGAAAATATTGCTCCTGTAAAAAATATCTTCGCGAAGAAATTAGTCTAGATGCATCATGCATTAGTCTATGCATCATGTATAAATGATTTGAATGTGAGAATGAGCGAAAAACTATGTTTTTGACGATGCTTTGACCAATATTTTCGACTATGTATTTTGACAGATATTCAATTGACGGAATGTTTCTGAAAATGTACGGTGAGCTTTAGAATCGCATGGAAATGACAAAATTGCATTAGCAAGTTCGGCGTGTATATTAATTAAAATATAAATATTTATATATATGTATATATAATGCGGTGAATACATTAACAATAATTTGAAATCAATGCATCACATCATGTGTGCCACTTGAGCTGAATAGCCGCGATCAGCACAGCGAGCATTGTTCTCGGTCGGTAGTCCAGCGTTGGTGCGAAAGAGATCCGACGCATTTTTTTTGTCTATTGAGTCTAACAAGATACTTCAAATCTAACGGGAACTTTACCATCACGTTCAAACGACCAACAGCTATAAACCCCTAAAAAGTTATTTTAATTGAGTATCTGAAATCTCCTGGTGATCATCAACGTTATGAAACAATCTTTTAACGTACATTAATATTCATTAGTTGCATAAGGTTTGAACTCACAACTTCATCTAAGTTTTCTGATGTTTTTAAACAGGCTTCCAGTATAAAATTACTGATTGTGAATAGCTTTGGGTTATGAAGTTACATTGCTTTGACAAGCAACCAACCGATACTCTATGAGGCTTTCTATGGAATGAGTACCCTCCAAATGTTCGGATAGAAGTTCAATCATAAACTCGGTTCCGAATTACATCCTACGAAAGTTTTTCTCCAGCGTGAAAATGTAGAGTTGAATATACAGCGGGCTGGCCTCACACTGGTTAAAGAAATAGTAAGTCACTGAAATCCATTTTAGAGCATTTTAAACCTTGATCACGAACACACAAATAATTGATCTTCGATCATTTTGTTGAGAAATTTAAGAATTCTTATCATAATGCTCAAAGAAAACGCCGGAACTTGAAAGAAGTAGTGGGCACGTATATTAGTTGAGCTGAATAGCTGCTAGTTTAACTGCCTCCTACATAAGACACCCAACGAATACTCCTGAAAAAATGTAAGCAACAACCACATTTCAAGAACTTTCCACCAGCAGTTCAGTAAGTATCGTATTGTGTCGGTAGTCCAACAATAAGTACATTAGAAAACAATATTAAAGCTATCTATTTCTCCAACGTTTTCTACATTTGTATCGTAGAGACTACAAAGAGTACATTTTGAACCTTACTATATACTTGAATTACAATAGTGTTTTAGCTGTCTTCGGTTATGAAGACGAACCAGTGATCTGTCGGTGAGCTGTCCGTACGTGTATATCCTTAATTCGGGCTCATTCTGTATCAATTGAGTTAGAATACAGTAGCTTGTTAGTATATCTTAAGAAGACATGTCTTACAAACTTTTTAATGTATTTTTACGTTTGCCACTTCTATAAACCAACACCCTTGGTAAGAACTTCTTGATGGTGTTTAAGTTTACTTCCAAAATATGAAGAGATCAACTTTACAGTAACACCCAGAAGTAAACAAAATATTAAAAAAAACAGAAGAAATTAACAAGTCGAACACTTTTAATTGTTTTCGCTCAAAGTATCGTGAAATCATGACATTAACATGGATAACCACTTATCAAAATGATATTGAGGAAGAATTCTGTTATTTCACTTAAGCTTGCATAAACTGAACTGTTAATTCATTAATGCGAAATCGTATCATTGTATCATAATATACTTTTATGACATGGGGGAAGAATTTCAGTGACTTACAGACCCTCAAGGTACTGACCTTCATGTACCTTGCTGAGAAAAAAAAAACTTTTTTTACAGATACGGAGTGCGTAAGGTATCTGAGGACAAATATTTTTATAATTGTAACTAAATCAATTATTATTATTAATGTATTTTTATTTTATAAAATCTCATGGTAGATACCACTAAAACTAATGAAATGAAAAGACACACTGTTATAGAGCCTATAAAAGAGAAACACAGCAATTTATAAATCGCAAGATTTCAAAAATCGCCAGATTTTTCATTTGTAAAGTTAGAAATGAACTGAATGAAGCAATGGGAATAAACTGGTCAACTGCAATAGAAAACAGCATTGTCAACGCTCTGTCTCACACAGAACACATGAGTTTTGTTTGAAGAGTGCATGGTTTTCGGTGTTGTTAACAGTGAAGGGAGCATTGTGCCTGCTCATTTTTTTTCACGGGGCCTCAGAGTCAATGTTGATGTCTATGTTGAGACTCTCCAAAACATTGTTAAGCCCTTGGATAGACAGCGCAGCCAATGGAAGGGTCTATGTCTCCCAACAAGATTCGGTTCCATCCCATAAAGCTCTCGAAACCCAGGATTGGATGGCCGAGAATTTTCATGATCATGTCACAGTAAACTTATGGCCTCCTAACTCACCATATCATAATCCTTTGAATTATTACGTGTGCGGCGTCGTTGAAAAAGAAGTTAATAAGCATCCTCAATACAATACATCCTCTCTGAAGGAAGCAATAACCCGAGCATTGGAGGACATAAATCTAGACCACCTCATCAAAGCTTGCAGTCGCTTTCGGACTCGAATGGAGTCGGTGACTGAAGCCAAAGGAAGATATATAGAATAAAAGGTAGATTGTTTATTTGATTTGTTATAAGAAATTGTGAGTTTCAATAAAATAAAATCGGTTTCATTTTCTGTTTTTGGAAAAGGGTGTAAGGTGTCTTCCGATACCTGTCGCACCCTGTAGTTTTAATGATCTCAATAAACATGCATGAAAAATCAACTAAAAACCACAAATTAAACTTAGGTTCGATACTCGAGGTGTCCATAAGTCCTCAAATTTTAGATCTTTAGGATCACCTATTCTAGGAGAGACTTTAAGGTTTTCTTCAATTTCAATAATGGTTAATAAAGTTTTTCGTGTCACTAGTGAATTTGGACGAGTGCATTTTTGTTGCTAGGAGAATGCCTTAATGACATTCGATCTCACGACAGGTATTCTCCAACATCGCCGTAGTTACTGTTGTTACTGCTGCTTTTCTGAGAGGAAGTAGGTTTATCCTGTGCTATGGTAACTGGCGCCCGCAGGGAAAAACTTTTAAACTTCCTCAGCACTAGATGGGCCTGACTTCTTACTTTTGTGCCCGCTTTACTTCAATCTGTATTCACACTTTCTCTGCTATAAATTTTTTATTTGCTTACATTTCCTTCTCAACTAACTGATACTATACGCAGGTATTCTGTGTGAAAACACACCTTGTGCATAGATTCCCTGTTTCTTACAGCACATGCTAAAGTGTCCTTGTCCTCCGATGCTTGGGATTGCTTTGTGTTGCAGCCAGGGAGTCTTTAAGTTGCTATTATACTATACTATATTGTAGTACTATCCGAGTAATAGTTATGAAACGCTAAAACGGTTTTTATCCTAGCTTACAAGTCCCAATATTAAAGGACTGGTGTTCCGCGTAATTATACGCACAACAACTCTATAAAAATTGTACAAGAGGGGGTGTGGTGTAATGGTAGTAGGCAGCGTGCTGGGCTATTTCCTCAATGAGAGAGTAGTTGAGTAAAGTTACGTCCACAAAATTAAGAACAACTAATTTCCATTGAGGAGGTGCTCCTTATTGTTCAAATAGTATTCTTGGCTGAAAAATCTTCTAATTGAGCTCTAGAATATTGTGCCATCATATTCACCTAAACAGTTCCTCAAAATGCCGGGTTTGATAAAAAAAAGATCCAATGTGCGTCACAGCATCGAGAGGTCCATAACTAACACTGGGTGTACGGCTTCTCAGACGGTGAGCAACATTTTTAATCCCTTCAAAATTTTCATGTCGATTTTTAAGGTTAATTTTGTCTATACTCGTTTCTGAACATGGCTTTAACTAAAACAGGCGGTTTTGTTTCGTGGTACCAAACACTTTAAATTTTCTCATTCAATACGCCATTTCTGTTATTTTTGACTCACCCGGCGAATGGAGTAATTACATTGGCATCTCTACAAAATTAAAGAAGCGTTAGAAATTCCTGAAGATATCGAGAAAGTTGTGAGATCCCATCCGCAATTATTTCAAAAAACGTTAAATTCATTCCTTCGAAAAAACTTTAAAGGTATCCTGTATCTATCAATTCAAATATTTAGTCCCTAAATGCTCACAAATAATTGAGCGGTTTCTAATTGAGTTGCAACAAAATGCTTTTGAATCCAGATAAGCCATGCTGAAGCGATGAGTTTAGTAAAGGAATAACATTCCATAACCCTGTCATAACATTTAATTTGGGGCTTTCCCATCGTTGTCCATCGTAACGTGTTATTTTTTACCGCAAACGAGCGATTCACGCTTGTTTACTTTACAACGTTTGCGCTAGTGAACTTCATCAGAAAAACAATGTTATAAATGTAGTCATTGTTTTCATCAATGCGAGTAAGAACCCCTGAAGTAAATTTAACACTTTGTTATCTTTGGTATCATTTAACTATAATTCTTGAAAAAGTTTAACCCTGTATTTTTGAAAGTGCAAGCGTTTGTACAAATGCCTCGGCGCCAGTATTTCGGTCAAACGACAAACCAATTTTCTAGGACCACTGGAAGTCGTCGCGCCAGGCATCAATGGATGTATCACTGGTGCTGAGTCTACCTTTGGTTCCACTGCCCTTCCGTATTTCCAGATACATACAGTACAAATAAATCAGTCTTTGTTGCTTTTAACAACTAGCGGAGAAACTCCATTATCATTTCTGAACTTCTATTGAACTGTATCAGGTGATTTGGCACATGGTTGCAAAATACTCTCGTGGCATTTCCTTACAATGACCCCATTTGTGCTTTTGTAGATTCAAACGTAGGATAGAGTGATTCCAGTCATTTGTCCAAAAACAAAATAAATTTTTGGTATGCATGTACATGTATGAGAAAACAGTAGAAATACAAATTTTATATGTCAGCGATTGCCGTTATTGACATGTATAACTCAAGATTAAGTTTCAATAAAAATGATGGTGATACATCAAAAATAATATGAAGTGTGCCTTTATTTAACTTTAATGACGTTTATGCAACTATTAATTTGAACCGTTCGGAGCTACCAAGATACCCCTGCGCCGAAAACTTTGAAGTGCAGGAGTCATCCAATGATCGTAGCACGAGTAGTTTTGTCGAACTATATTGAGGAAGTAATAGGCAATTAAAGGGATACCAGGCCACGAAAATAACTACGAATAGTGTTGGATATGTTATCAGAAAATGGAAGATGACTGAATAGGTTTCCAATGCGCTAACGATAATTCGTTCGAGGAAAATAGCCTGGGCGGTGAAGATGCAGATAACCTTTAAGGCCCTCTGCTCACGGGGCTACTCAAAAGAAACTGATCACCGACGCAAATCACGAACTAGTTCGCATTGAGTCACTTCCTATACAATTGATAAGGATGCCGTACACGGAGCTATTGCTTAATGACTCGTTATTAAAGCGTTAGCCACCAGTTTGTGGGTGACTCGCGTGTCCAGGCACTTTTGAGTTGGAGTCTCTCAGTTTCTTGGTAACTCTTCTATTGTATGAATGTTCTAGAGAATGAACGAACAAAAACTGAACACAAAATTGCTCAGGGTACTGTGGAGAGCATACCCCCCCAAAAGTGGGAAATGTGAGGGAAAATAGATTTTAGCTGCTATCGGTGGGAAAAGAGGTCAGGTACATCCTGTGAAAAAATGAAGTTCGTACGTTCGCTCGTTCGCCCGCTACGGGGGTTTAAATAATGGGGGGGGAGGGGAGGGAAAAATGGTATTTTATCATGTTACACCTCCCTCTTGGCTCTTTCTTTACAGCGCGACGTTGCTATGCCATCTTCTATGTCTATTTATTACTGTATAATGATTTCAAGGGACCTAGCTGACCCTACAAATAATTACGAAGAAAAATTAGGAAGGTTTATGTTAACCTATTTTGTGTTATTTTGGAGGATCGGAATGTGGGGTTTCAAAATGCATCTTTTGCTACAGTTTTCAAGCTACAGTAACGATTTTTGCATCATACTATGCGGAAAAGCGTGTAGATTATGGGAAGTAAAGTGTTTCTTCTACGTTTGTCACGATCAAAAGTTGTGACGTCACAAATGAAAATTTTTGCCCAAAATAGAAGGCTCTTCGAATAAATTTTATTAAAATTTTATTCATGGTTTTAAAGATTTTCTGTTTACTTCCTATAATCTAAACAATATTCCACATCCAATGATACTAAAATCATCACTCCAGCTTAAAAACTGTAGGAGGAGATGCATTTAGAAAACCTCCCCAAAACTTCATTTCTTCGAATATCTCGTTTTCTTTCAGGAAAATCGTTTTTTCACAAATGACGAATGGTTACAAGTTGCATTTCCTATCAGTATACAAAATTTCATTGCTCTAGGTTTAATAATAAAAAAGTTCTGTATGGGGTATGCCCTCCTTGAAAAAATACCCTGTTCTATATAATTATAAACTATCAGGTAACTCTAGAATGGGTAAAACAGAAATTTCATGGAGTATAGTTGGAAAATCCCTAAATATGACGGGTAATAGATTTTTATACTGTACAGACCTTAATATAATTTATTACATTACCTTCTAATTTCATTCTGTAATATACAGGGTGTCGTCTAATTCGATGTACATATTTTAACCATGTACAGAAAAACGCTAAATGAACGATTTCATAGGTGACAAAAACCTGAATGTTCCATCTTTTTTGATAAAGGACGATCTGAAATAATTTTAGATTCTTGTTTTGTTATGCTACAGCGCACGCCAGCAGCCCGTTAGATTTTACTCAATGGCTGCATTGAAAGCCAATTCTGACGGGAAATCTTCTGGATAAACATTTCTCGAAAACGAAGGAGTTCTGAGGTTTTTTGCCACTAATAAAAATCGCTTTGTTTTGTATTTCTCTGTATATGGTTAAGATGTGTGTATCGAATTACACAATACCCTGAAAAAAATCTAAGTATTTGCAGTACTATGTAGGTTATATATAATTTCAGTTTGCAGGAGTATACAATGAAAGCCAATTTTTTCATGTATATTTATTAATAGAGCATCCTCAAGTCAAGTTGTTATTCTTTTGCAGCAACGAACAGCCAGCGGTGAAAATTTTTCTCAACGTATGGATGAATCAAAAATTGTCTTCGTTATCTATTTCTTCTCTTACAGTAATGATTATACAGTTTCATATATTTATCACTTGAATCGCTATCCACACTGTTGCTGAATGAATGCATTATGTTGTCTAAGGCCCTCTGCACACGAAGCTACTCGAAAAAAAACTGATCACTGACGCTAACAGGGTAGCGGAGTGAGAGTCGGAGTCGTTTTTGAGAATGTGGTAGAGTAGGAGTCGGAGTCGTAGTCGTTCATTCGGATGTGGCGGAGTGGAGGTTGGAGTCGCTATTTTTTGGCGTCTTTGTCTCGAATTCTTGCAAAAAATATTTATAATTGTTTAAAACCGAAAGTAAACAAAACAAAGGTAAAATACTTTACTGAAAATCTAAAAATTACACGTTTTTGTTGATTATTTTGTTCGAGGTTTGAAACAGCGGTGAAAGCAACCTTTCACCTAATACGGTCAATGCTCATTGATATCTCGTCATTGTGGGTTCGCACACATAGATGTATATATGTGATACCTACGAGTGCGAAGTATAATTTTCGCACTGCAGCAATTATACATATATTACTGTACAGTGGAAAAATCTGAATTAGTAATTGAAAGCATAGCAAATTCATTCTGTTTGTTTGTGTTTCTTTCATTCCCCCTTCCATTAATACATAGGATCTAGAAACAAGTACTTAATGTGTTGCTCAGCTGATATAACACATTGTGCTTTCATAAAGAGTCATAACTCTGTACGCTCTTACTGTGTCTATATTCTATACTAGTGCATGGTCCTTTATAACGATTTTTTCTATGTAGTCTTTCTTCTGGTTGTGTTTTGGTGTATTGATTGATAATGACTACAGCTTTTTAACTTTAATTTGAAAAAGCTCAAGTTCAATATAAAAAAGCTCAAGTTTAATTCAAAAAAGGTCAAGTTCAATTTAAAAAAGGTCAAGTTCAATTCAAAAAAGGTCAAGTTCAATTTAATAACGCTCAAGTTTAATTTAAAAAAGTTCAAGGTCAATTTAAAAAAGCTCAAGTTTAATTTAAAAAAGCTCAAGTTTAATTTAAAAAAGATCAAGTGTAATTTAAAAAGTCTCAAGCAGGCTATATTTAAAAAGATGAATTTCAATTTTGAAAAGCTTATATTTCTAAAATTTAATACTTATGTAATAATAATATAAGTAAAGTTTATTTGTCAGAAGGCATATTTATTTAAAAGTACTGGCCCTGAAAATAGAGTAAATCAAATATCAGACAAGGTAAGCTGCTGTGATGTTGTACTTAATTTGATATTCTTTACGTTTTACCTATGAATCATTTGCTAAACAGATCATCGGTACTTATATCTATTGACAAAAATGATGCAAATAAACTTTATGTAATAAGTAACTGTGGGACAATTAGCAAATTGCACTGACTAAAAAGTTGAAGCTCACTTATGTTTAATTTTTCAGTCAGTGCAGTTTGCTAATTGTCATACAGTTACTTATTACATGAAGTTTATTCGCATTATTTTTGTCAGTAGATAAAAGTACCGATGACCTGTTTAGCAAATGATTCATAGGTAAAACTTAAAGAATGTCAAATTGAGTACAAAATTACAGCAGCTTGCCTTGTCTTATATTCGATTTACTCTTCAGTGCCAGTAATCTTAAATAAATATGCATTCTCATGACTAAACTTCAATTATATTATTATTACATAAGTAGGGTGACGTGTTCACGACCCGGACAAGGTCTCGACCCGGGCAGTCTTGATTAACCAATGAACGATCAAGCCTAGGATGACGTCAGAGCTATGACGTACGAGGGTAAGCGGTCCTAAATAGACGTCATTTGCAAAGCTCCCCGCCGATGCTCCGCTTGTAAGCAAGGTAAGAATTTCGATTTTAAGAGGTCTTTATCTTAATTTTCGGCATCAGAATATATTGTGCCATGACCACGAATAAGGCGTGGTCAACTTGTGATAAGTTTTTGTTATGTAATATGCCATATTGGCATAAAATCAGTGATAATACGGAGTGCCTAAACAACAATGAACTCGTTTGGGGCGCCCACTAAACAAAATTATGCCATGTTCTCGACTCGGACAATTTTTGACAGTTAATGCAAATTAAGTGGACTGGAAAAAACAATTAACAAGTGAATGATTGCACAGTTCTTACAACTATAATGTACCATATGTGAGATAAAGCCATGGAAAAGGCTGGAAATGGGTGTTTGCCACGGCTAAACACCGAGTGATTTTTCGAAGTGTTTTATTGATGGAAGTGAATTATTTTTAGCATTAATATGTGCCCCCCCCCATTAGTGTTTACTTCTCCAAATTGAAATATTTAACCTAGGCCAATTGTTAATATTTTTTACGAATTTTTAAAAAAATGATGTGCGTGGTCTCGACTCGGACAGTGTGCACGTGATGTCGGTTTTTTTTATTACATTGATATTTTGCTACCAATTGTTTTATTCCTCCTTTCAGTGTCATGTTCTGGATGTTCTTAGTAAGAAAAAATATTAAACATTGGTGTAAGTGTGTTTTTGGCGGACCAAAACATCCGTCCGGGTTGAGACCACACCCCCGTCTGGGTCGTGAACACGCGGTCTCGACCCGGACAGAAAATTCTGGATTTTAAAAACTGCTGTAAAACCAATACTATGATATCTACAGATATGAAACTCATAACATAAGATGGGGAATGAGTTAAACTTTTTTTAAGCACAAAATCTCTCCTGTAGCCAATACCTTTTTGTTAATAAATATTATTCACTTTACTGTCCGGGTCGTGAACACATCACCCTATGCCATTTTAAAAACATAAGCTTTTCAAAATTGAACTTGATTTTTTTTAAAATATAGTCTGCTTGAGAATTTGTAAATTAAACTTGATTTTTTTTAATTAAACTTGATCTTTCTTAAATTGAATTTGAGCCTTTTTAAATTAAACTTGAACATTTTTAAATAAAACTTGAGCATTTTTGAATTGAACTTGACCTTTTTTGAATTGAACTTGACCTTTTTTGAATTGAACTTGACCTTTTTTAAATTAAACTTGACCTTTTTTAAATTAAACTTGAGCTTTTTTAAATTGAATTTGAGTTTTTTTAAATTAAAGTTGAAAAGCTGTAGTCTTTGCAGTAATCAAAAGTTATGTGGTGATCCTAAATATTTCTAGTCTTTACAGATGTTCACTTTGCTTAAATCGCAAATTCAGGGTAAATTTAAAAACCAAGAAAATGCCAACTAAATTAGTCATTTTTATTCAAAAAAGAACAAAAAATCTAAAAAGTTCTGGAGACCAGCTCCATATTCAGTTCTGTAAAATGCAAAGTATAATCAATCTAACGCAAGCATGATAACACAGCCGATTCTTAATTCCAGAATTTACAAAAAAACGAAAAGGACAACTATGCATCAACACTATGAAGGGGATTTGAGATAAACATGTTGTTTAAAAGTACTTGTACCGAAAAAATAAACCAAAAATGAACCTTTACCCAATTTCAGTTCTGCATCTGAAAAACTAGTCCGTGGATTAAAGTTTGTATTCAGTAAGCATTTTCCTGGCGTAAGTTTACGTTGCATACTGAGTAGCAAAGCAAATATTGGTTCATTTTTTCGATACAAGGACTCAATTCCCGGGCTCATACGCTCTTCTGTTGTGTATTAGTATAATTGTGCGCAGTGCGCATCGGCGTACGTCGGAATGACGTTGCGCAATATTTACGCAAGAGTGGCAGAGCACCGCGGAAGGAGTTTTCGTACTGGTAACTTCTTGTCTCATCCTCCTTATTCAGCAATACGCAGCCACACCGAGAAGTGTGGTGGAATTATTCGTGATAGTGATTTTAAAATAATTGACAGTTCTTTCCATGATTTTTACTTTACGATTACAGAATCTTTGCATATTTTTAAAGAAAAACCTATTTTAAAACAACATGCTTAGATCGTTTCCCCTTCAGATAGTTAATGCATAGTTGTCCTATTTTGTATATTCTGGAATTTAGTATCGATTATGTTTCACGCTTGTGTTAGACTGATTATACTTTGTATTTTACAGAACTGATGATGGAGCTGTCTCAGAAACGTTTTCGATTTTTGGTTCTTTTTTTTTAATAAAAATGACAAATTTAGTTAGTATTTTCTTCGCCCCTCAGAAGGATACAACTGTTGTATCTATGAGAATTAGCGCTCCCAGGGGGACTATGTAAGGGCCTGAGCTAAAGGTTAGGTTGGCTTTATTTTTGTTGGAATGGAATAGGGTTTTATTTTGTTACGGACCATCTTTTTTCGGTTCACTCCTGTCCTGTTTTTCAGCACCTACTACGTTCTTCTTCAACTTTGATCTTGTTTCATGAACTTCTTTCTCATCTTACTGTTTCTGTGCCCTTTCTGCATAGATTCCACGTTCCCTTAACTCCGTACTAAATGGTACTATCCTCTCTTCGGATCGCCTTTGTTGCGGATAGGGAGGCTTAAACTAACTAATAATAATAATCTAATCTAATCTAGTATTTTCTTCTTTTTTTAATTTCTAATTTCCAGTCTTTAGGTTGTGATATATTGATAATTACTAGCATTTGTCAAACCTGAAGCTGTGGTCTGATACATGAAGAGTTCTAGTTTTCAGGTTACGTAATCGCTAGTGACAATGAAAATTTAATTAGCTTATTTTGATGCTAATTACCTAATATTAGTTGATTTGTTAGCTATATGTAGTACCTATGTACTTAAAATTTATTTCTTTGTTTTGTTTACTGCATTGTCCTTAGGTCAAGTTAACATGTATTAATAATGAAAATTTCTTCTCATTTCTGAAGTTATTCCTTGAATTTTGTTTGGTTCTTTATCAGCCATACTGTATTTCACAAGGTCATTTTCATGTTTAATTATTATCTGCTGATCACTCCCCAGTTTCTAGGTAAGCATGCGCTGAAATGGAGATGTTTATAATTATGTTTTCACAATTTTAAAAACTGAAAGAGTGTTTGTTTTTCAGCATTGTATAATTAATGACTTTTTCTTTAAAAGTTTTGGAAATGTTGTTAGGTAAACAAATCGGTATTGGGACACATGAAAAAATAAAATAAAATGTGAAAGACCTGCAGTGAAAATAACATCACAACACTAGCAAATACTTCACTTGGCCACAAACATTCTGTAACGTCAATCACTTTACTATCTCAACTGCAATGATACTTCCATTTGTGCGATTGTACAAATTTTCTTGCTGAAAATGTATCAAATTTCTCCAAATATACAAAATGGAAAGAACGTGGATGTGTATTAAAATCAGAAAGTTTCAAATACATAGAAAAAGTCAGACGAGAATGAAAAACAGTTTCATATTACACACAAAGAAGCTAAAAGTGGCTTTTATTCGTAAACAAAACGTTCTGAAAACGTCAGACCTCTGCGACGAAAGCAGAACAACTTTTACCTATTATAGCCGAGATATAAATATCATTGAGCAATAATATGTCACCTTTTCTTCATTGTTACCCCGCACAGTGTAGGTACAGAGAAGAAAAGTCTGTGTGCAAATCTTGCATACCTTATTTACATGTATGGGTGATATTTCAAAATTTTGGGGATTTCGAGCGTGGTAATTGAATCAACTATCGTAATGTCGTTGAATCGTAGCATACTTAGGAATAGAAAAAACTGTTGATACTTATCAATGCTTATCAGGGTATGCACTGCGTATTTTGCCTGTCAGATATTTATATAATAGATAGATACCTGTCAATAAGATGCCTGTCAGTAATATATATATATAATAGTGTTCAAAACCCGTTATAAATATTCTTGTACTTGTGCTCTGACGAAACTCGTATCACAGATACGATCATTAAGCATCCTTTCAGAGGGACAGACCAACCAACCAAGATGGTCCAACTAATGTTATTTGTTCAGTACTGAATGGAACATTGTAATAACATAGAAGTTATACATTGGAAATGCCCAAATGTATTTATTCATTGATTTGTTTAAATTATTTGGCATTCTATTTGATAATAATAATCAGCACTGAGTAGGGTGTTTTTTTGTGCGTAAAAATCTCAATCACTCGTACAAGACCCAAAATAAATCGATTTTCACGAATGATAAAATGTTAAAACTCCTTTATTTTCAAATTATGAGGACTTGAAGAAACTTTAAAATTCAAAGTGGATGCCACGTGAGCGCAAATGTTAACGCTAGCTAGCCTTGATAGTTCCGACCGCATTCAAGCAGGTTTTTGTTATTTTACAATAAGACCTACAAGCATTTTACCTTTGCGAAAAATTTGCAATTTAAATGTTCGTTAGGAAATTAACACTAAGTCATCAATGGTAAACTTTAGTAGCTATTTCATTGAATTTGTAAAACGTGCAAACATTATTTAATTCTTAATAGCTTGAAACTGCAGGTACATTCTCCAATCGTAAAATGCTTGTAGTTCTCATTGTAAAAATATAAAAAATCTGTTTTAGTGGGGTAGGAACAATCAAAACTTCACTTTTTTCACTTCAAATTGATATAAGTCATGGTCAATCTAATCCAAGTCAAGATCAATTTAATCCAAGTCAAAGTCTAATTAAACCAATCCTAAGTTGAGTTAAGAATTGGCGTAATCGCTCGTTTATTTGAGCGTTTTTGTATTAAATATGCATCTATTGTATATAACGAGCAAGACAATCTTTTTTCCTTCCAGCGATGAATGCATGAAATTTCCGCCGGTGTTGCAATCTAAAAACAAGCCGTCGTAAAATGCGCTAAATATCCACCATCATGGAGGCAGAGTGTAAATCAGATCTTTGGACGGGGCAAAAGATACAAGCCAATTATAAAAACTACTTATTACACCACGCACTAAAGTTGTTTTAAAGTTCTACATTTATGGCAGTTTGCATCCATTCAAATATTTATGTTCAAAAGTTAATTTTATGTTATACATAAATGTAGAAGAATCTAGGAATTACTTACACTCAAATAGAGATTTATATACGTGAAATTTCACTTTATCACAATGATGAAATCATATACACATGCTACTACGTAAGATTATCATTGGACGATATGTAGATTTAATACATAAAATATATGGCAGCGTGATCCTTTTTTCGCTCGTTCAAACGATTTTCGCATAAACAAGTTACAATTTACAGTATTTCATCGAAATAAATGATAAATTTACTTTGGCCTATTAATTTGAGGGGATGGCAACACTTATATTGCTAATGCAGGAATGTATGAGTGTATAGTAGCGTACTCCTATGATTTATATTCAAACGGAATCGTACATATGTACTCAGTGAATCGCATTTGAATATTTCTCTTAAAGATTAAATCTACATAACGACCAATAGTAATCTTATGTATTCACATGTATATGATTTTATACATGTGATAAAATGAAATTTTACGCATGTGAATCTTTAAATGAGAGTAAATAAATCCCAAATATTGCTATGTGTACCACCAAATTACGTTTTGAACATAAACAGTGGAATGGATGTATACTACTACCATTAATGTAGAATTTTGAAATTACTTCAAAACTAGTACAATAAGAAGTGAACTGTTTTTTTTAATATTTGACTTGTATCTTTTACGCCGGCCAAAGATCTAAACCACACTCTGCCTCCTGATGCTTGGTACTTAGCACATTTTACGACAGCTTGTCTTTAAATTGTGTCACAGGCGAAAGTTTTATGTATTTCTTGCTGAAAGGAAATACGAATGTCTTGCTTATCACATCCAACAAAAACATATTTAACATCAAAAACTCTCTAATTAACGAGTGATTATTTCAATTCTTAACTCAACTTAGAGTTGGATAAATTGGAATTTGACATGAATTAAATTGAACTTGACTCGGATTAATTTGAACTTGACTTGGATGAATTAGAACTTGACTTGGATTAATTTGAACTTGACTTGGATGAATTAGAACTTGACTTGGATGAATTAGAACTTGACTTGGATTAAATTGAGCTTGACTTGAATAAATTTGAAGTGAAAAAGGTAGCGCTAACATTGGTGCGACCGTGGTATCATACTTTCGGTTTCGAAGTTTCTTCAAACCCTTAAAATTCCATAACTGAGTAGTTTTAGGCATTTTATCATTTGTAAAAATCGACTAATAATGAGTTTTTCAACCTATAGAGGAAATTTCTTTGCACAAAAAAATACCCTATATATATATATATAGTGAAACGCTAGGTGTCTCCATCAATTTATAAAAAAATGCGTTTCTGTATGTAATTTCCCCTATGTTATTACAATGGGAATCAGCTTGATTGGATGGTATCATAAATACCATTCAAATAATGTAAAAAATCTGACATCTGCTCACTTTTGTTTATAGGTAAAAAATTTTGCTTGAAAATTGTGTCTTTTGTCGAGAAAATGCAGCTTATCGTGGCAAAAAGGTATGACAAATGTGTTGAAAACTTCTTTGCTAACGATTTGAAACACAATACACAGTTGTTGCTTGCTTGGTTGGTGCGTGCGTCTGTGACGTTCATAAGGGCTAGCAAGATCCGTGAAAATTCCACCATCAATATCATCAATAAGCTAGGCAGACCCGTGAAAAAATTCGGTCAACATTACTTAAGAAATTCTAACATAACCCATTCTAACCTAACATATACTAACATATTCCATCCTAACCAAAGCTATCCTGGTAATATGTCATACGTAAAAAAGCATGAAAGCTTGAAAATTTCAACAAGATTACCTAAGCTATGCTAATCTAACCTATCCTAAACTATCCTATCCTATTTTAACCGTTCCCATCCCAACCTATCCTATCCTTACCTATTCTATCCTGACCTAACCGAATATAACCTATATTAAACTATCATGTCCTGAATCATATGAATTGTCGTAATCAATGAGTTAAGCAATGTCATCGTTCAGCAAGGGGGACTCGTGAAAATTTTCCGTACAAATTCTAACATAACATATTCTATCCTAACCCATCCTAACCTAACATATCTTACTATCCTATTGTCACGAAAAAAGGTCCCGCCTCCTTACTAAATTACTTTAGCAAGGAAATCAGGTTCTCGGAATTGAGCAATTGGCACACCTCTACGAAATAACACAATATTCAAGAAATGCAAGAAAATACAGAAGAACACAGTCATTAAGGGAAACAATCAACAGATACCTATACTAAAATTAGGGCTGTACTCACCGATGATTAGAGACCCAACTTACATCAGCGCGTATCTGTGCGCACCTTTCTTTTTGTTCAACGAGAGTTGCTGATCCTGTGGTTTCGGGTATAATACTCGGATTCGGTGACCAGGTTTATGAATTATAAAGGAACATCCTATTACAATTATGTGAAACTAATGCAAAATGCTTATCATGACGGAAATTAACGTAATGCTCAACAATCTACACTCCTACAATTTACCTCCAAACACAACACACTATGATGCAAACCCAACGCTAACGACAAATTTTGAGGTAATTAGGGTATAACATTTCTAATGGCTACGTCAATCTACCTATTGGCTGGCCAGCCCGAATCATCAACCTAAATACCAATAATGGATGTAGACAATGCAAGACACCAGTAATACATGTGGAATGTCAAGACACTCTCTGTCGATTTCATTTCACAATCACACGTCACCAATCACACTCCGGGGCATTCTCAAAGACACCGAAATTCAAGAGCGTTCTCGGCATCGACGAGCTACAGTTCATTTTTTTTAGTACGACTTCAGTTCATATTGTGGATAGGCCTTTCTGAGCGATGGCGTGATGCGTTGACTTGAATTGGTGAACTCTCAACTTATTCTTCATCATTATTTGATTAATTTATTCATTCCCACCATCTGAAATATAAGAAATTTTGATCTCCTCAATTCAATTTTACAGCTAAATCCAATTAGCATTGACTTTATGTCGAAGAATATGGCAATATATATATATATATATATATATATATGTATATATATATATATATATATATATCAAGAGCTCAAAGTCTTATCACCACCAGAAACAATTACTGAGTCTGGTAAAGCGGGCTCTCCGTCCACGCATAGGTATTTTTACCAAATGAAATAAAAGTACAGGGAGTTCATGGGAATCGAACTCGTGACTTATAAGTTACCGCGCCAACACGCTACCGACCGCGCTATCAATCACCCTAAAAGGTGATCGAGGCGCAACGAAAGCAATGTATGGCACAGCGAAAGCGGGCTCTCCGTCCACGCATATCCCTTATGTATCAAGAGCTCAAAGTCTTATCACCCCCAGAAACAATTACTGAGTCTGGTAAAGCGGGCTCTCCGTCCACGCATATGTATTTTTTCCAAATGAAATAAATGTACAGGGAGTTCATAGGAATCGAACTCGTGACTTATAAGTTACCGCGCCAACACGCTACCGACCGCGCTATCAATCACCCTAAAATGTGAGCGAGGCGCAACGAAAGCAATGTATGGCACAGCGAAAGCGGGCTCTCTGTCCACGCATATAATTCCCTTATGTATCAAGAGCTCAAAGTCTTATCACCCCCAGAAACAATTACTGAGTCTGGAATAGCGGGCTCTCCGTCCACGCATAGGTATTTTTTTCCAAATGAAATAAATGTATAGGGAGTTCATGGGAATCGAACTCGTGACTTATAAGTTACCGCGCCAACACGCTACCGACCACGCTATCAATCACCCTAAAAGGTGATCGAGGCGCAACGAAAGCAATGTATGGCACAGCGAAAGCGGGCTCTCCGTCCACGCATATAATTCCCTTATGTATCAAGAGCTCAAAGTCTTATCACCCCCAGAAACAATTACTGAGTCTGGTAAAGCGGGCTCTCCGTCCACGCATAGGTATTTTTTCCAAATGAAATAAATGTACAGGGAGTTCATGGGAATCGAAATCGTGACTTGTAAGTTACCGCGCCAACACGCTACCGACCGCGCTATCAATCACCCTAAAAGGTGATCGAGGCGCAACGAAAGCAATGTATGGCACAGCGAAAGCGGGCTCTCTGTCCACGCATATAATTCCCTTATGTATCAAGAGCTCAAAGTCTTATCACCCCCACAAACAATTACTGAGTCTGGTAAAGCGGGCTCTCCGTCCACGCCTAGGTATTTTTTCCAAATGAAATAAATGTACAGGGAGTTCATGGGAATCGAACTAATGCAAAATGCTTATCATGACGGGAATTAACGCAATGCTCAACAATCTACACTCCTACAATTTACCTCCAAACACAACACACTATGATGCAAACCCAACGCTAACGACAAATTTTGAGGTAATTAGGGTATAACATTTCCAATGGCTACGTCAATCTACCTATTGGCTGGCCAGCCCGAATCATCAACCTAAATACCAATAATGGATGTAGACAATGCAAGACACCAGTAATACATGTGGAATGTCAAGACACTCTCTGTCGATTTCATTTCACAATCACACGTCACCAATCACACTCCGGGGCATTCTCAAAGACACCGAAATTCAAGAGCGTTCTCGGCATCGACGAGCTACAGTTCATTTTTTTTAGTACGACTTCAGTTCATATTGTGGATAGGCCTTTCTGAGCGATGGCGTGATGCGTTGACTTGAATTGGTGAACTCTCAACTTATTCTTCATCATTATTTGATTAATTTATTCATTCCCACCATCTGAAATATAAGAAATTTTGCTCTCCTCAATTCAATTTTACAGCTGAATCCAATTAGCATTGACTTTATGTTGAAGAATATATCAATATATATATATATATATATATATATATATCTTTTATGTGCAACACCAAGTTTTTGGCAACTAAGTATCTGAGCAAATTCTTAGTAATAGGACTTATGACTCACCCCTTCCCAAGGATTTATTCGCACATGTTAATTTTGAACATTGCCCCGGCCTCATTTTTTTGATTTTCCTATTTGGGAATTATTCTCTGAAATAAGAACGAGACCATACATTAATACACTTATTACATTTTATCGTTGAACTTGTATGCTCAATATAGGCACTTTATCCCGATATTTCTTTAAATGCGTATGTCACCGCACGTATGTCACCGCGAACACACCTTGTACTTATTCGTGCTTCGCTTGACGGCCGCGTCAGTGGAACTGAACTTCCCGCATAAGCCCGGTCTTGGTTGTGGTTCTGTTCTTTTCCACGCCCTTCCAGAAGGACCCAATCATGTCAGAGGTGTTCATTTTAGCTCCACCCTTGCTCATAAGCAAGTGAACCCTATTGGCTGATCTAATGCTCGAATTCCCTCCTCTCAAGTGTTTCCAGCCTCAATTCTATCTCGAACGTTGTCAACAATATATCCTCTCGGCTTATTTTTGCAGCAATTTTCGTACTCAGCGGTACAAGGGTTTCTTATCGGGTTTCTAAATACACAGGAACACCCGGCTAGTGTCACACACCCACTCCTCTAACCTTTTTGCCCTCGTGTTCTGAGGGTGCCTGTCTTGAAATTCTTCGCACCGCTTAAAACAACACACTGATTCATAACACCATACACACCCACACACCCTATACACACGTTTTATCACGCAACACATTTTTCACAAAAGGGTCTCAATATTTGCTGCGACGACGAAAATTTGCTATTAATTTCTATAAAACTTTTAGCCCGTTACTTCTTTCTTGACATAATCCTTAACAATGCTATTCTGATAATGTATCAAACATAACAAACCATGGACCCGTGAAAAATTTCATCAACATTACCTAAACTATGCTAACCTGATAAAATGTCAAACGTATCAATGCATTTAAAGGCGATCTTTTAATGTAACACTCAGGATCTCGGTATCCATGCTACTGCAAATTCAGATGAGAGCGTAATGGACGGTCTAACTAACCAAAGGAGGAACAAGCAGAATTTAAATAGATGCTAAATGACCGTATCTGTGATACGAGTTCCACGAGTTCACAAGTACAAGAATGTTTTAAATGCGGGTACTATTAGGGTGGATCTATTTGTTTGTCATCTGTAACTTGCGACTTTTTAAAGGAAACTATCGAATCCCTCTGTTACGAAATATTTCACTAGAAGTGTTTTTATTAGATTGTTTTTTTATGACTCAATTGTGTTTTGCTAAATTGTGTTATGCTTCGTGTTTTGCTTTGTTTTCATATGGTTTTGTAGCACTCCATCAAGATTCGTTCGTAGCACTTCATCAAGATTCGTTCGTATTTTAGCACGCATAGAAAATTACGGATTCCAACAGTCTCTTAATTTCTAACATTCTATTGTCAATTTAACCATATGTCCAGGTTATAACACCTACAACCAGTAATATTCATCTCATAAATTGTAGCCCCGTGTGCAGAGCGCATTGAACACTAAAAAGTCTTTATTTGTGATTCGTTCATAGCTTCAACTCGATCAATAGAGTTCTGAATTATCTGTGAGCAAAAACACCATTGATCGATATCTTCATCGGACAGGCTCGCACCGAAGGTCACTTATCAAAACCCCACTGTTGAAAAAACATATGTTTCTGAACAATGAAAATTTCATATGAAGCATTTTAAAAAACAAATACATTCTGATCTATTGTTATGTGTGATCCAAAGTGAATTTTTCGAACGATATCTGTAGGCAATGTTTGGAAAAAAAAAGTTGTCCACGTTCCTAAAAACATTATTACAATTTTTTCATTTTGATGAGATGGTATTTTTCTCTTAGGAATTCTTATTTACAACAGATGGATGTGATTGAAGATCATAAACGTATACAGGACGCCCACGTGAACAATGAACTCATAAGGGCCCATGGCGAAAGGCGAAAATTGGACCCATTTTGAATATTCACTACCTGCGGTAATGTTATCATTCTACTTTCCTTCCAAGCAAAACCTATTACCACAATTTGAAAATATCAAGATTTACCAATGCGTTGAAACCACCACGCGTCACTTGGAATTTGAATTGTCCGTGCTTCCCACAGCAAATTGTCCGAAAAATTAAAAGGTTTGAAGTTCATACCTACCATAAGATGGAGAAGTTAATGAAGTTTCATTTTCAGTAACTCTTTGACATACAAAATAACAATAGTTCGCTAACGGGCTAAAATAATGCCCGGAACTAAACAGTGTATTTATTAGTGACGAAGTAACCATTTTTCGTCTATTTCGCCGACTATCGTATCGATATGTTTTTCTTATGGTCCTCCCGCACCTGCGCTCAAAAGTTGTTGAGCAGTTGTGTTTTCATTTTGTCGACTGAAGTGAATTTCCTGCCAGCCTCAACCACCATCAGGACGTTGACGACAGGGTTCTATATATGGAGTGCAAGCGCTTTCTATCACTCTCACCTCTCCAGTTTTTAATGGCCTACAAGAGGCAGCAGAATGTTTTTGATCTATTTTTACGATCTATTTCTTGTGTGTTCAATTTTTTTCGTCCTTGGTTTCGTCTCTGAGTGGACTGTGCTGATGGGAAATTTAATCAGGCACTCATGATTCCTCGAGCGCTGAGACTGCACTTGAAGCCTTCCTACTAATTAGCTGGGCGAAGATGATCTCGTTAATGTCTCCTAGAATAAGAGAACGGCTTGCGTTTGTCCTAGAAAGAGTTTCTGAACCCTTTTTCATCATGATAGGATGCACTATATCCTATATGTGAAATAGGAGACTATATTTATTTTTTGACATTATGAGCACTATTTTATTGAGAATCGTACTAATGATTAGTTTTCTAACTGCAAACGCTATTTATTATACCACATATTATATTTTCCCCGTTAACAATTTTACAACCAAGCTGTGATCTGTGTGTGCCTCCACGTGCAATCATTTCCAGCGAGATCAAACGGGAACTGCAAAATTTCTCATGAACTAAAGTGAAAAATAGCTGCAAATAACTTTTGACAAGAAACTTGAAATTATGTACAAAGTTGACAGTTTCTAAATTATGATATTTGAGCACACACAGAAAATAAATTTCCAATGGCCGTTGAGCAAAAAAGCACATTTTTGCGCAATTACTTGATTAGCTAGGGACAGCTTATCTCGCACTAGAGATGCGAGAAAAGTATGTAAGATTCGAGAAAAGTATGTTCTCTGTCAATAACTTCTTTTTTTTTCATTTACTTAATAAGGGAACCATTTCCGGGGGCTTTTGGGGGCATCTGAGTCCAAAGGTCGATTCTCCCGATTTTTGTTTTTATTGCTTTAAATGAGTTAGAGACATGTCCCCGAATGTCTGTAAAAATATCAGGAACCTACCCCAGAGCTAACGTCCCTCCCGGGGGGGGGAGGGCATCCCTCTTACGGACCTTTTTTCATTTTTGAACCTAAAGCAATGAAATTTGGTATACTGATAGGAAATGCAATTTTAAATCATTTATCATCAATGACAAAATGCGATTTTCTTGAAAAGAAAACGGGAAATCATAGAAAACGACATTTTTGGGGGGTTTTCTAAATGCTTCTCCTCCTACAGTTTTTGAGCTACAGTAATGATTTTGGTGTCATTGAATGCAGAATAACGTGAAAAAAAAAAAAATCTCAAATTTTCAATTTTTTTTCATTTTATTTTTTTATATATTTCATCATTCATATTCCTCATCCCCATCCGAATATTTTTTTTATTATTGAATTTAGAGCAATGAAATTTGGTATACTGATAGGAAATACAATTTAGAATCATTTATCATCTATGACAAAATCCGATTTTCTTGAAAAGAAAATGGGAAATCATAGAAAACGACATTTGGGGGGGTTTCTAAATGCTTTTTCTCTGATAGTTTTTGAGCTACAGTAATGATTTTGGTATCATTGGATGCAGAATAACGTGGACATTCCAAAAACTTGAATGCTTCTCCTCAAATTTTCAATATAAAAATTTAAAAAATTAAAAAGAAAAAAAATCAAAATATTCTCAAGAAAATTCAAATTCATGACGTCATAACTTTGAAACATGAATGAATTTTGAAAACCTTCTCAATACATTGTAAAGCCCTTGTTTTTCTGCATCCAATGATACCAAAATCATCACTGTAGCTCAAAAAATGTAGGAGGAGAAGCATTTTGTTTCTTAAAAATAGGTTTTATAAAAAAAGTAACTTATCAAGACGTTTGTCGTTATAACTCCGAAGTTTACAAAGCTAGAGCAATGCGGTTTGTTGCATTTGAAAGTGACATATGTGCTCTATCTAGCATACGGGTGAATTTCCAAAATTTTTTCTGTAAAGATTTCCGTAGACTTTTTACCCTAAAATTATAACTTTTGCTCTGACCCTTACAATGAAAAATTCATAAAAATTCTCATTGAAATGATAAAAAAAATCCACCCGTATTTCAGATAGAGCCCACGTTCGACTTTCAAATGCAACAAACCGCATTGCTCTAGCTTTGTAAATTTCGAAGATATAATGAATAATATATGTATATATATAATTTATTTTTTTTCATATAAAAAATTTTCTATGGCCTAATGAAAAATTTTTTTTTAAGATAAGTTGTTACAAATGTGGAGATCTAGTAGTCTGCAAATTTTCATAGACGTACGTCCAATAGAACCATAGTTGACCAGTTCATCAAAATGGTCCCCTAAGAAATTTTCTTGGAAAATTTAAATGTTGAAATACCTTGAACGGCTATGGTTTTTCAAGCTAATTTACCTAATAAAAAAGTTTTTACAAAACTTTGTTATCTTCGGAACCCAAAAAATGCTTGAAAATTCAATTTGCTAAGTTTTCCTAAAGGTTTCACCATTTTGATGAATTTCCTGCCAATCGCAGCATTCCAACATTTATTTCCTGCATTGACCCTAAAAGAAAACCTCTATTCTGAATTACCGCCGTGTGTTTTAAACTCGTTTTGACAATATTTAGCCACAGTACTGTTCTTTTAGCGAAATTAAGTCGCAAAACTTAGCGAGTGGACCAGTTCGATGATTTCCGTCATAATTCATTCTATTATAGGCTTGAAGTGTGTGAATGCACTGTCTTGCTAGAAAATATCATTTTCATCTGAATGATTCATTTATAGGGCTACACTTTCTTCAAGTACATTGGTGTATCAAACAGAGTTTTGGGTTTCTTAAATGAAAATTAAATTTCCCTTTCCAGTAACTGGAAAGTTCACTCAAGCCATAGAACATCCCCCGAAAAACATTTTTTTTAATAACTATTTTCTTCCTTTTATCATGCCAATACATAGGCACCGGGAAGCGCTTGGGTAAAAAAAGTTGGGTGCAGCCCCCATTCTATCACCGCCACCATCACACAGCACCACTACCTGCAATGCACCTATGTTGCTTGCAAGATACCGCCATGCTACACACCATTGTTTATAGAAACTACCCGCTCATTTAGATAAAAACTACTAAACTGCAACTTATACAATTATATATTGTTGTTGCAATTGTCGTCACAATGAGTTGAGAGAATGCCATTGGTATTCCATTCTGTTGTGGAAATATAAAATAATAAAAATTGACCGACCGAACTTTAGAGACACTGAACGAACTAACTGGAGAGTCTGTAGCAAACGCAGACTGCTCGGGAAAGTTTGTTTAGTGCCACAATGGTTCGTCGTCATGTGGAGTAAACAATAGTTTATGTTGAGAAAGTTGTCAGTTTTTAGTTATTACATAAATGAGTTAATATTATTGCTACATACTGGCTAATAACTGTACGTAGCTAATGTTAGTTTATTTATATGGGGTATAAGATAGCAGAACACAGTAGTTATAGTTGGTTTTTCAAGAATTTCAGTATTAGCCTTGTCTTTGTTGATATTTTTGCTTAGTCACCTTTTCCTAATGATGTAAATGCCACCGCCTCTCAATAGTGCAGCCTTTCCTCCTGAGACTCCAGCCTTCCTCTTCGCCACGCTTGTCGGTTGGCACACTACGAGTATCTTTCCACCAAGGGACTTCTTGTTAAAAATTTTGCTGCCTGCATGCAGAGTGAAGAAAAGTTGCTACTCGTATTTGAGATTTGGTTTTAATTTTTTTATCTCATCTTCAAACGCTGCAATAATATTATTCCTCTCTAACCTCGGATGAATCTAGCAAATCTAGAGTATTTTTGAACAGTTCTAATGTAGAATCCCGCTCAGATGAAGTCTGTTAAAAAGTATCCTGCAGGGGTGAGTCAATAATGTCTACCTCTACATGCACAGGATCCTGGACGGAAACTACTTGCTCCATATCAGCAGCATTAGATGGATCATTCACAAGCGTAAATATAGAGTCACAATTACTTTCTGTAGTTTTAAATCCTTAAAGAAGTAATTCGCATGCACTTTTTTCTCCGACTGATACAACAGCAAGATAATTGCGCTGTGAAGAGCAGTTGCAAAAGTTGTTTGGAAGACGTAAAGCACTATATTGCGAGCATGCAACTTGAGGCTTGCATGCATGATCTGTCAATTCATCAGGGCAAATGCAAACTCCAATTATGAAATCTAACTTGTACACAGCTTCCTCTGTTGAGCTCAGCACTTTAAATGTACACTTTTCAGCCTCCTCACTCCACGAGATGACAGTCACGGAATGGTGCTAGCATTATTTTTGTGTTGTTTTTCTTTAGAAAAATCCAGAAGGCGCTGTTTGAGGTAGTCGTTGTAGACCTCTGTCATGACCACTAGCATCACAGCTGGGTCGAAGACATTGTTTTGAGAAATATATATAAAAATTAGCTCGAAAAGACAAGGAAAAAAACAGTTGTATGGTGAAGAGAAGGACAGCTTGGAATACGAGATCGAATGCATGACGATGAAACATTGTGACACCAAACGAACAGTATCGGACAGTTTATTTTTGGTACTAACTCTCCAGTTTGTTCAGAGTCACTAGAGTTCGGTCACTCAAAATCTATTATTTGATGTTTCCGCAATAGAATGAAATATCAATATATAATTCTCTAATATAAGTCACTCAACTTATCGTAACGAAAATTACACGGACAATATGGTATTGTATAATATGTAATATTGTAGTCGTTTTATTTAAACAACCATGTAGTTTCGATATGGAATGATCTGTTGAATGGCAGTATCTGGTATGCGTCAGAGGTGGTCGTGTTAGAATAAGGGCAGCACCAAGCTTTTGCCCCGGACGCCCCCGGGAAAATGAAACAGAGTTTTTTATTCCATTATTAAATGAAGCTAAAAGTGTATATTTATGTCACACATCGACATGTGGCAGCTATTGAAGTGAGCCATACACGTAGACGGACTCTCATACGCACATAGAATGTGCAAGGTTGACGTGGATGCCACCGGGAACCATGAGACATATCCAAATTATATTTCCACATCCGGAAACACAAGTGTACTCAGTTCACCTATTCCCGTTCTTCTTCCGCATTGCGGTTGAAGGACTCTCTCGCAGGTCTAATTATTGAATTTTGGTAGAGTTGTGAGAAATTGACCAACTGTACGGGTGACGAGAAAATTCTGAGATTGTATTAGATCTTATAGAGCATGACAGTCCTTCTGATGTTTCTTGAACATGCTGATGTAAAGTTCAAGCTACAGAAATGATTTTAAATTTGCAGCTTGCGCGTTTTTTAAAGCATTATGATTCAGTGTCATTTAAATAATATTTGAACCTCTGTTCAGGAAATTGACAGTTTTCTTGAGATGAGAATAATGAATTGTTCCTCTTCGCCGCATTCATAAACCTACATTTATCTCTCATAAATATAGTAGCCGGTTTAATTTATTTCTTCCAATGTGAGTGATCAAAGTTTTAAAATGAACACAAAGAACCTTTTTAATGATTGCTGTAAATAAAATGAGATACATTTTAGCCTTTGACAGCACTTAACTGTCTTTGATTCCAGTTTTACATAGATCCACTGAATCATCGCATGAATTGAGCGAAGAATGGCAGCAGACGCAGAGAGCACGACTACCTTCAACTTTTGCTGCTTCATTGCATTTCGGCGAGAAGAAGCTTTGCAAAAAAGGCACATGACGTGGGACAGAAGACTTGAGTTTTTTGCTTCGGCGTGCCTTGATAACATACTCAACTTGGCTTCAATATCACATCTGTAAAGGTTGCGGAGCACCTCCGAACTGTGCCACGCACTGACCTCCTTCACTATTTCCTAAACTTTTGTGAATATTTTTTAAGAGCTTTACTCATTTTAGTACTCGTTTTTATTACTGTTTTAAGCAACCGCTAGTTTATAATTATGAAGGTTTCCCGCAACCTGCAACGCCCTGCTGTTAATTAACAGTGTCACAAATCATTCGTAATCAACCGCGAGACTGATCTGACAAACGAAGGATATGTGGCGCGCCCAGCCGGCTCGTAGTTATCTCTTTTCATACAGTATCAAACGTGTTCAGTCGTAGTTTTGAATATGAGTTGAGTTCAAAATATGCTAAAAATTTGCTTTGAGACCTCAAAAATAAGCTAAATGTAGCATAAAATATGCTTAATTGGCAACACTGACAACAGTGCGCTCGTCCACAAGCCGGTGTGTACAGAAGCGGTTGTTTTGTGACGCCACTACGGCGACGAGTTGCAGTGACATGTTGCAACATATATACGAGGTAATGTCGCAAGATCGTCGGCGTCTCGAAAGAACCCCGCCTATTCAGTCTGCGATCTGCTGGAGCAGCTACATTTTAACGTCTTAATGCTGACCTCTCTTTCTCTTCTGCTATGCCTGAGTTTGAAAAGCCACTTTCATTGCGCTGCATATTAGCTGCACCAGTAAGCAGAAATGTACAGTAAGCTCTTTTTGTAATAAATTTTTCGCTCGACCACTCTTCTTTTTTGAGATACCACTCAACCATTTCTGCTCACTCGAGCAACCAAGGCACCAGAAGGCAGAACGAAGGTCCGTCACCGCCACGTGCGGTCTGGGTGCGTTGTCGTTACACAAAAAGCTGTTTGGCTCTTGAGGTACACTAGTAAGGTGTTCAAGCAACGTTCCATCGCATGTAACAATTGAATGCAAAAACTCGTCGCTATCTTCGTGGTACCGCTGCAGAAATAAAAATTCTGATCACATGTGCCCTCGTTTTGTTTTAGTTCATATGGCTCCCTTCTCGTTCACACTTTCTCAAATTAAAGGTATATGGTGAAAATTCCGTATGAAGCAAATGAAAAATCCATAGGTAACAGTTTTAGAGTTCCATAATAGTAAAATAATGATTCCTCGCTATGATCTCCTGCTCTTGCTCCACAAGATTGTTCATAATGAGTGGTGGCCACCCACTCCACTTCACACCATCAAAATTTCGCAGACCTGTTGAGAATTCCTTGCAACCAGCAACGTACTATGTGTTTTTTTTTTGTTCATAGGACCCGGGCAATTCACTTGACGCACCTAACGATAGACTTTGATCGGTACCGCTTTCTCTCTGTGAAATGCTTTCTCACTAACAAAACTTCTCAAGAGGCAGGGATAGCAATAAAAAAAATAGAACCGCCATCTTCACCTGCTAAGCATGTCCTGCCGAGAGGAATTAAGCTGTACTATCAACAATGCGTGATTTTAACGTAGTTACTCTTTCATGCATGCATACTTTTCATAATTAAATATAGAACTCGCTATATGTCCGTTAAATAAACGTAAGTAGTTAAGGGTGAGAGACTTGAGAGTGTCCTCACACATTTCTACTTTATCTACCACCATCTACCATGTTTTATTTACCAGCTAACATGACGTTTTACCAATCAAGTTCAGTTTTCAATTATGTAACATTATTCTAAACTCATATTACCAAGTTTAGAAAAATTGGAGTATAAGAATATGTTATCATTGTTTACTATAACGTATTTCTTGAATTCAAATGATGAAATATTATTAACAGCAAACACAAGAAAGTTTTTCGGATGAAACAAGTAGTTTCATCTAGCATACCAACTTTTGAAAAACTTCTCCGGCATGTAAACTTGATCAAGGTTTCAGAAATATTTCCCAGTAAGGGATGTGTATCTTTGGAGATCTTTAAACGTGTTGCCACACAACTAGAAAAATTCCATGGTGATATTTTGAGCCATGATGTTGTATGAATGTTTTTCATGTCATTTAAGTCTAAGTCAAAAAGAATCAAACCATTTACATTCGTTCTATTTATTTGTCTTGGTAGCAAATGATAATTTTTTAATAAATAAATTGAACTAAATTATGTCTTCTTCTTGTATAAAATTACTTGCGGGATTCTGATTGGTCTCTGTTGTTATGTCAACAGAAATGAAGAGGTTTTTCTGTTGAGAAGAAATTTCACTTGGATCAGGTACAGACAAGGTATTTTCAAAGCATTGAATGTTTTGATTCGTTTCAATTATAACTAATAATTCATAAAAATTAGTTTTTCCGTTTTCAATTAACGCTGTGTTTTCTAGTTGGTTATACCTTTTTGGAAAAATCTTTAGTCATTTTATACTCAGATCCATGGGTTGATTTACTAAAGCAGATAAGATTATTAAGGTTAATATACCTCTACAGTAAAAGTTTCAACAACAGCGATGTTTTACCACAATTTGATCTTACGATTACGAAACATCGTAAACTCGGCGAAGGGAAAATTAATGATTCGTTTTTTAAATTTTAATTTCACTTTGTCGTTTATGATAATTTTTTTTAAACTATGAATTCATACATCCTGATCTATTTGAATTTGCATCTCATTCATTTCATTCACAAGGCACGAAGTAACTTTTGAATTCATTTCATTATCAATTTGTAGTAGATTGATATTTCCAGAGTTGAGAACCACTATTCTCTAAACATCTGTTATATAATCGTTCATCCTTTTTTGAAAAATAATTTGCCATATTCTTAACTTACACTATATTTTCTGCCATTTTTGGAGGATAATTTTACAATTGGTTAAAAGCTGCAATTTTTCAAAACAAATCTTACACCCATCAGAGCAAACGAATTCGTAATTTATTTAATTTCAATTACATCATGTGGTATAGGTACTACCTCTTTTTCATATGACAAAACGATCCTAAAAAGTAAGTATGTCTTGAATTTTTATTTATAAAGAAGACTTAAATAATAAATCATATAATGTACGCAAATTATGTAATAGTAAAAGTGAACACAGACACAACAATTTTAAAAAAGTAAAAAAAATGATGACTTTATTTTCCAGAATTTAAAATATATATATATAGAAAAAAATTTAAAATATGAATAGATAATCAAAATAGAAAAAATTGAATTGATTAAACATTCATGTATACTGATTTTTTACGTAGATAAGAATCAGTTTTCATCGTGTGGGAGAAACAAACATACTCTCAATCTGTTCGTGGAATTGCCCTTTACTCAACAGATAATTTCCAACAGTCTTTTATAAAAATGAACATAATAATTAAACAAAAAGTGCATAAATACTAGTATAAAATTTGGATTCATAACCTTAAAATCCCATTCAAATGAGCAGTGTCTTTGTAATGCCCAATTAAATAATTATAATCACTAACCTTATAAATGTCTTTGTAAATTTTTGGTGACACACATATATATATATTGGCGCATTTAGACACTCAATACATTTATCTGATGGTATGTACATAATACTGGGAAATTAATTCAGCAATTTCTGAATTATAATTACGAAAATTTAAACTAACATAATTATCTTAGTGTATTATTCTAGGTATTATATACATTCATGCAAGATTCATCAATGTATCTGTCCACTGTTATGATCGGCCCACTGTTACGTTTTTTTCAAATTCAAATAACTATCATTCCCACATTTGTGTAGCAACAGAATGAATCAGGTTCGTGTTTCTAAATGTTTGTGGAATAACATTAATTTTTGGCTATAAAAATCCATTTCTAGGAGTGTAAACTCCAATTAACAATCCATTACAAACTGGTGGCTAATGCATATTAGAATTGTTTATATGCTGGTTCTACTTCTTTGCAGTTATATTTTTTGAAGTATAAACTGAACAATTGTAAATACAGACTGTACAAATATTTTTCTTCAAATGATTACTTGTTTTAACAAATAGACTAAATGATTCCTTCAAAATGTAATGACTATTGTCTTCACTTGTAAAGAATTATGATGATGCAACATCACCATAGTTAGTTTTTGTTATTCTGAGAGGTCATAGTTCATTATTAAAATTAGAAATGTAAACATTTACAAATATAATATTACGTCTCTCAACACGGTCTATGTCTTCGAGTTTAAGAGGCAAATTTATTAAGTTTTTACCACTTTACCACTTCCGTTTTTTTAACTTTTTAAGGAAATTTACAGTACCTAGATCCTCTTATTGATTTGCATTCAACAATTTTGATTCTGAAATTTAACAACCAATCAATAATCCCACTTGATGAGTTTCTTATACATTCTTCTGCATTTATGATCACCTCTGTGAACAACTTTCAAACGTCTATGTGTGGCTTCAACATATCGAAGAATTTTTTGGAAATGAACCAATAATTAGTGGCGTCTTTTTCACTCTCTTGCTTTAGAAATAAAATCAGACTTTTAAGTTAAGCTTAATTATAAATCATCAAAATTTTTCGTTTTGATTACCCCTTTTAACCATCTTTTTAAACGTTAAAATTACCCCTTTGATAATGTTTCTGAGAAATATTCAGGTATCTTCGATTGAAATATCTGTGTAATGATATTCTAATATTTTTGTTGACTGCTGTTTTAACACCTTTAAATTTACAATCATACAAATTTTGAAAATCAATCTTTGATTTTATGTGACTTTAGATATTCGTCACATTTTCTTACATACCTCCCAATACATTTAATGTTTCTCTAAGAAAGAATCAGATATTTAGAGCTTGCTTATGTTTGGTTGCACTTTAAAGTTTTCCCTTGCGCCAAAATTCCTAATAGAAACATCACAGACATTACAAAATATATTCAGTGGTCTATTCTTATTTTAAAATTTTTCTAGACATATTTTGAATTCTAGAAAATAAAGTCATTTTTTGTACTTTTTTAAAATTGTTGTGTCTGTGTTCACTTTTACTATTACATAATTTGCCTACATTATACGATTTATTATTTAAGTCTTCTTTATAAATGAAAATTCAAGACACACCTACATTTTTAGGATCGTTTTGTCATATGAAAAAGAGATAGTACCTATACCACATGATGTAATTGAAATTAAAAAAATTACAAATTCGTTTGCTCTGATGGGTGTAAGATTTGCTTTGAAAAATCGCAGCTTTTAACCAATTGTAAAATTATCCTCCAAAAATGGCAGAAAATATAGTGTAATTTAAGAATATGGCAAATTATTTTTCAAAAAAGCATGAACGATTATATAACAGCTGTTTAGAGAATAGTGGTTCTCAACTCTGGAAATATCAATCTACTACAAATTGATAATGAAATGAATTCAAAAGTTACTTCGTGCCTTGTGAATGAAATGAATGAGATGCAAATTCAAATAGATCAGGATGTATGAATTCATAGTTTAAAAAAAATTATCATAAACGACAAAGTGAAATTAAAATTTAAAAAACGAATCATTTAATTTTCCCTTCGCCGAGTTTACGATGTTTCGTAATCGTAAGATCAAATTGTGGTAAAACATCGCTGTTGTTGAAACTTTTACTGTAGAGGTATATTAACCTTAATAATCTTATCTGCTTTAGTAAATCAACCCATGGATCTGAGTATAAAATGACAAAAGATTTTTCCAAAAAGATATAACCAACCAGAAAACACTGCGTCAATTGAAAATGGAGCAGGTAATTTAGATGAATTTATTAGTTACAATTGAAACGAAAAAAAAACATTCAATGTTTTGAAAATACCTAGTCTGTACCTGATCCAAGTGAAATTGCTTCTCAACAGAAAAACCTCTTCATTTCTGTTGACATAACGACAGGGACTAATCAGAATCCCGCAAGTAAATTTTACAAAAGAAGAAGACATAATTTAGTTTAATTTGTTTATTTGAAAATTATCATTAAATGGAACGAATGTTAATGGTTTGAATCTTTTTGGGTTAGACTTAAATGACATGAAAAACATTCATACGACATCATGGCTCAAAATATCACCATGAAATTTTTTCAGTTTTGGGGCAACATGTTTAAAATTGCGTTGAATTTTATTAAGATCGCCAAAGATACGCATCCCTTACTGGGAAATATTTCAGAAGCCTTGATCAAGTTCACATACCGAAGAAGTTTTTTAAAAGTCGGAATGCTCGATTGAACTACTTGTTTAATCCGAAAAACTTTCTTTCGCTTACCGTTAATAATATTTCATCAGGTGAATTCAAGAAAGACGTTATGGTAAACAATGATAACATGTTCTTATACTCCAATTTCTCTAGACTTGGAAATATGACTTTAAAATAATGATACATAATCGAAACCTGAACTTGATTGGTAAAACGTCATGTTAGTTGGTAAATCAAACATGGTAGATGGTGGTAGATCAAGTAGAAATGTGTCAGGACACTCTCACCCTTTACTACTTACGTTTATTTAACGGACAGATAACATGTTCTATGTGTAATTATGATAAGTATGCGTGCATGAAAGAGAAACTACGTAAAAATCACGCACTGTCTAGTACAGCTTGATTCCTCCCGGCAGAACATGCGTAGCAGGTGAAGATGGCGGTTCTATTGCTATCCCTGCCTCATGAGATGTTTTGATAGTGAGAAAGCATTTCACAGAGCGAAAGCGGTACCGATGTAAGTCTATCGTTAGGTGCGTCAAGTGAATTGCCCGGGTCTCATGAACAAAAAAAAAACATATAGTACGTTGCTGGTGCAAGGAATTCTCAACAGGTCGGCGGAATTTTGATGATTTGGAGCGGAGTGGGTGGCCACCACTCATTATGAACGATCTTGTGGAGCAAGGGCAGGAGTTCATAGCGAGTAATTATTGTGTTACTACTATGGAACTCTAAAACTGTTACCTATGGATTTTTCATTTGCTTCATACGGAATTTTTACCAAATACCTTTAATTTTAGAAAGTGTGAACGAGGAAAGAGCCAAATGAACTAAAACAAAACGAGGGCACATGTGATCAGAATTTTTATTTCTGCAGCGGTACCACGATGATAGAGGCGAGTTTTTGGATCCAATTGTTACATGCGATGGAACGTTGCTTGAACACTTTACCAGTGTACCTCAAGAGCCAAACGCCTTTTCGTGTAACGACAACGCACCCAAACCGCACGTCGCGGTGACGGACCTTCGTTCTGTCTTCTGGTGGCTTGGTTGCTCGAGTGAGCAGAAATTAATTTTTTTTAAAAGAATGAAAGTGAAAGTGAAAAAAATGAAAGTGAAAAATTGAAAATGAAAGTGAAAAATTTTTTGCTTGACGACTATACTTGTTTGAGAGACCACTCAACCAGTCTCTCAAAGAAGTAGAGTCGTCGAGCAAAAAAATTAATTACAAAAAAAGCTAACTATACATTTCTGCTTACTGGTGCAGCTAATATGCAGCGCAATAAAAGTGGCTTTTCGAACTCAGGCATAGCAGGAGAGAAAGAGAGGTCAGCATTAAGTCGTTAAAATGTAGCTGCTTCAGCAGATCGCAGACTGAATAGGCGGGGTTCTTTCGAGACGCCGACGATCTTGCGACATTACCTCGTATACACCTTGCAACATGTCACTGCAACTCGTCGCCGTAGTGGCGTCACAAAACAACCGCTGCTGTACACACCGGCTTGTGGAGGAGCGCGCTGTTGCCAGTGTTGCCAATTAAGCATATTTTATGCTACATTTAGCATATATTTTAACTCTCAAAGCAAATTTTTAGCATATTTTGAGCTCAACTCATATTCAAAACTACGACTGAACACGTTTGATACGGTGTGAAAAGAGATAACTACGAGCCGGCTGGGCGCGCCACATATCCTTCGTTTGTCAGATCAGTCTCGCGGTTGATTACGAATGATTTGTGACCCTGTTAATTAACAGCAGGGCGTTGCAGGTTGCGGGAAACCTACATAATTATATATTGGCGGTTGCTTAAAACAGTGATAAATACTAGTACTAAAATGAGTAGAGTTATAAAAAAATATTCACAAAAGTTTAGGGAAGAGTGGCTTACTATAAAGGAGATCAGTGCGTGGCACAGTTCGGAGGTGCACTGCAAGTTTTGCAGATGTGATATTGAAGCCAAGTTGTGTATCTTATCAAGGCACGCCAAAGTGAAAAACTCAAGCCTGCTATCCCACGTCAAGTGCCTTCTTTGCAAAGCTTCTTCTCGCCGAAATGCAACGAAACAGCAAAAGTTTTAGGTAGTCTTGCTCCCTGCGTCTGCTGCCGTTCTTCGCTCAATTCATGCGATGATTTAGTGGATCTATGTAAAACTGCAATCGAAGACAGTTAAGTGCTGTCAAAGGCTTAAATGTATCTCATTTTATTTACAGCAATCATTAAAAAGGTTCTTGGCGTTCATTTTAAAACTTTGATCACTCACATTGGAAGAATAAATTTAACCGGCTACTACATTTATGAGAGATTTATGTAGATTTCTGAGTGCGGCGAAGAGGAAAAATTTATTACTCTCATCTCAAGAAAACTGTCAAGTTCCTGAACAGAGGTTTAAACATTATTTAAATGACACTGAATCATACTGCTTCAAAAAACGAGCACGCTGAAAATTAAAAATCATATAGCTTGAACTTTACAAGCTATCATAGCTTGAACTTTACGTCAGCATGTTCAAGAAACATCAGAAGGACTGTCATGCTCTATAAGATCTTATACAATCACAGATTTTTTTTGGTCACCCGTATAGTTGGTCAATTTCTCACTACTCTATCAAAATTCATTAATTAGACGTGAGAGATAGTCCTATCAACCGGAATGCGGAAGAAGAACGGGAATAGGTGAACTGAGTACACTTGTGTTTCCGGATGTGGAAATAAAATATGGATGTGTCTCATGGTTCCCGGTGGCACCCACGTCAAATTCGCACATTTGGACGCCGCCCACCCCTCTCCCTCCACCTCCAAGCAGCTACAGCACCACCTCCGAGCAGCTACAGAAATGTTAGGTTAAATTTATTCAGGTTAGGTTAAGTTAAGTTAGGTTTAGAGGTTAGGTTAAGTTAGGTTAGGCTGGGTAAGGTTAGGCCAAGTTCAGTTAGTTTAAGGTTAACTTAAAAAAGTTTAAAAATGACTGTTTTTGCGTGCCGAGATGTAGGGTTGAATAGCCAAACACCAGCGGTCGTTGTCAAAACTTATTATAATGATTTAATACAGGTTAACTTTGGTATTCCGCTGTAGTATCCACTTACTAAATACATGTAGTGTTTATAATGCAGTGATTAATAATCAATGTATAACGAACAGATAGGTTAATAAACCTCAGAAGTACTACATAGTTAAATAATTGGCGGGAATGGCAACGTGCGGTAGCAACACGGAGGTGGAAGGAGAGGGGTGGGCGGCGTCCAAAAGTGCGAACTTGACGTGGGTGCTTCCCGGTGGCATCCACGTCAACCACGCACATTCTCTGTGCGTATGAGAGTCGGTGTACGTGTATGGCTCACTTCAATAGCTGCCACATGTCGATGTGTGACATAACTTTATATTTTTTGCCATATAAGCTTCATTTAATATTGGAATAAAAAACTCTGTTTCATTTTCCCGGTGGCGTACGGGGCAAAAGCTTGGTGCTGCCCCCATTCTAACACGACCCCCTTTGACGCATACCAGATACTGCCATTCAACAGATCATTCCATATCGAAACTACATGATTTTTTAGATAAAACGATTACAATATTAAATATTATACAATAATATATTGTCCATGTAATTTTCGTTACGATACGTGAGAGAATTATATCGATATTTAATTCTATTGCGGAAACATAAAATAATAGATTTTGAATGACCGAACTCTAGTGACACTGAACCAACTGGAGAGTTAGTACCATAAACAGACTGTCAGATACTGTTCGTTTGGTGTCACAATATTTCATCGTCATGCATTCGATCTCGTATTTTAAGCTGTCCTTCTCTTCACCATACAACTGTTTTTTCCCCTTTCTCTTTCAGCTAATTTTTATATTTATTTCTCAAAACAAAGTCGTCGACGCTGCAGTGCTGCTAGTTGTCATGACAGAGGTCTACAACGACTACCTCGAACAGCGCCTTCTGGATTTTTCTCTAAAGAAAAACAACACAAAAATAATACTAGCACCAATCCGTGACTGTTATCTCGTAGACTGAGGAGGCTGAAAAGTGCACATTTCAAGTGCTGAGCTCAACAGAGGAAGCTGTGTACAAGGTAGGTTTCATAATTGGAATTTGCATTTGCCCTGATGAGTTGACAGATCATACATGCAAGCACCAAGTTGCATGCTCGCAATATAGTGATTTACGTCTTCCACACAACTTTGGCAACTGCACTTCACAGCGCAAATATCTTTCTGTTGTAGCATTCTGAGAAGAAAAGTGCCTGCGAATTACTTCTTCAAGGATTTAAAACAAAAGAAAGTAATTGTGACTCTATATATACGCTTGTGAATGATTTACCTAATGCTGCTGATATGGAGCAAGTAGTTTCCGTCCAGGATCCTGCGCGTGTAGAAGTAGACATCATTGACTCACTCCTGCAGGATACCTTTTAACAGACTTCATATGAGCGGGATTCTACAATAGAACTGTTCAAAAATACTCTAGATTTGCTAGATTCATCCGGGGTTAGAGAGGAATAATATTATCGCTGCGTTTTAAGATGAGATAAAAAAATTAAAATCAAATCTCACCTACGAGTTTCGACTTTTCTTCACTCTGCCGGCAGCAAAATATCTAACAAGAAGTCCTTTGGTGGAAATATACTCGTAGTGTGCCAACCGACAAGCGCGGCAAAGAGGAAGGCTGGAGTATCACGAGGAAAGGCTGCACTATTGAGAGGCGGAGGCATTTACATCATTAGGAAAAGGTGACTAAGCAAAAATATCAACAAAGACAAGGCTAATACTGAAATTCTTTAAAAACTGATTATAACTACTCTGTTCTGTTTTCTTATTTCCCATATAAATAAACTAACATTAGCCACGCACAGTTATCAGCCAGCAGGTAGCAATAATATTAACCCGTTTAGGTAAATCTAAAAACCGACCACTTTCTTAACATAAACTATTGTTTACTCCACATGACGACGAACTATTGTGGCACTAAACGAACTTTCCCGAGCAGTCTAATTTTGCTACTGACTCTCTAGTTAGTTCGTTCAGTGTCTCTAAAGTTCGGTCAGTCAATTTCTATTATTTTATATTTCGGCAATAGAATGGAATACCAATGGCATTCTCTCAACTCATCGTGACGACAATTGCAACAACAATATATAATTGTGTAAGTTGCAGTGTAGTTGTTTTTATTATATCATGGCAAGAAATATTCCAAAACGTACATGGGAAATCATTAGTGAGGTGGCTCAATACAAAAACTTAAAGCGCAAAAGTGATTTTGAAAATCCTTTGGAAAAAGCCACTGAGTTCAACACTTTCTTTTCAAAAGTAGGTGCCCAAGTCTTCGATGAAGTGAGTAAAACCAGTCCGAGGAAATTGACAGTTGAAAGTTCATGCCCTACTGCACTTTTAAAGGCTGGCGCCCTGTGGAAGCCACGCCCTATCGATTTACCAGAGTTAAAAACTATTTTATACCCATTGAAAAACACAGAAGCAGTCGGACATGATGGAATCAACCTCCAATACATAAAAGACAGTTTTCCAGTCACAGCACCATTGATTCGTTTGATTATCAACACATCAATAGCTACTAATAAGTTTCCAAAACAATGGAAACACTCTATAATTAGACCGTTGCATAAAACTGATGACGTAAATACTGCGTCAAATTACAGGCCCATTAGCCTTTTACCTGTACTGTCCAAAATATTAGAAAAAGTAGTAACGAATCAACTGCCATCTCACCTGGACGGGTCAAATTTACTTCATCGCAATCAATATGCCTATAGGAAGAACACTAGCACTCCAGACGCCCTGCTTAACATCACTGAAAAAATATACAGCGATATCGATCAAAAAAATGTAACACTTTTGCTGCTACTTGATCTCTCTAAAGCATTCGACAGCGTCGAACATGGTCAACTCCTACGAAAAATACTGAACTTAGGAGTGGATACGCAGTGGTTTAAAAGTTACTTTTCAAATCGGTCTCGTGCAGTCCTCTTAGATAACAAGTTGTCCCCATTTCTTCAAAATAGCTTTGATGTCCCTCAAGGATCAACTCTGGGCCCGCTATTGTTTTCAATTTTCATTACCGATTTCCCTCCAATGCCTTCTAACACACGAATCTCCATGTATGCAGATGACGTCCAAATTGCAATGACAAACTCTGTAGCAGAAATACCACAGACGAAAAAAGGAGCTGAAGCTCTATAGATCAGCCTCAAGTCATGGTATGACCAAAATGGTCTCAAGCTAAGCGCGAACAAAACACAATTCATTATTTTGGGGTCAAAGCATTCAATAAACAACATTCGAAATCTAGATCTAACTCTTACAGTTGGGAATAAAAAAATTCACCCATCAGAAAAAGTAAAAAATTTAGGTATTTGGTTCGATAGAAACATGTCCTTCAAATCCCACGTTCATAAAACCTGCAACACAATTTACGGGACTTTATTGTTTTTTAATCGTATAAAAAATATACTTGACGAAGAATCTAGATTGTTGGCCGTTCATTCTTTGGTCTTATCACGTATTGACTACTGTAGCCTGGTCTGGGGAGATATATCGAAAGATCTTCAGAAAGACCTACAAAAATGCATGAATTTTGCGGCAAAGGTTGTATGCAACGGTAAATTCAAAAAGAATGACCACGTAACACCTCTCCCGAATAAACTTGGCTGGGCTCCGATTCGGGAAAGGTTTCTAACGCACAAAGCCCAATACGTTTTTTCCTCTTTATATCTTCCTCATAGCTGTGCTGAAATAGTGGAATTCCACTCCCCTACCGTCACCAACCAAAAGCCGAACAGGAGACGAGATGTCTCAATCAAATACCGTTCATCTAACATCGGGCAGAAAGCTCTGTCAGTATCAGGCGCCTTACTGTGGCACAGACTCCCCCAGAGCTTCAAAACCCCTCAAACACTGAGAGAATTCAAAACTAAACTGGATCTCTATCTTGCGTCAACACAATAAGTGTGAACTGCAGTACGTGCTGGAAAAGAAGTCAGAAATTTTTATTGCTAGTTATCTTCTCTCTCGATACATTATACAACAATCGAGACAGATTTATAATATGCACATGCAATATGACTGCCCGTATACGAGTATTAAGTACATGTACGTATGTACGCACACATAGCGCACGTATGTGCGTATATGTATATATGTGCGTATGGATATAGGTGTATGTATGTGCGTGTCTGTGTGTTTAGAACATATTCCCCTTTAAAATGATCATGTTGATCTTGTGTGACGCAGTGTCGTCCCTTACACTCTTCCAGTAAGCTTCGGCCACACCATTTGAGGTTGTTTTGACTCTCTCGTTTTTCCCCAGCAATCTTGATAATGTTACGGTTGGCATTGTACATCGGTCCCTCTCATCTACTTTGAATCCGTTGAATTTTTCTGTGCCAAAGCTTGTAGTATACGAAATTTAAATATTTCCGTTATTGTAAAATCTTTCATTTCATCCGTACCAGGTATTTTAGCTTACTAGTTGACACAAAACAATGTAAAACTGCCTCTAACATCAACCTCGCAGTCAAAGATGCAAATTAATTTTGGATCTGCCCGTTTTGCTTTCAACCTTAATCCCTCATTTCACTATTTCCAACGTTTGTAAGCTCAAATTTCTATATAGAAGCGCACCAACTAGAGTGTTCTTAACAACGCATCACATGTACAATGTTTTCTTGACCACTTGAAATGTAATCCAGGGTTAAAATCAGACCAACACAACGGAGAGAATGCATTTATCTACGTACTTTTCTCCCAATTATTTGTTTCAAAACTTAACCGATATAAATATAACGATCCTCATGTATTTGATATCAACACAATGGAAAGAATGCATTTTCTTTGTACTTATCTCCAAACCATTTGTTTCAAAATTAACCAATATAAATATTACGATCCTCATGTATTCGATCTCACGTCATGGTCTTAAGGGGAGCGTACCCCCAGAATGTAGAACTTGCTAGGGATATTGATTTATAGCTGCTATTCGGAAGGGTAAGATGTCAGGTACATCCTGTGAAAAAATCAGGTTCGTACGTTTACTCGTTCACCCGCTACGGGGGTTTGAAATATGGGGGGAGGGGAGGGGGGAGTGGTATTTTATCATGTTACACCTCCGCCTTGCCACTTTCTTTACAACTTGACGTTGCTATGTCATCTCCTATGTCTCTGGATTACTTTATAATGATTTCAAGGGTCTAACCTGAACCAAAATATTTAAAAAATTTTAATTACAATTGTTTATGTTTTTTGTTTACCTTATTTTGGAGGATCGGAATGTGGGTTTCAAAATGCATCTCCTCCAACAGTTTTTGAGCTACAGTGATGGTTTTGAAATCATTGGATGTGGAAACACGTGAGCATTTCAAAAACTTAAATGGAAATTCGAAATTCATTTATGATCAAAAGTTGTGGCGTCATAGAGTATGAAATTTTACAAGAAAAACACATGCATTGGAATTTTTTGTTTTAATCATTTCAAACTATAAGTTAAAAGAATTCACTTGAAATTTTTGGAATGCCCATTTCTTTTTGCATCTAATGATACCAAACTCATCACTGTAGCTTGAAATCTGTAGGAGGAGATGCATTTTAAAAACCTCCCCCAAAATCTCGTTTCTATGAATATCTCGTTTTCTTTACCGAAAATCGCATTTTTTCATAGATAACAAATGATTCCAAATTGCATTTCCATTCATTCAGCATACCAATGTTCATTGTTCTAAGTTCAATTTTAATGAAAATCTTCCTTAAGGGGGACGCTTCCCCTTAACTTTGAGATACTCGAAAGTACTTTTCGCTCATATTGAAACTTCTTGAACATGCGACGTTGTTCATTAGCAATTTCTTACTTTCCTGCGCTCGTGTGTACATTTGTGATCCAGCTATGTAACAAATATTACGGACTCATGATCCATTAACGCGCACCCTAGCAAGAGTATTTTCAGCTATATGTCACAGGGATTTTGTGTTCCTAGTGACTCACATCCATTTTTCATTTCCAAACCCAAATTAATTACCGCAAAGAAAGAGAGGATAATAAATGTGAGGGTATTTTAGTAACTACTTTCTCTACTTCCGTCTCATTGAAACATTTGAAAAAGGCCTCGGATTCGACGAATGTCATAACTTTAAAGATCATCATTTTAATCTTCTTATTCTGGTTTCAAATTGCTGTCGTAAGCTTTGTGTGGTAAACTCTTCTTACCTTTTTATTCTCGTGAATACAGTACGACAACACTAATTTTAGATAGTTAACTTTTTACGGTTCCACCTTTGTTGAAAATATTACAGCGAGCAATGTAAAACAATACTTTTCATGTCTTTAACCCCGATGAACAATTTGCGCCAGAACTATTAGCGTAAGTAAGAAATATCATAACCATTTTGTGTTTTGTTCTAGCAAATATTATCGTTGGGACACCTTACATAGGGATGAAGGACCGAATGTGGGTTTTCACTGGATGTAGGATATAAACAAATGTGAAGCGTAACCAAATGTAGCATGACCGGATGCGAGGCATCACCGGAAGAGGGGGTGAAGTGTTGTCGGATGGGCGAAAGGAATTTTTAGATTTTGGAATTGATAATTTAGTAGAAAAATAATAAGCTCCATTTCCATTTCCGGGCACCCCAGATGAAGTACTACTAATTGTGGAAAAAACCTTCATTCCGTTGCACGGAACCAACAGTTGTGATGCTCATTATAGTCGACAGTAATAAGTAAGATCAATATTAGAATGACTTAACGAACGTAAAATAAGATAAATTTTTACTTTCTAGCAAAAATTTCAGAAATTGAAACTTAGAAATTGAAACACAGAAACTGAACTTAGTGCCGTACTCCAAATGCAAACGATCCTTTTATACATATTATTGTTTATTTTTTATTAACTTGTGCTTCTCTCTAAATCCTGTGTCGACAATTATCATGTGTATTATGATATCCATGTATAAATAGCAATTAAGGGTCTCTATATGCTAAGGTATATGAATGCATATTTCGCTTTCATTTTTCAATACATGTGCACACTAATGAAAGTGTTTTTCAAAAGAGCGTCGCGAGGATTGTGCTCTCTTAGTTCAAAATCATATTAGGCCTGGAAAGGAACTCATTTTTGTTGTACCTTTCTATCAATCATTTTGTTTCAACATTCTACACGGGTATTACGATACCAATGTGTTATAATCATTTAAGTATGTTAATGTTAAGGTGTTTTAAAAACCAATGTTTCGACATTTCATGTTTGTATATTATTGGATATAAAATGTTTTTCTCTTCTTTTCTTTCTTTTTCTTTTCTAAATGAGCGGGTAGCTTCTATAAACAATGGTCTGTAGAATGTCGGTATCTTGCATGCAACACAGGTGCATTGGAGGTAGTGGTGGTGTGTGATGGTGGCGGTGATGGAATGGTGGCTGCCCCAGCTTTCTTCCCGAGCGCTTCCCGGTGCTATGTATCAGCAAGATAAAAGGAAAAAAATAGTTATCCAGGAAAAGGTTTTTCGGGGGATGTTCTATGGCTTGAGTGAACTTTCCAGTTGCTGGAAAGGGAAATTTAATTTTAATTTAAGAAACCCAAAACACTGTTTGATACACCAATGTACCTGAAGAAAGTGTAGGCCTATAAATGAATCATTCAGATGAAAATGATATTTTTTAGCAAGACAGTGCAGTCACACACTTCAAAAATGAATTTTGACGGAAAACATTGAATTTTTGAACTGGTCCACTCGTTAAGTTTTGCGACTTAATTTCTATAAAAGAACAGTACTGTGGCTAAATATTGTCAAAACGAGTTTACAATACACGGCGGTAATTCAAAAAAGAGGTTTTCTTTTAGGTCCTATGCAGGAAATGAATGTTGGAATGCTGCGTTTGGGAGGAAATTCGTCAAAATGGTGAAACCTATAGGAAAACTTAGCAAATTGAATCTTCAAGCATTTTTTTAGTTCTGTAGAGAGCGAAGTTTTGTAAAAACTTTTTTCTTAGGTAAATTAACATGAAAAAATTGGCGTTCAAGGAATTTCAACATTTAAATTTTCCAGGAAAATTTCTAAATAGTAAGTGAAAAAAGAATTTATTGACAGAGGACACACTTTTTTCGAATCTTATATACTTTTCTCGCATCTCTAGTGCTAAATTGTTGTGGCTCCACCACAACGTAAGGATCTTTCTGAACGGGGGGACGCCTCTACGTGTTCGAAATGATTCAAAGCGGCCAGGGAGAAACGTCGTATGCCGCAGAAACGGTTATCAGACTTTGCGACTCATTCTAAATAGTTATTCTTCCCTCCTTCTATTTCTACTCTACGTCGACTCCGAGATCGCGAGGGAAGCAAAGGACGTCAACGGACTGAAGGAGCTGCCGAATACCGACACAAGAGAGATTCTTCACTGTTATTTCTGTCATTATTCAATAGCCCATGTTAATTAGATCATTTGTGCGGTTAGCGAGAATTAATGTTTCCCTTTGCTTATATAATTCGATACGCTAAAATCATGCATAATCGCTTGATTGAGGAATAATCTGTATTGAGATTACAATGTAAGCTACCGCTTTGAGAAGGGCGTGACGCTGAACGACCGAGAGGGTAAGCTCCCAGCGCAAGAGTGAGTACGTCCGAGGCCTCCCTCAGAGAAAGAACGCCTTAACACATCTTGAACGCCTGCCATCGGGCTAGGCATTGTTTCTCCTTTGAAATGTGTACCACTAGTGATTCCTCATACCTGTTAAATTAAAGTAATTGATAAATGTCTCGGCGTACACACGATATAGCCATCTTCCGGATTTCGAAACAAAGCTAAGTCCATCATGTCATATGTCCATTAGGTAACATCCTCATTGCCTCCCTTCTGGGCGTAGGATTATCGTTATTATGCCTTAAGCATTCACTTATATCGTTTTTGCCTTCAGCATATATTATGTCTTTGCCTTCAGCTTATGTAATCGTTTGCCTTCAGCATATTGTGTCCTCGCCATCAGCGTGTATTAGAATATTAATAAAATGTAACTTAGCGCGTTAGGTCAACTTCACTTTTAGAATATCCTTTTGTAATGAGATTAGGGAATAAATATCGATGTGCGATTGTGTATAATTTCCTGCTGGTTAGGAAGATGAGTTATCATGATCTGTGGAGAGATACTCCACGCTACCAATTTATATCAATTTCTACCATTCACATTAATTCGATACTTGCTCACTAATTAAATTTACGGACATTGAAAAGTCCCACTTTATCTACGTTAACCAAAAATAAAAGAAAGTGATTAATAAATCACGACCATCAAAAGAGAGCCATTTATACGAAAAAGATGAAAAGAGAATAAAGAGTGACATACGAGAAGGCTCCATAACAATTTGGTGTGCAGCGGGGGTGGGATTTGACTCCTATTCTTTATAATAAGAGTTAAATTTCCCTTGCTCACTCCCTCCGAAATAAAAATAAAGCTCGTGCCTGAAAAACAAAATAAATTAAATAAACCTCCAACAGATCTTGATAATTTCATCTCTACGTTAGGATATTTGTGTAATCTATCGAATATCTCATATTCATATAAACTTGTTTGCTAAAATTCTAATTCATTTCTGTGAATCCATTATCGCTTTGCGTTTATTTTACTTTCTATTTCATTTCTGTGAAACAATTTATCATGCATTCATAATTTACCATTTACGTGTGAACTTCATTTTAATAACTAATTAAAATTTACTTCATGTATCAACCATTAGTAGGTGTGCGTTGATCATTGCGTATGAATTCTTTTAATATGTCAAGCCGTTTGAAATACGTAGAATCCGATAATTCGACTATTTTATCAAAACCATTTTGATTACTTAATGCGAATTTAATGTTTTTTGTCATTCAATCTAGTGTATTATTCGTCTAAACTGTGCTTCGTGGATTTATGTGGAAATAATGATAATATGCTATATAAAGTTCTTCAATTTACCATATGACCAACTCTAGACTGACGCACTTTTCGCCATTTTGTTTCTGATTTGTTTGAATGGAGCCAAGGCAACTCCGAGAATAACGGACGCATCGAATCCAACTTGTTGATTTATGATGAACAAGTTAACGTGTTATTCATTTAAACTCTGAATCTCCGTATCACAAAAATTTACATTTAAAATAAACCATAAATTGAAATTTTCTTCTAATTCGGCTTATAAATGACCTTCAGTAAATCATCTCCTTGAAATTCAATCATATTTACACGAAAAGAAAATTCATTTTAGAAGTAAACTTATTTTAGTCAGGAATTATTTACATGATTAAAAATTCAAATTCATATATATCGTAGATATTATGATGCTAAATCTATGGCAACTTTTCATTCAGACGTCCGTGTGTAAATCGCAATTTCAATGCGTTATTTTAACATGTATTTTAACCATATAATCATCATGAATGTTGCGTGATTGTGCGTGTTGAGATGTGAGAGAATTCTAAGACCGGCTGGTGGTGTGGTAAATGGTAGTTCTCGAGTGCCCGGACTCATTTTGTTTCGTAAACAAACCTCTACTTCCCCCTCCATGTCCCCCCAACAGCCTGCGAGCTAGTTCTCCCTTCTACTTCAGTCACTCATTCTCTCAATTTTCCTCTCTCTAGTGTTCGTATCTCAACGGTTATCATGAATTCTACTTGCTTGACAGTTACGATGCGTCACATTAAGATGTTTGGAGGATTAACTTTGAACGTAGTAGTGATAAATGTATAGTGTTTTGTTAATGTTGTAGGTTTGATGATGTAACGTTTATCATTTTGCCTCACGTAACCAACTCTAATGAAATTATATGATGATTTAAAAATTTTCCTTAAATCTAACCTTATGGATGAGTGAAGTTAAATTCATCACATTATTTTTGAAATTCAATCATGTTCTACTCTAAAAGGAATTCATCTAGAAGTAAATTTCATTCAATCAGAATAATGTTTTCGCGTTACTAACATTTTACTCCGATATGTAATTCCACACGCTCATATATCTCGTTTTATCCATTCTGATATTCGTGTCCAAATTTGATTCCTAGGTATTGTTTTAACCATGTAATTGTAATGAACGTTTGCCTGGATGTTTTGGAGTGATGGAATGTATGTTGAGGCAAGGCCGTGTGAGGGAAGTCGCGATGTGAAAGGGTGCGTTCAAGTTAGAGCCAACTCAACGTCCCTGTTGTTTCAAATCACCCCACATTCACCCCCCTTCTCTCTCCAATCCTCCGACCCTCGGCTTGCTCTCTTCTTCGCTCTCGTTCAAAGAAAAGGCCTAACTGTCATACGAACATGCTTTACCTCGCGAGCTCGATACCAGACTTGGATACCCGCCGTCTTTTGATCACTACTTTATGCAGCAATTCTATTACACTGAATGACTTGATAATTTGGAACTTAGAATAAACTACTGAACGAATTAAAATTTGAGGTAGTATTATGAACATGTGATAAATAATAGCGTGAGTGTGTAATAATTTCATTCATTTAAAAATTTGAATTTACTTGTCATATGAAGAATTTTGTTAACAGATCACGACTTAAAGATAAATGAATAACGCTTTATGCGCATAAAATACTTCTCCGAAATCGGGTGATAGCGTAAATATCAGCGTCATGTGATTTAAGTGATGAAATATCTCGTCATCTGGAAGATGGAGTTTGTAACAAATTTAAAATTCGATCATGGTGAAAACACCCTTGATATTAATCTGATCACAGGAGTGCTTTGTCATTAGACACACTCAACGTGAATGTAATACTAGGGAAATTCTGTTTTTCCTCTCTACGAAATGTTTTAGAGTTTAACGTCATAAGCAAGCAGTGGAAATAGGTTTAAGCTCAATGTGTGTCCTGTTTGTAAGCACAGAAGGGTGGAATGAGACGAGATGTTTGGGCATATGTCTGCAGGTGATGGTGGCTTGTCTGGGAATGAATAAAATTCACAAGAACGATAAATAACAATAACGGTAATTTCAGCTGATGCCGTGGGCTCTGCGAGCGGACGGGGTGGACTGGTGCGTCTTCAATACCAGCCCCCACTCTCTACCTCGATGCCTGAGCCGCCACACTCGCAACAGGTGTCGCGTTCATGTGGTCCGCGCTAAGTGTCGACATGGCTCGGACGTGGACGTGGCAGCGGCGACGCAACAACGGGGCATTGGCGGCAACAACAACAACAACACTCCGACGAGCTCAACGCACGAGCGCGGAGAAAACGTCGTAGAGAATGGTCCGCTCAGACGCTGCTCGGCAATACTTCAGCGACAAGAACAGTCTAAGCTCAACGCACGACCTCGAGGAAAACGACGAAAGAAAACCGTCCGCCAGTTGACTGGGTCAACTACTTTAAAATTTTCTGGGAGGATATTTCGAATCACGGAACCTGAGTGGAGATAACATCGGCAAGAAGAAGAGGGAAACTCGACTACGACGAAGCTCCGGGATATACCAGCGCATCATGAACAACGAAATGAATTACAACTACAAAGGCTTTGATGATCTTCTTGCGACATCGACGTGACTTCATGGCTGTTAAAGAAGTCTTCAGGACTCAAAATAAAACCCCATCGCGAAGGAGATCGCGTATGATAAGGCGCGGTTAAAATGACTTTCTTGAACACAGGCATTGCGAGGATGTCTATCCTTCCACATAATTGGATGCTGCTGAAGTATGATCACGGCTACCGAGACTTTAATTGTCCCGTGTCCTTTAATGAAATTTTTATTTCATTGAATATTTTCTAGAAATATTCCGCGTACTGGAGAAGTCTTCGCTGTGCATCTACGGGGACCATCGCTTGCCAAAAGCGTACGTGGAACATAGCCTTGTCGGGGGACTTCGATTCAGAGCTCATCAGAAGAGCAAATTCAGTAATCGCTGCCGTTAAAATCATCACAGCTGGATTGCGTGGATAAAAAAAAAAATAAAGGATCCGACTTATCAACGTTTTCCTCTACCACGGCACGCAAAAGCTGTAGAGAAAGTCACGATCAGGAGATCGTCTTCTTCAAACGACGACGGGGAGAGATGTTGTGGCTCCACCACAACGTAAGGATCTTTCTGAACGGGGGGACGCCTCTACGTGTTCGAAATGATTCAAAGCGGCCAGGGAGAAACGTCGTATGCCGCAGAAACGGTTATCAGACTTTGCGACTCATTCTAAATAGTTATTCTTCCCTCCTTCTATTTCTACTCTACGTCGACTCCGAGATCGCGAGGGAAGCAAAGGACGTCAACGGACTGAAGGAGCTGCCGAATACCGACACAAGAGAGATTCTTCACTGTTATTTCTGTCATTATTCAATAGCCCATGTTAATTAGATCATTTGTGCGGTTAGCGAGAATTAATGTTTCCCTTTGCTTATATAATTCGATACGCTAAAATCATGCATAATCGCTTGATTGAGGAATAATCTGTATTGAGATTACAATGTAAGCTACCGCTTTGAGAAGGGCGTGACGCTGAACGACCGAGAGGGTAAGCTCCCAGCGCAAGAGTGAGTACGTCCGAGGCCTCCCTCAGAGAAAGAACGCCTTAACACATCTTGAACGCCTGCCTTCGGGCTAGGCATTGTTTCTCCTTTGAAATGTGTACCACTAGTGATTCCTCATACCTGTTAAATTAAAGTAATTGATAAATGTCTCGGCGTACACACGATATAGCCATCTTCCGGATTTCGAAACAAAGCTAAGTCCATCATGTCATATGTCCATTAGGTAACATCCTCATTGCCTCCCTTCTGGGCGTAGGATTATCGTTATTATGCCTTAAGCATTCACTTATATCGTTTTTGCCTTCAGCATATATTATGTCTTTGCCTTCAGCTTATGTAATCGTTTGCCTTCAGCATATTGTGTCCTTGCCATCAGCGTGTATTAGAATATTAATAAAATGTAACTTAGCGCGTTAGGTCTACTTCACTTTTAGAATATCCTTTTGTAATGAGATTAGGGAATAAATATCGATGTGCGATTGTGTATAATTTCCTGCTGGTTAGGAAGATGAGTTATCATGATCTGTGGAGAGATACTCCACGCTACCAATTTATATCAATTTCTACCATTCACATTAATTCGATACTTGCTCACTAATTAAATTTATGGACATTGAAAAGTCCCACTTTATCTACGTTAACCAAAAATAAAAGAAAGTGATTAATAAATCACGACCATCAAAAGAGAGCCATTTATACGAAAAAGATGAAAAGAGAATAAAGAGTGACATACGAGAAGGCTCCATAACAAATGAGCTGTCCGTTGATAATCAAGAAATTGCGCAAAATTGTGCATTTTTGCTTAACGACCATGGGCAATTCGTTTTCTGTGTGTGCTCAAATATCATAATTTCAAAACTGTCAACATTATACATAATTTCAGGTTTCGTTTCAAAAGTTATTTGCTGCTAATTTTCACTTTAGGTCATAAGAAATTTTGCAGTTCCCGTTTGATTTCGCTGGAAATGATTGCACATGGAGGCACACAGATCACAGCTTGGTTATAAAATTGAAAACGGAGAAAATATAATATGTGATATAATTGGTATAATAAATAGTGTATGCAGTAAAACTAATCATTAGTACGATTCCTAATAAAACAGTGCTCATAATGTCAAAAAATAAATATAGTCTCATATTTCACATATAGGATATAGCGTATCCCATCTTGATGAAAAAGGGTTCAGAAACTCTTTCTAGGCCGTTCTCTTATTCTAGGTGACATTAACGAGATCATCTTCGCCCCGCTAATTAGTAGGAAGGCTTCAAGTGCAGTCTCAGCGCTCGAGGAGCCATGAGTGCCTGATTCAATTTCCCATCAGCACAGTCCACTCAGAGACGAAACCAAGGACGAAAAAAATTGAACACACAAGAAATAGGTCGTAAAAATAAATCGAAAACATTCTGCTGCCTCTTGTAGGCCATTAAAAACTGGAGAGGTGAGAGCGATAGAAAGCGCTTGCACTCCATATATATAACCCTGTCGTCAACGTCCTGATGGTGGTTGAGGCTGGCAGGAAATTCACTTCAGTCGACAAAATAAAAACACAACTACTCAACAACTTTTGAACGCAGGTGCGGGAGGACCACAAGAAAAACATATCGATACGTTAGTCGGCGAAATAGACGAAAAATTATTACTTCATAACCAATGAATACACTGTTTAGTTCCGGGCATTATTTTAGACCTTTAGCGAACTATTGTTATTTTGTATGTTAAAGAGTTACTGTAAAATGAAACTTCATTAACTTCTCCATCTTATGATAAGTATGAACTTCAAACCTTTTAATATTTCGGAAAATTTGCAATGGGAAGCACGGTCAATTCAAATTCCAAGTGACGCGCTGTGGTTTCAACGCATTGGTAAATCATGATATTTTCAAATTGTGTTAATAGGTTTTGCTTGGAAAGAAAGTAGAATGATAACATCACCGAAGGTAGTGAATATTCAAAACGACATTTAAAAATCCGTGCATTTTTCGCCTTTTATACACAAAAACCTCACGTGACCACGAAAATGAATATGAGTTCATTGTTCACGTGGGCGTCCTGTATACGTTTATGATCTTCAATCACATCCATCTGTAGTAAATAAGAATTCCTAAGAGAAAAATACCATCTCATCAAAATGTAGAAATTGGGATAATATTTTTAGGAACGTGGACAACTTTTTTCTTCCAAACATTGCCTACAGAGGTCGTTCGAAAAATTCATTTTGGACCACACATAACAGTAGATCAGAATGTATTTGGTTTTTCATATGCTTTATGGGAAATTTTAATAGTTCAGAAACATTTGTTTTTTCAACAATGGGGTTTTGATAAGTGACCTTCGGTGCGAGCCTGTCCGATGAAGATATCGATCAATGGTGTTTTTGCTCACAGATAATTCAGAACTCTATTGATCGAGTTGAAGCTATGAATGAATCACAAATAAAGACTTTTTAGTGTTCAATGCGTTCTGCACACGGGGCTACAATTTATGAGATGAATATTACTGGTTGTAGGTGTTACAACCTGGACATACGGTTAAATTGACATTAGAAAGTTAGAAATTAAGAGACTGTTGGAATCCGTAATTTTCTGTGCGTGCTAAAATACGAACGAATCTTAATGAAGTGCTACAAAACCATATGAAAACAAAGCAAAACACGAAGCACAACACAATTTAGTAAAACACAATTGAGTCATAAAAAACAATCTAATAAAAACACCTCTAGTGAAATATTTCGTAACAAAGGGATTCGATAGTTTCCTTTAAAAAGTCGCAAGATAAAGATGACAAACAAATAGATCCACCCTAATAGTACCAGCGATTAAAATATTCTTGTACTTGTGCAGTGGTGAAACTCGTATCACAGATACGGTCATTTAGCATCTATATAATATTCTGCTTGTTCCTCCTTTGGTTAGTTAGACCGTCCATTACGCTCTCATCCGAATTTGCAGTATCACGGATACCGAGATCCTGAGTGTTAGATTAAAAGATCGCCTTTATATGCATTGATACGTTTGACATTTCATCAGGTTAGCATTGTTTAGGTAAAGTTGATGAAATTTTTTCACGGGTCCATGGTTTGTTATGTTTGATATCTTATCAGAATAGCATTGTTTAGGATAGGGTAGTAAGATATGTTAGGTTAGGATGGGTTAGGATAGAATATGTTATGTTAGAATTTGTACGGAAAATTTTCACGGGTCCCCCTAGCTGAACGATGACATTGCTTAACTCATTGATTACGACAATTCAAATGATTCAGGACAGGATAGGTTAGTATAGATTATATTCGGTTAGGTCAGGATAGAATAGGGGAGGATAGTATAGGTTAGGATGGGATCGGTTAAAATAGGATGGGATAGTTTAGGATAGGTTAGGTTAGCATAGCTTAGGTTATGTTGATGAAATTTTTACGCTTTCTTGCTTTTTTATGTTTGACATATTATCAGGATAGCTGTGGTTAGGATAGAATAGGGTATTATATGTTAGGTTGGAATGGGTTATGTTAGAATTTCTTGAGTAATGTTGACCGTATTTTTTCACGGGTCTGCCTTGCTTATTGATGATATTGACGGTGGAATTTTCACGCATCTTGCTAGTCCTTATGAACGTCACAGACGCACGCACCAACCAAGCAAGCAACAACTGTGTATGATATTTCAAATCATTATTAGCAAAGAAGTTTTCAACACATTTGTCATACCTTTTTGCCACGATAAGCTGCATTTTCTCGACGATAGATACAACTTTAAAGCCAAATTTTTTACCTATAAACAAAAGTGAGCAGATGTCAGGTTTTTCACATTATTTGAATGGTATTTATGATACCATCCAATCAAGCTGATTCCCATGGTAATAACATAGGGGAAATTACACACAAAAAACGCATTTTTATAAATTGATGGCGACACCAAGCGTTTCACTATATATATATATAGGGTATTTTTTTTGTGCAAAGAAATTTCCTCTATAGGTTGAAAACTCATTATTAGTCGATTTTTACAAATGATATAATGCCTGAAACTACTCAGTTATGGATTTTTAAGGGCTTGAAGAAACTTCGAAACCTAAAGTATGATACCACGGTCGCGCCAATGTTAGCGCTGCCTTTTTCACTTCAAATTTATCCAAGTCAAGTTCAACTTGATTCACGTCAAAGTCCAATTACTCCAACTCTAAGTTGAGTTAAGAATTGAAATAATCACTCGTCAATTAGAAAGTTTTTGGTGTTAAATATGTTTTCGTTGGATGTTATGAGCAAGACAATCGTTTTTCCTTTCAGCAAGAAATACATAAAATTTTTGCCCGTGTCATATTCTGAAGACAAGCTGTCGTAAAATGTGCTAAGTATCTAGCATCGGGAGGTAAAGTGTGATTCAGATATTTGACCGGTGTAAAAGATACCATTCAAATATTAAAATAAAAACAGTTCACTTCGTATGGTACTACTTATTGAAGTTATTTTAAAATTCTGCATTAATGGTTGTATGTATGCATTCAAATATTTATGTTTAAAATGTAATTTTATGTTACACATAGCAGTATCGGGGATTTACTCTCATTTAGAGATTCACATGCGTGAAATTTTATTTTATCACATGTATAAAATCATATCCATGCGAATACCTAAGATTTGGACATATTGGACGTTATGTGGATTTAATCTTTAACAGAAATATTCAAATGCGATTCAGTGAGTACATACCTACTATTCCGTTTGAATGTAATTTATAGGAGTCCACTACGATATATATATACTCATACATTCCTGCATTAGCAATATAAGTGTTGCCATCCCTTCGAATTAATAGGCCAAAGTAAATGTATCATCAATGTCGATGAAATACTGTAAATTGTAACTTATTTTTACGAAAATCGTTTGAGCGAGCGAAAAAAGGACTTCGCTGCTATATATTTTATGTATTAAATCTACATATCGTCCAATGATAATCTTACGGTGTAGCATGTGTATATGATTTTATCATTGTGATAAAGTGAAATTTCACGCATATTAATCTCTATTTGAGTGTAAGTAATTCCTCGATTCTTCTATATTTATGTATAACATAAAATTAACTGTTGAACATAAATATTTGAATGGATGCAACCGATCATAAATGTAGAATTCAAAACAACATTAGTGCGTGGTATAATAAATAGTTTTTATAATTGACTTGTATCTTTTACCCCGTCCAAAGATCTGATTTACACTCTGCCTCCATGATGGTGGGTATTTAGCACATTTTACGACGGCTTGTTTTTAGATTGCAACACCGGCGGAAATTTCATGCATTCATCGCTGGAAGGAAAAAAGATTGTCGTGATCATTACATAAGATAGATGCATATTTAATACAAAAACGCTCAAATAAACGAGCGATTACGCCAATTCTTAACTCAACTTAAGATTGGTTTAAATTGACTATGGTTTGGATTAAATTGATCTTGACTTGGATTGAATTGACCATGACTTATATCAATTTGAAGTGAAAAAAGTGAAGTCTTGATAGTTCCTACCCCACTAAACAGATTTTTGATATTTCAACAATGAGAACTGCCAGCATTTTACGATTAGGGAAAGTACCTGCAGTTTCAAGCTATTAAGAATTAAATAATATTGCACGTTTTATTAATTCAATGATATAGCTACTAAAGTTTATCATTGGTGACTTAGTGTTAATTTCCTAACGAACATTTAAATTGCAAATTTTTCGCAAAGGTAAAACGCTTGTAGGTCTTATTGTAAAAATAACAGAAATCTGCTTGAATGCGGTCGGAACTATCAAGGCTAGCTAGCGTTAACATTTGCGCGCACATGGCATCCACTTTGAAATTTAAAGTTTCTTTAAATCCTTATAATTCGAAAACTAAGGAGTTTTGACATTTTATCATTCGTGAAAATCGATTTATTTTGGGTCTCGTACGAGTGAATGAGATTTTTCCGCACAAAAAAACACCCTATTTAGGGTTGATTTTTCTTATAGAATAAAATGCCAAATAAATTAAACAAAAAAAATAAATGAATAAATACATTTGGGTATTTCCGATGTATAACTTCTTTGTTATTACAATGTTCAATTCAGTACTGAACAAATAAAATTATTTGGACCGTCTTGGTTGGTTGGTCTGTCCCTCTGAAAGGATGCTTAATGAACGTATTTGTGATACGAGTTTCGTCAGACCACCAGTACAAGAATATTTATAACGGGTTTTGTACACTATTATATATATATTACTGGCAGGTATCTTCTGAGTAGGCAAAATACGAAGGGCATACCCTGATAAGCATTGATAAGTATCAACAGCTTTTCCTATTCCTAAGTATGCTACGACTCAACGACATTACGATAGTTGATTCAACTACCACGCTCGAAATCCCCAAAATTATGAAATATCATACTTTCATATAAATAAGGTATGCAAGATTTGCACACAGACTTTTCTTCTCTGTACCTACACTGTGCGGGGTAACAATGAAGAAAAGGTGACATATTATTGCTCAATGATATTTATATCTCGGCTATAATAGGTAAAAGTTGTTCTGCTTTCGTCGCAGGGGTCTGACGTTTTCAGAACGTTTTGTTTACGAATAAAAGCCACTTTTAGCTTCTTTGTGTGTAATATGAAACTGTTTCTCGTCTGACTTTTTCTATGTATTTGACACTTTCTTTTTTTAATACACCTCCACGTTCTTTCCATTTTGTATATTAGGTGAAATTTGATACATTTTCAGCAAGAAAATTTGTACAATCGCAGAAATGGAACTATCATTGCAGTTGAGATAGTAAATTGATTTAGGTTATAGAATGTTTGTGACCAAGTGAAGTATTTGCTAGTGTTGTGATGTTATTTTCACTGTAGGTCTTTCACATTGTATTTTATTTTTTCATGTGTCCCAATACGATTTGTTTACCTTACAACATTTCCAAAACGTTTGAAGAAAAAATCATTAATTATACAATGCTGTGGAACTAACACTATTCCAGTTTTTAAAATTGTGGAAACATAATTGCAAAAATCTCCATTTCAGCGTATGCTTACCCAGAAACTGGGGAGTGATCAGCAGATAATAATTAAACATGGAAATGACCTTGAAAAAATATAATATAGCTCATGAAGAACCAAACAAAATTCAAAGAATAATTTTAGAAATGAAGAGATATTTTCATTAATAATACATGTTAAGTTGACCTAAAGACAATGAAGTCAACAAAACAAAGAAATAAATTTTAAGTATATAGGTACTACATATAGCTGACAAATCAACTTATATTACGGTTATTAGCATCAAAATAAGCTAATTAAATTTTCATTATCAATAGCGATTACGTAACCTGAAAACTAGATCTCTTCATGTATCAAACCATAGCTTCAGGTTTGACAAATGCTAGTTTTTATCAATATATCACAACCTAAAGACTGGAAATTAGAAATTTAAAAACGAAGAAAATACTAACTAAATTTGTCATTTTTATTAAAAAAAGAACAAAAATCGAAAACGTTTCTGAGACCAGCTCCATCATCAGTCCTGTAAAACATAAAGTATAATCAATCTTGTACGGGCCAAGGAAACGCTGGAGGTATTCTTGGGTGAATGCTTTATTAGTCCGTGGCAGGTGAGGCACAGGCGAGACACGAAGATGATTGAGCACAGACAGAATAGTGACAGCGCCTTATATAGACTGCGAGAGGAGCGAGGCAGGGGGAGAACGCAAGTAAGAGTAATAAGAGCAAGCGCCTGCACATTACCTCCCCACTCTAATGAAAATTATAATCGGGTAAGAGAAAAAAAACTTTAGCTTCAAAATAAATTCCGTCTCCGCCTTACATTTTTTCAAAACTCAAAGAGAATTTATCATACCTGAAAATACACTAGCATAAGTACAAATTGTTTTATCCCTTCTTCCAAAAGCAATACGAAAACCTTAGGTCAAATTTATTACTTGACGCAAGTATTTTAAGTCGCCCGCCTCTCAAGCGTGTTTAAAATTTAAGATTGGCGAATGAATTTGAATCAACTAATTAAAAATATACCACCCGAGAAGTATTTATAACACTCGGCAACACAAGCAAAAAACGAGGGCCGCTGAAGCGAACAAAAATAAAAATGCCCTGTTCAAAGGTAAATGCAAACAACTCGGTACAACTAAAGGTAAGCAACTCTAGCGTAAGCAGACACATGGTTCAATAACGTGCACTATAACTCATCACGAAATTAATTAATTAATCATCCAAACAGAGTTTGAAAACACTGAGCAGAATTAGTTAACGCTAAAATAATTAAAAAAAAATAAAACGCAAAATCATTTTCGAACTCGAAGCAAATAACTATAGAAATATAAACTCAAAAAAAACGCAATAATAATAATACGCCAATTTTCATTAGCACATTTAATAACCTGCACCAGCAATGACAACCTGAACACTGTTACACTGAAATTTTTTGACGCTTAGTACACCGACCATAAATAAATTATTGAATAACATAGTAAAATTGCATAGTAAAATTGTAAAATCGAAAACTTAGAAACCACATAACATTGCGACACGTGGAAAATGTCATTACCCCAAATACACGCAGTGAAAGAAAAACACATTTTAAACTTTTAAACTCTTTCGGTTACACCAAATCACAACCATGGTTACACAAAAAGCGCAAAGAAAAACGATTAATAACTATTACTCATAAAGCAACGAACAAAATGACAAGTTGTAAATAACACCAGCTGCAACCACCGGCCAGCACTAGCACCAACTTACCACGCAATCAGAAAGTCAGTACGACGACAGAGGTAGGGTTAAAAAAACGCCATATTTTTTCCTGAGTAAACACCAATGGTAAACCAATTAAAAAAATATTTCCCAACAATTCGAAAAAGAAAAATTCCGCAAGGGTACACATTAGGCGCAAGAGATTTTGAACTAAAAACAAAAACACCATCCCATCAATTGCTTAAAATCGAATTCGTGGCACCGTAAGCCTTTTAACACAGACAAATTTTCCGGTCTGCATCTCGTTGCTGGACGGTTAAAAATTTCGCATAAACAATAATAATAAACTTGCCACATAAATGATCATAAGAGAGGCATAAGATTATAGGATTAAAGTATTATAGTAGCGATTAAAAGCCTTATTGCTAAAATAGAACACAATTGCATCTAAATAGACCAATAACGGTATTTCACAGAAAAAACAATAATTGCAACAATCGAAATCACAAATCACAAATTTTCGAAATCCCACTTCCGGCTGCTCATTAGTTGAGGAACAGGAGCGTTTATTGCGCCCTGTTTGTTGCGAACGCTCAGCCCGTCTTGCACCAGGCTGTTGCACCAACATTACTACATCGCCGCTGATGGTAATGTTCGTTACTACACTGAATCCTGTTGATTGTTGTATCTTGGCGGCCTCAGCGTCCCCCGCCGTAACTGAAAATCCTCCGAGCGTCTGCGCTCGGCGAGAACTTCCACGTGTTTCTTCACATAATACACGAGGGTCCCCAAACCCATGGTAGCGAGCACCAACAGCATCACCAGGACGTCCGTTACTGGGTCGGGCAGCAGGTCCATCCTGGAATTCGCCCGCAGCCAATCTTCGTTAATTATAGTTTTGTGCTCGGATAGCGCCGACACCAGTGTGTCGACGTCGACTGAGGAGTGCGCATTCCCCATGTCGGGCCTTTCTATCCTGCAAAACGAACAGACACAGAACCGATTAGCATGACCAACAAAAATAATGAGATCTTACAAATTGTTACACAAGTTATTAGCACGTGTTGCTCGACGGCCAGCTAAGTATTTTATTTGAAAATTGTGTTCAGACTCCCGGTCGGGGAATTTCCATTCACCGTATAAATTCAATTTATTTGCGCTGACGATAAAACATCCAAGCGAACGGCGAACGTAAAAAGAGCAATTTCAATTACGCCTTAGCGCCAAGACCGACTGTCTCACGAGATGAACTGCAATATCAGCGATTGCATTTAGCAGCCGAGGAATTCACTCACCATTTAATTTGTCAATTCAGCAACAACATCCAAGCTGCTGCACGCCTAGGGCTGCATGTGCACAGCACAATACAAATTCGTAATGAATTGCAAAGATTAATAAAGACATCTTAGAGACAACCCCCGTAACATATATACATTCCTTTAACCTCGAGGTTCAAGTACAATACTTAACCTAAATCAACCTAATAAAACAATTTCGCTTGAAACATTCGTGTTATAACGAATTATAACGGAAAAGCAAACGGGAAAGCAAGTTACACAGATATAAGTTGGAAGCGCAAATTACATAGCAAAAATTCTTGACCTATAATTCTTAACCTATAATGGGAACGTTAAATTAATTAATATAGTTGTCCAACACAGTAAATCGTATTCCGTCGAGTCGTTGCGAAGTCAATAACGTAAGTCGCAGAGTAAGTCGTAGAAATAGTAAAAATGGACTTGTCATTTTAACTCATTATTTAACCCTCCGTAAGGGTAATACATGGTTCAAATTGCTTCTATGAACTTTGGAACTAATCTTAATTTCGCCCCAATTACGCTTGACCTTCAGAATCACGCCCGACCCTAACCAAGTGAGTTCCAATTTATCTCTTTTCCCATTATTCCTCAAAAAGACACGGTCACCCAGAATGATGTTCTTATCCTTACGCTTGATATTCCTGTAAAGGTTCCTTTCCGTAGTGTTATTCAGTATCAAATTCCTAATATTTTCGACAGTACGCGCTGCCTCTTTTGCTCGAAAAATAACCAAACCTATCTCTTCATCATAACTGTAAGTTACGGTATCAAAACTCTCCCTTTGGAAAAATGGACAGGTGTCTCTATTAAACACCACGTAACTCGGAGTGTCCCCTAACGTAGAGTTTAATGCATTGTTCAATGCATTTTCTACCACCTCCAGGCACTGATCCCACTCAGCATGAGGCAAGGAATTAACGTACAATTTTAAAAAATTGGTGATTTTTTGTTGTTCCTTTCTACTATAGCGTTTGAATGAGGACTTAAAGCCAGAAATTCTTTTTTCGCGATAGCATGAATATTGGCAAACTGCTTTACCGCTACCGACTTAAACTCCAATGCATTATCAGAGATTAAAGTTTTAGGAAATCCAAATATGCTAAAACAATAAATTAAACATGAAATTACCGTGTCCGTACGACGATTAGACGTCGCGTACAGTTTGCAAAATCTAGAGAAAAGATCAAAAATTATTAAAATGTATTTACTACCACTATCGGTAACCTTTGAGGCACCAAGATAGTCCATTGAAACAACCTCAAACGGTTCTTTTGCGATTGGCGATGTCAAAATTTAATGGGCACTGAGTGTCGTGCCTTAAGTAATTTAAAAACTTCACAATCTCGTACGAATTTTCTCACCATCGTTTTCTCCAAATGGTTATATAATTTAAGTTTAAATTTAAACAACGTGTGCAAATCATCTGCGTGTTACATCGAATGAATGGCTAAAATTGCCTTACCCATTAGAAAATTTGGTACCACTGCAGTTAAGGAGGCCGTCTGGGTACGGTCTTGATAGAAATCGGGATATGTGTTAATTTTCTGTTTTTATATGTATCTTATAGAGGATTTTCTCGCGCATCCATAGGTACTTTCCGTTTACGTCTACTCCGAATAGTGCGCCCACCAGAGGGGGGGAAAGCGATGGGGGTGGCGTGACCTTGAACCCTCACCTCATTATTGGGGTCAATTGAGCGTGTTTCTCTGCGGGAATGGCCATATATTTCGTTCATGGGCTACTCAAAGTGCTTCCATTATACAAACGAAACATTTTAACGCTGAGTAATAATTTTTTTTTAATTTTTGACAATTTCAGAATTTAGCTGCTCTGCCGTATATATGATACCGCAGCTTTCATTCATAGCTCGCTGACAGCTGCAGTATCATACCTACGGCTATGGCGAGCACACCAATCCAAAGGGCCTGAAAAAAGCTGCAAAACAGAGGAGTTGACTTGAAAAAAACGCATTATGGTCGAAAAAAATGTGAAAATAAAAAAGAGGGAATTTTGAAGAATTACACGTATTGTCTTTTGTTGTATATTTTTTCCCAGAGTTACAGAGCTACAGCAATGTAAATTATGTCAATCGAAAGGCCTTGAAAAGAGCTTCAACAGCTCAAAAGTTCATTGCAGAAAATCCTTTAGTTCATAAGATAAGAAGACAAAAAATTTTTTTGTGAAAAACACGTTTTTCAGGAAACTTGATAATTGGTATTTTCTTCCACAATTTTAGAGCTACAAGAATGGTTTATATACCATTCGATAGGGCTTAGCAACGTGTATCCATAAAAGGAAGCATTTTTCTATACATCTATTATTTTGAAAATTATACGACATTAAAAAAGGTCCCATTTCTTTAAATAAATTCCCAAAATCCACAAAAAAAAGTTATCGAAATTCCCTACCCCTTATGGTTATATAGACATATAAGCAATCTAAAAACGAAGTACTGGTTCTGTAACTTCAAAATTGTGGAAGAAGATTCATTTGAAAAAACATATTTTATCATATTTTTGAAAAAAAGTGCAGATATAAAATTTTTGCCGAAATAACAATTGATCTTTATATCATTTCACACCTACTGTGAAATTTCAGAGAAATCCATCCATAAATAACGGACTTTTTTTTACCCAGACGGTTTCCTTAATATTGTACTAGGTCGATTGTCAATCCATCGTCGTCGGTATAAAATGTCATTCAGAATTAAGTAACTCTGTAGGTCTGGAATTTTGGACACACTATCATGAAGTAGCGCTTCCCTAACTTCCATGCAAAATGGGTCTTGCTTTTGCTCGTCGATAAATTCCTTTATAGTCCAAGAGATTTGCTTTTCTGTCGGTACGTAATCAATCAGTTTTTTTTGCGTTTCCTTGTCCGAAGCGTCAGCACTGTCGCTATGCGACGAGTCGTTGACCGGCTGTCTAGACAGATCTTTTTTTGTCCGAGACCGAGTCTCTACAATACATGCCTCTGATTCAAACGTGAAGTGCAGAGCTTCACAGCTCTCTAGTTCTTTAATTGTTAATTGATCATCGTTTATAGGTAGTCTGCTTAAGTAATCAGCTACTACATTCTGTTTCCTAGGTAAATATTTTACAATAGGATCGAATGAATGAACGTTTCTACACCACCTTGCCATAGATGTATCTTCTGGGAGTTTCTTTGCAAAAAGCGGCGCTAAAGGCCGATGATCCGTATATACACAGATAGGATATCCAGTAATTAAATATTTAAAAGATTTTAGAGGTAAATACAGCGCAAAAACTTCCTCTTCGTGGTGCTATAACTTTTCTGGCTAGAATTCAGACTTTTACTAAAATAAGCCACAGGACGCATAACTTGATCGTTTGAATCTTCGGCCTGCATCAAGACGGCTCCAATTCCAAAATTAGACGCGTCCGTAAATATGCGGAAGTCCTACGCGTAGTCAGGATGTCTTAAAACCGTGTCAGAAGTCAGGGCAGATTTGATAAAAGCAAAGCTCTTTTGGCATTCGTCGCTCCCCTTATAAACAACTTCTTTCCTTAAAAGCCTGTACAGGGGGTTTGCAATCTCTGCAAAATTTGGTAAGAAGTTTCTAAAATAACTTGATAGTCCCAAAAACTGCTGCAACTCCTTCACATTTACAGGAGCCCTACAATTCTGCAGTTTCTCCGAACCTTACATCTAATACCATCTGCGGTAATAATATGCCCCAAATATTCAATTTCTTTCTTGAAAAAATGAAATTTTTCAAGTTTAAAATGACAAGTTCCCAGATCGAAGCATCTTAAGGACGCATCCAATGTCCGCCAAGTGCTGGTTCTTAGTTTTGGAATATACCAAAATATCGAAAGACATTTTCCCTAGAATAGGCGCAAGGACAGGGGTCATCACCCGCTGAAAAACGCTTGGACTCGTGCTCAAACCGAAAGGGATACGGCGGAAACGGTATTTCCGACAACCAACACTAAAGGCAGTAAATTTCCGACTCTCTTGGTCTAATTCGACCTGATGAAATGCGAAGCGCAAATCTAAATTTGTGAACCAAGTATTCCCTCCTAAAGTCGATAGTATTTCATCGATTCTGGGTATAGGGTAAGACTCTTTCACCAAAATTTTATTTAGAGCCCTGAGGTAAATGACGGGGCGGAGCTCCCCGCTCTTTTTTTCGGTTTCAACTGTATCCGGAGCGTCATAACATTAGTAACACCAATAGTTTCCCCTTCTAGCGTAACTACATCACGAAACTGATTTAATAAATTCACCAAAGGTAACTGCATGTCCTCTTCATGACATGAAATATCAACATTCGTTAAAGGACGACGTACGTCCTGCTTTCCTGCATTTACTTCCAACACCTCACTAATTGCAAGAACTCGATCTCCGCCGCACCCGTCAGACTGCAACTCAAGTCTCCTCTCAGCCATGGCCTTCATTGCACCACAAACCGAGACAACCTGCATTGAATCCGACATAGCGTCAGAGTTTCTCTCAACATTATCAGCTTCATTAAGTGCTGTTTCAACGCTAGTAATATAAATTTCATTCTCGATCTCATCAGCTGCAATTAATTCCAAATTGCATAACATTGTATTCTCGCTGAAATAAATTGCATCTTCTTGTGCATTTAAAATAATGACAGGCACACGCCGTCTTCTTCAACTCGAACAATTGACTCTGCTATATGCGCTCCGTTCTCAAAACCTCATTTTTCAAAATTAAATACTCTCCGGGTACTGCCTTTTTAACAAACCCGTATATCAACTTCATTGAGTTACTCTGCACCTCTGCCGCAGTGCAATGAACTATGAGGGGAGCTCTCTTTTTTTATGGCCTTGCCTCAGCCGCAAGCGCGACCTCTTTACTTCTTTGCAGTTACTATTTAACGTGTGGTAACTGCCTCTGTTGCTCTCCCTGGCAACCACTACATCAGACAACAAACAGTCGCAGCTTACAATACTTTCTAACACAGCTTCTCGTCTTACTGCTGGTTCCAACTTTAATTCTTTAAAAGGCACAGTAACACCCTCCCATACGAGGGATCCGCTTTTAAAGTTGATGATGGCGTCACTCAGCACATCTCTTCCTAAAATCAAATCATAATTAAATCTTGCATCTTTAACGATCAAGGCACTTGTTTTAAGTACTCTGTTAGTACCAGGAATTGAAATAGTTATATCGACTTTCCCACTGACATTACTTTTACTGTTGATACCTTTGACAGTCAGGCAACTCGGCTTAATTTCATCATTCAGGCACTTAATTTGCTTGTAACTAATGAGGCATTTTTCAGAACCGCTATCTAGAAGTGCGCTTAAATACTGATCATTTCTGCTCAAAATTATCGTAGGTTTACTAGCTGTACGAAAAGCAACTAGTCCAGCGCCTTTTTCCTTGAAATTGCCCGTCACAACACTAGTGGAGAAGTAAGCCTCAACTGCTTTGTTTTGTTGATTACCATCCGCAAGATCTTCGTCTTGCAATAATTCGTACCTATTATCACACTTGAACCACGGATCAATGAAGGATTTAAATTTAATTGTCTCCGGCGTATCTGGAATTTCGACCACAGCTTTAGGATTTACGAGAGCACTGCTCTGACTCTCGGGCTCAATCTCGTTCTCACTGCTACCTATCCCTGCACGTCCTATTTCTATTCCTCCGATAAAAAATCCCGAGCATCTGGCCCGGAATCTGCAAAATGCACTTCATGTCTTCCACCCGATTGACTCCCTATATTTGCATTGTAACCGCAAAGATATGCTTTATAGCTTCTCACCTCATTTTCTGAAGCTTTACAATTTCTCACAAAATGTGGACCTCCACAAGCGGAACACGCTGGCCCGCCACTTCCTCTCGTTTTACTCTGGCCTCTCTGAGGTCTACAATCAAAATGACCAACCATGGAACATGAATTGCAGAATGGGAACCCTTGCTTTCTAACTCCTGGGCCCTGATTTGAACTACTCTCTGTCCGCACAGTAATACATTCCATTGAACCAATTCCTCTATCCCCTACATAGCCACTAAATTCCCTCGCTCTTCCACGAGGATTTCGTAACCAAGGTCGACGAGTTGTCCTACGTCCCGCTGCCCGATTCCTACGGTAATTCCCGTAATTTCCGTTATTCCCGTAAAAGACTTCACTCTCCTGAAAAGAGTCCTGCGCTTCAACGCCTTCCTCAAAACCCTCTGTCACATCTGCTAAATAGCTCTCTTTATCGTACCGCGTCGGGTACTGAACCGCTAGGATTTTCTTCGTCTCAGATTGACTTCTAACTGAAGCTACTAAACGCGCCAACAGTTCTTCAGACGTACTGAACTAACATTCAAAAAATTTTTTCGAGAAGGATTCGTCTAGTAAAGGTGCCAAAATCATTAACGCCAGACTGTAAACGATGCTATCTCCAACGAAACGTTTCAACTCTGCCTGATTTACACAAGCCTGGTAATACGGATGACGCTGCCAGCCTAACGAAGTTGAATTACAGGTGCTCTGACAATTTACGTATTTTAGCAAAAGCAGTTACCAACTGGGCTGCTAAAGCATCGTTGCGTATCAATTGTAACTGATTGAGATCGCATGCTAGGGCGTGAATAGACTTTTCACCCCTGCACATAAATTTCATCCAAGATTTTATTCACTTCCTCGAAAGTATAGTGCAGGTCAGAGTTGACTAACTTAGTTACAATTGAATTAAAATCTCCTATTTGTTTGTTGGCAGACTGAACTAGGAGCTCTTTTTTACTGGCGTCTGAAGTCATATCTGGCAGAAGAGACATATACGCTCTCAAATTCATTACGTGTGTTTGCCAGCTCTTATTTTCAAGAAATTCCGGATCCTCCCTCCGTCTCCGTCCACGAAAAACTGGAATCTCTGCATTTGACAGGATTGTTCCTGCCCTAGGGATACTAGCACAATCTCCCGAGCTAATAGCGTCCTATCTGTAACACTAGTGCTTGGACCGGAGGTCCCGACTGCTTGAGGATCTGTCATTGCTATATACTGAGCCCCAAACCGCGGCACACTGACTCTTCCGCGACTTGTCATTATCGTATCTGATCGTATGAATTCCCCCGAATCTGATGAATCAGACATGAGGTGTTTTACCACAAAAATTTAGATTCAAATCCTCACCTCACCGTTAAAACACAAAAGGCAAGGAACACACTCATAAATTCTAATAATACACGTTCCTAATCCTAATAATACATGTTCTAATAATACACGCTCCCAAATTTACGCGAAAAACTCAAAAACAGGGAAAAAACATCACCATAAATACATCAATTAATCAATAAATCACCTGAGCTCTAAATTCACCATCAATACAAATCAGAACAATAAGTTTAAACTCACTTTGAGAAATTTGGCCACCCGACATACGTCAAATGGTAACCCTTTGAAGGTAATGGTAATCCGCTACTGCACTGAATATACGCTTAACTGCGTTCCCCAGTCCACAATGTCACAAGGCTCCAACTGAACGTCTCTCAGACTGTCACTCGCTCAGAGTCTAATTGCAACTGAGCTGTTGTTGTGGCGCAGGCAGTGCAGCCTTGGCCGTTGCAAAAAACGACTCTAAAAAATGAGCTGCAAAAAAAACACAGAGCTACCACTGCTCACTCTGCTACTGCGCTGCACTCACGCACGCACAGAAGAAATATACTGATGCAATCTATACTTAACTCAACCCGTCGGACTGGAGGCTGGGACGTGGCTGCAAAACTGTCAATGTCGTAGACTTAGACGTAGCTTACGTTGTAGCTGTTGTAGTAGTAATTGCAGGTAACACTTCAAAAGTTTGTTCAAGTTAGAGTATCACTTATTGTCCGTTGCACTAGCACACTTTAAGTTTGTAGCACTATCACTTATCACTCGTGGTAGGGACAGGTCCTCCAAACGTGATATCCAACACGATTTCGAGGTCTTCTACTGCGTCGAAGAGCAAAACACGAGTACGTAATGGAGAGTCCGTATCAAGCCAAGCCGAAAGTTGAGCGTAGGATTCCAATAGCGCCGCAAACGGAATTTTGAATCCCAGGACAAGAACCGATGGGCGAGGCTGCCAAATATGGTTGTCCTTACTGTTGCCAGTCATCGATGAGGCTTCGAAAGTACTGCAAATCTTCAGAACAGGAACAGCTTCAAACTTCTTCACTTCTTGATAACTTCTTTTAGCTTGAAAAGTATCACACGGAGTCGTGAATTTGCACAATACTGGCCGCCAAACAATGTACGGGCCAAGGAAACGCTGGAGGTATTCTTGGGTGAATGCTTTATTAGTCCGTGGCAGGTGAGGCACAGGCCAGACACGAAGATGATTGAGCACAGACAGAATAGAGACAGCGCCTTATATAGACTGCGAGAGGCGCGAGGCAGGGGGAGAACGCAAGTAAGAGTAATAAGAGCAAGCGCCTGCACAATCTAACACAAGCGTGAAACATAATCGATACTAAATTCCAAAATACACAAAAAAGGACAACTATGCATTAACTATCTGAAGGGGATACGAGCTAAGCATGTTGTTTAAAATAGATTTTTCTTTAAAAATATGCAAAAATTCTAAAATCGTAAGGTACATATCATGGAAATAACTGTCTATTATTTTTAAATCTCTATCACGAATAATTGCACTACACTTCTCGGCACAGCTGCGTATTGCTGCATGAGGAGGATGAGACAAAAAGTTACCAGTACGAAAACTTCTTCCGCGGTGCTCTGCCACTCTTGCGTAAATATTGCGCGACGTCATTCCGACGCACGCCGATGCGCACTGCGCACAATTATACTTATACACAACAGAAGAGCGTATGAGCCCGGGAATTGAGTCCTTGTACCGAAAAAATGAACCAATATTTGCATTGCCTGACACGTAAACTTACTCCAGGAAAATGCTTACTGAATACAAATTTTAATCCACGGACTAGTTTTTCAGATGCAGAACCGAAATTGGGTAAAGGTTCATTTTTGGTTTATTTTTTCGGTACAAGGACTTTTAAACAACATGTTTAGCTCAAATTCCCTTCAGGTAGTTAATGCATAGTTGTCCTTTTCTTTTTTTTTGTATATTCTAGAACTAAGAATCGGTTGTATTTTCATGCTTGCGTTAGATTGATTATACTTTGTATTTTACAGAACTGATGATGGAGCTGGTCTCCGGAACTTTTTAGATTTTTTGTTCTTTTTTGAACTAAAATGACTAATTTAGTTAGCATTTTCCTCGTTTTTAAATTTCCTGTGAATTTGCGATATAAGCAAAGTGAACATCTGTAAAGACTAGAAATATTTATGATCACCGCATAACTTTTGATTACTGAAAAGACTAGTCATTATCAATCAATACACCAAAGCATAACCAAAATAAAGACTAGAAAAGCTCGTTATAAGGAACTACTAGTATAGAATATAGACACAGTAAGAGCGTACAGAGCTACGAGTCTTTATGTGAGCACAATGTGTTATATCAGCTGAGCAACACCTATGTATTAATTGAAGGGGGAATAAAAAAAACAGAAACAAACAAAATGAATTTGCGATGCTTTCAATTACTAATTCATGTTTTTCCACTGTACAGTAATATATGTGTATATACTTCGCACTCGTAAGTATCACATATATATGTGTGCGAACCCACAATGAAGAGATATCAATGAGCATTGACCGTATTAGGTGAAAGATTGCTTTCACCGCTGTTTCAAACCTCGAACAAAATAATCAACAAAAACATTGTGTTTTTTTAGCTTTTCAGTAAAGTATTTTAACTTTGTTTTGTATACTTTAGGTTTTAAACAATTTTAAATATTTTTTTGCAAAAATTCGAGACAAAGACGCCAAAAAATAACGACTCCAACCTCCACTCCACCACATCCGAATGAACGACTACGACTCCGACTCCTACTCTACCACATTCTGAAAAGCGACTCCGACTCCGACTTCGCCACCCTGTTTGCGTCAGTGATCAGTTTTTTTTTTCGAGTAGTTTCGTGTGCAGTGGGCCTTAGACAACATGATGCATTCATTCAGCAACATTGTGGATAGCGATTCAAGTGATGAAGATATGAAACTGTATAATCATTATCGTCAGAGAAGAAATAGATAACGAAGACAATTTTTGATTCATCCATACGTAGAGAAAAATTTTCACCGCTGACTGTTCGTTGCTGCAAAAGAATTACAACTTGACTTGAGGATACTCTATTAATATATATTCATGAAAAAATTGGCTTTAATTGAATACTCTTGCAAACTGGAATTATATATAACCTACATAGTACTGCAAATACATAGATTTTTTAAGGGTATTGTGTGATTCGATACACACATTTTGAGCATGTACAGAAAAACGCAAAACAAAACGATTTTCATTAAGGACAAAAAGCCTCAGAACTCCTTCGTTTTCGAGAAATGTTTATGAAATGTTTAGTAAGTGATTTGCGTCAGTGATCAGTTTCTTTTGAGTAGCACCGTGGAAAGAGGGCCTTAAGGGGGCCCTCCCGTCAAAATGGAATTTTGTTCCGTTTGGTCTGATATTAGGCCACTATATGTAGTTTTGCAAGAGAAACATATTTTATTCGAAAAGTTTTTTGATTTAGGCCTTAGTTTATTATTTTGTTTTTAAAAACTCGTTATTTGGTTAATTTTTGAGATGTTTTAAAAATAATAGAAGTCAATGAATTTTTATGCTAGAACAAAAACAAAGACAGTTTTGAAATCCTCGTAATATTGCAAACAAACTGACGTTCCTGAATTTTCTATTTGAAATTTTGTTTTTTATATATGCGATATATGATCAATACCTAAAATATACCGAATTTTTAGATTTTGGACTAGCAGAAAAAAAAGACAACTTACAAATTGGGAAATCAAGAAATGTCAGTTTGTTAGAATTGTTCCAAGGATTCTAAAACTGTCTTTGTTTTCTTCCTAGCATAGAAAATTTTAGACTTCTGTCTTTCGAATTTTGAAAATAAGTAACTTTTCAGTATAGGCGAAAAACAAAATTTTTTGTTGAAGTGTAATATAATGGAAAATTTATGTAATTGAATGCTGTTTTCATTTTGATTTCGATAATCTCCATGTATAACATCATATTCACACTGTGAATTGTAATTTACAAAAAAATAAAAAATAAAAAGACATTTTACTTATTTCATAACATTATGAATTTTTTGTTTTCAGTCTCATTTTCATGAAATTTGACTATTGAATGTAACTTTTGAAACGAAACACAATTTCCTCTATATATTTTTTTGATTCAGGCCTTAGTTTTTGAAAAAAATTGACATATTGGTTAATAATCCACTGGTATTGATACTTCAAAGGAATAGAACTCATTGAGTTTTTATGCTAGAACAGAAACAAAGACAGTTTTAGAATCCTTGGAACATATCTAAAAAAAGTACATTCGCAAATTTTCCATTTCTTCTTTTGTTCGTTTTTATATAGGGTCGAAATGGGGTCGAAAATTTAAGATAATGGTCCCCTTACCCCCCCCCCCCCCTCCTGGGGGGATCTATTGTCCGCAGCGCCATAAAATTTTAGGACCGAATAGTCCTCCACCTAAGGGTCCTTTTCCAACAAAAACATGAAAAATGACCATCGGAGAGAAAAGGGGCCTCGGAGGGCCCCCTTATGGAAATCTGCACCTCCACCGCCCAAGCTATTTTCCTCGAACGAATCATCGTTAGCGCATTGGAAACCTATTCAGTCATCTTCCGTTTTCTGTAAACATATTCAACACTATTTGTAGTAATTTTCGTGACCTGGTATCCCATTCATTACCTATTACTTCCTCAATATAGTTCGACAAAACTACTCGTGCTGCGATCATTGGATGACTCCTGCACTTCAACGTTTTCGGCGCAGGGAGACCTAATGGAGGGCTAAATGGTATCTTGGCAGTTCAAATTAATAGTTACATGAACGTCATTAAAGGTAAATAAAGGCACATTTTATATTATTTTTGATGTATTACCATCATTTTTATTGAAATTGAATTTTGAGTTATACATGTCGTCAATAAAGGTAATCACTGCCCAATAAAATTTGTATTTCTTCTGCTTTCTTTTACAAGCACATTTATACCAAATATTTATTCTGTTTTCTTGTACATATCGCTGGTATCACTCTATCTGCCGTTTGAATTTACAAAAGCACAAATGGTGTTATTGTAAGGAAAAGCCACGAGAGAATTTTGCTACCACGAGCCAAAATCACCTGATGCAGTTCAATAGGTAATCTAAACTTTACTTGTCGTCACTGCTGGGATATGTTCGTCACTTCTTCGGGTCTGTTAACCTGAAGTTGCGGGTGTATGGTTTTATATGTTTATGCACTGGATGTATTTAGGTTGTTTATTTGTGTCATTTCCCTGTTTGCCTATTGCTGCCGGGGATGCAATTTGTGTGATCTCGTAGGCTTAGTTCAATTTGAGCTACGGTTGGATTGTTATGGGTCTGTTTTCCCACATAGATTTAAGGCTTCTGATTGCAAATTTTCTCTCCTATGTTAAAGTGTGTCATATAAATAACCTGTTATAGATCAAGTTAGGTAGTGTGCCTCTCTCTATCTTTTCCGCTCTGTATCTCCTCTGATCTTTCGTGGTGGTGGGGTTCGGGCTGTCGCCATAGCCATTTGGTTGGTCTTCCGCAGCCTTCCATCCTCCGGTCATTTTTCTTTTCTCTCTTTTCTTTTTTTTCTTTTCTCATTTTCTTTGCTATTTCACTTTATTGTTTTCTTTCTCCTTTCATTTTATCCTTTCATATCTGGGTCTTCCTTGCTTGGTATGGCGGGGTTGAGACCCACCGTGGTTGGTCGGGAGCTGATTGTACTTTGTGCCAATATTCGGGGATTCAGGGCCAATTTGAATAAGTTAGCCGTTGCTGCCTCCCGGTGTGATATCTTGTTCTTGTCACAGACTCTTGTCTCAGATCGGAGACACCCGGCTGAGCTCCGTGTCCCGGGATTTGCGTCGCCTCAATTGAGGCTGGTTATGCCCACTGGGGGTACTCGTGGGATGGCCCTCCATATTCGGGAGGGTTGTCGCGCCTATAGGCGCTTGCATTTTGAATGCGAGTGTCGCGAGTATATGGTTGAACGAGTTTGTGGCTCAGTGTCTAATTTCTACTTGGTGGCCTTTTATCGTAATCCGGGGCACGATGGCTCTTTATATGATTGCCTGTTGGAATTTATGTCACCAGCTCAGTCCTCTGACCCAACGGCAGTCTTTGTATTCATGGGTGATGCAAATGCACACCACAATGAGTGGCTGGGTTCCGTTTCGCCCACGGATGTGCATGGTCATAATGCTTTGGGCTATTCCAACCTGTCTGGCTGCACGCAACTTGTTCAGGGTCCGACTCATGTTGCGGGAAACTGCCTGGACTTGGTGCTCACGGATGTTCCTGATGTGGTCAGGGTTTCTGTTGCTTCCCTTTGGGTACCTCTGACCACTGTGTGCTTGAGTTCGTCAAGCCGTGCCTGTTTTGAACACTCGCCGGGTGGTTATGTTGAAGAACAGAACCAATTGGACTACTGTTAAGGGGGCTGTCCGTGGTTTCCCTTGGGGTGAGATTTTACGCTTCAGGGCACCTTTGAACTTGCTGAATCAAGCGGTTGCTGATGTGGTCGAACGTCATGTCCCAAAGGTGGTTCTCCGTGTCAAGTCTTCTGATAAACCTTGGTTCGAAGGTCAGTGCAGAGCTGCCTTTGATGCGAAGCGGACAGCGTTCCGCGCTTGGGCTAGGTCTAAGACCCCACCTGGGTGGGAGGCTTACCTGCGAGCTCGTAATGAAGCCCAGGTAGTTTACGCCGGGGCTCGTGAGCGGCATGATCGGCGACTGCGGGATGCCCTCAATTCCTCCTCGTTTTCGCACAAATGGTGGGTTACGTTGAAGGGAGCTATATTTGGTGCTAGGCCTGCTCTTCCTGCCCTCCTAGGCCCTGGAGGGGCACTGGTGGTTGATCCTGTAGAGAAAGCGAAGCTGCTCACCACTCAATTTGATGGTAAGCAGTGTAGGGAGAATTTTGTATTGCCTCCCACATGCTACCCAAGACTCTAGTGTTGTTCGCTGGCTTTTAGGTCTGGACAGGTTAGATGTTTACTCTCTGAACTTGATGTAGGTGGTGGGGTCGACCCGTTGGGTGTGTTTCCGCTGTTTTTCAGGGAGACGGCTGAGGTGCTAGCTCCAAAACTTAGTGTCATTTATGTGTTACTGATTAGGTCTGGTCAATTTCCGAGTTGCTGGAGATCAGCCAATGTGACGGCTGTCCCTAAGGGTCCTCCTTCTCCGCTGGTAGAGAATTATCGTCCCATTTCTATCACCCCAGTCCTAGCAAAAGTGTTCGAGCAGCTAATTGTGGGTCGACTGTCGCGATATTGTGAGAGTATGGGGTTCCTCCCTGCAGCTCAGTTTGCTCAAAGACGTGGCTTAGGCTGTACAGACGCGCTATTATCCTTGTCCCGCCTGCTCCAGACTGCTTTGGAGGCGGGTCGTGAGGCTGTGGTTATACGTTGGATTTCAGCGCGGCCTTCGATCGAGTTAGCCACGTTGGTGTTTTGCACAGGTTGGCACTCGCAGGGGTTGGTGGCAAGTTGTTATCGATATGTGAAGAGTTTATGGCTGGACGAAGGCAGAGAGTGGTGGTTGACGGAGTGGCGGGTGACTGGTGTGAGGTTGTCTCGGGTGTGCCCCAGGGGAGTGTACTTGGTCCTCTCTTGTTTGTTTTGTACACCAGTGAGATGTTTGATCTTGTGCGAAGTAATTTTATTGCTAATGCTGATGACTCGTCATTGGTCGCCGTTGTGCCCGGTCGCACACACTCCAAACCCGCAGATTTGGACGCCACCCACCCCTCTCCCTCCACCTCCAAGCAGCTACAGCACCACCTCCAAGCAGCTACAGAAATGTTAGGTTAAATTTATTTAGGTTAGGTTAAGTTTAGTTAAGTTAGGTTAAGAGGTGAGGTTAAGTTAGGTTAGGTTGGGTAATGTTAGGCCAAGTTCAGTTAGTTTAAGGTTAACTTAAAAAAGTTTAAAAATGACTGTTTTTGCGTGCCGAGGTGGAGGGTCGAATAGCCAAACACCAGCGGTCGTTGTCAAAACTTATTATAATGATTAAATACAGGTTAACTTTGGTATTCCGCTGTAGTATCCACTTACTAAATACATGTAGTGTTTAAAATGCAGTGATTAATAATAAATATATAACGAACAGATAGGTTAATAAACCTCAGAAGTACTACATAGTTAAATAATTGGCGCGAATGGCAATGTATTGTAGCAACACGGAGGTGGAAGGAGAGGGGTGGGCGGCGTCCAAATCTGCGGGTTTGGAGTCTGTGCTGCCCGGTCCCATGTTACGGCCAGCGGTGGTGGAAGACATGAATGCTGATTTGTTACGCATCAGCGAATGGTGCTTGAGGTGGAATATGACACTTAATCCTACTAAGTCAAAGGCGCTCATAGTGAGTAGATCCAGAACCAGTGAGCCTTGTTCGGTGAGCTAGTCATAGGTCGGGGAGTTATTGAGGTTTACCCTGAACTTGATTTCCTTGGTGTGCGGTTTGACGGGAGGCTCACATTTGAGGCTCATTGGCGGAGGGTAGTCTCACAGGTCTCGAAAAGGCTGGGGATCCTGAGGGTAATTAGTGGAATTTATCAGGACCCTCAGTTGATGCGGAGAGGCTTTTGCGCCTTTCTTCTTCCTCTGCTCTAGTATTGTTCGCCTGTTAGGGGCTCTGCGGCTGATTGGCATCTGCGTCTCTTGGATCGCATTGTAAGATCTGCATCAGCGCTATGTCCGGGTTTAGTGCTGCCTTCTCTGGCGCACAGAAGGCTAGTTCCCAAATTTGCGTTTTTTATAAGCTATTCAATAACAGAAGGCACTGGTTGTTCCATATGCTTCCCCCACGGGCCGAGCGGATTCGGGCTAACCGTGCTGCTGCTGCTGCTCATAGTTTTGAGCTGAGGGAAGTCAGATGTAGGACTTCGCAGTATAGGCGTTGCTTTGTCCCTTGTTCCGTTGCCCGCTGGAACTCCCTTCCCTCTGCCGTGTTTGATTGGGGTTCGTTGTGTGGTTTCAAGGGTGCTCTCAACTCCTGGTTGTTGCGTGCTTGATGTCTCCTTCTCCTTCTCCTGCTTTCTTCCTTTAGTTTTTTTCTTTGTTCTCTGTTTTTGTTTCACTGTACGTGGAGTTGATGCTGGCGGGGTTTCCTATGTGAAATCTATGGATCCACGATCCGTCCCGTTGGGGTTGCTTTCCTTGATTTAATAATAATAATAATTATTATAATAGAAGTTAAGGAATGATTATGGACCTTATCCGCTAGTTGTTGAAAGCAACAAGATTGATATATTTCTACGAGTACATGTACTGTATGTATCTAGAGAACGGGAGGTACGCTGGTCGTGGAACCAGCGGTAGACTCAGCACCAGTGATACATCCATTGATGCATGGCGTGACCGCTTCCAGTGGTCGTGGAAACTCGGTTTGTCGTTTGACCGAACTGCGGGCGCCGATGCTTATGTACAAACGCCTGCACCTACAAAAATGCAAGGTTCAACTTTTCAAGAATTTTAGTTAAATGATACCAACGATACCAAATTATTAAATTTCCTACAGAGATTCTTACTCGCATCAATGAACACTATGACTATATTCTTAGCATTGTTTCTCTGATGAAGTTGAAGTTCCCTAGCGCAAACGTTGTAAAGTATAGAGGCGTGAAACCCTTATTTCCGATGGAAAAATAACACGTTATGATGGACAACGATGAGAAAGACCCAAATTAAATGTTATGACAGGGTTATGGAATGTTATTTCTTTACTAAACTCATCGTTTCAGCTACGGTTTGCCTGGATTAAAAAGCATTTTGCCGCAGATCAATTAGAAACAGCTCAATTATTTGTGAGCATTTAGGGACTAAATATTAAGATGGATAGAAACAGGATACCTTTCAAGTTTATCCTAAGGAATAAATTCAATGTTTTTGAAATTATTAGGTATGTCATCTCACAATTCTCTCGATATCTTCAGTAATTTCTAACACTTCTTTTAATTTCGTAGAGGTGCCGATGTAATTACTCCATTCGCCGGCTGAGTCAAAAATAACAGAAATGGCCTATTGCTGGAGAAAACTTAATGTAGGATAAAAAGGAAAACCAACGTGGCTAAGAATATCATTATAAAAAACAAACTTTTCGGATTATAAAAAATCCATCTCCAGTGTTCTGAAATACAATAAATCGAAGTATTTAAATTTGGTAACTATAAATTTTCTGAATAAACCAGATGTAAGACAATGAAATTTAAAAGACAAGATAAAACCAAAAACATTAAAAAATGTCAACAAACAATGGACAGTTTCACCGCCGTATCACATTCATTTATTGACGGACGTTTCTTTTAAATGAAAATCGATTCTAAAATGCGCAGACAAATGTGATGTTGAATCAAAAATTTTAAAATTTGTATTTTTGAAAATATGGTCTGTCTTCAAATAAAGCTCTCTTATGGATCAGTTGGATGGTTTGGTCAGGCTACAGCTGGTGCGAAAGGATACTCCCCCGTGTTGTGCACACGTGACAAATGGTCGGAGCCCAGTGTTAACAAAGCATAAGAGCGCTCGCAGTGGTCATACGTATATGGATATACCACTGAGGTGCGCAACATCACATCTGGAGTATCCCTTCGCAATATGATCCGAGTTTCCTATCATTTTCAAATATGCGCAAGGCTTAATTTATGGAAAAAACTCTTAACTGATGATACTACTTCCATTTTCATTTTCTCTGTGCGGGATCCTATAAAAGGTTACTGAAAATACAAACTTAACTTCGGCACTGTGAGAATTCTCTGCTTCGCAGTGAAATTTCTACTCAAAAATTTCCGTAAATCACTCGGAAAATATTTTTCGGGTAATTATTCGAAAAAAAAAAATAATTTTCCAAAAAAATCATCTCTAAATGGTACAACTTGTGAGACGATGAAATTTCAAAAGCTTGGTGAATTAAGATCATCCGGGGCCCTTGCCAGATCCTGTCGATGTCATAGTCATTTTGCATGTTTTTGTTGTAGAAGGACCCTTAGTTGGTGGACTATTCGTTCCTAAAATTTTATGGCGCTACGACAATAATTCCAGGGGACCAAAATATTTGAATTTTCCCGATTTTGACCCCATATAAAAAGAGAACAAATGGGAAATGGAAAAAAAGCCGAATGTGAGTGTGTTTGAAATGTTCCAAGAATTCTAAAACTGCATTCGTTTTTGTTCTAGCATCAAAACTGAAGGAGGAGTCCCATTTTGAAATATCAATATTTGTGAAATATCAATACCTAAAAACCAATATGTCAAATTTTTGCAAAATCTAAGGTCTGAATCAAAAAAATAAATGGAATCAATTGTGTTTCTTTTCATAGGTTACATATCATAGTCAAATTTCATAAGAATCAGACTGAAAAAAGAAAAAAAAAATTTTCGATAAGGAAATTTTTTTTTTTTAAATCACAATTCACAGTTTGAATATGAAGTTATGTATGGAAAGTATCGAAATAAAAATTAAAACTGCATTCAATTACATCAATTGTTCATTATATTACACTTCAAGACAAAATTTTTTTTTGCTTATACCCAACACTTTGAATTTTCAACATTCATCCTGGGACTAGTTCTCGAGTTTTGATGCTAGAACAAATCCAAAGACAGTTTTAGAATCCTTGGAACATATCCAACAAACTCGCGTTCTGTTTTTTTTCAAATTTGAATTCTTTGGAGAAATATATACCTCTAAACCCAAAAAATTGTTGCTGATTTTTGAAATTTCCAAAAATTTTGAAAAAATATAAAAAAATTGAACTTGAAAAAACTGAATGAGCGTTTGTTAGAAATGTTCCAAGGGTGCTAAAACTGTCTTTGTTCGTGTTCTAGCATCAAAACCGAAGGAAGAGTTCCAATCTGAAATATCAATAAAAATATACAAAAAACACATTTTACGTAAAAAAAAACTAAGGCCTAAATCGAAAAAATGACATTAGTAAAAAAGGTTTACTTTCACAAAAGACATATACTGTCCAATTTTCAAACGAATCGGACGAAAAAAGGTCTCAAACCCGGATGATCCCCTTAACGTTACCATCCCTGCAATTTTGTATTTCGAGAATATATCACTGAAAAATTTCGTGCCCAATCCCGTGAAAGTTCATTATTCACTTCTAGTTCACATGTGAATTTGATATTCCTATGACATTGATTGAAATACTGAAAAAACTGCTCGGAATCTTGGCTGTTTTTGAAAAGAATAAATGCATTGTCAAGATATCTTCGGTAAAACACTGGCTTAGAATTATCGGGACATGGCTTCATAAACTTTTCTTCAAAATTGTTCAGGAAGATATTAGCCACAATGGGGGGATCAAGCAGGTCCCATTCCCAAACCATCAACCTGTTTATAAATTTTGTTATAAAACTTGAAAAATGAGTCCTTAAGTGTTAACTCGAGCAATTTTTTCATACTTGTTTTGGATAAACATTCATGGACCATTGAGGGTTCTGTAAATTTTTTATCTAAAATAACGGATATAGCCTCGTTAACAGGCCCATAGGTATGTTAAGATTCAACATCCAAAGCACACATAACAAGAGAATTTGCATTAACAATAGAATTCAGAGAATTAACAAATGCAAACGAGTTGTTTAAAAGGTTTTCGTTTGGTTCTAAATAAGACAGTTAAGGAATTAAAGCTTTACCTGTACGAAAATTATGCATATTGCACGCGGACAGGATTGGGCGGATAGATTTGTTTGGTTTGTGGATTTTTGGAAGTCTATATAAAAATCCCAGCTGTGAACCGGTTGGATAGGCATCATCATAAAGCTGGTCATTTATTGGCTGAGCATTTTTCAACTTTCTCAAGGCGTTATTCAGCCTATCTTACAAACGGATTAAAAGTCGTTTTGCGTCCTCATTCACAGCGACAAATTTTGAAGGAACGCTTAAGATAGATTTTACCTTATTCACATAGTCTATTCTATCTAAAATAGCGAAACTTTTACCTTTGCCTAAGTTGGTGACATACATAGACTTATCTTCGGAAAGGGTTCTTAATATAATAAAGTCGTTTTTTGAGAACTCCGGGCACATATTCTTTAAAGGGTTGAAAGTATAGTAATATTTCGAAGCAATTCATTTGAGCTCATTTCGTAAATTAAACAACGAGTTTGTACCCCTTTCATAAATGTTTCTTTTGGATAGAACATTAAACAGCTTTTCAAAGACCAGGAAAAATTGGAAGTAATTCAATTTACTATGGGTGGCCCAAAGTCCAGGCAAAGCGACAGCACTCTTGTTTCTTCGTTGGTTAGTTTCCGATTGGAGGTGTTGCGTGGATGACCTTCTGGGGATCTTGTAAATTTTTTATTTAGCACACTCCTTAATTGTTTAATTTTCTTTCGCACCGGTTGTAACCTGACCAAACCATCCAACTCATCTACAAGAGAGTATTGTTTGAAGAAAGACCATAATTTTTAAAACACTAATTTTAAATTTTTTGATTCAACATCGAATTTGTCCGATCTACGCATTTTAGAATCGATATACATTTGAAAAAACCGTCCGTGAATAAATGAATGTGATACGGCGGTGAAACTGTCCATTGTTTGTTGACATTGTGTACAGTTTTTGGTTTTATCTTGTCTTTTAAATTTCATTGTCTTACATCCGGTTTATTCAGAAAATTTATAGGCACAATATTGTAATACTTCGATTTATTGTATTTCAGAACATTAAAGATGGATTTTTTATAATCCAAATCGTTTGTTTTTTATCATGATATCCTTAGCCACCTCGGTTTTCCTATTTATCTTAAAAATGATATTTCCCAGAAATCTATCAAACATGCAAATTTTAAAGGGATTACAAATTTTGCTCACTGCCTGAGAAGCCGTTGTGAGTTATGCACCTCTCGTTGCTGTGACGCACATTGTTTTCTTATGAAACCCAGCATTTGTATGAGGAACGGTTTTGGTAAATATGCTGGCACAAAATTCTAGAACTCAACTAGATGAGTTTCCGCCAAGAGTACTATTTGAACAATAAGGGGCAATAGAAATTAGTTGTTCATAATTTTGTGGATGTGACTTCACCCAACTCCTCTCCCATTGGGGAGATGGCCCAGCACGCTGGCTACTACCATCACACCACACCCCCTCTCGTACAATTTTCATGGAGTTGTTGCAAGTATAATTACGCTGTACACCAGTCCTTTAATATTGGGACTTGGAAGCTAGGATAACAACCGTTCCAGCGTTTTATAACTTTTACTCGTATAGTACTATAATATAGTATAGTATAATAGCAACTTGAAAACTTCCTGGCTACAAAACAAAGCAATCCCAAGCATCGGAGGGAAAAGACACTTTAGCACGTGCTGTGGGAAACAGGGAATCTATGCACAAGGTGTGTTTTCACACAGAATACCAGCGTATACGATCAGTTAGTTGAGAAGGAAATGTAAGAAAATATAAAAATATGTGACGAAGAAATTGTGAAAACAGATTGGAGTAAAATGGGCCCAAAATAAGGAAGTCAGGCCTATCTATTGCTGAGGAAGTTTAAAAGTGTCTTCCCTGAGGGCGCCAGTCACCATAGCGCAGGATAGACCTACGTCTCCTCAGGAGAGCGGCTGTTACAACGGTAACTACGGCGATGTTGGAGAATACCTCACGTAAGATCGAATGTCATTAAGGGATACTCCTTGTAACAAAAATGCACTCGTAGAAATTCACTAGTGATGTGAAAAACTTTATTAACTAATATTGAAATTGAAGAAGACCTTGAACTCCCTCCTGGAACAATTGGTACCAAACGTCTCAAATTTGAGAAGGACTTTATGGACTCCTCGCGTATCAAACCTAAGTTTAATTTTTTGTTTCTTTTATTTACCATGCACGTTTATTGGAATCATTATTTCCAAAGGGTGCGACAGGTATCTGAGGACACCTTACACACTTTTACAAAAACAGAAAATTAAACCATTAGTCGTTGAAAATAACAATTTCCTATAACAAGTCATATAAGCAATATTAATCTACCTTTTATTCTATAGATTCCTGTGGCTTCTGTCACCGACTCCATTCGAGTCCGAGAGCGACTGCAAGCTTTGATGAGGTGGTCTATATTTATGTCCTCCAATGCTCGGGTTATTGCTTCCTTCAGAGAGGATGTACTGTATTGTGGATGCTTATTAACTTCCTTTTCAGCGACGCCGCACACGTAATAATTCAAAGGATTTTGGTATGGTGTGTTAGGATGCATTGGCTGGAATGTATAAAAATAGAATATTCTATTGTCTACTCTTTTTGAGAAGAAAATTCTCTATTGGTATGCATAAAAGTAGACAATTCGTCCGAAGAATATTCTCCTAAGAAAATTCTCCCCACGCTTAGCAAATTTAGCGTATGTATGCATAATAATAGAATATTCTTAAAAACTGAAGAATTTGCTTCACACTTGAAAGGCAGGCCATCAGGTGTCTTCGAGCAGTTGCCGGTGGAGGTCGTCGTGCATTATGGCTGCGTTCATGAATATTAGAAAACCTAAAATATATAACGTTCGTCGCTCAAGCCGTCATGTCCATGACTACAAACATCTTTTCCGATTTGACGAGGATAACGTACATACATTGGATTGTACAAAACGCACTGCTGGACAAAAATGGTGTTGAGCGGCTCGAAGCATTTCTTAGGTATATGGCCGATCCAGGTTTTCAAGTCGGAGTTGGTGAAGACTTAGAAATAGACCGATCTTCAGTTTGCCGTTCGGTTCACTACATCTGTGAGAGACTCGTACAAATAGCTGACAAATGGATCAAATTTCCTCAAGCACGGCAAGAGAAAGAAAACGCTTCCTCGATGTGGACTGCAAAATATTCATTTCCGCAAGCTATCGGGGCGATTGATTGCACTCATATAAAGATAAAGAGGCCTGTGCGTCGCTTCCACCATGATGATTTAGTTAACAGAGAGGGAATGCATTCAATTAATGTGCAGGCCACTTGTGACTCTAAAGAGTGTTTTACAAGTGTTTGCGCTAGTTGGGCTGGCAGTGTTCATGATTCGAGGATACTACGATTTTCGCACATATCATGCAATCAACAGGAGGTGACTTTCTGCTATTAGGTGACAGTGGATATCCTATAAAACTTTGGCTTATGGTACCCTTCAGTAGCTCTGAAACTCCCGCGCAGCAACATTTCAACCAAGTTTTCACTAAAGATCGGGGAATTATTGAGCGATGTTTTGGGCAACTTAAGAAACGTTTTCCTATGCTGGCAGGTGTTGTTCTTGTTGCAACAAAACAAGTTCCAAAAATTATAGTAGCATGTGCTGTTTGTTTCATTGACAATAGGCTCAGGATTACTTTCTTCTGGCAGGTTATCATGTGAATACTTTGAAATGTTGTGTAAAACAATACATGCTTAATAATTTTTGGAACTTGTTTTGTTGCAACACGAACAACACCTGCCAGCATAGGAAAACGTTTCTTAAGTTGCCTAAAACACCGCTCAATAATTACTCGTTCTTTAGTGAAAACTTGGTTGAAATGTTGCTGCGCGGGACTTTCAGGGTTCCTGAAGGGTACCATAAACCATAGTTTCATAGGATATCCACTGTCACCTAATAGCAGAAAGTCACCTCTTATTGATTGCATAATTATGTGGAATGTCCGAACATCGTAGCATCCTCGAATCATGAACACTGCCAGCCCAACTAACGCAAACACTTTTAAACACTCTTTAGAGTCACAAGCGGCCTGCACATTAATTGAATGCACTTCCTTTATATATTTTAGGTTTTCTAATATTCATGAACGCAGCCATAATGCACGACGACCACCACCGGCAACTGCTCGAAGACTCCTGATGGCCTGCCTTTCAAATGTGAAGGAAATTCTTCAGTTTTTAAGAATATTCTATTATCATACATACATACGCTAAATTTGCGAAGCGTATGGAGAATTTTCTTCAGAGAATATTGTTCGGACGAATTGTCTACTTTTATGCATACCAATAAAAAAATTTTTTCTCAAAAAAAGTAGACAATAGAATATTCTATTTTTATTCATTCCAGCCAATGTTTTGAAGAGTCTCGACGTAGGCATCTACATTGACTCTGAGGCCCTGTGAAAATAAAATGATCAGGCACGTTGCGCCCTTCACTGTTAACAACACCGAAAATCATGCACTCTTCAAACAAACTCAGGTGTTCTGTGTGAGACAGAGCGTTGACAATGTTGTTTTCTATTGCAATTGGCCAGTTCATTCCCATTGCTTTCATTCAGTTCATTTCTAACTTTATAAATAAAAGATTTGGCGATTTTTTGAAATCTTGTGATTTAAAAATTGTTGTGTTTCTCTTTTATAGGCACTATAACAGTGTGTCTTTTGATTTCATTAGTTTTGGTGGTATCTACCATGAGATTTTTATAAAACAAAAATGCATTAATAATAATTGGTTTAGTTAGAATTTTGAAAATATTTATCCACAGAAGCCTTACGCACTCCGTATATATATAAAAAAGTTTTTATGTCAGCAAGGTACATGAAGGTCAGTACCTTGAGGGTCTGTAAGTCACTGAAATACTTCCCCATATCATAAAAGTATTTTATGATACAATGATACGATTTCGCATTAATGAATAAACAGTTCAGATTATGCAAGCTTAGGTGAAATAACAGAATTCTTCCTCAACATCCTTTCGATAAGCGGTTATCTATGTTAAAGTCATGATTTCACGGTACTTCGAGCGAAAACAATTAGAAGTATTCGACTTGTTTATAACTTATGGGTTATTTGAAAATTTAATTAACTTCTGGGTGTTACTGTAAAGTTGATCTCTTCATATTTTCGAAAGCAAACTTAAACATCATCAAGAAGTTCTTACCAAGGGTGTTGATTTACAGATGTTTTAAACGTAAAAATATATTAAAAAGTTTCTAAGACCTGTCTTCTTCAGACATACTAACGAGCTACTGTATACTAACTCAATCGATACCGAACGAGCCCGAAGGATATAAGTACGGACAGCTCACCGACAGATCACTGATTCGTCCTCAAAACCGAAGTGAGCTAAAACTCTTTTGTGTTTCAAGTATATAGTAAGGTTCAAAATGTACTCTTTATAGTCTCTACGATACGAATGTAGAAAACGTTGGAGAAATAGATAGCTTTAACATTGTTTTCTAATGTTTTTATGGTTGAACTACCGACACAATACGATACTTACTGAACTGCTGGTGGAAAGTTCGTGAAATGTGGTTATTGTTTATACTTTTTCATGCGTATTCGTTTGGTGTCTTATGTAGTAAGCAGTTCAGCTAGCGGCTATTCAGCTCAACTAGTATACGTACTCATTACTTCTATTAAGTTCCGGCGTTTTCTTTGAGCATAATGATGAGGATTCTTAAATGGCTCAACAAAATGACCGAAGATCAATTGAAGGGCGAAAAGCACAAGTAGGCTAAACGCAATTTTGCTGCATAGTATGCTCTGCAGCTGAGTACACCAAGCTGAGAAGTTCTCGTATTCAAACATCAGAGCTCAAGTAGGCTAAGCGACACTACGGCATACTTCGAACGATGATAGATCTTGCCTCACTTGACTGTGTCAAGTAGGACAAACGCACTTATTTAGAAAATGTGAAGACAAGCGCACTTATTTAGAAAATGTGAAGATGCCGTGCACAACGAAAACGGACTTAGCTAGAACACCGATATAATGTTGAATTCAATCTCAAAATGCATATCACTGGCTGCCTTGAATTTTTGAAAAATTATGCATGGATTATTTCAGTACCAACTTATAATTTAGTGTGTGTTACATCAAACTTGAATGTTAGCACGCAATCAAAATTCCGGCTTTTCTGTATTCTTTAGTCCTTTATAATTTTAATTTTATTTTGTGACGTAACTTTATGCAATCATGAACAATGAAAAGTGTTTGTTCTGTTGCATAAGAATCTTTATTTTATTTCCATATCGATTTAGAAATTATTCAAGTCTGCAACAGTGGCGACATATATAGACACTGAATTGAGCTCGTCAGTTTCGAAGTAATTTTTGAAAAAAAAAACATCTATAAAATGTGCCACAGTGGATAAAAAGTTTACCTGCTCGGGGGCATTGGGTTCAAACTATCGTACTATACTGTTCTTGTTGTTGAAAATGCTCAGTAGAAGGCTCATTTTGAGCCGCTTTTATTGTTAATTTTTCCTTAATAGTAATCGACGGTGGTGGGATAGTATGAAATCTACCGTCTGTTTTCTTTTATCGTATAAAATATCACGTATATTGAAATCAATTATCATAGATGAAGTTTATTTGATTAGGGATATATAAAACATTTATTAGAAAAAATACGTTACAAAAGGCTATTCTGTTATGTGGTTACTCAGTCATCAAATCTCACAGCGTTTTATTAAGAAAGAAGTTGATCCTTGTGTTTTCTCATAAGTTTCCAACAGCATTGGAGGCACATTTTCTAGAAGATTTTGCTTTCTTTATGAGAGACAACTGTACAATTTTCAGTGAAATTAGCTATATTCGAAAGGGGTAAAAATTAGGTTCACCGACATTTAAGCTTTACTCCGGAAAGAGATTAGGAACGAACACACGTCGTAAACAGCCGTAACGGACACAGGAACCGAGAACAGGACGAGATGTTGGAACCGTGAGCAGTTCAATACTATGTCTGAGATCCTGTCTGGGCATCGTCCATCCTGCAAAGGCATGAAAACGCGAATCGTCAACGGAGTTTCCAGAAAACACCTAAAGTACAATTGAAATAGATTCACCACCAAAGTTTATAGTTTATGGTTTACAAGATTTCAATACGTTTACCACCAAAGTTTAACTGGTAAGTTTATAGTCGTCGAACGACAAGGTAAGTTTATAGACGTCGAACGACAAAGTTAATAGATGTCGAACGACAAGGTAAGTTTATAGACGTCGAGCGACAAGGTAAGTTTATAGATGTCGGGCGACAAGGTAAGTTTATAGACGTCGAACGACAAGGTAAGTTTATAGACGTCGAACGACAAGGTAAGTTTATAGACGTCGCACGAAAAGGTAAGTTTATAGACGTCGAACGACAAAGTTTATAGTTTTATGTTTATAATGCGGATGTATAATTAAACATGGGAAGCAGTCACCCTAAAGTTCACACCGTCCCCCGAACAGCCCATTTGTAACTATGCACTAGACCAACCTCCGAGTGACGTCTGGGTGTTGCCGTCTGCTCTGCGATGCCGGCTGTCGGTCCGTCCGTCCTTCCAGCGCAGGGTTCACTCGTACATTTTCATAACGGTTGAAATTACAGTGTTGAAGTTGATAAACCTCTTGGTCGAGTGGACTCGTAGAGACACGCGTAGACACAATTGAGGTTAAGCTGAATATCCAGATGAAGGAGTAATCTTGCCGATTAAAATGTGCCTGACACATTCGGCTACAACTGAGATCCAGCGTCCCAGCGAAGTGCTGACCATTTAAAAGAAGCAGAGTTGATTCCGGAATAAGCAGATAAGATGGTTACTCTGCGGGATCTGATGAAGAACTGGTGAAAATAGGAGGAGCTTCCAGACAAGTTAGTTGCGGAAAGGGACAGTCGGTTCTAGTAAGCTACAACTGTGCTAATCAGAGGAGCGGTGTGAAATAAGTGACTTTATAAAATATTACTTTAACATTTTCTCCCAAATTGTTTTATATTAATTCCTTTCCATTACCTTTAATTTAATTAATTCAGTCAATTAATTTTTGTAGATTAATGAGCTGTTGCTAGAATCATATTTCCTTAAAGTTACCTTAATTCTAGTACTTGGGAGCAATAATGCAGGTATTCTGCACAACAACAGAATTTTCGCTTAAAAAATTACTTTGTAAAAATATCTTGCAGGTATTGTGGTATTTTCTTTTTGGAACATACTTTTAGGAAATATAATTTCAATCTTATGCACTATTTATAACTTGTCGTAGATACTCTGCAATTATTATTGAAAAATAAATTGAGACCAAGAAATACAAAGGATAAAGAGGTTCGTAGATGTTAAAACCGACGGTATATATCATACTATACTGGCTCCGAAACGGCTATCGTCTCTACGGGAAGTACGGTTGAACTCCTAAGTTGAAAGCGTACGGGTACTAGGCAAAGGTAAGGTATGCCGTTTTTTGTTGAGGTGATATACATGTTTATTGTTTTTTTTTTCGCTTCAATGTTTTCATTTTTTGTACGGCTCCAAACTCTCTTCTAGAACTATTTTTTCCAATTCATTTCCTGACTTCCTGGTGTTGTGCACATTAAATCTTGCGTTCGAAAGCATTATTGTGCGTAAATTCCCCGTGATATTATTTTACAGTACTGACGACAATCATAACTTGTGTCCCGAAATACTACTCTCATAAAAGATTTTGGGAATTATTAAGATTTTTGGGAATTATTAAGATTTTTGGGAAATTTTAAGAAATATTCTCGTAAAATATCTTTTTGGGAAACAGGCTCGTACAATTTTTGGAAAATACTTCACTTTAGGAAATGTCTAAAAACCGTTATCACTGTTATTCTCGAGCGTGAGAACGTGAACCAAAGTTTACCCGTGTGTGAAAGGACAATTCTTCACAGTTCGGTCGGAAAAACAAGCGGCGATTGTTTGGGGTAGAGGTAGGTGTCACGGCCTCAAGTGCGGCGAGCGCAGGCATAGAGAACGACGCACACACGAACACACGCACGATACAAGCGCACCCAAGCCGAGGCTTTGCAGGGCAAGGAGGCGGACGTGACGTATGAACACAGGCCCGCACAACCGGAGCCAATCACCGCTCGCCAAAGCTATGACGCAAGAAGGTGTGTCTGAGCACACACCAATGGGAGACCCAGACGTGAGAACAAACAAGTATCCCGCCAATCAGGATGCAGATACGGCCTCTGTAGAATAGAAGCGTCGAGACTAATCTCGAAACAAGGAAGCGAAATGTATATAAGGAGGGTAGATGAAGCCTCGGGAGGGATTCTTTGGGAACGCACGTGAGATACTGAGTACGACGTCTGAGAGTGCACCACACCGCAGGTCGGCCTCGCCGGCTGGCCTTCTTCTACCAAACTGCAATTTGAAAGTACAAGAAACTATAAACCAGCCTCGCATCGGTGATCGTCATGAATAAACAACGTCGGAGTCTGCAACGATAACACAAGTCGTGAGTACTGCACGGTCGAGCGCCTGGTACTCGGAGCATCTGAGATCTTAAGCGCCGGTCTACGACTGCGATGGAGCACGTAATCAGGAGACACGGAAGTACCCCCGACATCAAATTCCGCTTGTTACGCAACAACGTCGGAGTCTGCAACGATAACTCAAGTCGTGAGTACTGCACGGTCGAGCGCCTGGTACTCGGAGCATCTGAGATCTTAAGCGCCGGTCTACGACTGCGATGGAGCACGTAATCAGGAGACACGGAAGTACCACCGACATCAAATTCCGCTTGATACGCAACAACGTCGGAGTCTGCAACGATAACACGAGTCGCGAGTCCTGCACGGGCGAGCGCCTGGTACTCGGAGCATCTGAGATCTTGAGCGCCGGTATACGACTACGATGGAGCAGCCGTGACAAGTGAGCCTGATGGCGGTTAATCTTCAAAAGTGACGGAAAGAAATGTAGGGTGGTGCCGGAAAATCACCGCCGAAGAGTTAAATGTGTATTATTGAGAAATTTGGAAAGAGTGATCCACAGTTAAATTAGAGTGCAAAGTAGTTCACGGAATGCGGCATTCAAAGCGGCGCGCAATGTATAAAAATGGATTTGTGTTTCCTACTGTGGTGGTGTGCTCTTGGCAAGGAGGATGTGTTTCGGTCACAAAGCAAGAGTTAGAGGGTACGTGACCCGAAGCGTTTATTAAATTTTGAACAACTTGTGGTAAGCAAAGTTCTTTGACTTTTTTATATTGCATTATTCCAAATGTTTCGTGTTCATGCTAGCCCATTCACCGACTATGTTTCCTGATTTTATGCACAGTGCGGAAAGTTATTTTGCCGTAATCCTGTAATTGTTGTGCTAGCGTTCATTGTAACAAGGAGAGTAGATTTCTCGTTCTTTGTGTGGCTCATTACGTTGCTCATGTTAACGCGTTCATCTTGTGCTCATGTTGGCCCAGTCATGCCGCCACGAAGCGTGCGCAAAGCACGATTTATGGCAGTCATCGGCCTAGACAGCCAAGGTGTGGTTGCCTCATTGTGTCGTGTGGGATTGCCATGTCGTTAAATTCATGCGCATGTTGCTATATTTCCCTGAGCTTTAATCATTGCATTGAAATACTATGTGTGTCATATTCAAATCCACGTGTTTCCAAATAAATTCATGTAAATCTTCAATCCTTTTATTCTCCATGTCTGGTATGCAGGTGTACGCAAGCATGAAGGACAATATTATAAAATGTGTGCGGGGGTTGGAATTCCCTCAGCGTATGGGAAGGGGGTCCTAAACCCACCCCTTTCTCCGTATCGCAACAGGAAAAATATATTAATTGTCCTATGCAAGCGTACTGTCTGTATATTGGCATAGAGAATTTTCTTTAATCATTTTCAGTTGCTTAAAATTTGTATACAAGTTTTATAACGGTCCCTCAAGAAAGAATTCAATTAATGGTCCAGTCGTTTGCAAGGATTTGTCCGGCATTGTATTTCGCTTGCTCTGTGTAGTTTCTTGTGGCGGCGCCTGGTCTTGCCTTCGAGGAACTGCCCTTCGTTGTGTAATGGCATTTCACTGCTTGGAGTCATAAATGCGTGAGAGTGTGGGGATATAAAATTTGAAATGCCTGCAGCTGCAGTCGGACCATTTTCTGAGCACCCAATTTGAAGTGTACTTGGCTGGGTGTGATCCATGGCCATTAATTTTCGAAATGCTACGAGAAATTTATACGTTCCGGAATCTTTGCTCATTCTTCTCGTGCCTCTGAGTTGATTCAAGTAATGTTGTATGAGTGAATATTGCATCAAAGGTCAATTTATAGCGTTGTCATCTTGGAACATTTATTTTGGTGCATCCGAGAGCCAGCATAATTTAGTCACGTTCTGAAGTGCTGCCATCATTACTCAAAAGATAAAGAATTCAGTAATTAATCTGGTTGGAATTTTCATTTTTAAATGATACCTCACTTATAAATAATTTGCAGAATTTTTTTTGGCCTCGTGTGTGTCAAGCTTCTCCAATCAGCTTTAGCAACATAATTCATATTTTCATTCGTTGAAATTTGAGTACTTCAATTATTTAAATTGACATCTGCTGAGAAGCAGTAATGGGATTGTTTGAGAATCAATTTCCGTGATGTCAATGGGACAGTAAAATTTTTTTGTGTTGCAAATTGTTGAATGAATTAAGTGACGGTGCTTAGGATAATAATTAAATTATTATCCTAAGCACCGTCACTTAATTCATTCAACAATTATATATATATATATATATATATATAATTAAATGTAGTGTTTTAAAGTAAGTGATAATTTTCAACGATGCTGCACTTGCAATTCATTTCATTTTACTCTGCAGGCGGAAAATAACAGTTGAATGCCATTGTGATGAGAATATAATCAGCATGAATTGAACTAATGGAATCCGATGCATTTGCTAAGCGAGTATTCGTGCAGAGCCTTGTCTTGAATATGTATTTCATAAATTTTCAGTATGCTGTTTTCTTATTGAATGTTTCCAGGATTTATCACCTTTTAATGCTCATTGGTATTATGTGTAGAATGATGGCCCGGATGTATTCCTATATTTTTTAAGTTGAAACCAACTTACATCCCTTGAAAATTTGAATAAATTTTGCGTTTTGGTATTCAAAATATTGGATGACTGAGCAAGTTTAAATTTATTATGACACCTCGATTAAATTTAATTTGAGAGTTTCCTTGAAGGTTAATATGAATGTAACTTTTCCCTAACAAGCTCAGGAATACAAATTTTTTTTTACCCGTTGAGGAGAGAGTATTTAAAGTAAAATGGTTGAAGTCTTCTGCCAAATAATCATGGGATAATTTAAAAAATGAATTTTGTTCCTTGCTGTCTAATGCAAAGTAAATTAAAATTTTCATGCCGGTGTCTCATGGAAGCTGAGTCAGTGACGGTGCCTAGAATAATAAATTTTGATGAAGTGTACTCGGTTCCTCTCTGAGAGTGTGTTGCATCTTCTGAAAAGGCCACGCAGCCAATTCTTGGATAAATTTAGTTACTTAGAGATAAAATATCGCCACACACGTGACCAGTAAAGTAAAAATCATTTGTTGAATTTCAGCATTTATAACAATTTCATGCAAGACTCCAGTGTTCAAGAGTGAGAAGTGAATATTGTTTTTTTTTGAGCTGTTGCTGAATTCTATTGTTTCAAAGTAATTTGTTTTGTTATTCTTCTCAAATTCCGTGGACATAAAATCTTAGAGCGTCATACCACTATTCATATAAAGTCCTTGGAAAATATAATTTTTTTTGTCGAGTGTTTGGCGAATAAATTTAGTGTGCTTCAATCTCAGCTCCATAGGTGGGTTGAAACTTTATTAATAATTAAGTATACGTAGTTTTAGGAAAGGAACACGTGGGGTGCAGACACATTTAGCCTATTCAGTTTCATGCCACCAATGAATAATTTTTCCTTTTTTGAAGTGTGCGTTAATGAAAAATTGTGTATTTTTTTTCAAGTCGTTGGTTGTGTAAGGGAATGTTCAAATTATACTCATGTGAGAGGTGCAAATTGTGTCTTACTGACACTGAATTCTACTACAACGAAAGAGATAGAGTTGTGTAGATTTTGCAGAAATACTACGCAATTTCTCGAGTGGGATTCAACCTCGGATTTTATCGCAAAGTAAAGTAGTGCCTCGTGTGAGAGATGAATATTTCCTGCGTACGCCTGGGATTATTGTCTCCCTAAACAGGAAAATTTACTTGTCGTATAAAGGTAATTTGCCTGGTGTTTACATATAAATTTATCCCTGAACATCCCTGAGAATTCTTCAGAATATTTTTGGATTTTTATAATTGATTCCTAGTATTTGTCTAAGCATTCTCTCTCGTTCGTGCGCGGATTTTGGACAGGTTCGTACGAGGTAGCTTTGCCTGATCAACAAAGTAACTCAAGCGTACCGTCTGAGGTTTGGGCACGAGATTGAGGGAGCGGGAGCATACGACAATGCTTTGAATGTTGAATGTTAACATGATTAAGCAGTAACTTTAAACAAATTGTGTGGACCGTTTCGTCAGTAATTGAAATTAAATCGTTAATTGATGGCGAGAGTAGGTTTGCATAATTATGATGTATTTATCAACTTCATTAGGATATGTTTATTTTCTACTACGAAAATGCTCAATATTTCGAAATGGAGTGTAATTTCTGCAGAAGCATTGATTATAGCGTAAAAATTGAAAATGAATTACGACTGGAATGTACAAGTGAAATCTTCATTGAGAATGTATGTAAGAGAGGCACACCGTGTAGCCGAGAGCATCTGTCGGAATTTTATTGCTTTATGGATAGCACAAGCAATTAAGAAATTGTGGCGGTACGTTCAAGCTGATGTGGTTAAAACTCTAGAGTGGTATTACGGAACGCAAGAATGTAGGATGTTGTGAGAACATGGAAAGAATGTATATTAAATGGTATCAGTAGCATTGAAGTAAATGCGTTTAAATTGATGGACGACGAAGAAAATGATATCGTTGAATAACAATTGTGCAATGTCCCAAAGTCTGAGACTTAGGTGAATAATCATGTCATTTTTTGCATTTTTTTTGTGTGTTATCAGGATGTTAGATCATCAGAACGGCTGTTCTCAGCACAAGTATGATGTAAAGTCTGACAGAGTGATGACACATTGTGTATACATTTTAGTAGATTAAGTGCGTTAGGGATTTCAGCCTAATTGGTAAATCTCCCGATTCTGCGTACAATATTGGTGTGAAGGTTTATATAATCTTGTGGCGAGGTGGAATCATGTAAATGTGCAGCACTGTCTCTGGGGCTGAAAATCGTATAAAATTTTGTGTCATGTCTATTGCTTTTTTTTTGCATTTTTGTGTCAGTAGTATCACAATGTCAGATCGTCTGAAGAGCCTTTCGGCGTAGTAAGATGTAAAGTTTGACGGGTTGATAACACTACATTTTGTCTATTTCTGCATTTCTCTCTTTTGTGTCGGTGTTGTCATAATGTCTGATCGTTAGAAAAGCCTTCGCGGCAGAGTATAACGTAAAGTTAGACGCCTTGACAATACCCAATGTATATGTGTTTTTTTTTTATTGATGCGGATTCGGGATTTTGGCCTAACAGGCAATTCTCCTGCTAGTTCGTACGTCATGAGCAAGAATGTGTTATTTTCTTCGAAATATTTAGGTGATACAACTGATTAGTAACACCGTCGAACGAATTTCGGCTTTGTCTAGAGTTGGTTGAGGATACCGGAAATTAAATATTTTATGTATGTACGTAGGAATTCTTCGCGTAGCTCACGTCCGCCTCACTCAAGGCAGATTTGAAGGAAAGCAAGGAAAATTTCTAGCGTGATCAACCAAGTAATGCGCTGTCTCTCGAGTACAAATGGACCAGGTTAGACAATTAAACGCGTATTTACGGAAGGAGATCATTAGCAATTTAACGCGAACCTCAGGGATCAATGTTATGCTAGTCGACGAGCAGACTGAGAACTAAAACCTGAAGATCTTCGCAAATAAATGTACTTCATTTTCTACAATTATGATGACAAAGCTGATGATCTCCAACGTGGGAGTCCAATGCGTATTGACGCCGTAATCTACAGGATTTGTCCGCGATTTGACGCAACGAGGATCTACGGAATTTTCCACGAGTTCACGTGACGCCAAGGATGAATTTTTATGGAAAAGCTTCAGTAACTTCGATTCTCAGCAGGGGGCCCTCCCCAGGATCAGTAGCAAGCCAGGATCAGTCGCAAGCCGAAGAGGAGTAGCACGTCACAGGAACAACAACAACAAGCTGTACCTAGGTGCACAGGAAGAGCAACAGCAAGTTTTTGTTGCAAGAAATACGTCTACTCTGAATCACAGGATGAAATGATAATTATGAGGAAGAAAACTTGAGGTTGGAAAAGCACCTCCATTTTGAGATTTGTTTTTAGGTGGATTGCAATCGGGAAAGCTGAAAGGATGTCTCTGCTTGTACCAAAGTCGCCTACTTTACAATCTCTAATTTGTATGTTTATCTAAGTCGATGGATTTGCCGAGAGCAAGTCGTGAATAATAAGATGTCGTGTGTGTTTTATTTTGTGCGTTCATATTGTCCGATTTATGCGTTATCTTTGATGTGTTATTTTCTCCTTACGGTCTATAATAATGTGAATGAGAAATGTGCGTTTCAAGTAATTAGGTGTGTGTCAGGTATTAATGAATTTTTTTTTACAAAATGCGTCAACATCGGTGTGTTGCAAGAAGGTAAATCATGAGGTGATAGGTAAGGATATTTTCATGTCGGGAAAAGCGAAGGGATTGAAAAATGGGGGTGAACATTTTCTAATTTTTTTTTGTAAGGGGTACGTCACGGTAATAATTGAAATTAACGGGTGAAAATTTGAACCAACTTTACAAGTTGGCTCAAATTTTTTTCTGGGGCGAAGAGGGTATTGTCCAGAAATACTACTCCCATAAAAGATTTTGGGAATTATTAAGATTTTTGGGAATTATTAAGATTTTTGGGAAATTTCAAGAAATATTCTCGTAAAATATCTTTTTGGGAAACAGGCTCGTACAATTTCTGGAAAATACTTCACTTTAGGAAATGTCTAAAAACCGATATCACTGTTATTCTCGAGCGTGAGAACGTGAACCAAAGTTTACCCGTGTGTGAAAGGACAATTCTTCACAGTTCGGTCGGAAAAACAAGCGGCGATTGTTTGGGGTAGAGGTAGGTGTCACGGCCTCAAGTGCGGCGAGCGCAGGCATAGAGAACGACGCACACACGAACACACGCACGATACAAGCGCACCCAAGCCGAGGCTTTGCAGGGCAAGGAGGCGGACGTGACGTATGAACACAGGCCCGCACAACCGGAGCCAATCACCGCTCGCCAAAGCTATGACGCAAGAAGGTGTGTCTGAGCACACACCAATGGGAGACCCAGACGTGAGAACAAACAAGTATCCCGCCAATCAGGATGCAGATACGGCCTCTGTAGAATAGAAGCGTCGAGACTAATCTCGAAACAAGGAAGCGAAATGTATATAAGGAGGGTAGATGAAGCCTCGGGAGGGATTCTTTGGGAACGCACGTGAGATACTGAGTACGTCTGAGAGTGCACCACACCGCAGGTCGGCCTCGCCGGCTGGCCTTCTTCTACCAAACTGCAATTTGAAAGAACAAGAAACTATAAACCAGCCTCGCATCGGTGATCGTCATGAATAAACAACGTCGGAGTCTGCAACGATAACACAAGTCGTGAGTACTGCACGGTCGAGCGCCTGGTACTCGGAGCATCTGAGATCTTAAGCGCCGGTCTACGACTGCGATGGAGCACGTAATCAGGAGACACGAAAGTACCCCCGACATCAAATTCCGCTTGTTACGCAACAACGTCGGAGTCTGCAACGATAACTCAAGTCGTGAGTACTGCACGGTCGAGCGCCTGGTACTCGGAGCATCTGAGATCTTGAGCGCCGGTATACGACTACGATGGAGCAGCCGTGACAAGTGAGCCTGATGGCGGTTAATCTTCAAAAGTGACGGAAAGAAATGTAGGGTGGTGCCGGAAAATCACCGCCGAAGAGTTAAATGTGTATTATTGAGAAATTTGGAAAGAGTGATCCACAGTTAAATTAGAGTGCAAAGTGGTTTACGGAATGCGGCATTCAAAGCGGCGCGCAATGTATAAATATGGATTTGTGTTTCCTACTGTGGTGGTGTGCTCTTGGCAAGGAGGATGTGTTTCGGTCACAAAGCAAGAGTTAGAGGGTACGTGACCCGAAGCGTTTATTAAATTTTGAACAACTTGTGGTAAGCAAAGTTCTTTGACTTTTTATATTGCATTATTCCAAATGTTTCGTGTTCATGCTAGCCCATTCAACGACTATGTTTCCTGATTTTATGCACAGTGCGGAAAGTTATTTTGCCGTAATCCTGTAATTGTTGTGCTAGCGTTCATTGTAACAAGGAGAGTAGATTTCTCGTTCTTTGTGTGGCTCATTACGTTGCTCATGTTAACGCGTTCATCTTGTGCTCATGTTGGCCCAGTCATGCCGCCACGAAGCGTGCGCAAAGCACGATTTATGGCAGTCATCGGCCTAGACAGCCAAGGTGTGGTTGCCTCATTGTGTCGTGTGGGATTGCCATGTCGTTAAATTCATGCGCATGTTGCTATAACATTTCCCTGAGCTTTATTCATTGCATTGAAATACTATGTGTGTCATATTCAAATCCACGTGTTTCCAAATAAATTCATGTAAATCTTCAATCCTTTTATTCTCCATGTCTGGTATGCAGGTGTACGCAAGCATGAAGGACAATATTATAAAATGTGTACGGGGGTTGGAATTCCCTCAGCGTATGGGAAGGGGGTCCTAAACCCACCCCTTTCTCCGTATCGCAACACTTGCTAGGTAGCAAGACGTAGGGTATACCGGCTATGGATGGCGCAAGTATATTTAAATTCATGTTTTTGTGAACTACCATCATCGACGCTAGTCCTGCGTGCGTTTGAGTATCTATGTTACACTGTCTGCACCATGAGCCATATAAAATATTGACCTCTGATGCTTACCGCATCCTTCACACAGAGTTATCGTAGTATATTTAACACGTGCGTGAGGTCTGAAGAGGGGATATTAATTGAAACCAGCTTGGTTGAACGACATTTACTCAACGAGCTAATTTTGGATGCCTAATTTAGAAAATAAACCCAATGATATTTACCAAGCCTTTTCTCTTTTTAGTAGAGAGTGGCTGAGTATCATTGACATGATACTTTACAGAGGATGTATAATATACATGATTGGGGTTCCCCAGGCTTCTAGTCACGCCTGAGCGTTAAGGCCTTATTTTCCTCTCGTTTAGTGCTCAGGTAACATTCCTTGAGGACAGTGACCATAGAATCCTCATAGAACCTACTGCAAGAGGCATCAAGGCTGAATTTAACCATACATATCCATTGATGAGCCCATTTCCAAAAAACTGAAACTTTTTTTCTATTGGACTTACGTCTATGAAAATTTGCAGACCACTAGATCTCCACATTTGTAACAACTTTTGTTTAAGAAAAATTTTTCCCCGGGGTATAGAAAATTAATTATTTAAAAAAAAAAAATTATATATACATTTATTATTCATTATTACTTCAAAATTTACAAAGCTAGAGCAATGCGGTTTGTTGCATTTGAAAGTCAAACTTGTGCTCTATCTAATTTACCAGGGAATTTTTTGATATATTTCATTCAAAATTTATATGAATTTTTTTGTAAAGGTCAGGGCAAAAGTTATACTTTTAGGGTAAAAAAGTCTACGGAAAGCTATACAGAAAAAATTTTGAAAATCCCCTGGTAAGTTAGATAGAGCAACCATTTCACTTTCAAATTCAACAAACCGCATTGCTCTAGCTTTGTAAACTTCGGAGTAATAATGACAAACGTCTTGAAAACTTAGTTTTTTTATAAGACCAATTTTTAACAAAAAAAATGCTTCTCCTCCTACAGTTTTTGAGCCACAGTGATGATTTTGGTATCATTGGATGCAGAAAAACAAGGGCTTTACAATGTATTGAGAAGTTTTTCAAAATTCATTCATGTCTCAAAGTCATGACGTCATAAATTTGAATTTTCTTGAGAATATTTTGATTTTTTGTCTTTTTAATTTTTTAAATTTTTATATTGGAAATTTGAGGAAAAGCATTCAAGTATTTGGAATGTCCACGTTATTCTGCATCCAATGATACCAAAATCATTGCTGTAGCTCAAAAACTATCAGAGAAAAAGCATTTAGAAACCCCCCCCCCCAAATGTCGTTTTCTATGATTTCCCATTTTCTTTTCAAGAAAATCGCATTTTGTCATAAATGATAAATGATTCTAAATAGCATTTCCTATTAGTATACCAAATTTCATTGCTCTAAATTCAATGATAAAAAAAATATTCGTATGGGGAATGCTTACCTTGAGGAATATGAATGATGAAATATATATATAATAAATAAAAAATAAAATTTACAATTTGAGCAATTTTTTTTTTTTTTTCACGTTTTTCTGCATGCAATGATACCAAAATCATCACTGTAGCTCAAAAACTGTAGGAGGAGAAGCATATAGAAAACCCCCCCATAAATGTCGTTTTCTATGATTTCCCATTTTCTTTTCAAGAAAATCGCATTTTGTCATAGATGATAAATGATTCTAAATTGCATTTCCAATCAGTATACCAAATTTCATTGCTCTAGGTTCAAAAATTGAAAAAAAGGTCCGCAAGGGGGATTTTCTCCCCCTCCCGGGGGAGACGTTAGCTCTGGGATACGTTCCTGATATTTTTACAGACATTCGGGGACATATCTCCAACTCATTTAAAGCAATAAAAAATAAAATCGGGAGAATCAACTTTTGGACTGCAGATGCCCCAAAATGCTTCCCTTAACGCGTTCATCTTGTGCTCATGTTGGCCCAGTCATGCCGCCACGAAGCGTGCGCAAAGCACGATTTATGGCAGTCATCGGCCTAGACAGCCAAGGTGTGGTTGCCTCATTGTGTCGTGTGGGATTGCCATGTCGTTAAATTCATGCGCATGTTGCTATAACATTTCCCTGAGCTTTAATCATTGCATTGAAATACTATGTGTGTCATATTCAAATCCACGTGTTTCCAAATAAATTCATGTAAATCTTCAATCCTTTTATTCTCCATGTCTGGTATGCAGGTGTACGCAAGCATGAAGGACAATATTATAAAATGTGTACGGGGGTTGGAATTCCCTCAGCGTATGGGAAGGGGGTCCTAAACCCACCCCTTTCTCCGTATCGCAACACTTGCTAGGTAGCAAGACGTAGGGTATACCGGCTATGGATGGCGCAAGTATATTTAAATTCATGTTTTTGTGAACTACCATCATCGACGCTAGTCCTGCGTGCGTTTGAGTATCTATGTTACACTGTCTGCACCATGAGCCATATAAAATATTGACCTCTGATGCTTACCGCATCCTTCACACAGAGTTATCGTAGTATATTTAACACGTGCGTGAGGTCTGAAGAGGGGATATTAATTGAAACCAGCTTGGTTGAACGACATTTACTCAACGAGCTAATTTTGGATGCCTAATTTAGAAAATAAACCCAATGATATTTACCAAGCCTTTTCTCTTTTTAGTAGAGAGTGGCTGAGTATCATTGACATGATACTTTACAGAGGATGTATAATATACATGATTGGGGTTCCCCAGGCTTCTAGTCACGCCTGAGCGTTAAGGCCTTATTTTCCTCTCGTTTAGTGCTCAGGTAAAATTCCTTGAGGACAGTGACCACACTGCAGGCAACGACGTTGATTTGCACGTCAGCCTCTTTCACGCCAACTGCTGCGTACAGAGATCGAACCCGAGAAGAAAACACAGAACGCAAGCGCTCTGTACACTCGGCCACTGCAAGGCCAAAACAAAGAAATTAAACAAATAAGGCAATATCTCAGCAGTGAACTAAGACATAATTGACCTCGACTATTTTAATAACGTAGAATAGATTTTCAAATCTCCATCTGAAAAGTTCAATGTGAACTGCTCATGCAGCCACTCGATGAAAGTCTAGTGAAAAGAACAAAGCCGTAGAGTGACATAAAAAGTCTAATGTGATTAATTCCGTACAGCAGTAACTAGCGTTGCTGAAACAGTTTTTCTGAGACATGGCATACTAGAAAAACATACCTGTGATGGGGCGCAAACTTATTGATACTAAAGGTTGCTATGTTTACGACGCGAAATTCACAGTAAATAGAAATATGGTGGCGCAGTGCATACACGAGCATGACACTACGGTAAGTACTGCAATATTTAGCAGTAAAGCCGTAACACCAAACAGATCAGAGTCTTATGGAGAAACGCTGCATTTTAAGCCTATGAAAACAATTAAAACGCTCTGTGAGTGAACTGACAGTTTCTCATGACCCTCTGGAAACATTGAATCATAGGATAGGCAGAGGGTGAATCACCATGATAGGCAAAAGGAAATTTCTATCACGCAGTGTAGTTTAATTTGAATGACATGAGCCGAATCCAAAACTAAAGAATACACTCGTGATGGTTTCTACATAGACAAAAGTGGTAAGGACATAATTAGTATACATGAAAAAGAACTGGCAACCTCTATTTAGTGTCCAGTCAATAATCCTCATAGAACCTACTGCAAGAGGCATCAAGGCTGAATTTAACCATACATATCCATTGATGAGCCCATACAAATACTTACCTATATTCTTCTGTTCATTAACACTTAGTATGAACTCATCATTCATGGAGGAAATGTTTAACAGAAAAACATTCCTACACGCTACAAGAATTATCATGGGAAACACTAACTCATACAAAATGAAATCTTCTATGAAAATTTGTACTATGTTCTTTGGGTAGGTAAATGTTTTAGTAAGATCGAATTTTTTTTGTAATTCAAAGCTCAGATTGCATATCATCTTGTAAGTTTGAAGCTACGTTTTCATAACAACTATGGCTTCGCTGGGCAAGGAGATGGGCACCATGTAGTATGGACGTGTAAATGAAAAATCAAACATGTTCCCACGTAACAAGCATCCGTGAGCATATAATATAAGTCAGGACAGAAGTTCAAACATGATAAAAGTTCCAAAAGGAAGTAATAATGATTGTAAATAGACACCAGTGAACAAAAAATAGATGGTCTCGAACGAAGAAGATCAAAACAACACACTATTATGATAAAACAAGTCCTACCTTATTTTCATATTGAGCCATTACATTCTTTTCTTGGGACCACTACTTCCCATACACAGAAGTTTTACCCCTTCAAAGACGTTTGGGAAAGAAAATGAGGAAATCTAGGAAGGAAATAATATCGTAGATACTAGATGTAATGAAGGTTCCATAGTTTCTCTTTAACGAACTAAATCAGATCGAAGCTCTCATTGTTCAAACAACAAATTAAAAACAAATCAATACTGCATTCAATAATCCATAAACACGCCATTCCAACCGTTTCCTTTTTCACTTAACATTTTTCGCCCAAAAGGCAGATGATCATACAAATTTTGCCTTTTTCACCACAAAGGTTATCGCAAGAAACGCGGAATCCACGTTCAATGCGCATTTTTACTCCTACAAGCAGCAAAAGTGTTGGGATGAAAGATCATGAAAAGGGTAAATGTAAGATTGAAACAATGCATAGTATCAGTTGACCACATAGAGCTTGACTTGTAGAATCCGGTAGAAAATTTAGCTAACTAACAGAGATAAAGTAATAAATCAAAAAATATGGTCCTTAACAAAATTAAAAACACGGCATTTCATCAAACATAAGGCTTACCTAACCATCAGCTTGGGCCCAGATACTGTGTCCCTATAGGAGCGCTACTTCTTACAAATACAACAGTTACATTCCCTTGAGGAGCTTGAAATTATTCCAAATCCACCTATTTCAATACATTCTATAAATAATAAGGAACTACGAACCTAGGTCCATGTGAAATGATTATATTTCAACAGAACTATCAGAATACGCCCATCATTTGCTTCAAAATAATCACGTAGCTTCTAATGTATGTTTGTGCATAATGAATTTTCGAATTACATACCAATAGCGGTCTTGTTCAGTGCACAAATTTCAAACTGAATTAATGTACTGTTGAAGTCAATAAATAATATGGTTTAGATTATGGGTTTCTTCAACATACCAAAAGCCGCATACGTGATTTCTGAGAGGACACTGGAGCTCAATTTTTCGATTTGTCCCAAGACAAGTAAAAATTGGTTTACTGACGACTTTCACACTAGGACCCATTTGACCATTGACAACCGGGTTAAGGCTTTTTCTTGAGTAGGAGTAGTCCAAAGCTTCGGAGTAGTTGCTCCTGACGTCTTTGTGACCGCTGATTCGGCCCCCGAGATCTCTGCTGGTATCTTGTCCTGATGACCTGAAAGTCGGAAAGATTAATTCATTCAATGTTACATGAGAGAAGGAATTTATTTTTATTGGGAAGAATTTCATGACAAACATCACCCATGAAAAGAAAGTCTATTCGAAAAAGTAATTTAACATGATCATTGTCTGCATTTGCGCACATCTTCCATAAGCAAAGGTTTGCATCCATAGATCTCAAAACTTACCGCTAATATCATGAATATACAAAAATACCAGTGCAGTTTATTATCGTTCCTTTTGTACGATTGCGATGATCAGTCAGCGCTCACAACATTTCGTTCAATATTTCTCTAAATACTTTTTTTGTTCATGACAGTGAGTATCTGATCTTCTCGACTAACCGTTGAAAACCAATTTGTTTAGCACAAGGGTGACACCGAAAAGGATGAAACTACAGAGACCTATCAGAAACAAGAATCAATGTGGAAATAGAGACTTAAAATCTCCCATGATACTAAAAACGATGTACGCCTTTGTAAATGAAGGATCAAATAACGATAAAAATTTTACAACTTAGAGCTGAGATAATCGCCTCATACTCCCGCTCAAAGAACAAGCGGCTGCAACAGGCCACCTGTTGTAAAAGTTTGTGAAAGCGTATTAGTAAAAGGCCCCATGTTTTATCAATAACAGAAATTAGTTGTAAGTTTTTTAGAGTGAAGGTAACCGACTAAACGCACTTATGATCTTTGACACATGCATTCATACGTGTATGCTGGTAAGCTACTGGTTCGCGTAAAACCGTTTTTCTTATCCAAAACATCGTGGGAATTTGACGTTGAGTCTTGAAATTCGAATGATGCGTACACAGAAAATGTTTGCTATCTGTAGGCATTGATCTCAAAATTGGCAAAACTTACGAGAAGTTTAGAAAGTTGTCTTCCCTAATATAGAATAGAAGCGAAACCCCTTCAGAAATCAACCATGAATCAAAAATGTGTAAACACAAGGCATCAAATTTCTAATAAGCTCACCGCTACGACTTAATCGAGTGAACATAGAATAAGCAAAAAATTTTAAAAAGAGAACTTGGATAATCTGAAGAGCCAATAAGGAATAATAGTGTACAAAACCTACCTAACGGCAACCATAATAGAATTTATTGTTAAAACAGCTGAAAATGTATTCTTTTTTGGTTTCAAATATATTTTAAACGGTAGAATTAACCATATGGGCTGCTATTTCGAAGAGTCATAACAAATTAGACCTAATATCATGATACAGATCTACCTTATAATCATACCGATTCCACATAACGTTCCAGATGGAGTTAGGGAGACTCAACAGGTACTGCGCTGGGTGTAGTTGGAGCGCTGCCAAAATATTAATCCGTAGGAAGTGCTGTCGTATTGAGCAGTACTTCGCCCGCCGCGTTATTATCTGGATAAAGTGACTTAGATTACTGAAAACACATTTGAATCGGAAGGAGTACAGTTGACGAGAAATAAGTAACAAATTAGAGACTCCGACAAAGAACTATAAAAAATATATGTACATTTGGGGCAAATGTTTTATCAGCGACTGTGATCGCAGTACGTGATCAGGGAAATAAGTTTCCCTTGTATACCGACGGATCGTTTAGACTTTAGAGCAAGGAAAACATGTGCCCGGAGGCACTGGGTCCAAGCTCGCAGGATTTCTACACCGCCCAACCCTCTCCCTCCACCTCCGAGCAGCTACTGAAGTTGCCGTTCGCGCCACGCAAAAACAGGCATTTTTTAACTTTTTTAAGTTAACCTTAAACTAACTGAACTTGGCCTAACCTTACCCAACCTAACCTAACTTAACCTAACCTCTTAACCTAACTTAACTTAACTTAACCTAACCTAAATTAATTTAACCTAACATTTCTGTAGCTGCTTGGAGGTGGTGCTGTAGCTGGTTGGAGGTGGAGGGAGAGGGCTGGGCGGTGTAGAAATCCTGCGAGATGAGACCCTGTGCTGCCCGGAGGCACCGACGCCAATCTCGCCAGATTTGGACGCCGCCCACCCCTCTCCCTTCACCTCCGTAGCACCACAGCAAGGATGCCAGTTGCGCCAATTATTTAACTATGTAGTACTACTGAGGTTCATTAACCTATCTGTTCGTTATACAGTTATCATTAATCACTGCAATATAACCACTACAAGTACTTAGTGAGTAAATACTACAGCGGAATACCAAAGTTAACCTGCATTAAATCATTATAATAAGTTATGAAAACGACCGCTGGTGTTTGGCCATTCGACCCTCTATCTCGGCATGCAAGAACAGGCATTTTTAAACTTTTAAATTAACCTTGAAATAACTGAACTTAGCCTACCCTAACCCAACCTAACCTCTCAAAACTTAACTTGACCTAACCTAAATTAATTTAACCTAACATTTCTGTAGCTGCTCGGAGGTGGAGGGAGAAGGGGTGGGCGGTGTCCAAATCTGGCGATATTGGCGTCTGTGCTGCCCGGAGATCAGGAATAGAAACACCACTACGTTGTTCTACAATCAATGATAAAAGCGCAAAGGCTTCGAAATATTCCTAGGTCAAAAATATCTTTGGTATGAAAGTTAGTTCAAGTCTCCTTACCCACAACATAGGAGCTAAAGAAGAGAGTAATCACGATGGAATCATCGAGTTTGATTACGAACACGGAGATCTTATGCACAAGTGTGTTCCCACACAAGTCTTTGCGCAGAGAAAATATGTCAGGTTGAAACTTCAAAGATAAAAGTTAAAGAAGAAGTTAGTAGGTACTGAATGAAAGGAAAGAAATCAACAGAAAAACAAGCTCTTGTTGAGAGCAAACGCACTATTTCACCTAAAAAGGGATTCCCTAACCATCAGCTCAGGCCCGTACATTCTCCCTTTGGAAGCGTCATAGGTTTAATAGTTGTATCTTTCTGAGGGTTTAAGCTGAGAAAAGACGAAGAAAGTGCCGAGTAGGGCTGCCAGTCAACTTTTTCCAAAATCCCCAGACTGACCCCTGAAATTTCCCCAGATCGTAAAATAAATCCCCAGATATTAGTAAAAGATACAAATATGAAATTTATACTTATCTTCAATACATTTTAGGTTTAGTTCTCATTTTCATCATTAATGTCAGTGTGAAAGCCAAGAGACTTTGATTCTTTCAATCGTTTCAATAGGTCTTGGTATCTTTTTCCCTCAAATCAAATAGTATGGTCCTCCTTTGTTTAGCACTATTAGTCCAAGTGGATCATATGATTCTCTTATAATTTTTTGGTTTCAAATAAACTTTGAAGTTTAGATTTCTAATATTATATTTTATAGTTATCATATAAGTGAAAAAATCTAACAAATTTTTTTCCAAACTAGAAAAGAAAACTAGAAAAGCCAACACTTAATTCTTGGTCAATTTTTAAACTTTTTAGTTGATCCCAAGTTGCCCACTTTGCAATTTGCATTATTTCTTGCTAATTTTTGCTTGGCAAGGAAGCTGCAGTTTCTGGTTTAAGGATTTGTTAATTTTTTTATACAGTTAATAAAGTTGAGGAAATACTTTTTTCAACAGATGCAGATGAAAGCGTAGCAAGTGAGATAAGTCATAAAATATGAAAGATACCAAATTTAGGGTCGCCCAAGTCATCTATAATTTCCCCTAATGATTTTCAATACCGGGGAATTGTGCATTCCTTACCGATAGGTCAGCTGCAATCAGATGAAAACTCCACTCGTCGTCTATCTCATTTTAACTGAGCTTCAACAAGCGAGGGGATACTTGATCATCATCGTTAGGCGCTTTCTATTGAAATTTTTTTCAAATTTCGATTTGGGAAGTTCACAAGTTTTCTTACGCTTCTCGGATTCCTTGTGTTTCTGTAGGGTGGACTTGTTCGCACTTTCGATCATGATTATGCAACATTTACAACCGAGACGGTTTTCATCTCTATCTTTCTGTAGCCAGTCTTTGAATTCCAAAAATTTTTTATTGGTGCACTTTTTAGGTGATTCCATTGTGTTTAACTACAAGCTGATAATGCAATAAGGACAAAGCAACACCGCTACGTGTAGCGCTATTACTTTAGGCGTACATTATAAGAGACAGCACCCCAGCAATACCAAATGAGTGACTGAGCCAGGCCCTCCATGGGGCGCCACTGTGCGCTGCATTCGGATTTCATACAAACATATATTATTCTACCATGATGCATTTGCGAAGCTGACTTAGGCTCCTTGTGCTGATAATTTGATTAATTTCTAGATCGAATTGTAGAAATTTTAATTGTTTCTGTACCTTTATGTTGAACGCAAATATTATTGAGGCAATTTCAGTTTTTACATGCAGAATATTGTAAAAACACCCCAAATCCCCTAGATTCTTAGCCTTTTTGTATCGAATTTCCCAAATCCCTAGACAATGTCCGAATTCCCAAGATCTGGGGAAAATTCCCAAGGTGTGGCAGCCCTGGACTGCCGAGAAAGACACAGAGAGGCTTGATGCAAGGTTTGCGAAGGGATGTACAATGATCTTTCGATTTACTATTGTGGCATGGATGAAATTTTACTCGCAGTTAATAGTAATGTGCTTGTTCAAATGAGCAATTTAAAAACGCACTCAAAGCTTACCGATATTAATTTTTTTGCGAACGTCGAAGCGTTAATAGCTGACTCCACAAGTAATGATTGGCTGCGAAGAGTTTACTTGGGAAGGATATGAAGTAAATACAACACATTTAAAATTTCAGGAGCTAATCATTTCGATATCTGTAACCCAAGTACTAATGATGAAATAATGTATGCAGTAGAAACATAAGTGACAAAAGCACATCCTGCTGCGTGAGGATGAAAAGCTATGTAATGAGGTGTGTAAAATAGGTTAAAAAATTATAAGCATGAAGTCTTACCGGTCCCCACTCACCAGAGTGGGGTCCCCACTCACCAGAGCTGACCATGAAAAAATGTTTAACCACTTCATTCATATATTTTTGAAGTGAAACGATGCAGAAATAATGTGACTTACTGAATAAATGTTTGAAGAACGACAATTTATCTTAATTAAGACAACAGACGTTAACTGTTACACACGCTTAGTTAACGGATCGAACACCAAGAGAATCGAAGGATTATTATTATTAGGTTACGAGAAAGTTTTAGCCTCCCTTTACCACGACAAAGATGTTCAAAGAGAGGAAGGAGGAAGGCACCATTCAGTATGGAGTTGAGGGAACGCGGAATCTATGTACAAGGTGCACAGAAACAGTAAGCTAAGAAATAAGGCAATGAAACAAGAAAAAGTTGAAGAAAGTAGTAGGTGCTGAAAAACAGGACAGCAGTGAACCGAAAAAAGATGGACCGTAACAAAACAAAAACCTATTCTATTTTAACAAAAATGAAGCCTACCTAACCTTTAGCAGCAGTGATTAGTTTACAAAAAAAATGAGGAAGCCCAATGCAATGCTCTGAATCACGAACAATGACAAGTTCAAACACAAAATTCTCCTCATTGGTTGCATAGCCTAAACTATAGAAGCACCTCGTTGAAAGAAGTGGTCATTTCAAACCCGAATTGCCTCAGAATGTTAGAAGACCCTGTAGCCAATGGCACAAAGGAATAGGCTAACTCTCTAGCCCATGGACGCAAAAAAAAAGGAGACGGTCGTACAATGGGAACTTCAGTGATGAAAAAGAGGAAATATTAGGGTATCAAAATATGGTACTCACAGATTAAAACTGCCTACGAGTGCCATGAAACCACTTACGTGAACCAAGAGTGTTGCCTAAAGGCCCTATTACACGGGGCAACACTTGGCCTCGGTTACGGCAACTGAAATGACGCAACTTGTGGGTGCGCTATCACACAAAGCAACCGGTGTGGCGTTGCCAATTGCAGAGGGAGGTTGTAGCTCGCAGTGACTGCGGCATTTGACATCTTCATTTCATCATTAAATGAAATGCATTAAGAACGTATACAAAACTTAGATCCTGTTTTGCGCTTTTAAATGTCCCTGCATAATTTATTGTCTTTATTTTCAAACAATGGATGAGATTGAAGGGTCGTACGACTGTTGATTTAAAATAATTCTTTTGATGTATTATTGACTTCTAGGAAAATATCTAATTTATGAGAATCAATATAAAATGCAGCAATATAAACATCGTAATATTGTAATAAATTTTTAACATCTTTTTTACAGCTCATATTCGCAGATAAATATAATAATTTGTGTTTTTATATCGCACAGAAATAAACAAAAGGAAGAGTAATTTAATTAATTAACACTTTGACTGCGGCAACTAAATATAAAGTTCAACACCAAACTCAAATTTTAAGGCAATTGTAGTAAACTACGAGTATTTTGAAAATCCCAAACATGAACTGGATCGTGCCTTCATTTAGCTTTGATTAAATATTTATGGAAATTGAGTTTGCGTCGGTGAGCAGCATTATGAAAATTACCTCCGTATACCACGGGTGACGCACGTCGCAGTCAAAGTGTTAACCCCATTCATTTGGTATATTGATATAGTTAGGTTCAAGCCTAAAAAACGTATTAAATGGTTTGATCATTAGAAGCTGAATAAATTATTGCCTATTTTTCTACCCGCTACTTATGATAGAAAATTAAAAATGAATGCACATTCAGTTACCTGACTTCATACTTCATAGAGTCAATCTTCTTAATGTTTTTTCTATTTTTTGTGGCTTCGATAGTTACATCATATCCAGCTAAACTGTTTAAACTTATAAACCTATGGATTATTCTTTTTCAAATTTCTGACCACTTTATTTATCATAAAATTCTACCTGATAAACATTCCGATATATGGAAAAGTTACAGCATTTGAAAATGAAACGTCACGAATGAAACGTCACGGTAAATGGTAATATTCCGCTTTATTTTATACAGAAATTACGACTAATTATATGAATAAAATGACACTTAATTGCTTATATAAGACTTATTATCTTTCATATTATAGAACACTGCGCGATTTATTACCACTTTGACTGCGACGTGCGCCACCGGTGGTACACAGAGGAAATTTTCATAATGCTGCTGACCGACCAATAGTCGCTAACTCAATTTTCATAAATATTTAATCACAACTAAATACATGCACGATCCAGTTTATGTTTGATATTTCCAAAATAGTTTTCTATAATTGACTTAAAAATTTGAGTTTGGTGGTGAACTTCATTATTACCTAGTTGCCGCAGCCAAAGTATTAAATCCTTCGACTTTCTATTGAATGGTGGACCAAGTTTATGTTGGCTCAGTGGGAGGCGGTGTTTCATAGCATAGGACATTGATGAAAGGCTTCTTTTATCAATTGTATGGCGGATCGAGACCATAGTGAACCAGACGGAGACGGTGTTGCCGAATCCTCACACTACGACGCTCAGTCGAGCACTGCTCCGTCGCTCTGAGGTGCACGCAGGGCTTCCACGAGTGCGAAAGTTCCTACCCTAAAACTTTGCTCAAGATTACCCTAAAAATACATAAATTACCCTAAAATATGATATATGCCCATTGCTGGTATTACATGAAAATATTCAATGTTTCCATGTTTATATGTGTAGAAATGACACAACATCAGGGTCATGCAGGTATTTGAAAATGAAATTCTCTGACTTTACGGAGTCATATTTGTCAAGTTACGTGCAACATTTTATATTGCTTTCATTATAGTTTATCCTCCATGTATGCTTACCTAGTTACAAGCTCTGTTCCACGAGCGTAAAGTGTGAGGCCAGGTGATCTATTCCTGACTGGCAGAAAGAAGCAAAGACATAGTAAGAAGAAATGAACGACAAAGTAATACTCGAAACATTTATTTATGGAACACAACACAGAGTTTCACAATTTTTGCGCAAAAAAATTAGAGGAATTCAGATGTGAATAAGTTCATGTACACCCTAATTCTCGGGGCAATTGCAAAGAACGGGGAAAAGAATGTAATGCACTGGATGAAGATTTATTACTTTCCCAAAATTTTCGAAATCATTATGCTCAATTGGCACGAATTTAACTGCGTATAGAGATTTACGTTGAGTAAGGCGAAGCAGATGTTACTCAAGGCTCAATGTTAGCCCCATTGAATTACAAATAAGAGCCTCGTTACAATTAAGAATCTCGGCCCATGGCCGGATTAATTTTCGACAGAAGCCTACATGTCAAAAAAGCCAAAAGATTATCGTTGAATACTTGTAGCACCTCCAAGAATCGGAGTCTTACGTTAGTAAGCCCTAGTGCTAAGAATAATGGACTAAAACCTAGATTTCTATCTCACAAACTTTTTTATTCACTCTCAATATAGGTATTTCCACCAAGCCAACATTTCTTCTATGAAGACGACAATTTTTTTTAACAAAGAAGCCACAGAATGCTTGAATCCCATCATAACATTAGGCGTGTCAAAACAGAATCCTATAATGTCGCTCAATTTAATATTTTTATGATTGAAATCTTTTTTATGTGTAGTAAACAATCCATTGGCTATGCTATCCTCTTTTTCAACATGATAAACAGAGAAGCTCTTAATTGCACTCTCACTCCATTATTGGGCGATGAGGCCGAGCTGTTTAGCTTTACTGCGATCAGTAACTGTTGTTTCACCAATTATTACAGAATATAAATGTTCATTAAGGACAACGACAAGATCACTTAGTAGATGTTCACCGAAACATTGTCTAATAATGTTTGAAGCTCTTTGTTTCCGTAAGCGAATTTTCTTTTAAGAAACATTTGTTTCAGTAGTTTTATTAATGAGTCACTTAACGAAATAGGCAAATTATGCTCAGAAAGGTATGCAAATATCCGTAATTCAGTTTTTATACCTGTCTTGTCAATTGGATCGTGTGATAAAATGAACAAAGTTATAGTTTCTGTTTTCCTTCACTGCACTGAGAGATTTTTTTGGCGTTGACTCTTCGCATGAAGAATAATCTCAGATTTACCTAACGTAATAGTAGTTAAGCATATAGTACAGTATGCCATATCCTTAGTTGAGGTAGAAGACTGAGACCACTCTAACCTTTCTTTTTCTAGCCTCGAAACAGTTGTTCGCATCTCCATCCTTCCTTTCATTTTCATGAAAAAAGGTTATCAGACATTAAAATTTTGCTTTCCTTCATAGGTGGTGTAGCAGCTTCAACGTACACAGAATCCATTTATTAGTAGCAATTTCACTGAGACGCAAGTAACCAAATATTTTGTCACAATGCAGTACTGTACGTGACAGCACCTTTCACATTTAATTGCACTCGACTGAAACAAAACTATCTGCCCTCGGCTCTGGCAGTGTCGTTTTGTACGCGTTATGAAGCTGTTCAATTCCAGTAAACGACGATGACCGATGTGTTGGTGTAAATCATGATACATTTACGAGTTCGTTATGTAAGGCAAGAAAATATGAAATTCCGAACATTACACTCGTATCAAGTTCCCTATCATTTTAATTATTGTCATTACTATTAATTAACCAAGGTATTATTCATGCAGCAAATCTGGCAACATTATACTGAAGAGAGACCTGAGGGAGATGCAGCGATGAGCATATCAATTTGCGCCTTATCGTCGTGTGCAATAAAGACTAAATTAATAGCGAGTTCGGGCAAGATTTGCGCTTGTTCCAAACATCTCTCATATTGAACATGTTCATCAATGCTTTGTTCTGCAATGTACCTTGCACAAAGCATATTGTAGTACATGAAAGCAAACTTGAAATCAGCATTGAAAACAAGCAATTATTCTACAATTTTGCTGCGCTACCCCGTCAAAAGTCAAATTACCCTAAAAACCATGAAAATTTCCTTTACCCTAAGCTCTACCCTAGACAACCCTTGATTACCCTAAAATGGGGTATTTTACCCTAAAGTGGAAGCACTGGGTGCACGACTCAGCACGAGATTTTTGAACAAACGCGATAACCAAAACTCGCCCAGCAAATGCAGTCCGTTGCTCTGAGAAGCATCCGTCGCTGCTTTTTGGAGCAATTGTTGCCCCGTGTAATAGGGCCTTAAGAGAAACAAAAACACATGGGGTATGATTGCACCAAGGAGGTCCCTAGGCGCCTACAGTAAAGTAACTCATGGAATGAAGACAAAGCAGACAACGCTGGTAGTGGAAAAAACAATCAGAAAAAGAAAGAAAGAAAAAAAGAAAAAATGTTTATTTCCAAGTTGCCACATGAGATACATGCCAACATATTGGCTTTTAAAAGTTTCTTAATATAGGACATCCTAAAACAAATGTTCCATACGAGGAGTACTAATTGACAAATCATCCGAGGTGTACAAGTAGATAAGCCATACGAGGCATAATAATAGACAAACTATACGAGGTGTACTAATAGACAAACTATCAGAGGTGTAAAAGTAGACAGACCATACGAGGCATATTAATTGACAAAAATATACGAGGAGTACTAATAGACAAACCATACGTGGTGAGCTAGTAGTCTAACAAAAGTTCTATACCAGGAGTACTAATTGACAAACCATCCGAGGTGTACAAATAGATATACAAAATATACAAGGCGTACTAATAGACAAATCATACGTGGCGTGCCAATAGTCTATCTCTGTCATGGGTAGTTGAATGAGAAATGAAAAATATGCCCTAAAAATATGCAAAGCCCTATCACCACCAAAAACATATTTCATATCTTCTCGATATTCACCACATCATGCGGACATAGGTACATGGGATAAAATAGAGATACAGTGTAAGCCGGTTACCACTCATGATTGACAAATATCTACAAAATATTGGTAGAAATGGGTAAACAAATATATACTCAATATCAAAGTTCATAGCTTGTACAACATACGGACAGAAAGATAATTTTACTACGATTCCTATGCTCAAATTGCACTTTATTTCATTAACTATATTTTACATTAATCCGATTCACAGAAACGCCCTCTGGGGAAGTGATAGATCTATTTTTGAATCATTTTTCTAGTGCAATAAAATATATTAACCGGATGGTTTTAGCGTAAAGAAATGAAATAGAAACATGTATATCTATTTATGTAGATACATATATATACCTAAACACGTACACACACATATTAATATATATACTTATTGAAAATGAAATATTAGAAAAAAATACATATATAAAATAAAAGATAAAGGCAACCTACCATCTACTACACAGAAAATGACAGTTGAGCTCACTGTAATCCTAAGAAATTTTTCGCAAAAAAAATAACTAAAAGGAAAAGAAGACTTCGAAAGACACAAAAATGAACTGGTGTTTTAATTTTTTCACAGAAATTTTTAAATAAAAATCAGGTTATAGTCAAGAAGCAACACAACTCTTCAGCATTATACGTACATGTGTACGTGGGATAAAATGGAGTAACATTGATGCCGGATATCACATCTGAGTGGAGAATATTCACAAAATTTGGCACATATAGGTAGATTAGGCTTTGATCCAAAGTGATAAATTTAATTACAGAAATTTTGAGTTTTTTCCGATTTGAAAGTTCAGTGCTAGTGTGCGCTGAACGCACGGAAAAAAATAAAAAATAAAAAGTCTAAATGCAATGCTTAAATTACCCCCTTCCCCTCAGCTCAGCCGAAAATCGATTGAGAACATCTTCGAGATTGATTTTGAAATAGCGAGACAACGTTAGCCAAAATTTAATTCATTATAAACTTTGCACAACCCTCACATCTATAAACCTGTTTATTGGTGTACACACAAAATGTATTTCATGGTATATTTGTCATGCGGACGTTAAATATTAATACAGAAAAGAGAAAGAAATAACAAAATAAAGATGAGGAAATACTGCTAATTATGGAAAGAACGTTCGTTCTGCTGCATTGAACTGACGGCTGTGGTGCTCATTGTCGTCGACAGAAATAAGTAAGATGAATATACGACTCGTTTAGCAAACGTAAAATGAAATAGTTTCTAAATTTCTAACAGAAATTTCAGGAAAATTAAAATTTCTTATAGATGGGAAGTTCATACCGAAATGCTGCAGGCCCTATGACAGAGATGCAAAATGACGTGACACATTTACTCTAAATTCTTTTCCAGTTTTAGAGTTTTTGATATGCTGGGGAAGCTTGTTCCACAAAAAAGCTCCAGGAACTGAGAGAGCATTTTGTCCCACGTTAGATGAACGGTAACTGACTAAAACATCGTTCCTCCGGTTTGGTCTTTCGTTTGGGATATTAGATGGAAAAAAATTTACCACCTCTGCATTACTTTGGGTGAGGTTCAGAGGAGAACACTCGTCGAGCTTTTTGGATCATAAATCTGTTCGGTACTGGGATCCAGTCGAGTTTTCTTAAAAGAGGAGTGACATGATCGTATTTATTGAAATTTCCTTTGCATACCACTTTGGCGGCGAAATTTACACATACTTGCAACTCTTCCTGACGACATTGAGGTAAATCTCCCCACACAAGACTGCAGTAGTCCAGACGCGATAAAACTAAAGACTGAATCACTAATAATCTAGATTTTTCGTCAAGTGTGTTCTTTACACGATGAAAGAACATTAAGGTTCCGTTAATTTTGTTGCACATTGTTTCAACGTGTGAATTGAGAGTCATATATAAGAGAGATGCGAGAACAAAAAAATGTTCGGCAGAGCAGCAACTTTAGAGCTACTGATGACTTGACAGAGGATTAAATTTGTTACTCCCTGCCGCATTTCCGTGTGGAGAACACTAGCACGTGTTCCTGATACAGATTATAATGACATCGCCAGCCCAATAGTGACAAATTTCTGTAGTTAAATGAGGGCTGGGGCAGCCATATCCTGGTATTTTTCCTGACCCGTTAACAACATTCATTAACATAATTGCGAAGGAGTGCGTCATCATCTCATGCTGTAGGCTTTTCTCCGGAGTGGCTAATGACCAGTTTTAAATTACTGAGACCGTAGTGAACCTATTCAAATTGTCCCGGACAGATAAACCGGCGCTAAGATTGTCACATCTCCATTAGTCTCCAAAGTCACCATGCCTCAATATATCATTGAGCCCCTGTGGTCATTGATGGATAAAACTTTGTGCAACTGCTTCAAAGGAAGAATGTTACTCTCTTTGAAAACTTTACACGACTTGGGTGCTTTAATTATACGTATATTTCAAGCCATTCCGAGAGCCAAAGGTATTCACAGTTTCACTTCAGGTAATTACCATGTGTCAGAAGATATTATGTTTTTTTACAAACCACTGTTCAAAATTTCCGATATGAGCTTCTTAATGCTGCAGAACACAAGATCTAAAATATCTTTTCACTCAACATCTTCAAATTTTTTTCGCAACGTATGAAAAATGTGAACCAAATCGTTCCCTTGCAATACTAAAATATTTGTATAAAGACATACCTATTTCATGGAGAACACTTGATGGAATAAGGAATGAGAGTGCCAGGTGCCGAGGACGCTGTGGCATTTAGAAATATTGAATTTTCTTCCACAGCAAGAATGCAGTTTTCTATGATGAGAGGTAGTTGCCCCTCCTCTTAGTTGTCATGTAAAAGAAATTAAATTATTTAATCAAATGAGAATGGACTAAGATATTTTCAGTGATGGTTGTTCAATGACTAACCTCTTTCACAGAACCAAACGCTACATCAAATAAGCAGGCAGTATGCTGCTCATTACATTCTAAATCTGCATGAATATATTTGATTTACGTTATCCTGACTTTCGAAGCGCCGGCGAAGAAAATACATTTTAGAGGAGTTTTGAACATGCCCCTGTATCACAGTGTATGGCGTAATATTTTCTTTGGATCGAACATTTAAAATTCACTAAAAGAACGAAACAAAAAATAATTCCATAACTCGATAGGTCAGAAATTTACCATAATTCTATGTGTCATTGGCTACAAAGTCTGCTAACATTGTGCCGCAATTCGGGTTTGAAGTGACAACTTCTTCCAACGAGGTGCTTCTTTAGTTAGGCCAATAAACCAATGAAGTGAATTTTATGATCGTTCTTGTCATTGTTTAATATTTAGGGCATTGCAATGGGTTGTCGCATCACTGTTGTCAACTCTTCATTGCTGCTCTCACGCCTACAAATAAACAAGTACTCATATTCCCATCCTCGATATGACATGAACATTGAGGGAATGCCATGGTGTTGAGACCGAGATAAAAGAAGTAAAATAATGAATCGACAGGTAAATGTAATCTTTCTGATTTGACTAGTTATATTTAAAAATCACTAGATCGAAACAAGTCATAATTAATTACGTAAAAGCAATGAAAGAAGAAGTGCAACAAATTATATCAACTAGTGATGTACCGATGTATCGGTATCGGCAGTATCGCTCATTTTTACTGGGATCGGTATCGGCAAAATCTGGCAGATACTTTCCAATAACACGTATTTTATCATAGAAATGAAGGTCATAAATCATGAAATAAAAAATCATAAATCAAAAAAAGAATTAATTCATACCTAGGAAATTAGTTAGCTAAATGTTTGGATTCAGCGATTGATTTAATCAGGCTCGCTAACTGAATTTATTTGAATTGAATTCTTCGAATTCCCGATGAGTCACGTAAGTGAAAGCTATGTTGCATGAGTAGAGTAACGACATAAAATTATTAAACTTTCACAACGAAAACCTTATAGTTTGACCCAATTTCCATTTCTTAAAGTATGTGACAGGCTAAGAAAAATCAAACCAATTAAATAAAGTTGAAGCTGCATTTTAAAGTTTTCTGTAAATTTAGTATAGAAGTAGCTGAATATCCTATTTTCATTTAGCTTGTAAATCGTCAAATATTATAAAGCTAATGACTTTATTTTAATTGAGCATGTAAATCACCGTACATTACTAATCTTGCATTTTTCTTCTATTTTAAGGTGTTTGAAAGATTCACGAGGAATCATATAGTTGGTTGCATGTTTGCGGATCTTTTGGGGCATATGGAATTTTAATGTTTTCTTTTCGCCAAAGTTTGTATTTTGGTGAGAATAACACGAAAATGATAATCATTTTGTGGAGATGTTGTTTTAGTCCACTTTTGGAACTACCTGCTATTATGGCTAGTCTACATTACGTTGCAATACGATTAGAAACACTTATCTATCGAATGGATATATTTGTGTCATTTTTTCTCAAGATCATAGTTAACATATAGCAAGAACAGTTTTATTATTCCCGACCAAAAATTGTATTGTCAATATTGTTATATCATTAGATATATTAGAATATAATTTTACCATAACACCCATACAGGGCTGATAATATATTTTTAATATCATTGCAAAAGCATCGGTGTCGGTCAAAGTAACGGTATTCCCAAGTATCGGTAACGGTGTTGGCCAAAAAATGGGTATCGGTATGTCAGTAATATCAACATTAACATTCGCTCACACTGTGTTAGATTAGGATATGTGACAACAGAACTGCACATTCGATAAAACATATTCCATTAGAAAAAACAGCACTCGACTGTAGATGCAAAAAAATGGGAATACGAAATAATGAAGCAGATTACTGACAAAATTAGATGAAAAAACGAAGCTGTTGAAAAGTTTAAAATGACAAGTCGAGTGCAGAAATCGATGCAATCAGCGGGAAATGAGAATAACTCGCAATACAATAAATAGGGAAAAATTTCAGTTGAATAAATTGTTCTAAAAATTAGGTATTATTAAAGACATCTGGCAAAAATCTCAGCGATAAAGGAGGGAACCGGAAACCAAAAGTGAAATGATTAAGAAATACACCCATATATGGAACAGTAAGTAACAAATTGTCCAAAATTAAGTAGTACAATACCAAATAGTGTAAGGAAATAAAGGAAAACAGATATGCCCAGCATAACGAAGTCAGGCAAATGAATGAAATCTGTAGGATAGTCTCACTCAAATAAACGAACAGATTAAAGTGTTAGCCTAAAATAGAAATCCCCTACTTCACCAGTCAAACGATCACATTATACAACCAACATGAGAATTAACTCTGAGTTAATTTTCGCATTTCTATCATACCTAGCCTTCATTGCACTTCATCAACTTCATGACCCAACATGAACGGTTTGCGGTTTCAAGTCCCACAGGTGAAAATGAAAAGGACCATATGGTACACAAAGCTATGAAGTCTATTAGTACAAGGTGTCTACTAAAATGTCCATCCTCCATTATAGCATTTTTGAGCACCTTTTAGCATATTTAAAGATGAAATTTTAGCACCCTTTTCCTTCAATGAGCTCCAATGATAACCATATATAAATTCGATAAATATGAAGAACATTGTTATAATATATGTTTATACACGAAATATATAACCAACACTTTCATGACAAATGCCAGGTATCAGACAACAGAAATTTCCAGCAGCAAAAATACATGTATATTCAGAACAATTCCATTTTTATTATAAAAGGATTTAAGGATGGTTTTGAGCAACAAAGAAAACCTGAAAAATGAACTAATTTAGTAATATAAAATAATGGTAATTAATATATTTTTTATTGAATAGCCCCTACCAGCCAGTTGAAGGAAGATGTTGACTTTTTATGACTAAAATAATTAGATATTTGTAATTAAGAACTTGACAACTTGAGAAATAAAAAAAAGCTCTGCAATTGTATCAAAAAAAATACTGCTCAAGTATGGTGTAATGCAGAAACTTCCCCTATTAGGAATGGCCAGGTACCAATCCTAACCCTTGCACTTTTACTCATACATATTAATATCTAAGCGATTTGACATTTTCATAAATTTTTAGCACCTGTCCTTCAATTTTAGCACTTTTTAGCACCTTTCTGGTTTTAGCACTTTTAAGCACATTTTAGCACCTTCAGCACCCACTAGACACCCTGCAGTATTACACATTCTAGTATGATGAAGACAATTTGTAATGTAAAAAATGAAAAAACGCTGTTCACTGCTGTCGTTAAAGAAGCAAAAAAATATGGTAACAAATACATTTGCGATTTAATCCGAAGGAATCAGCTAATATGATTACTTTAATTAACTTGTTTAAGCGAGAGTACAGAGAGCACTAGCAAAAAAAGACAAAATCAGCTGGCGCAATGCCGTACACGGTACACACACAGATCTGACTCTGCTTGATTTCAAACGTTAAGGGTGCCTGCACATCAAAAGATTTGAGACGAGAAAGCGAGCAAGCTTGAATCGATACACATGTATTCCTACGGGAGTGCGCACACCGCAAGCAAGCTAGCGAGCGAGTGAGAAAGATTGAAGATTGCCTGAAGCGAGAAAGCGACTCGAAGAAGGTTTCACGCTTGAAAGCTGCAGCGGGAAACGTCTGGCAGTTTGGTGAGATATCGACGAGGAAGGTGCGCTGCTCAATTCGTCCAGCATAGACTGAACTCCTTATATCCAAAGTTTATGCTGTACTGTGCCTTTGGAAGTCAAAAGATCTATAGCACAGTGACAGATTACATCTTTCAAAGCAATGGGACGAAGTAGGAATGATACTCAACATTAAAAACACATGCTTGTTCAGCATATTTTTGTTATAGGCCTCTCTCCATGACATTCAGGAGCAAACTGGCTATCTTTTGGTGTGTGATAGATCTCGCCTAACACCTTTCTCTCTCGCTTGCTTTGTCGCTTGCCGTCTTTTCACTCTTTTGGTGTGCAGCTACCCTAAGACGCACGAAACGTTTCGAGAAGAATACGTGCATAAGGCCCCTTTCACACGAGTCACTTAGTGACCGTCACCGGTGACAGTCACTGGTTACCCGCCATTATTTCGAATGTAGCCTTTCATACGAGGTCACTTCGGTTGCCCAGTTGCGCAACAGCATTTTACAGTTACCCGTGAGGTGGCTGGTGACCATTGCAAGCAGTTACCGTCACCGACTGTTGGGTGTAATTCTAACAACAGCTTTCATACTGAGTCACTAAGTGACGCAACACTTTCGTCACTGCGCGCGCTACCCGCAGCACTCAACGTGCTTTCCTCATGTAAGCATGTGTGACATTGCTGTGTACATGGACAGTATTAACACCGAAGAATTCATTCATGAAGTGGAGAAGTACCCTGCATTGTGGAATTTATCCTCTGATGAATATAGCAACAAGATTGAAAAGAGGAAGGCATGGAATGCCATTATTCTGCACTTCATTGCGGACTTTGAAGAGAAAACTCCCGCTGAAAAGAATGATTTACGTAAGTAAAAGCAAGCATTTGTGTAATTCATTTATTCATAAGTAGGAACTTTGGATCTTTTCCGTTTTATGGCATGCACAAAATTACTCTTAAGGCAAATGGCTCGAAATCTATTGCCTAATTTATTCGAAAAATGAATAGTATAATCGTAATCAGTACTAAAACTGCATTACTAATAACAGATATTTCGTAAAATAATTCTGCAAAAGACGGAAAAAATGGAACTTAATTACACCTATTTAGAAATAATCTATCTGCCAGGGAACAGCATCTTCATCACTTATAAAGTAGTCGGCAAATTGATCTCTCTGATTGCTAGCAAGTCTTCAGGTTGGCCCTGTTACACACTCCCTTTCAAATACTTCTTCAACTGCGAAACTTTCATCAGTTTGAACACCATCTTTTGCTCGGACAAAGTTATGCAGAACATAGCACACTTTGACAATGTCTTCTGCCAATTCTAGGTTTACATTAAGTGTACGATGAAAAATAGGCCATTTATTTACTAGTATCCCAAATTTGCACTCAATATATCTGCGAGCTCGTGAAAGCCTGTAGTTGATATATGCGGTTTTTTCACTTAAGAACTTTCCAGCACATGGTCGCATAATTTCTTGAGCAAGGCTAAAGGCTTCATTTGCTACAAACACAAAAGACATAGGTGTCTCGAACCCAGTGGCGGATGTGTGTGCAGGAGGAATGTTTAGGGTACCGTTTTTGAGTTTCTTGAAAAATGCACTTTCTTTGAACACAGTATCATCTGAGGACTTTCCATACGCACCCACGTCAATAAAGAGGAAATTATATGATGCACCACATACAGCAACAAGCAAAATGCAAAAATAATTTTTTTAATTATAAAATAATGAACCACTATTCTCTGGCTTGATTAATCTGATGTGTTACCCATCTAAGGCACCTACGCAATGAGGGAAATTTATCTTTTCCCAAAACTGAGTCGCGGTTTCCATCCATAATTGTTTTGCCAGTTCAGGAAAAGAAATTGGCTTTACTCTTTTCCAAATGGCCGTGCAGACTTGATGTATGATAGTAGAAATTGTAGATATGCCGAGTCTGTACTGGTAATGTAAATCTCTCATAGTAGCTCCGGAGCCAAGGTATCTGTAGCAACAAGAGATTTTATTTTTTATTATTCCCGTTATTAAATTAATTTTAAACTCTATTCTAGTTAATTTTTGTCACAATATTTTATTTTCCTGTTTCACCTACCCATGCCCAGAAGAAGTGGAGGGGAATTCAAACCAGTTACACCAGAGAGCTGTTGAAGAAAAAATATGAAAAAAATGGATCAGGCGCAAATGGACGAAAGCAGTACGTGAATTTCGAAACCCTCAGTTTCCTTGAAACGGTTACAAAACCTACCACAAGCAGCATGGACGAATGCAAGGATGAGGATGTTGACGATGACATGAACGTAGGAACTCCAAGGGAAAAACCAGAAAATCCTTCAAAAAAATCTAAAATAAATACAAGAAATGATGACGTTATTGAAGTTCTAAAGGCCAAATTACTTAAAGAAAAATTATTAAGGAAAACCAACAGCAATCGGATGAAAAAAACGAGGATAGGTTGTTCTTACTATCCCTCGTATCAGACCTCCAGAAAGTACCTGCTGACAGGAAGCTGCATGTAAAAGCAAGCATTTTGAATATCATCTCCCAAGCACTATTTATCCGACAACCGTTTATTCAGCATTCAACTTTACTCGTTTACAATCCGACATATCAACCTCTGAATCAACCTATTCACTGTCCTGGCCAACACCGTCTTCTACTTTTTCTGACACTAACAGTATAATCAATTTCGGATTTTCGAAGAAACATTTCCAGTTCCAAGAAATCACTCACATGTAAGATGTGAAAAAGGAAATATGTTGTAACTAGGCGTCAAAAAGTGTGAAATTAAACGGTACAGTTTGTGGAATTTACTAATTTATCAGCACTAGCTATTTAATACAATAAAAGTTACACGAAAAAGTCGATTTTCATATCCCAGCAGTATAATCTATAGACCTAAAACGATGGTTGGCTCCATGTATAAATTCAACCTAAGTTTCTTTAAAAAGTCATGTATTTTCTGTATATAAATATCTAACTTTAAGATTACAGCAAGTTTTTCATCTGGCCTTATGCTTCTTCTCATGTTTGTATCAGTCCGTCTGATGTCATTCTCGATGAGGCTGAGTAACTCGTCAAATGAAGGCTTCCTAGGGTGGTTGTAAGCAGTGACGGTCAATGGTTGCCGAGACTTTCATACGAGGCAACTGGTGACCGCCACGGGTGACGGTCACCAGTTGCCTCGTGTGAAAGGGGCCTAAAATTCGCGTACAGTCTCACGTTTGTCCTCCTTTGGCTGCTCGGGTGCATCGCGGTTTGAATAAGAATGATTATGATTTTTTAACCTAAATAATGTCTGATTTAAACTGAACTGAGCGTAACTGTTACAATGACATGATAAAATTACGGAAAAATTTTTCCATAGATTGTCGTATTGACGTCAATGTGCACAAAAAAAAGTGATACAATGAATTTTTTAACAAAGATAAATTTATTACTTTGCTCCAAACAACCGACGTCTACATTTAGAACGCTTTTTCAAGATTCATTACTACTATGCAACACCGGGAAGAATTAGAACAAACATCCATCACTCACGACGTTCCGAACCCGACTGTTGAGATGTGATGATGTCACAGAGAAAATACATAAGAAGAGGAACAACTTCTTAGGGGACATCCTTGCCTCGCAATCCGAATACTAGCTCTCAATTGGCTAGTCGAATGAGTGACTCTAACCAATGAGCTACTCAAATAGGAGTGACGTTTCTTCCGTGCGAAACCTCATTGGCTCTCAGGTATCATCTCATTTAGGGTAATTACCCCAAATTAGGGTAATTTCAAAAACTAAATGGCGACTTTAACGTGAGCATTGCTGCATTTCGTAACTATGTCTAATCGTTATATAGGGTAATATCATGCACTTAGGTTATTTTCCTGCAATTGAGGGGATATTCTTCTACACGCAATGGTATTTTCTCTATGACGGAACGACGACGAATTGGAGAAATTCCTTTGATATTTTATTGTAAGGCTGCAAGACCGGCAGACTCTCGGTGGGTCCTAGAGCTGAGACCAATAAAATGTCATGTAGCACCTAATGGCGCTGTTATAAAGTTGTGATTTACAAGGACCGAATTGCTGCACATTTTTTAGTACAAACGCGTTCTAACTAAGGACAATGAACGGCAGGCACATGTTATTAAAATGGGATTAGCATATATTTCAGGAATGGTTGTTTACCGAGAAAACTTGTCCATATTTAAACTCGCGCAAATCAATAAGGAAGAATGTAGTTACTTTACGGCAAATGAATACTACACTAAACCAATGATATCAAGTAGGGGAGTTACGAACAGGATTGTGACAAGAGAATCAGAAAATAAATTTCAATAATTTCCAATGAAGTTAATATTTAAAATACGTTTCCCAATACAAATTTGAATGCTTTACAAAACAGCTCTCAAGCTTGTAAATAAAATACAATACACTGAAAAACTACCCTTAGTGACCCAAAAGGAACCCAAATGATAGAAAAGAATCACCATTACTCAGCTCATTCAATAATACAAGAAAGCCTGACCCAATAACACTTTCAATACTAGTGAATCCATCAACAATGGAACTTTACCGAGGTAAGAGTGTAGCAAAATCAATGTGCGCTAGCACCATGTACATATTCAAGATATAGGTTTAAATTTTAATATTAAGATATGAGCCTAAATTCCTAATTTCCAAATATAAGTTTAAGTCGTAATAATTAAATATAAGTCTAAGCTTTTACTCACGAGAATTCACAGTAACCTTGCATTTCAATAATTTGAACTCAAACATAAATTCAGCCGTAAAATAACTATGAAAATCGTAAATAATTTAGCACTACGAAAGTGAATAAATTCACCCAAAAACTTAGATTAGAAAAACAATTATTTTATTAAAGACCTTACGAGTCTACAATAAAGAGCATCCTTCCGCCGCACGGTTTTCAAAACAAGGGTAGACTTCCGGGCCATTTCAGTATATAAAGTAGGGCGCAACAGCCAAATATGAACCATACAAATCTACAAGGGCCAGTGTTAAGACCTTAGATACAATCGGCGTCTGGAACATCCCTTCTCTCAACATTCTCAGTGTACAATCTTTACTACACTCCTCTTTACGACGCATTCTTTTTACCACAATATCACTCCTCTTTACACTCGCTTAGTCAACACCTCTGTCATCGTCTCTGACAGTCAATAATCTCTGTCAACATCACTGACAGTCAATAACATCTCTGTCAACATCACTGACAGTCAATAACATCTCTGTCAACATCACTGACAGTCAATAACATCTCTGTCAACATCACTGACAGTCAATAACATCTCTGTCAACATCACTGACAGTCAATATTTCCGTCATCTCTGACAGTCGACACCTCTGACAGTCGACATCTCTGTCGGTTTACATTCCAATGACACGCCTTCACCCTTGCGTCATCGTCATCAGCAGCATCTCTGCCACAAGAAAATTCTCGCCTGAACAAATCCTACGAAGATCTTGGACTTGGAAGAAACTATCCTGGCCTTTGTCTGGCTTACCCCCCCCCCCCCCCCCCCTGGACGTGGCCTTTGCTGATCTCGTGTCCTGCTTCTGCCAGACTCATTAAAAGTCAAAGCTGAGTACAACCGTGGTTTCAATTCATTTCCTCTCAACGCGATTGGCACGATACGGTATTCCCAGACAGCAATACGAACGAAAAAGTGAAAGAAAATCAATAGAATACATTTAGTCTCCTGAATAGGAGTGGTGACCCCAAAAGCATTTGGGAACCACATACCCAATTAGCTAAAACGTTACAAGCGTTAATTAAATTTTCTATTGAACTGTTTAGGTGCAGTTACTGATGTGTAATTTTCTTCACTTTTTCATTCACACTTGTTGAAGATACCCCTTTTTGTAGATGCCTAATGCATTGAAGTGTTCTACATTTTACAAAGTAATTCTGAAAATATGCGTTGACCCGAACGCAGCAAAAGTTAAATGCGGAGATGATTGTGAAGAGATTATTCACTAGTTTGCGAAACCCTATAACATGACGATAATTGTCGAAACAAAATAAAAATACTCTTTCAAAATTAATTATTTCCCCAATGAACTCTTCGCTGCAGTAATTGAGAGAAGGCGGGGAAGTTTCAACATACTCTTTAAAGCTTGTGAAGAGGTGCATAGATAAATCTTGATTCGTGAGAATACGAGAACAAGTTTCACATGAAGGTAAGGTTGATCCTTTCAACTTGAGGTGAAACTGGTTGATTTTATGGGCTATATACCCAGCGAAGTAGGTAACGGCACCATCTACCTCCATTGACTCGAACATCCCTCCAACAATCGTAGATGCGGAGAAAGTTTTGGCTGCCTCTATTTCTTGGTAGGAGAGAACAACCGCCTCAGGGGCCTCTTCAGGAACCTGGAAATCAAACCGTAACACAGCCATAAGAAATCGTGACAAAATTATCAATAAGAATCGTCCATACTTAACTTAATATCACTGTAATAAATACACATGGAATGATATACAACTAAAAATTATAGAAGTGAAACATACATCACTAGAGCCCAACAACAATGGCTTAATTTGTAGAACAGCTCGTGTAAATTTACAATGGCAGTACCGTCATTTTAGAGTGTAATTAGAACTGATACGAGCCTAAACGTCAAGTATATACGCTTCATACAAGTAGCCTCAATCAGAATGAAGAATCTATGACGTTAGAACAACATCAAGAAAATTATTTATTCATTACCTCTTCAACTATGTTCCACATTTCCACATTCAGGTCTTCTTCGGCCACCTCAACATTGCTCTTCATTGGTGCCCTCATGAGAGAAGCTGTCGACACTTTGCAGTAAGCGTCAATGAAATTTTGAGGCGTTGGAAACTTCTGTACGTTTCTGATTTTACCAAAGAATTTTTCCAGCTCGTCTTGACACAGATTCCTGACGCACATGTAAGGTAGGACATCTTCCTTGATTTCTGTTCTCAACAATAAAAGTGCATTGATGGATTGAATCCACCCGTCAATAAAGAAACATCTTCGTTGGGGGTTCAATGAGCGCAATTCTTGTAGCCAAGAGATGTAGTCCTTCAAGATTTCAATAGACGGAGAACTTTGTGAGAGTGGTTTCCTGAGAGGCACTTTCTCTGCAGGAGACTGAGAGTTAAAAATATCGAATAGATCATTAAATTTTTTACAGTACAAGCTGGTTGCTGACGCAGAAGCTGAGAGGGATTGTTTTGAGACGTAGTGGTCTAAAGCCGCACTTGTTGAGTTCGACAACACTTGAGTGGCTAGTTTGACTTTCATCCTTTGGGCAAATTTCAAATTGTACACATGCTCATGCGACAGACGAGGAACACATTTTATGCTACTTTTCTGTTCCAATTCAAAAAGTTGTTTGATGTGATGCCAAGAAGCTGTGGAATTTAGAGTGGGCATGATTAAATCACCTTTGAGAAGAAAGTTTCGAGCATTTTTAATTAAATGAGGAGGGTCTTTTAACACAATATACTTTTTATTTCCAAATTCTACAACAGGATTGGTTGATGAGCAGCCCATTTCCTTGAACGCTTTTTGGAAATTGCTGCCTTGGTCGCTCGTTATGCCTAAAACAACGAAGCCTTGCTTTTCCATTGCAGCAACAGACTCCCGCAAGATGTCTTTGATGTACGCAGAGGGCATAGCGGATGATGTAAAGTAGAAGCCAATTGGATGTTTCCACTTTTTGGCTACCCCAGAAGCCATAACACAAAATGCAGAAGTAGCCAGTTTTTTGCAATTTCCGGTTTTTATATTTTCATATCCTATTACGGTATCTTTTTCTTGATTATATGATAACCCTCTACGGAGGGACATTTCATCAGCGAAAATAAAGCATAGTTTATCTTTCGGGTTTGTGGGTTTCACTTTCATCTTCAAGATGGAAACACTTTTACTACTAATGCCTGGTGATAACTTGAAATTTCGCAGCACACTCACCACAGTAGTATATGAAGGCAAGGGTATGATGTTCCTCATTAGCTGATAATGGCTGACAGATGAACTGACAAGGATATTTAGAGCCAGCCATTTATGATACATGCTGTACCGTTGTTTACCCCTCAACTTATGTTTGACAAATTCACTGAGGTACGGTCCAAGTCTGCCAGAAACGCTCCTCAGAAATGCATCGGTGTTCAATCTCCTGTACAAAACCCGTGATTTCTTACAATGCCTTCTTTCTTTCTTAGCTCTCTTTGTAGTTGATGTAGAGGAGCATTCAAGGGCAATCCGAGTTCCGGAAGGAGACTCTATTAGGCGTCTTTTGCAAGGCAACCTTGGATGGTGAGAGCTTTGCAACTCGGACCATTTCCTTTTACCTAGAGAGCTCTGAAACAATTTATAAATGATTGAAGTACAGATAAAGTTAGTTAATTTTATTAAATGTCCTAATAATAATATTGAGAAAAATTTCTACATTGCCTAAATGGAATCAAATCATCCCACAATCGGTGTTCACAGAAATAGTATACTCATGGCATATTGTTTACACCATTTTTCGACATAACTATAGATCTAAGGTTGTTCCCTCGCTTCAAGAAGGAAAGGTATAGCCAAAAGCGCCAAGTCCTAACCACTCACACACAAAACTTTGGGTTTTAGGTAATCGAATTCGGCAGCAGGCACTTTTCACTGGTTTACCCTTGCTGTATCATGAAAGTCACGTGCACCCCAGACCTGCGCCCATACGTGTCCAAGACGTCCGCCACACCCCCTCGGGGCTGCGTCAAAATCAGGCATTCACAAGCACCGTCCATTAACATTTACCTTCTCCGAGTCATCTGGCTTCCTCAAATAACACACCACAACCACGCAATGGCCACTCCCATCCCATTCACCCACCCTAACTTTGGTCTACCTCTAATGCCCCTTCCACACACCTCCTTGGAGTTAGCACTGATGGCAGGTTCTACAGGATCAGGAGTGCAAGACGCAATAGCTGGACCTTCTTGGGCAACCCTACATTCCTCAGACGTTGCAAACAAGCGCCGTTTACAATGGATTGGAGGATTGGCACTCTTGGAAGAGCTCTGGAATAATGTACAAAACATCAATTACACTCGTTAATTTACTTGCAATCAATAAAATCCTACAGACAGAAACAGCGAGTTAAGAAAGAAGAGGAAAAACAGGAAAAGAAATGATAGCAAAAAAGGTACGAAAATTGGACGACTCAAAGTGAGCACACAAAATTAGGATTGCCGAAGGCCTTTTTATAGCTTAGGTCACGAAACAAAATCCCCTGGGGTCAACAATGCCCATAGCATAGGATTGACAAAGGTAACTAAACTAAAATTGCTTACCCTATGCCCCCTAATGGATTTCCCAATCTGTAACTGAAAATGCAGTAAGCTGTACTTTCAACATGACTGACCTGTACTGATGAAGCTATTACAATGTTCACTTTTGTGTCCTGTTGCGCAACATCAGAAGTGACAAACTTGGGTGCATTTTGTGCTGAAAGCCTTTTAGCGCAAGTAATGAAAGGTTTTGCAGCACCTGAGGTTGACGGCTTGGCAGCACCTGGGGTTGACGTCTTGGCAGCACCTGGGGTTGACGGCTTGGCAGCACCTGGGATTGACGGCTTGGCAGCACCTGGGATTGACGGCTTGGCAGCACCTGGGGTTGACGGCTTGCCAGCACCTGGGGTTGACGTCTTGGCAGCACCTGGGGTTGACGTCTTGGCAGCACCTGGGGTTGACGTCTTGGCAGCACCTGGGGTTGACGGCTTGGCAGCACCTGAGGTTGACGGCTTGGCAGCACCTGAGGTTGACGGCTTGGCAGCACCTGGGGTTGACGTCTTGGCAGCACCTGGGGTTGACGTCTTGGCAGCACCTGGGGTTGACGTCTTGGCAGCACCTGGGGTTGACGGCTTGGCAGCACCTGGGATTGACGGCTTGGCAGCACCTGGGGTTGACGTCTTGGCAGCACCTGGGGATGACGTCTTGGCAGCACCTGGGGTTGACGTCTTGGCAGCACCTGGGGTTGACGGCTTGGCAGCACCTGGGATTGACGGCTTGGCAGCACCTGGGGTTGACGGCTTGCCAGCACCTGGGGTTGACGTCTTGGCAGCACCTGGGGTTGACGGCTTGCCAGCACCTGGGGTTGACGGCTTGCCAGCACCTGGGATTGAGCGTTGGGCAGCACCATGAGCATTACAACCATTACCTTCTCACAAGCAGTGCATTTATGCCTCAGTTTGTTGACACCAAACAGATCCTATATTAAGTTTTGCTTTTGTGAGGTAATTACAATTTTTGTAAGTCATCTTTCCAACACCAACAAATGATTTACAAATGCTTCTCAAGGTTCACTTCTATTGTGCCTATTGCAGATATTCTCATTTGTTGAATGAAACACCCGGTTAATATGAACTGCTTGATTTTTGCAAGAGGAGTCACTGGAAACCGGACCACAAAAGTTGATACTCATTTGCCCATTTGCAATGCAAAGTTTTTTTGGAGGGTTTAAAGGGTATGGATAGAAATTGTATGGCATTATTGTTTGATAATTAATATGAAGTATTGTAGCTTAAATTGAACAACTAATTTGCAAGATTTTATCCTAACACTAGCAATATTGCAAATACTAGATATTTCATATTATTAATGACTATGATGCAGCACTGTAGATTATGGTATAAAATTACCTGCATTGTTCTTTCCTAACATCAACTATCATGCAATTACTTTGTAATTTTTGATTGTTTAAGAACAACATAAGCATGTTCTGTACATACCCATAGAAAACATGTTCAATCTTTCCGAAAAGTAAGAGAAAAGTAAATTTGAATGTTATGGTATGTAATATGTTTGGAGTAAACATTCAGACACAAATGCACCGCTTGTGAAAAGATAACGGTTGTAATGCTACTACAGCTTTTTACCTTTAGTATAAGAAAGCTGAAGTTCAATTTAACAAAGGTAAAATTCAAGTTAACAAAGATCAAGTTTAATTAAAAAAAAAAAAAGTTTAATTTAAAAAATTTCAACTTTAATTTACAAAAAGGCCAAGTTTAATTTAAAAAATATATCAATTTTAATTTAAAAAAGGTCAAGTTTAATTTTAAAAAGGTCAAGTTTAATTTAAAAAAGCTCAAGTTCAATTTAAAAAACATCAAGTTCAATGTTGAAAAGGTTATGTTTCTAAAATTGCACACCTATGCAATAATAATATAATTGAAGCTTATTTGTGACAATGCATAATTGTTTAAAATTACTGGCACTGAAAATAGAGTAAATATAATATCAGACAAACAAAAGTGCTGTGATTTTGTACTTAATTTGACATTCTTCAAGTTTTACCTATGAATCATTTGCTAAACAGATCATAGGTATTTATAGCTATTTACAAAAAATGGTCCAAATAAACTTTATGTAATAAGTAACTGTGACAATTAGCAAACTGCACTGACTGAAAAGTTCAGCATTACATAGCTTCAAACTTATATTTAAACAATCAGGCTGCTACAATAGTGGTTTATTATATCATGTTATATAAAATAGTATTATACATACAATGTAATACCAAATTAGAGGCCAATCTCTTAACTAATAATTCTAATATAGCCTAATACCTAATTTAAAATATAGCCTACTTTAGAATTTTTAAATTCAACTTGAGCTTCATTAAATTGAACTTGAGCATTTTTAAATTAAAGTTAAAAGGCTCTAGAGTGGTCTCAAGTTGACACTATAGACATACCATAGGGTAAATTGTGAAATGAAAATAATTATCAAACATGGAAAAATTAGGTAGTATTCAGTCACTTGCCAGTCATCACAATAATGAATGGACCTTTCATTGCTACATTTAAACAAATGTTCACTCCTACACAACTTGAAGCAGGCAAGAGTGGTCACTCATGGGGAAGTTATGTGTCATGACTTTTTTTATTTACATATGCTCCAAATAATAATTAGTAAAAATCACTTTTAAGCACAATAAGTTTGCATTTTAGAAGCAATCTCAATAAGTAACAATATTTATGTTTCTAGGTTTATTGAAGTTCACATAGTAACCTACAATTGAAGGTTTCTGTCACTAGTTTTAGAACAATATGATTTAAAATAGAATTCCTCTGAGTTACGTGTACTAATTTCTAGTAACTTCTTTGATCAATTGACTTACTAATTTAGGAGCGCTTCAGCAGAATGATGCCCATATATTTTTACACGCAGTGCATTTGCATCAGAGTTTTGGTCATTCTCAAACAATCAAATTAATCAAAATATTTGCATTATTCATGATGTTACAAAAGAATAATGCAAATAAGTTTTAAAGCATAGGCTACAGTAATGCATTTCAATCAGAAATAACACAATAATTTAATATCTAACCATTACCATTCAACTCCAATAAAGCCTTGCAATAATAAAGCATCCAATAATAAAGCATTACATTGTCATCATTAGATCTCATAACAAAATTGAAAACAATTCAAAGGTGTCACTCTCATGAATGAGACTGCATTACGAAATACTGAAAACAAAGACAATTGCAATTTGCAACTAGATATTTTTAACAATTACACATTACCTGGTTTGTCCACCACAGTTTGTTGTGGAATAGCATCAGGTTTTAACAAGAACTTATTTTTGAATGGAGATAACACATATGAATAATCCCATTTGCAGAAGTGTTGGGCACACACATAGTAATTCCTAATTAAATTTCGCAGTTTCAACAAGTGAAGAGCCTCATTACCGCACGCTTCAAGCCACGAAGAACAAGTTTTCTTTCTAAAATTGAAATAAACTAAATCAGGGCGATTGACGCTATTATTTTCGCAATTAGTCATACAACAACGCTTCACACGAATACAAGGCGCCATGATCACTGTGCCATGATGCAGAACTTTCTTCTAATAATGTCAACCAATCAATGCGCACCAATTTCAAAACAAATGATGTCATGAAATCTCTGCGCCCTGAGTGGTCATTGGTGATGACGTTTTTTACGTCTCCAGCTCGGAGCAAAATACTGATGAATCCCGTATCTTCTTGTATTTGGTCTGTGATGATGTACAGGGCGGCCCAGGGCTGCCACTGAGGTTTTTCCTTTTCCCCCAGATTTGCTGTAGAAATTCCCCATTTTCGTCAAAAATCCCCCAAAATTAATGAAAAAACGTATTATGGTATATATTAAATAAAAACTGACGTTACTCAATGTATATTAAATCCAAATGTAATTTCGTCCTTTTCATTGACAGCTTGTGAGCTATTTTGCTGTAGGTGTAAATTGTTTTACCCACAGGTTAGAAATTATACACACTTGAGGAAAGGTCGTGTTGGTAAAAGTTTTCTACATGAGTAAGCTCACTTATGGTAATTCCACTGGATTTCTTGGATAGCTCTCCTACGATATCAGCGTTGGTACTTGCAACATTTATGTTTCTCTTATGTTGCACTGAACATTTTTTTTTTTCAAAGAAATATTGCAGCACTTACTTTACCTACAGTTGCATGTGATTACGATTTCATTTCAGACGAGTTTTAATTCGGTGGCACCGAGCCAATCATTTCTAAATGACTGCGTACAGAACTTTCGTTTCGTAGAACATGATTCGGTTCGGTAAGCCATTGGAAAAAATAATCAGCATTTAAAGCAAGAATGATAATTATAAAATAATGAAATCATTATATAAATAGCATTAATCACTAAAATGAACCTATTTGTCACCTTTGTAAAGTTTTGCTCGTTAAAACGTTAAGTTAATATATTCAAAGTTGAAGAACTAATTGCTGAAAAGCATGTAACAGAGTTACTCTCTGTAACGTATTTAAGTTATGAAAAGACATAAAAATAAAACGTTAATATTGAAAGTTACTGATTGAAACCTAGGCGTGAAATGGCCTAGGCGAAACCTAGGCCATTTTTCCCTTCTCTTATTTTTGAACCACACATGTATTCAATCTACAAGAACTCCTGCTTACGCCTCTTTTGCCGAAGAAAATACAATAAAAATATCTGAATTCCCAAATTAACATATAGGAATAATTACCACATGATTTGAGTTAATGGAAAGAATGTCGATCAAAAAGCATTCGCTCAGAGGAAGGAAGCTAGCAACCGTCACGGTCACTGTTTGCCTTTTTATTCCTTTTATTGAGCGAACTCTCGAGACTTAGCTCTGTGAGCTGTGAGAATGAGAGTAATGTTTCTGTTCATTGTTCCGATGTGAATCTCGTTGCTAGTCTAATGAGTTCGATCCTCGTTCAAACTTCGTTTTATCGCCTTTTATTCATAGTTAAAAGGGGGTATTTCCTGTTCTGCATCATAATTTCTTCATCCGAATGAGCATACGTCCACTTGTAATTCAAAATTATCGATGGTATACATTTTTTACATAGGAAATAATTGCTGGCCGAATTCCCCCAAATTTTGTGGTTTTTGCGAATGTTTCCCCCATTCCCCAAGACTACGAGTGTTTCCCCCAGATCTAGGGGAAATCCCCCATCAGTGGCAGCCCTGACAGGGCCGTTGCTGCTTGTGTTACTTCTGGAGTTCCTTCTTTCGGCTGTCCGAATCTGAAAGTAATTGTTACACGCACTGCGTGTAGATTTCAAATTCATTCCGTTGCTAATCAAAAAAACAATCAGAACTTGTTAGGTTGCCTTGTAGATAATGATGTTCGGTTACATAGCTAAAAGAATGAGAGTACCACCCTTCATTGTTCATTATGAGTGTTTATTATGAGGAAATTGCAGTTAGTCAGATAAATAGAAAATTGCAGTAGTAAAGAACAAAACACAGAATAAGTACAAAGGTTAGGGAGAAACATGACTCCGTTTGAAATTGCAGTCTTAATGAAAGGGTATTGCTCGGGGAACCCTGATAATTGAAGCATTTATAATTGGTGGCGAACAAGGCGGAATGAAACCTGTGACATCTTGTCTCAGATTTCCTGCTGAATAGTTAATTTAGGTGTTTGTCAAAACATGAAATTTATAAGTTTCCCAATGCAGTGAAGGATGGACATTTTCTTGTCACGCATACCTCAGATTCGAAAAAAAAGCCCTAAGTAAGATGTTGTGAGCTATTATGAAGTTCTGACTCAATTCACAAGAAAAAGAAGTAAGAGTTAACTTAAAAGTTTGGAATTTACGTTAATCATACCTCTACAGATTTGTGCTGATGTGCTTTGGGTGTATTTGATGGATATGGTTGCCAGGTTGGATGCAATGAGACTTTGAGACGCTATAAAGTCCTCAGCCATGAAAATGAAAAAGAGTAATGTTTGAGGCAGATATTCAAGGAAGTACTGAGAGTCCATATCGAGTATCATATTACTGGACTTGAAAATCGACTCCGAGTCGTGTTGTGACATTTTTAACCATTGTCTATAATAATGATTAACGATTAAATTTCAATTTTATAGCCTAACATTTGTTCAAAAAAGGTTAAGTGCATAATCAAAGCTCCCGCACATAAATTAAGGACGTGAAGCGGCAGAAAAAAGTCTGTCATTTTCGACAGATTTTCATAAAATTTTCATTATTGGTACAAAATGATGTATAACTTTTTTGACTCGTTCGTTTTCTTTGTAATTATATTGGCAAAAAGTATTTCATGGGGAAACTGAAAAAAGAGTATTTTGAAAATTGTATCTCCTTTGATTTTGAAGTTGCAGAAACGGTAACAAGTGTTTTAGATGGCTAAATGTATTATCTAAAGAAAAATGACTGTAGAATTTCGATATTTTGATTCGTTGAATTGTGAGAATTTCCCCAAATATGTTTTTCCCATTTTATTTCTGCTATAATTTGCACACTAAATAATTTTTGCATGAAAATCATAAACAATTTTTAGCCCTTTTTAAGTCCTATCGATTGATATATTTGTGATTCATGTGCCTCTAAAATTATTGGAGAAGTACCATTTCAGCTGTCAAGTTTTCAAGTCAACTGTCAACTTCAAGTTTTCAGGAGAGCGTGGCAAACTTGTCGCCTAGCCGTGTAATGCTGTAAGTGACTGATCTTTCGCAAGCTGTTCCAGACGAATGAACACACTTGCAAGGATTATAAGTAAATCGTTAAATTTGCAATAATGTTCTCTATTACATGAACTAAAACAAACAAAAATTATGGTTTTCGGATTTGGAGCCCGAACCACCCATTTAAGGGAATATGATCGTTCTTGTAATTGATATTTTAATTGTGTAAACAACTGAAGTTAACTTGCATGAAATTTCAATAGATTATATCCATGAACTTCGATATTTTCTATTAATATAGTTTATAATAGTTGACAACATGATCAAATTTTGAGGATCGCGCCAAATTTAATTCTGAGTAGTCAAGTGGTCTACAAATCGTCATGAAACGTTTTCCGTATCAGCTAATTTTTGATATTTTCTCTCTATTTCGGAGATATAACGTTGATAAGATGATACTCGTGTCCTCTTTTCCACTTCACTCAATGAAAAGTGGAATTTCATTTTGAAAAGTATAAATGAATTCAACCAGAAATGTGATAACGAAATAAAATCTGAATTTTTTTGTTAAATGCATGAAGCATTGAAACAGGTTTTACCTTCATAATTCTAGTAGCTTAAGTTTTATTACATCATGCACCATTTTTTAACATTCACCAATTTGGATAACTCAGTGAATAACTTAAGGTGAAGAAGAAAGTGAGAAAATTCAAATTTTTATCTTCGTTGTTCGGTGGAGAAAAACATGTTTTTTTCAGGAGAAGGAAAGTGAGTTTCCCACAATGGGAAGTAGATACGGTATTCAGATGAGATATAGAGAATAATCTTCTACAGAAGGTTCAACTATGTACTAGGACCAAGCCAAGAGTTTCAGAAAAAGTGTAGAAGAAAGTCGCAAATGTATAATAAAACAGCGCTAAAACTGTTCCGCAAGGTTACCAAGAGCTCAATGGTCCACTTGAAGTGTTTAGCTAAAACATGTAAGGCTTCAGCTTGAGAATTTATGGCTCCGTTTAACGTTTTAATCACCAATTTACAAAAAAATGATAATCATTGATAAGCGAATAAACATTTCGTATCAGGCCATTCGCTTATATTTTGTACAACATCCATAGAGAATGAAAATTAATTAATACGCTTCTATGAATAAATGACAATGAAGTTTCATTAATTTTGAAAAGCTGTTCATGTTTTTCTGTAGCTAGTGTGACTTTGAGAGGAGCCTTCACATCTTGCGTGAGACTTTCGTACAAAACTTGGAACTATATTTTTATTCTCGAATTATTTATTTGTTGTTTAGCAAAAACAATGAAACCAGTGAGAATTTATTGAAATTTGACGACTTTAAACGAGCATCCTGTGGAAAATCTCAACTATATGCAGGGTGACTGGTACTTTGTTAAACAAACGTTAACCCAATGTTGAGACTATTTAAATACTGTTTATTCAACATCGGTGAGATCAAAACTGCTTCGTTAAAGAGTTACAGTGAACTGAAATTTTCATGACGTTCCAGATTTTTTCTTGGAATTACGATTTAAGCTAGCCGAATTCTACCAGTATCAGTGTCAAAAAATACTACTAATCCTAGCTTTTACGAGTATTCATGCTGTGGGTGTCACATTCAACGTAGCTTATGGAGTGCCATCATATGGTGAAATAATTATGGTAATCATCATAATAATAATTTATTCTGTATTAATTATCCTCAAGAAACATCTAATTCAGCTACGTAAATTATTTACTGTTATTTCTAAAATAAATCACAATGAAATAATTTTTTACTGCATCTTTCTAAGGAAGTGCTTACAGAGAAATGTGGCCATAAGCGCAAATAGTGATGAGACGGCTGAAAGCTTGACTAAAGCTTCTCAGTACAATCCAAATTTTCTTACCTTGTTAGCAATCTACGTTTATCGGCTAATTTATACGTTCTCAACTTCACAAAGACGAAGAATTCACGGCAATTAAGATGACTACCGGGGAATCTGCGGTAAAAGGAAATGAGATAAAAAACTATTTGTGAAATAATTACAGATGTTCCTGTTATTAGTCTAAAGAAAATCGAAATTAGCTGTCAGATTTACGATGGTGAATTAGGTAAAATTTGCACGTTTGAAATAACAGTAAATTTTCCAAACTTGTATTGAAAATTGACAAACACGAAAGCGCCTAGATAAACTGTAGGTTATTCCTTGTAGACCAAGTGGCTGGATTATGAAAAATGAATTTTTCTAACTTCGTATAGATGTTATCATATCTAAGCACTTTGTTATGCTATGAACGTTTGAAGAGTTGGTAGCAACACTCGTTGAGTGAGGCATTGAGAGCATTTAAATTTTACATGGTTATAAAAGATTCAATGAAAAGACACAAAATATTGGTACAGGTAAGAATAATGATACTAGTGTAACCTTTTTTTCACCAAGGAATGTTGTTCCAGCAAGTTAACGAGTAAAATGTCTTCGTCAGAGCACGTGACATTATAGTGCCTCCTCAGTTAAATATCAGCGCAGTGTCTCAATTGGTTTTCTGCAGTTCGGAGTAGTAGAAGGCGTTCGCGGTTGGTTCAGCGCAGTAAATTGCATCGGCAAATGTGGTAGCCATGAATCGCTAGAGGCCACCAGCAGTTCAGCGTTGTGAAAATTCGCGTGTACTACCATACTGCACACTGGGCTTAGCTATACGGATCATTAGACGCAATAACTTACAGTCATATTCATGCATGATCATTTCTTCATGGTGAACGCTCGTAACCTCTTTATAAACTGAAATTAAGTACCGTTTACAGTTAATTACTGCAAACAGTTAATTACGTTTCACCTCAATTATATTCTTTGAAATTTGTTACTTGCTTTAAAAAACGTCTTTTTCTCAATCAAATTTGTACACCTCAATAGTTCTGCAGCTCGATTTAATAATTGGAAATCTAGAGGTTTAAAAAAATTATTTCTTCAATCCTGAGAAACAAGGAATTTGAGTCTCTTGAAATGGCTCAGATAATCGGGTAATGACCTGAATAATCGAAATCAGTGAACCGAAACACTGGGAAATCTAAATAATTGCGTTGATAATTACTAACTTTTATTACTTTTTTTGAAAAGTCATAAGTCATTAGTTTCATTACGTTACAGAGTTGATGATTAATTCTAGTTCCAAATGATTGACAAATGCTTGATATTCTATCTGTAATTAATTCCTGAAAAACTTATTTAATCTGTGTATTTTTAAATTACTATGCATGTTCGTATTTACAAATTTATTCGTATAAATATTAATCGTACCTCAGGCAAATTGGTGTTTCATAACTATGAAAAACTACAGGTTAAACATTTACGGAGAAAGAGGTAATAAAAAATAATATAATAAAAGTAAGGGATGGTTCTCAACAAATAATTGCACTGTGCAACACGAAAAGTACAAGAGATCTGGGGCCATTTTTATATGCACACTAACATGGGAAATCCATTTCTGGTAGTTTTTTGTTTTAAGTGTATGGTTCGGGTCAACTTCCGGATAATGGTAGATTTTCGGTTTATAAATTCATCTTGTAGAGAGTTTTTTTGCACGTCCAACGATATTATTGACTCTCAAATACGTGAAATGGTTCGTCTCCTATACGGGATAGAAGACGCGCACTAGCGTGACTTAGTGGCTCGCCCATGGATGGGTGACCTCCTCCTTCCCCCCTTATTACGAACCAGTTTTGAGTGTTCCTCTACAGGAATAGAAAGAGAGTTCATTCATGGCCATGCTTGAAATGCTTTCGTACTCAAACGAAACATTCTATTACCCAGTGATATATTATGATGGTGTAACTGATTATTTGTTCTGAGTCCTGCTCCTGAGTCATCGGCTAATTAGCTTGCTGTATAAACATATAATCGCCTCCCGGAGTTTTGAAGCTACAGGAATGGCAAATTTATCAATCGAAAGGGCTCAAAAAGAGCTACAAAGCAACCTAGAGTTGATTAAAACAAATTAGTCTGCAATGAAGAAAGAAAAATAAAAAAACTCTGTTCTTAAGCTTGCATTTACTGACTTTTGATATGGATCACTCCCCACAGTATTGAAGGTACATGAATTGCTGATATATCAAATCGATAGAACTCAAATAGGTCTACAAAAACAGTATAATATATTTCACAAGAAGACTCAGTTCAAAAATTAGGAAAGAAAGAAAAAAATTCTAGAAGAATGGCTCTCCTAAACTCACCTTTTTGACCTTTGAAATGATTCTTCTCCCACAGTTTCAAAGGCACAGGGATGGCAAACATATCAATTAATAGCGATTGAAGAGATCTAGAGATCTGGTGCAAACGTTTTTTTAGTTTCAATTCATGTTGGAAATTATAAGCAAAAAATTTCGAAAAAGCAAAAAAAGTGGTCAGTTTATGGAAAAAGTATTTTAAAAAATTCAAAAATCAAATTATCGAAAAACTTTTGCACCGGATCTATAGACAAGACAATTACCAATCAAGAAAACATTTGCCAGTCCTGTAAGTTCAAAATTGTAGGAGAAGAATCATTTCCCGCAACACCTATTTATCCATGTATTTTTAAGAAAATCATATTTGTGTGAAATTACGAAAAAAACACGAGTAAAAAAATATTCTCAACATTTTACACTTATGGTATATATGTTAGGCAAATCCATCATGAACTTACAAACTTTTTTTACCTCGAACCGTCCATCCCCTCAAATTAAGCAAAGGTTACGCAGAATTGCCATTGTAGGGAATTTTAGTGAAAGAACGCAGAAATAGATTTTGCATGCTCTTTGGAAAATAAAAGTGTCCACAGATCTTATTAAAATTTTTGCGTGTTGCACAAATTGGTTGTTGCGGGCTTATATTCCATTGAATTTATCACTTAATATATTTACTGCAAAGAGTGTGTTTATTGTTATTTTTCCTTTCAGATCTTATTTTTTTCCATCAATGAGTGCATAACAGTGTAAAAATCATTCAAATAAGTACTGTTAAATATGAGAGGAATTAAGATTTGTCAAATAATAGGTCATGCAGCGTTACACGCCATATCGATAAATTGTACAAGGCGTACTTTGATTGTGACAAAGGAGACAGGACAAGCCATGGGCTCCTCATGTGTGTTGCCTTACCTGTGCGAAGACATTGAGCGCCTGGTATGCAGGAAAAAGTGATCACGGGAAATTTGGTGTGCCAATTATTTGGCGTCAGCAATATGATAACTCTAAATGCTGCTTTTCTGCAAGCAAAACTTTTAAGGAAGTACCATAGCGAAGAAATAGAAATTCACTGATTACCCAAATTTGTAATCAGCAATGCGTCCAGTAAAGTGCTGACAAGATTCACCCGTGCCCTAGCCTCCAAATCAAGCAATGCGGAGTTCCAACAGTGCAGATAAACATTCCCGTGATGTGGAGCCCAATGATCCAGCAAGCGAGAGCAAACTAATACCATTTTTACAAGAGACTCTACATGACTTAAAAGCAGAGATCTCTATTTAACCAAAGGCAAAAGTAAGCTTCTCCATGCATGTAGGCTTCAAGAAAAAATTTTAAGAATGATATGAAGATAACACTGTGCAGAAAAGTATTTGGAAGCTGCTTGTACTGTTCGCCATGAAGAGTGACTTATGCTTCGTCATGACTAATGATATCACTAAAATTTTCGAACAACTGGAAATACATTGATTACATCAACCGGCGATTTTTTACTGATGCATCCAAAGACAACATTAAAGCTGTTCTACTACACGACGGAAACACTCTCCCATCTGCTTCCATAGCTTATAGCGCAACCATGGAAGAATCATTTGAATACCTGAAAGCAATTCTACCATGCTTGGTAAATTTGTGCAGGTTTAAAAGTTCTGACCTTGCTTACTGGCCTTCGGCTGGCTTCTGTATATTTTGTCGCTTCCTTTGTTTATGGATATCCAGCACCAGAACTGAACATTATGTACGCAAGAATTATTCGATCCTAGATGAAATTCAGTAAAGAAAACATTACACAATCCGGAAGCCACGTGTGAAAAGCAGGGTTGAAAAAACGCGGATTTTAGAAAATCCCACCTGTATTTTAGTTTTTATTGGGTTTTATCCGATTTCATTGAGTTTAATTGGGTTGCATTGGTTTTTTGTTCTTTAAATTAGATTACGATACCCTTAATTCTAATCATAAGTAACTTTTTTAATGCATTCATTAATAATTTTTGTGTGCAGTGTGAACTATAAGCTGCTCCAGTCAAAAGTAGTAGCTGCCAACTTATCAGCAGTGTGATTTAGTAACATAAATTTCTGATTCTCAGTCTCTCTCAGTCTTGCTGTCAGTGTCGTCAAGTTTAACAAGATACTCGTACTGCAGTCATGGCATCTGCATTAATATGTTAGGCCCTGCTAGTTTCCTGTCTACAATATCCTTTTCTTCTGCATTAGCAAAATACAGTGAAGGCAACTGCACCACCACTAGTAAAACGGAGTAGCGTTTTTGAGTTCTTTTTCACTTGTTAAAACGAAAAATTAGATATTCAACTGGGAAAATGTTTCATTCATTCAAATATTAATTTTAAATGAGACAGAAAATAAAGAGTTTTAAAAGTTCTGTTCTGTGATGCGACCTGGATACAAAGTGCCAGATTCTACAGCAAGTCGTCATTGTCATTGTCTGTCACAATGTTTGGTGTAGGTTTGGGTCAGGGAAAGCTCGAATGCCCTTTGAAATATGCAAAAACTATAGGCCAAATGCTGGTTTTTAAGATAATGCAAGTAAGACCTAACACTGCGAGGGTAGACTTCTACATGATGACACAAATTAAGTTGCGCATCCCATAAAAAGTCAGTAAAGTTCAAATTAAATTCAGTATATTAAACAATAAAACCGGTATCATGCCTTTCTTATAGGTTTGCGCATTCATATGTGACTAAATTTAACCCCAAAAAATACTAGACTGGTGGGTTTTTGAGTTTTCAGGGCAGTTTTTTTTTGGGTGGGTTTTTCAATGCCACCCCTGGTGAAAGTGGTAAAATTCATTCACCATCTTTGCATATTAAACTTGGTTTATTTTAAAAACTTATGAAAGCCCTGAAGAAGGACTCTTTGTGTTTTCATATCTTGTTGAGAATTTTTCTTTCTCCAAGCTTAAATAAAAGAATGAATCTTTATAGGTACTAAGTTCGAAAAATTTACTCGATGAAACTTTCATCACACATCTCAGGAGAAAAGATAAGCTTGCTTTTCGGTCATTCAAGAAAGTTTGTGATAACTGCCTCGTAAAACATCGTTGAGATGATTATGTGTAAGGTGTGAATGATCTGGTGAAAAATTATCATGATAGAAGATGTAACATGCCTCGAAAAGTTGATGTGATACACTCACATTTGGATTTTTTGAGGGGAATCCTGGTGATGTAATAGATGAGCATGGCAAGAAATTCCATCAGGATTATTTCAGGGATATAGCAATGATTCCAAGGAAAATGGAACCCTGGCGTGTGGGCAGACTACTGCTGGAATATAAAAAGAGAAGATTTCACTGCACACGAGAGGCTAAGAAGGACAAATGTTTAAACTGACAGGTGTGTGCTTTTCAATCACAACCAACAACATCTTGTTCATGATACTGGGAAATCCTGTCTAATCTGGACGAGTTAGGGTCAGATTCTGAGTTGAATTATTTTTACTACTCCAGAGTAGGTCTTATATAAAATGTACTTTCTACGAACCTGAAATTTGTTGTGCAGTGTTGTCAGCCCATTTCCTGCACTGAGGGTTATTGTTGCTCGACGGCTGTGCGCGTTTGTGAAACAACAAACTAGATTTTAAGTCAGAATCATCAGCGACTATCCAAAATGCGCCGTCTCTAATCTCATGATGTTGTAGAGCCCTACCTTAGTTACCCCTAAAACCTCGATTCTAGTCATTTATGTTCAGTAATTTCTCGGGTCACTCTGGGGACACTAATTGCATGGCCAGTTGTTGTTGCTGCTTCCGCCATTGAGTTCCGTTTTCAGGCGAGTAAAGCATCGGCCTTACTTAAATACTTCTCCGGCTGTAGGTATCGGTTATACGCGGCGGAGAAGTTGGAACTTTTTATTTAATAAATTTAAAATGGGGCATTACGATTACTGAACATAAAAAGACTAAAATCGAGGTTTGAGGGGTAACTAAGGTAGGGCACTACAAGTAATTATACATTGATATATGAAAAGCATGTCTCTAATGATAATTTCATTTGAATCCACAAAATTGTAGCAGTTTGGCAAAAACCGAACAAATTACAAGAACAAAACTGTACGACAAAAATCGGACTAGCCTTCAGTTCTTGGTCCAGCAACCTGCTTATAGTTCAGCCCCTGCCAAGCATCGAGTGACGACAGCAACCAAGGCATGTTAGTGATGGATATTACTGTACTTCAGTCAGTTCTTTGTTTCCGTTTCTAACAGTTCCGTTTTCTATAAGTTTATCTACTAAATCATGATTATTATGCTGTGCTGCAAAACGATTATCCGGTGAATTGGAGCGGTTATGATAGTGCGCTGTGGCACATACTGTGAACAATTATCATTAACTTCGGGGTCCACGAACAGACACTCATAGGTTCAAAAACTGGATATTTCCCATTTTCCTGGTGTGGCTACTACAGCTACATCACAGCTAGCGCTTTGAGGGTTGTACTGGCGCGTTTTATTTTCTTCACTGCATTTTTGTTACGAGCATGATTGTCAAAATTATCCAACTGGAGTAGCGCAAATCTTGACAAGCATTCATTTCATTTTCCTAGCATAGCCAGCCGTACAGAATTTCTGTCTCTATTGATTAGATTACTAGAAAATTTTTGGATACATGAGAATCTTGTAAAATTATGTTAGAAAATGAAAACTGTTATTCAGGTGTTAAGTGAATTCTTGTTAATTCTATCTAACATTACTCTGAAAACACAAGCAACTGTTTGATTGCAATTTACGAAAGTAAATTTTCAAATTAAGTGAATTTTATCACAGTCAATATTAACGAGTGATAGAGGCAAATCCTATTTAACACGTTCACCGCGTTTCCGCGATTGATAACGGTTTGTTTGATGAGGTTGTATGTAGCAAAATTGGAAAATTGATTTTACTCCTTGAATGCATTTTCATGCTTCCTACGAAAACGAATTGCACACTATAACATTTAACCTAGGATGATAAGATTTATTTCTAAACAATATCGCAAAATTTATGAAATTTCACTCATTTATGCCGGTACGTAAATGAACAATTTACCGAATGGTACACATATAGCCCAATAAGCAGGGACCGCGTTAATAGTAGAAAATCCTTCCATAAAACAGATGAGCTATTTCTTCTTTCAAAAAGTTTGATATATAAATAACTTAACTCGTTATCTCCGATGGGTTAAACTGAAGTTCAATGTTTAACTGAAATTTTAATTCAATCGTGGCGAACCACTTCGAAAATAACACAAAATTAACTGAATCTTGCCTTCATACACATAACTTTGATTAGTTTTCATGAAAGTTGAGCTTGTGATTACTGTTCTGTCAGTAGCATTGTGGAAACTCCCTTCGTGTTGACCGGCGGCTCATGTTGGGGACAGAGTGATAATGTATCTGGTACCGAAATCAAGAATCTTATTTTTGAAATTCATTGTTAAAAAACATCAAGCTTGATTGATGAAAGGAATGGAAGAAATAAATATTAAGTTAAACGAACAAATTTATTGTTTCTATATCAGTACCACAAATTAAAGAACTAAGCTTGAAGAATTCAGCAATTTTAATATGATATAATAGACGCATTTCAGATTGATACAAACTGTTAAAAAAATAGTTCTTGTAAATCTTTCATTCAAGTTTTCATAATAAAGAGGTTGTTTCACTTACATATAGAGAAGTTATTATTTTTGTTTTTTCTATTCAAAAACGTTCAAAGATCAAAGTTTCACATGTAGTGCAACTTCCAGATAAATCTGCCCTAGAGGGAAAAAGTTCTTCCAAACGTGAGACAACCCTCTCAATTAAGGACATTTAAGGTGATCATCCCAGGCCCCTGCTAGGCCCCTGTCGGTCCAGTGAGCATTTTTTGTTTTGTTGTTCGAAAAGGACCCTTAGGTGGTGGACTATTCGGTCCTAAAATTTTATAGCGCTACGGACAATAGATCCCCTCCCCCCAGTAAGGGGACAAAAATCTTGAATTTTCGACCCCATTTCAACCCCATATAAAAAGAAAACAAAACGGAAAATGGATAATTTGAAAATTAACTTTTGTTACAAATGTTCCAAGGATTCTAAAACTGTCTATATTTTTGTTCTAGCATAAATACTCAATGAGGAGATACGGTTTGAAATATCCATAAAAATGAACTAAAAAACCAATATGTCCAATTTTTTTTCAAAAACTAAGGCCTGAATAAAAAAAAATAATAGGTGAAATTGTGTTTTTTTTTCAAAAGTTACATTTTGTAGTCAAATTTTATAAGAATCAGACTGAAAATAAAAAATTCATAATCTAAAAAATAAAAGATTTTTTTTGTTTGCTTATAAATCCCAATTTACTGTGTGAATATGAAGTTATGTATGGAAATTATCGAGATAAAAATTAAAACTGCAATCAATTAGATAAATTATCCATTATATTACACTTCAATAAAAATTTTTGTAATGGCTTATGCCCAAAACAAATAGCTTTCAACATTCAAACCGTATCTCCCCATTGAGTTTTGATGCTAGAACAAAACCAAAGACAGTTTTAGAATCCTTAGAACATTTCAAACAAAAATTCGAAGGCTTTTTCCAAATTTGAGAAGAAAAAATTTATAAAGCTCTAAACCCAAAAATAATTTTTAGTGATGTATTCATAAAATATCGCTATCACAAATTTTTTCAAAGTGTTAAAATTTTCCTTCATTTTCTTGTTAGAAATGCTTCAAGGATTCTAAAACTGTTTTTGGTTTGGTTCTAGCATCAAAACTCAATGAGGAGATACGTCATGAAATATATAGAAAAATGTACCAAAAAACTAATTTTTCGTAGAAAGAAACTAAGGCCTAAATCAAAAAAGTGACACGAGTAAAAAAGTTTACTTTCAAAACATACAAATAGTGGCCAATTTTCAAACGGATCGGATGAAAAAAGTGGAACAACTGGGATAATCACCTTAAAGGGAATGCAAATTGGCTTGCTAATAACAAAAGTACCCTACCGAAAGGTGGGACTCCTGACATGGTTGTACAAATAATTTTCAGATAGTCATGTTCATGCATAATCGCAAAGATAGGAGTGAAGAACTTAGTTTATATATTTTTTATTTTAAAAATTTAAACTTTAGATCTAATCTTAGGTTCAAAATTCATTGTGTAGGTTCTCTCAGCATTTTTATCACAAATTGAGTTTAAAAAACTGAAATGTTTTTCTTCAGGCTATGGTGAAAAGCACAAATGTTAAATTTGAGCTTCGAAGTGTTCGTTTTTACTTTTTGTTGATATGAAAAGTTAGGGGTACCTGATAATACCCAGAACAGTTCGCACTACAAGCAATGTAGGGTTGTGGGCTGTCCAGTTTTTCAAGTACCACGAGTGCTTTAGCCGCTAATGATTATACCAACGACAATTTGAGTGTAAAATTCACATGTAATAACTCTCTGATATTACTCTCAAGGAAAAATTTGTAAATATTTCTTTTGATTTGGTAAAATAACCCATTCAGAATAAAATCAGCATCGAATCATATCAGTATAAGTGAAAATTTTCTGTTTTTCCCCCACATATGAAGCATGCAATTCTTGATTGAAATTTGTGGTATAGGTTTGAGGCAAAAATAAACAACAACATTCAGTAGCAAAAGAAAACAATCTATTTTAAGATAATTGCTTATTATTGGCAATCAATGAAAAAACATTACCTGTTTTAATGGGTCAAATATTGAGTCCTCAAGAGTTCAATCTTCAACTTTATGCTCAAACTTTCACAATTATAGATAGTGGCAATTGATCTTTCGTAAAAAATTGTGCACTAAAAAGTTATTTAAAACTCTTATAGTTTTTCAGTGACAAACTTGAAACGTCTACCTGAACATTAAATGAAAAATCATAATTGAGTCAGGAAAAGATAGAATTTGAAAAATAATTCGTGTTCATATTCCAATTCTTGGGCTTAAATAAAAACAGCCAAACTACATTTTTATGAAGTTTCCATAGCACTAAAAGTTTAAGTTTACAAAATGAAATGAATTACTGAGCACAGTAGGCAATAAGATGTGAATGCGGTACTTGGTTTTTAATGAATAAGTAAAAATCAACGCATGGATTTTGCTGAGGCTATAGTGCCCCTCAATATAAAATGAAATGTAACTGCATAAAAAATGTGAAAATGATCTCGAATAATTCATGAATACTTAGATTGACTTTCTCAACTGAGCACCTTTGCTGTATTTGAGTGTTTTTTTTGTAGTAATTGATTTCGAAGAAAAGAGAAAACATTAGCTGAGGCATTCGCAAGGCCTAACAATTTTTCTTAATACACTTAACAGTATTTCAAAACTGCTTTGCAACGTCATACGAAGTACTGACAGTTTTATTGGTTCCATCATTTGCTCTTCCACTGAAGTCATCATACTCATGACTAAATTTGCCCCATTTCGTCCTTTTTTTAATTCCATTTTATCACGTGACTTTCTACATCATTACATTTTCTCCCAAATATTCACCTTGCATCTGAAAACAAGCATTTACCAATCAATATAAATTTTAAAGTCGACTACATCTTGGTAGGTGCGCAAGTATTGAAACTTTTCCTTGTTGTACATTAAATATTACTAAGTGAATTATTAGTGTCAGTTCATTTATCTAAAATACTGAAAGTATGCGACTGACACTATTATCATTGATGCGCCCAATGGTTAACACTAGATTTTAATCTTGCATTACTCTTTCAAGCACAGCGTACTTCTTAATATGCTGTTTATATGTCTTAATATATTTTAATATGCTCTAAAGTTGTGATGCAACATTCAGCAAATAGGCCTTCATTTGCTTGCATATTCCCATACCTCACTACAAACTTATTCTCACTTTACCATCATCTCAACGCACATTTCTTGCAATTTTCGTTTTAAATTATTTTTTACAAATGTCCAATAGCACAGTCTATTTTGTTACTTCACGTATTCATAACTGATCATTCGTCGTACATTTTCCTTCACCAAGCACACTTTAGCTCGTATCTGGGCCTTTACATGATCATACAAACAACACAACTAATCTTCTCCAGCTTATTTGAAGTCACTTTTCATCATTGGCAGAGCCGCCCAACACTCACTGAGGAGAATGTCTTAAATGTCATAGAGATGAAGAAAATATTCGACGGTTCTCGCATGCAGTAATCAGGAAAAATTTGAGACTCCATTGAACTCAGTTATAAGATTGTGCACGTATACATTTACTTAGCGTAATTAGAACACAGGTATTTAAAATAGCTCATCACTAGATTCTACCCTTGAGCAGTCTTCTCAATATTTTTTGGCATCAATAAGAGGAGAATACAGAATCTTGAACTGCGAAAGGATTTACTTTCAAAATTTAATCATGGATACATCTAATGTCAGCTGGCTCGATGGAAGTGCGGAGAGACCTGACAAAAAAAACACATTTTTAGTCAGAGTGGGGCGCGATTACAACTCACTTCGGCAAAAACGAGGCAGTGTTGCCTAACTTGTCGTCCCTGTGATGACCGGCTAATATTGTCATATCGATCTAAGCGTGCCTATCGGTCGATTGCCATGATGTCACTTCAATTTGACTTCTTTCGGTATACTATGACCGCGAAGCATGAAAGGAGCGGCACACCACTTGGACTGGTGGTTCAAGAGGAAGAAGGTCTGTTATGTATATCTGAGCCCACATACAATCATAAAATGGGAAGTTGATCCCTAGTGCAACTCACATCTACAGAGCAACTGCGATAGTGGAAATGCTAATCAGGCTTTGCGGAGAGATGATTTAGTGGGGAGTATCAGATACTTTGATTGAACGCGCCAGTGGGGTCTTGGGGGATAGTACTGCGTATATCATTTTAATATTACTTTTGCTGATAATAATGTTACTCCTCCGGAATTTTGGTTGAAATGAAGAATGTCTTATCAAGAAGAACACAGAATATTCTCTACAGCACACAGATCCATTCGCATATTCCATACGACATTGAAGCCTGACATAGCCAACCCAAATATGAACTGACATAGTATTCAAATGTTAATTTTAACTTGAAAATTTCGAAATGACCCGATAACTACCGAAAATCATTCGGAATTTTGAAACAAAAATATAGTTAAAACAAATTGTGATTTTCGGCATAAAAGTTACACTCGAATAACTGCCATGAAAACGTAACGAGACATAGAAATTGTTTATTATTCTTTTTATTACTCAGAAACCAATCCTCGGAATTACTTAATACTGGCTAGTACCCAATTTTGAAATTTTGATATATCATAGTATGTACTAAACCGTTAACTATTTAGCCTTCAAAAGTTGACTGATGAATTACATGCTCTCTAAGTAGAAGACAAAAGAAAATAAAAAAATGTAAGATAAAAAATGAAAGAAAACTAAAACATCGGTAAAATTTCTTCATGACTCTCTTCTTCATAATGAACAATGGGCGAGATCGTCCTTCTCTATGAAACAATTGAAAGTAAAAATGTATAAGACCAAAAAAACGTTAACCAGAATATGAAACTGAACTTTATCACAGTTTGGTGTTATAATATTCGTCCTATATGTTTACTTTGTTCTAAGTTTAAAAAATAAGTTTACTGAGTTATTCGGCAAATTTTACAGCAGACTTTTTCAATTTTCGATACGTTACCATAGATGCCTTGTAGCTTAGAAGGCCTACAATGCTAATATTTTTCACTATTGGATATGAAGCGCCCTATTTTACCAATGCAAATGCTTGAGGCAAATGGATCATTCAAATCTTTGAAAGTTCAACTGTCCTTTATTCGGTTGAAGATTATTCTTATACTAACTTCTGGATTTTGCTGCTCTCTGGAGTTCAAAAAGAACCCCTAACTTGTTCTTACCTGATGGTTCATTTATTCCTTTTTCGACGTAAAGCAACCAAACAAACCTTTGATTACTCATCATCATTAACTTAATTCTTGAGTATTTTTTTCATATAATCTAACTAATAGTTATGTAATGCTGGTGAAACTTTAAGGCATATATGCCGTCTTGGTGTTTTTATTATTATGTTTTTTTATGATATAATTTCATAAATGTAGTTTACTCTAAGAATTCATTACACCTGAGAATTCAATACCTGTTTTCATTTGACAGATTTTAATCAGATTTTATTTGATCTAGGCATCTTTTAGTAAAAATGCGTCTTAGGTTTGCACTCAATTGTAAAACTACTCTATTAAATTTGAAGGCTACGAGTTATCTATGAACAAATTTATTTTGTAACTTTAGTTACCAAATCAAGATTAGGCAAGCCTAAATTGCACATACTTTTTATTTACTGAAGTTTTTTCAGCTTCTAAATTATTGAAATAGACTTGAAAAGAATAATTTCGACAGACAATACTTTCAACCGTACTTAAAGATTATTTTCAAGTATTCTTGAGAGATTCAACTAAGACGCAAAATATTTTACAAATACTTACGACAGCACACGTGTAATTTTTCACCCAGCGCATTTTATTTTTGAGTTTGGCCTTGAGAAATGGAAATTAAACTGAAACCTTTCACGAGGGTTTATGTCTAGTGACAGGGAATCCTCGAAAAAAATTATTGTGAAATGCAAAAAAATCCCATGGTGATGAGCACCGTGAGAGAGTGTGATTGAGGAATGTATTCATGTTACCACAAAATGCACCTGGCGATATCGTATTTCTTTCGATACAACATCGTCAAATACATTTTGCATGGAGCTAGTTCAAGCTTACGATTGCGAGTTCTCACGATATTTGATGCATATCGGTACATCCACGCTCGGTATCGGTTTATAGATTTCCATGTTTCTACGAGCTTCAGTGCATTTTAGCAGGAAACCTCAATTTGAGTACTTGTTTCAAATCATCTTCTTTCCATTCCTACAAGGGAGAGGTATCATAATTTCAAATGTATGAAAGGCAAACTTCATGAGTAAAATGTTTTACAATCAACGTATAATATTCCACCCTCAAAGTGATCATGTGTTCATGACATTCATGTTCGTTAATTGGGTCAGTTCCTAGACTACATTAACAAAATTATTGCATGTATAAAATTCGTGTTCGTAATCGGATTGCAAGTCCACCCACATTAAGTCGAAGATTTAATATGACTGGATAAAATGGATCACTCCGGTAGAATTACCACGCTGTATAAATAAGTATTGGAAAATAATCACTTCTGGTGAAAATGGAATAAAAATTTCAGAAGCATGTTGAAGGACACTAATTCTTTCATGGTATAGCGGAGGAATGGTACACACAAGGGATTTCTGGCTTAATTTAGAAAGACCACCAACTTCATCATCACAAAAATTTGATTTTCTACAATGCAAATTGTAATTAGTTCTTGAATGTTATGCGTATGGTAAAATTGACACCAAGCCATTTCATTGCGCTTGTATTTTATTTTGAAGAAACTAGTCAATTTCATATGCATTATGGAGTGGTTTTGATGCAGAATAAATTCATTTAAGATCCGTTCAATCTGCTCTGTTGCTCTCCATTTCAATAACTTCAGCACAAATAGTAGATATTTTATCATAATAGTGTAATTTATAAATAAAAACGTAAATAAAAGATTTAACTAAACATCAGAAGTACAGTAGGAGGCGGGAACACATTTCGAAGCTTATCAGCACACAACTGAAAAGAAATATCTTTTTTAAACTTCCATGTCAGTATACGAATGCTGAGGCTAGAGCAATGTCTAGTTGGAAATTTATATCCAAATATACGAAAGTAAAATATGATGATTTGCTCACTAGCGCATTTAATTATTCCACGTCTATTTAGGCTGGCAGACAAAGGTCAAATGTGTTTGAGGATGAGACAGTATCGCAGGCAGGGTCTGAGACCGAGCGCAGCATTGGGTGGTGGCGGCATTTGAGTAAGCGTCGGTATTGTCGCACGCTTGCCTGAGAACGCTTGCCTCGTTCTTCCTGAACTCTGTCTTTCCTAATCACGTTTTGTTTTCGTAAATGTGAACTGCTTGATAAATTCTTTCTGCTAAAAAAATTTCGGTAGTTCGTTCACTCTAGTAGACTCGCCTTAGAACGGCTGGGAACATCCTCACTGGGTGGAGATAAAATCAGTCCCTTGCGGAGTCTAGCAAGGTTGGAATGGAGGATTTGGTTTTCTCTTTCTCCCTATTTTTTTCGAACCAACCTATTTTCTACTACTTTTCTGTCCAATTGAAAGAGACTTACTTCAACTTTCCTCTAATTTCTATAATTACTTAGAGTAATTCGTGGCCGATTTAACAACTGGGTTGTACCAAATAGCTCAAGTAACAATTTACTTCATGATAGTGGCAAGTTTGTTATTTATATTTTCTCATAATGGGAAATGCAGGCACTAATGTCGAATTTACTAACTGTATAAAGAGTATTGTGTACACTTGCTGGATCATTTCCGGAAAGAAATTCAGCGCAACCTTCGGAATTGACGCATGCTAGTATCTTGTGGCTCAGTCGTCTCCATCTAGTATATACTATTGTTGCTGTTGCTGTATTTTCTGACCCTTTTGCCAGTTCCTGCGCTTTCATTTTCAGTTGGCTGTCCCACTGGAAGCCTTCCACAAGCTCGCGAAATTTGGAGAATATCCGCTCTCAATTTCGTAACCATTGAAAACAAAGTTTCTCTTGTAGAATTTGATTGTTGGAAAAGAGAACATCTATTCACCTGGTTTCTCTCAATTCAATTCGTTGTTTAGAGAGTTCTCCGTTGGGAGCTCTACAGTGCTGAACATTCTGACGGCTGCAGGTAAAATTGAAGACCAATGTTCAATTAAAATTTAAAGTCAAATGCAGTAAGCAATGTTGAAAAATACCAAACATCAACTGAATCGTGTTGTCGTTTAGTTTTGATATAGTATTTGTAAGAATTGACTTTGTGACTGCTGGTTGGCAGTCATTTGGAGAAAAATCCTTTGGTGACAAAATATGGCTCACATCAAATATGGCTCACAAATATGACTTGAAGTTATTTTGATACCATTACCGGACTTATGTTGGGTTTGCCATGGAAAAACTCCCTACAATATGTAAAAGATGTAGAGTTCGTGAAAAATCATATACATGAACGGAATTAATATCAAGCAGATTATAATTGATTCCAAATTTTTCACTAATATAAAAATTCAAGGATTTGAGTATAACTTCGTGAAAGGGTGAAGTAATCGGTTACGGATTATTCTTGTGTTACAGGGACTTTGTTTCTGCTGCTCGATGGTAGTGGTTGTGTTCAAAAATTCTTGCAGTACTCATTTGCAAACCGAATGAACGTCCTTCTGTAAAACTAATTTCATTTATATCTCCATATAAAAGACGGAACATAACACAGTATACTACAAATGTTTATGCATGAGAAAGCGACATGTCCAGATGGTTCAGTTAATGAATACAAAACTTGAGTATTTGGATGTCAACTACTGCACTTATAGTAAATGTAAAATAGAAAGTATGCATTGATGAACGTATTAAAAAATATCTTAGGTTTTTTATTACTGTATTTTTTAGTAGCATAGTTATTGCTCAATTTAGTAGTTTACGCTAATCCAAACGTGATGTTTTTTTTCTTGAGGAAATTTTGATTTTTCAAAATGGCGATCCAGGATAATCAATGATATTGGTAGAAAATATTTTTGAAAGTACCGTAACATGTCAGATACAATCCAAATAAACCTGTGATGGTAAAAACATAGTTGGAGTCGCCCACATCTCAAATCGCAGTTTTCTCCAAGGACATGTGATGCAGCGAGGAGTGGGTCCAGTTACTTAGCTCCGAGCTTCTATCGGTTGGTCCTGTGGCTTGTGTTCTCCCTCAGGCTGCTTTACACTCCGGGCAGCACCCACGTCAAAGTTGCTCCACTTTGTGTGCGTGTGTTGCAGCGGCCGTGTGCGCGTGTAGGGTTCGCCATTTGCAATGGTCCAGAGTTGAACTCATTGCCAGAAGTTGTTGTATCGTCCAACTATGAGTGACCAGATGCCGCAATGCAGTTCGTTATCCACTTGCATAGTATTTAAAAAGAAAGAACAATTTATCACTATATATGTATATTTAGAAATGTGCAAAATTCAGCAATTCAGTAGTGTTTCATAGCAAACAATGCTTTCAAAAAAGTTGTCTTTCATATGTTCTTAGATGTATATATTTGTATAGAAGTTTGCTCAAAAAAGCAATCGTGATATTTTTACTGCAAAATGTCAATCGTTAAAATTTTAGACCTCTATCAATCTAAAAAATGCAACGTTTTGATGAAACTATTACCACCTTCGGGCTAAAAAATGAAGTAAATCCTAATTTTATACGGTCACATTGATAGAAAATGACAAGCAATTGTTCAAGTAGAAGCAGACATAGTAAAACACAAAATTCACATTGTGAGAAGACTTTATAGGAGCGATATTTTGTACTGCAGAAATAACGATCACCAGCAGGCTAGCTTTTTCAATGCAAAGATGATAGTTGCATCGAAAAGTTGTACTTTATAGGTTGGCAGAGGCATAGAATTTTAACGATTGTCCTTCTGCAGTAAAAAATGTTGAGCGAATTCTATTTTATTTAAACACGGGAAGAACTGAAAATATTTCGTAGGCCTAGAGTTGAGAAGTTGAAAAGCGATCGTAACTAAATTCATAAAAAAATAATGAAAGAATGTATCACATATACAAATAAATATTACTACATGTAAATGTCTTTCATTTAGAATGTTTTTTCATTACTCGTGTAAGAATTTTTGAAAATTACATTAAATATCGTCCAATATATCATAGTTGTCACGTAAAGACACAAAAAATAGCTAACTTGGTAGCATTAAATAGTGTGGCCACGAGCCTTAATATTCAATTAAAAACTATCGCATTGCCAGAGCAACTGAAAAAAATCGGTATTGATGAATCATCATATTTGAATGTCATATATGCAGTGTTGGGCAGTTGGGCCGCAACAAAAAAAAATTAAGTTGCGGCCGCAATTGCGATCGCAACTTTTTCTATTGCGGTGGCGGTTGCGCCGCAACAATTTTTGGAAAGTTGCGAATCTGTTGCGATCGCAACAATTTTCGACGTGTCAGGCCGCAACTCGCAACTGCAACATGGCAATGGTAATTTAATTTGTAAAATAACTTCAATGAAGTTTAATACGCGTTTCATTCTCGTTTAAAACTAAACCGTACTATTCAGTACGGTTTAGGCAACTGTTCATTATTAGCATTAGGCGATACGGTGATACACATACAATTTGCTTACAGTATGTAAGTATATTTAATGTAACTCATTATATAACAAATGGTTTTAGGAACGGTATGAGTTGTAAGTGTAAAATTACGTGTTATACGGTAAATCTACATAGCTAGATGTTGCAATTTCCCAATGAACTCGACGATTTTATCCTGGCGTCCTCTCTGCAACCACATTTTAAGCTAGAATGGCTAAACGAAGTACAAAAAGTGGAGTTACTAACAAAAAAACTAATCGCCCATCTTAATAACAGATCGGAAAATAGTATTTCAGCTGAGGAGAGCAGTACCGAAGACGTAGATGACGAAGATGACTTCTTCAACGTCGTAATGATAACAGATGATAAGGAAAAAACGTAGAAAAGTTCGTTGAAAGAAGTCATTGATTGGCTGAAACATCCAGTAATCAACAGAACTAGCCACTCTGATGTTCAGAGAGCGATGTTTCCTTCAAGTGAATTTGTCGCTTAGTTCATCCAATTTAACACGCCAATACCATCGAGCGCTGCGGTCGAACGACTGTTCTCTAAGGCAAAGAAATTTTGAGACCACGACGTGCTCGGCTTTCAGACAAACATTTCGAAATGTTAACATTTTTGAAAGGCAACGTTGATCGTCATTACAGTGCATTGACATTGTCACATTGAGATCATGAACCAGCATTAAATCATAACAGAGGAACAACAAAAAGCAGAGGAATATCATATATTATAGAAGTATATGTATGGTTTTTCTTTATGCATCATATAGGCTGTACGAATCTTCTGCGCTTCTCTGTTTTCTATTTTTTTCTACATAAATACGGAACTCCTATGAAAATATAGCTACTAGCTTGGTACCTTTTCAATATTAATATTAGAAAATGGGATTCATTTTATTTTTCATGCTATATTTACAAATGAAACGTTTCTTTCTTTCTCATTTTTTTTGGAATATATAAACGGAACTCCAATGAAATCATAGCTACTAGCTGGGTACCTTTTAAACATTATTATTTGAAAACGGGATTAGTTTTATTGTTCATGCTATATTTACTAATGAAACGTTTCTTTCGCATTTTTTTGCAATGTATATATATGGAACTCCAATGAAATTATACCTACTAGCTAGGTACCTTTTTACCGTTATTATTATTATTAGAAAATTGGATTCATTTTATTTTTCATGCTATATTTACAAATAAAACGTTTCTTTCAGTATCATGATATTTCATTCGATTCTAGTCCACACATTTACTCGATCTATTATTTTTTTTAGTAAAACAATGCACTATTTTGAATATCTTAATATTATATTATTTCAGAGCAATATATACGTAAAATAAATTGAATAATATTTAATTGAAATTATATTTGATAATTAAAAAGTTGCGGTTGCGGTTGCGCCGCAACTTTGCTTGTAGTGTTGCGGTTACGGTTGCGCCGCAACTTTGCTTGTAGTGTTGCGGTTACGGTTGCGCCGCAACTTTGCTTGTAGTGTTGCGGTTACGGTTGCGCCGCAACATTTTAAAAGTTGCGGGCCCAACACTGCATATATGACAGAAGAAGGGGGACTATTTCCCGAGGGAAACTAAAAAGATGAACATTTGTGATGAAATTTATAACATTCATTAATTCTTGTGTTAGCTTCCAGTTTTCTTTATCGCCAATGAAAGTATCCAGGTTCCTTTACTTTGCACTTTACAACCAAAATCGTATGGTATTAAACGAGAAGGAAGTGGCTATTAAATATACTGATATTAGCGCATCAAGTTTACCACTGAATTTGTAAAATTAAATTAATCGAATTCATTTGGCGTCAACATGCATCAAAGGCATCTTGCAGAACGGTTCAGCACTTGAATACTTTAATTTAATTCATATTATAATGAACCAGTTAAAATACTTTTGTTCACTATTTAAGTAACTGAAATACTTCATTCACTTAAATATAATGGGTTAATTGTTCGAATGAACTACGTATTTATAATACAAACTAAAGTGATTTGCATTGTAAACAATACATCGTGACACACGAACGATACATTATGACACGGTAGAATATCAGTAACTTTGCTCTTATTTGGTCTAACTCATATAATATGTGTCGTTTAAGACGGCTGAGACGTTCAAGTGTACAATGAAACATAGAGTATTGTAATCCACTATTAAATGATACTTCAATGGCAAAGTGCACACCATAATAAATGTTTGTATTGCAATTAGGTCACGTAGCGAAGCGTGGCAGCTCTTGTAGTGGGCGTGGTCTTTGGTGACGTTGACTAGCCATGCACGTACACAGACCCGCTCACGCACACAGACTGGAGCAACTTTAACGTGGGTGCCTCCGGCACGACTGTGAATATCTTTAGACTTTGTGATATCTATGCCCGAAGTGAGTGCCTAAGGTACAAACGAACCCGGCAGGGTAAGGAAAACACAACTGTAATAAAGGCCGTATTATTGTGGAGATCGCCGACAGTATGGCACATGAGGTAAATAATTACAGGCAGGTAGTATAGTACCCGAGGACGACTTGGAGGACCGACGGTTGTCGGTAAACCGCGTCGTGCGTGCCGTGGCGTAGCGGTGCGCCGTCGAGGTGGCGATGGAGGCCGTGAGGCTACTGCTTGCTGAGCAGCCGAGACTATTGAATGTCGAAGTCGCTGCGCGGAGAGTCACAGGGAGAAGTCTTGTGTGAGCCGCTGCTGTGAGGAGGCTCGTTGGAAGACTTGTGTGAGCCGTTGCAGTGAGGAGGCTCGTTGAAAGACTTGTGTGAGCCGTTGCAGGGAGGAGGCTCGCAGGAAGAAGACATGTGTGAATATCAGGGTTCCTGCGAGTGCACTGTTTGAGCTGTGCGAACTGAACTGCTTGCTTGGCGATGCTTATAGAGAAGCCCGAAAGAGAGTTTGACACAGAGCGTGTCGGGAAGAGAAGGGATGAAACGGAAAAGGATAGATAGGAAACTGATAGAGACGCGCTTTGCGCATTTGATGCTAGTGTTGAGGGTATTTTTTGTAGGTAGTTTAAGGGTGGTAGAACTTAATTACCCTTCAGGGCTGTGTATGGGTGGATCTTTAGTTAGTAAGCATCTTTAGTACTGGACGTGGGTGGGTAGGCTTGCCGTATTGGTTAAGTCTCTTCTCACACTAAAAATCGCAGGAGTCGGTTGTGGTCCATCGAGTCCGTCCGTTCGTCCGTCGTTAGTGTCGTGTTAAGTGTATTTTGGTCTCGGTTGGGGTGCTAGTGTTTTCATTTTTGAGCTCTGGAATTGTTTGTGTGGTATTTGTGGAGTGTCTTGCGGGAATGTGAGTTGTAGGTAGAGTTGTGGGTACATGTCGTGGATATTTTGCCAGATTCTTTTTGCGTGTTTGTGGACTGTAATGTTGATTGGTTGCAAGTTTGCTCGGCGATGTAGTTGTGCTGAGGTGGAGAAATCTTGCCGTTCTGAATTTGTTATGTATATCGTGGATCCGTTTTGTACACGCTGGAGTGTTGAGATAGAGGTTGGTGGAAATGTGTGTAGGGGAATGGCTGGGTAGATGAGAGTGGATCTTACTAGAGCGATGTAGAGTTGCCGTTTTACTTCTAGGTTCAGGTGTTTGAATCGGTAAAGGTGTGAGAGGTTTTGGTGTGCTAATGCTGCTCGTTGTCTGGTGTGGGGTGCATATCCGGTTTTGCTGATTGTGAGTCCCAGAACTTTGCCTGAGTTTGAGTAGGGGTGTGGGGTGTTGTTGATGTGCACGGTTGGGTGTTTGCGGCGGCTGATAGCAATTATTTTGAATTTGTTTGCATTGGTCAGGATTTTCCATTTTCGTTCGTAATCGTTGATTTGGGCGATGGCTCGTGTTGTTAGAAGAGCTGCCATGTTATATGAATGGTTGGCGGATGTAATTTGTGTGATGTCGTCTGCAAAAGCTATGTGGTCAGTGTTGGGTATTGGTGGGGGAAGGTCGTGAGTGAAGTAGTTGTACAGTGTTGGGGAGAGGACTGCTCCCTGGGGGACTCCTGACTTGATGGAGAAGGGTGGGCCAGTGTAGTTTGCGATTCGTATGGCTGCGGTGCGTTTAGTGATGAAGCTATACAGGGTGTTTGTGAATAGGGGGTGAATTTGTAGCTGTGACAGTTTGAATTTGAGTCCTGTGTGCCAGGCTTTGTCGAAGGCCTTGCTTACATCTCGTAGAATGATGTCTGTTTTGTTTCTCTGTGTTTGTTTAATGTGGAGAGTCTCGTGTAGCGTGGCAAGTGCGGTGTGTGTACCTCTTCCGTGGCGGAATCCGTGTTGGCGGCTGTTGTAGATGTTGTTGATGGTTAGGTGATCTGTTAAGGTCCCCTCACACGCGCAAATATATCTGCAGACATATCTGAACTGGTGCTGAATTCGTGCGTTTTTACGCTCATTTTAGGTTGGCACAGACTGTATGAGGCAGATGAGCCATGCTTGATAATTTTGGAGCGACCGGCCGCAAACCTTGACACCACCGCAGTGTCACGCCAGCCTACGTGTGTGGTGCTCGACTGTGCTCTGTCTCTCTCCCTCCCTATGCACTTCAATAAGCAATTCATTATTTGTATGCTCACTACTTTTTAGCAACCATTCTTTAGCCCATTTTGAGCACCGGCTAGCCATTTTTGAGAACCCATCTAAGATCCTTCGCATATTACAATGACAAAAAGGGTAATTTCTAAACTATAAGACGTACAATCTTGAAATTAGTACCAAATTTTGTACGCGTCATAATTTTTAAACTATTGCACCTAAAAATTTGAAATTGGGTTCATTTTAAGCGTCAATTCATTCTCCAAATGTGAGTGTATAATAAAACTCCCATACGCTCTCTGGAAGAAGATAGAGAGCAAGTTTCTCCTAGCTTCTGAATGGTCGACAGGCTTTTCATGAGGCTCATTTTGTACGCGTCATAATTTCTAAACTATTGCACCTAAAAATTTGAAATTGGGTTCATTTTGAGGGTCAATTCATTCTCCAAATGTGAGTGTATAATAAAAATGTCATACGCTCTCTGGAGGAAGATAGAAAGCAAGTTTCTCATAGCTTCTGAATGGTCGAACGATTTTTCATGAGGCTCATTTTGTACGCGTCATAATTTCTAAACTATTGCACCTAAAAATTTGAAATTAGGTTCATTTTAAGGGTCAATTCATTCTCCAAATGTGAGTGTATAATAAAAATGTCATAGGCTCCCGGGGGGATGACAGAGAGCAAGGTTTCTCCAGTTTCTCCTAGCCTGATAATCCGAGCTGCCGAAGGCCGCGCTCACCTAAGTTATGACGTGCTGTTTGAATGCTGGTTCATAGCCTTGTCGTTCTAGGCACACTCGCCCCACATCGTGGCTCTTCGAATCCCAGAGGTAACGATTTTTTTTCTCAGTTGTATGATAATCATTTTCATGTGTCTTACTCATGTAAACTTTTGTTAGACAATATTAAAGTAGAGCTGTGCAATTGCATAACTTGCATGTTTGCATTCTAAGAGATATGCAGAATCTTTTATGCATTACAAAAATTATCTTCTTCATGTGCAAAATCTCGTATGCAATTACGCATGTACACTATAACAGATGTAATATGCAAAGTGCTTTAAGCATATGCACAATATCATTGAATATATCCTGTAAGGCGAGTGGTGTAATTTGATTGTCCTGTTTTTTAGGGAAAACTGTAAATTTATTCATTAATCCAGAAATTTTGTACATTGATGGGACCTCTCGCATACATACTCTCAGTTGCAAGCAACATCACAAGTTTTACCCGGTGCACTGTCGTCAGTTCCTGATCCCCAGGTTACCTTCTTGACCTGTTCTTCAGTTGTTAAATATGGTCATCAATAAAATACAATAGAAGTGTCCGAACTGAAATTAATGCAGTTTCAAGTTTTAAGAATTTTATAGCGTGATAGTTTTTGTACATCTAGTGATAGTTTTCTTGTTCTCTTCTACACATAGGCCTACCTATACATACATAAGTGTGCAGGTGAAAATACAACTGTGAAATTTGTATCAATTTCCGAAACATATGCATTTGGTGAAGTAATAATAAATACCTCTTTTCTGCTCTGCCTGCTCATTAAAAAATGAGAAAGAACTTACCAAACCAGCTTTTGGTGCTCGCATGACCAAGTTCCCTTCCGTGAAGGTGTAACGGGTTCGAATCCCATCGCTGCGCAGCGATATTTGCATGACTATCCAACGTCACCACATACATTAAGCCTTGTTTTACTTTGGAATCCAGTGAATATTTTCATGTTTTCTTCATTATCAGCAAATGCATAATATTTTAAATATTAAAGACTATCGTAAATAATAATTACTTCACGGTTAAATATTTAAAATATCGCACAAGTTCCACCTAACTGAAGTCCTTCATTCAGCAGTGCATGTGTAAGACTTAGTTGCATATTGCTTGCATATAAATGCGAGTACTGTGCATACGACACCCCGCAATCGCATATATCTATCCTGAAGCCGCGCTGACGATTTCATATACGCGTCCATATATGCATGTGCATATTGGCACAGCGCTAATTATAAGCATGGAAATGTCATAATTCCGTTGCAGTATGTAACAAATTTTCTCCGAGTCCCTTAATTGCAATACCAGTTCATACATAGGAATGAAAATATATTTCTGAATGCCAACGTCGCTGCCGTAGACGCAGAATTATTTCGACCCACCCGTTTTACTTTGAACAAATTACTTATACCCCGAATCACAAAGCTCGGATTTCACTGCCAGTGTGCACCAAAAACTATTATGTATATACCGAGCCTTTTTTCTCTTCATAGTAAGTAGAGGGTGGCTGAGCATCATTGACATGATACTTTACAGAGAAAGTACATGATAGGGGCTACCCAGGACCCTAGTCACGCCCGAGCTTTAAAGGCCTTATTTTCCTCTCGTTTAGTGCTCACGTAACATTCCTTGAGGACAGTGACCACACTGCAGGCAACGACCCTGATTTGGCGCACGTATCAACGTTTTTCTCACCAATTGCCACGTACTGGGCTCGAACCCGCGCAGGAAGCGCAGAACGCAAGCGCTCTCTGCACGGCCACTGCAAGGCAAAACCAACCAAAAAACTATTTTTAGATATGTATTGTGATGGAAATCGTGTTTTCTTTTCAAGCAGCACATGAGATACATTGACCTCAATCATGTTTTTCGACTAGCGACATGGGTATTACAATATTCATGTGCGTGCATCACACATGAGTGTATTTTCCAAACTTAAGGAAATTTTAAGAACAATTATGTTGTGTACCATTTCGGTTGGAAATAAACTGTACTCATTTTTTGCAGATGCACTACAGAACTACTTTTTTAGTGAGCCTCCCCTATTTTTTCTACTTCTTACGTTTCGTTTTGTTCGAAGTCAAGCAAAAACTGTTGTAAATCTAAAGTGAAGTTGAATCTCTTCCAATGACTATTTTTCCCAATCAAAGATTCCTAATCCTCGTTTCTGCTTTCCTTTTGCTTTCTCTAATTTTCTGGATTGAACCAGTGCGCTACTTTATTATGCCTATCACGAACTCATTTTCCCAATTCTTCTCGTACAATGTTCTTGTTACAATCATCATGTCCCGAACAACAGTAAATTCTTCTGTGCCAGTATTACCAGCGTAGATAGTAAATATTGTAAATTTGTTTTATGACAAAACATTTCATTCCCTTCGAGCTCATTATTATTTTGGAGTATTATTCAAAACTTTATAACGAAAAGAAAAATTTTCTCAATGTAAACCTCATAATTTTTGACACAAAATGATTTATATCTGCCCAATTTATTCTCTACAATTATCCCTGCAATCACCAGTTCCTGTGTTCGTTTGTTTATATGCCAATACAAGCGCGTCCCAACGAGTGTTTTCCAACTATGCGCAGTGTTGGGCAGTTGCGCCGCAACAAGTTGCGGCCGCAATTGCGATCGCAACTTTTTCTGTTGCGGTTGCGGTTGCGCCGCAACAATTTTTGGAAAGTTGCGAATCTGTTGCGATCGCAACAATTTTCGACGTGTCAGGCCGCAACTCTCAACTGCAACATCCCGATGGTAATTTAATTTTTTAAAAACCTTCAATAAAGTTCAATACGCGTTTCATTCTCGTTTGAAACTAAACCGTACAGGGTACAACACGGAAGTTGGATACACCATTAAACCTCCTTGGGGTACAACCCGTCTGGTAACGGTTTATTATTAGCATTAGGCGATACAGTGATACACATACATTTTGCTTACAGTATATAAGTATATATATAATGTAACTCATTATATAACATATGTTATTAGGAATGATGTGAGTTGTCAGTGTAAAATTACGTGTTATACGGCAAATTTACATAGCTAAATGTTGCGATTTGCCAATGTACTTCACAACAATGATTTCATCTTGGCGTCCTCACTGCATTCACATTTTAAGCTAAAGTGGCGAAACGAAGTGCAAAGAGTGGAGGTAATAACAAAAAACTAATCGCCCATCTTAATGACCGATCGGAAAATGGTATTTCAGATTAGGGGAACAGTGCCTAGGACGTAGATGACGAAGATGACTTCTTCAACGTCGTAATGAAATCGGATGAGATGGAAAAAACGAAGAGAAGTTCCTTGAAACAAGTCGATGATTAGCTGAAACATTTCTGAACGGCAACGTTGATCGTCATTACAGTGCATTGACATTGTCACATTGAGATCATGAACCAGTGTTAAATCATAGGAGAGGAATAACAAAAAGCAGAGGAATATCATATATTACAGGAGCATATGCATGGTTTTTCTTTATGCGTCATATAGGCAATACAAATGTTCTTCACTTTTCTGTTTTCTAATTTATTTGCTATATATACGGAACTCCTATGAAAATATAGCTACTAGATAAGTACCTTCTCAATATCATTATTAGAAAATGAAATTCATTTTATTTTAGGGTGTCCCAAGAAAGCGAAGTGAACCGGACACAATCCAATACTTGTTGCCCTTGTTTCCTGTCGTAAGAAATTTAACCAGGAAAATTTTCAGCTTCATATCTCGTCTTTTACTGGTCGCGCATTTCATTCAGTTTTCTGCTGGGCATCAGGTTGTGCAGCGGTCACTGGTATAGCGTGCAGCGGTCAATGTTGTAAGGGCATTAGGTGAGCTCTATTTTACAATAACGAATATTTTTCTTGTTTCATGAACTTCTTCCTTAGCTTAATGTTATGATGCACCTTGTACAATGTGCATAGATTCCGCGTTCCCTCAACTCCATACTAAATGATGCCTTCATCCTTTCTCTTTTTGAACATCTTTGTTGGGGTAAAGGGAGGCTAAAACTTTCTTATATAATAATAATAATAATAATAATAATAATAATAATAATAATAATAATAATAATGACACCGACACCGACAATAATGATAATAATGACACCGGAAATGACACCGACCAAAGACCAGAAGACGACTCTTGCTCGAGCAATTACACCACCGACGATGAAGCAGAAACGTCGGGAGCTGGAGCTGAGGTACCAAACCAGCTGAGGTACCACCAGATCAGCGACTCAGAACCTGACGATGCTTCAGACGTCGATTTAATAGCAGCACCTCCGCAACAAGCTGAAGTGCCAAACCGGTACCACCAAGCCGGCGACACCGAACCGGAAACGGACGAGGCGGAACCCATCGTAGGGGAAGAACCTGTGGTGGACCGCCGAGACCTTCCGGGAGATGAAGAGACTCTGCTCAACGAGCTCCACAATACCTACTTAACGCTCCTTCACGAAACTCCAAAAGAACAACTACCGAACCTCAGACACGTCCCATCGGGGAAGATCCTAGCAGCTACTGCCAAGATTAATCATCTTATCGGCAGAATAAAGACTAGGAACATCACAGAAACTAACACCCTAATTCTGGCCGGAGCGTTCCTAGTCTCCCAAGAGCTTGCTCCTCCGCCGGCAACCAACCGGCCGAGAGGAAAGAAAGACCCCCCGTGGAAACACCGAATCCAAAAAAGCATAGATGAGCTCCGGAAACATCTAAGCTGGATCTCGGAATGGAGACGTGGCAGACTGACCTGCAGAAACAAAATGGCGGAACTCGAGGGTATCTACCACTGCAGGGAGGCAGGACTACAACTGGTAGAAGAAACCCTCAAACAAAGACTATCGGCAAAACGAAGCAAAATCCTTAGATATGAGAACAGAATCGCTGGCTTTCAACAGAACAAAATGTTCGCGACCAACCAGTCACGATTCTACAAACAACTGCGCGACAGAAATGTCGAAATGGACGTTCCGGAAGCCGAAGGTACGCGGCGCTTCTGGAGCGGCATTTGGAGCCAAGAGGTCCAGCATAACGCCGAGGCTGAATGGCTCCAAGGCATCGCCAAAGACATCAATCCGGACGAAGACCTCCGGATAACGGCGGCGCGATTACAAAAGCAAATAAGAAAAACGCAGAGCTGGAAGGCCCCCGGTCCAGACAAAGTCCAAGGCTACTGGATCAAGACCTTCACATCCCTCCATCCCAGGCTGGTAGAAAACCTGGACAGATGCTTAACATCAGGCACTGTGCCAGATTGGATGACAACTGGAAGGACGGTGCTGATACAGAAGGATAAGGAAAAAGGATCAGCGGTGAGCAATTACAGACCCATCACATGCCTCCCGGTCATGTGGAAGATCCTCACCGGCATGATCTACGAGAGCATGTATCAGCACCTAGTGAGCCGCGACTACTTCCCTAACGAGCAGAAGGGATGTAGACGGAGAACGAGAGGGACGAAAGACCATCTTCTGCTCGATAATCTGATCATGATCCACGCCAAAGCTAAACACAAGAACCTTAGCATGGCGTGGATTGATTACAAAAAGGCCTTCGACATGGTCCCGCACTCATGGATCCTCGAATGTCTGGAGACATACGGAGTCGCAGGAAACGTCCGGCGGCTGATCGCAACTACCATGCCTAACTGGAAGGTCCAGCTCACGTGTGCAAACGCTGAGCTGGGAGAGGTGAACATCCGTCGAGGAATCTTTCAAGGCGACTCCCTATCTCCACTCTTGTTCGTACTGGCACTGGTCCCAATGACTCAGGTCCTCAACAACACGGGCCTGGGATTCAAGTACGACCGCAATAACAGCCTCAACCACCTACTCTACATGGACGATCTCAAGCTGTTCGCAAGATCCGCTAGTGAGATCGAAAGACTTGTGAAAGTTGTGCACGAATTCTCCCACGACATCGGAATGGAATTCGGAATAAGCAAGTGCGGCCTCATCAACATCGTGAAAGGCAAAGTCTCAGCAACTGAAGGTATCCATTTAGAGAACGAAACAATCGAACAGATCGAAGAAGAAGGGTACAAATACCTAGGAGTGCTTGAACACGACAACGTTCTGCACACCGAGATGAAGGAAAAGATCAGGAAAGAATACTTCAGCAGAGTAAGGTTAATTTTGAAATCTAATCTCAACGGAGGCAACATCATCAAAGCCATTAACACATGGGCCGTACCGGTCATCAGGTACACCGCCGGAATAGTTAAATGGACGAAGCTCGAACAAAAGCAGCTAGATACGAAGACCAGAAAGCTGATGACCATCTTCAGGGCACTCCACCCCCGATCATGCACTGACAGGCTATACATCAAGAGAAAGGAAGGAGGAAGAGGTCTGCTGGAAGTGGAAGAGTGCATCCAAAGTGAGATCAGAGCACTCGGCCAGTACGCGAGAGAGCACCAGGATCCTTGGATGAAACTGGTGTGGACATCGAAGACCCTGAAAGAGGAAGAGACCTCAGACAGTTTCAAGGAGAGGAGGAGGGGAGAGCGACTCCAGAAGTGGGAGGGAATGGCACTCGCCGGCCAATACCCCCGACAAACTCGAGAAGCAAAACCCGAACTCACTTGGAACTGGCTGAATCGAGGTGAACTCAAGAAAGAAACTGAGGGCATGATCCTTGCCGCGCAAGAACAAGCCCTCAACACCAAAAACAGAGCAGCTAGAATCACACACACAAGCAACGACCCAAAATGCCGGATGTGCAAAACCAAAGACGAAACCGTCAACCACCTGATCAGCGAGTGCTCGGCGCTGGCGCAGAGGGAATACAAGAGGAGGCACGACAAGGTAGCAAAAACTCTACATTGGAACCTGTGCAAGACTCACAACTTCCCCTGTGCTGACCGCTGGTACCAGCACGAGCCCAAGACTGTGATGGAAAACGACGACATCAAACTTCTCTACGACGTCCTCCACCAAACTGACAGGGCCATCACAGCCAGACGACCGGACATCGTCGTCGTTAACAAGACCCAGAAACAGATCAAGATCATCGACGTGGCAGTTCCGTACGACTCAAGAATCGTCGAAAAGGAGGCTGAGAAAATCCTCAAGTATCAAGACCTCCGGGTCGAGCTCGCCTCGACCCACGGCTGCCGCGCCGAGGTGGTTCCCATCGTGATTGGGACACTTGGGGCCTCAACCACCAATCTCGAAAGGTATCTGGGTAGCATCGGCTGTGATAAAATCCACCCTGGACTGCTGCAAAAGTCAGTTCTCCTGGGATCTGCCCACATTCTTCGCAAGGTGCTCGGATAACACCGGACACTGAGCTGAAGCCGAACCCACTCAGACGAACTGGATTCGAATATGGAGAAGAGAAGAAGGCGGTGATCCTCAGGGTGCGGGACGCACCCCGGAACGCTACGCCTAAAGGGACCGAAGGCTGCGAAGGAAGGAAGAAAGGAAGAGGAGCGTAAAACACTCGTTACACCACTTCTGACTGGAACAACCTGAAGACAACCCTACACCAGCCTTAACAACTTGGCTGTGGATCTGTTTCAATAATAATAATAATAATCATAATAATAATAATAATAATAATAATGCTTCTCTAGGATAAACTGAGCACGCGGTGTATAATTGCGAACTAGACGTGTCACGATTTCCAAATTTTCGTTAGCTTGTTTGATGTTTGCTTTTTCAACGGACGTATTGCGGAAATTTAGCTTTCACTCATCTGATGGTGCCTTGTGGGGTGAGTAGAGGTGTGAGTGGTGCCTTATGGTGCCATTCACCCCGCAAGACACCACTCACCCCTCCACAGCAAGGCACCACTCACCCCTCAAAAGCAATGCACCACTCACCCCTCTACAACAAGGTACCACTCACCCCTCTACAGCGAAGCACCACTCATTCCTCTACAGCGAGGCACCACTCACCCCTCTACAGCGAGGCACCACTCACCCCTCTACAGCGAGGCACCACTCACCCCTCTACAGCGAGGCACCACTCACCCCTCTACAGCGAGGCACCACTCACCCCTCTACAGCGAAGCACCACTCATTCCTCTACAGCGAGGCACCACTCACCCCTCTACAGCGAGGCTCCACTCACCCCAAATACCTCTCACCCCTCTACAGCAAATACTACAGCAAATACACTTTGTTTTCTGCAGGAAATCAGAAGACGAGGCATCAGTCACATTACTGGTAAAAATTTAGCAGTCCTGAGACGTAATTGTTGATAAGGTAAAATATGATGCCTAATGGTGATTATATATCAATATATTGAGAAGGGAAATTTGATGGAGTTCATATTTATTTTCTTTCAATGATATTTTATAATACTGTCAATAAATGTCAAATTTCTACAGCCATTAGTTGTCGGTCTATATGCAATTGAAGAAAAAGCCAGAATTTTAATATTTGATGGAAATTCAGGTAGAATCTCACAGGAGCTATAAAGAACGTTCGTTTTGCGCGAACATTAAACATTGCCCAATGTTCATGAAAATATGATGGAATCATTTCTTTTGACGAGGATTTATTGCAGGAATATTCAAATCAGTATGTAATCTCTAAATGTCAATTGCAGATTTGATTGCCCTTATCTAAGTCCAGAAAGCGAAATCACTATAATGATGCAAATTTTGGGAATTCGTTGGATTTCCGGAATTCGAGGAATTACTTTGTTGAGTTTTTTCTCATTTTTTAATGAACAGGCAGAGCACACCAGAGGTATTTATTATTACTTCACTGAATGCATATGTTTCGGAAATTGATACAAATTTCACAGTTGTATTTTCACTTGAACACTTTTGTACATATTGGTGGGCCTATGTGTAGAAGAGAACAAGAAAACTATCACTATATGTACAAAACTATAACACTACGCAATTCTTAAATACTTCAAACTGCATTAAATTCAGTTCGGACATCTCTATTGTATTTTATTGATGAACTATATTTAACAACTGAAGAACAGGTCAAGAAGGTAACTTGGGGATCAGGTACTGACGACAGTGCACCGGGTAAAACTTGAGATGTTGCTTGCAACTGAGAGTATGTATGCGAGAGGTCCCATCAATGTACAAAATTTCTGGATTAATGAACAAATTTACAGTTTTCCCTAAAAAACAGGACAATCAAATTACACCACTCGCCTTACATGATATATTCAATGATATTGTGCATATGCTTAAAGCACTTTGCATATTACATCTGTTATAGTGTACATGCGTAATTGCATATGAGATTTTGCACATGCACGAGATAATTTTTTGCAATGCATAAAAGATTCTGCATATCTCTTAGAGTGCAAACATGCAAGTTATGCAATTGCACAGCTCTACTTATAATATTGTCTAACAAAAGTCTACATGTGTAAGACACATGAAAATGATTATTCTACAATATTATTGAGAAAAAAATCGTCACCTCCGGGATTCGAAGAGCCACGATGTGGGGCGAGTGTGCCTAGAACGACAAGGCCATGAACCAGCATTCAAACAGCACGTCATAACTTAGGTGAGCGCGGCCTTCAGCAACGCGGATTATCAGGCTAGGAGAAACTGGAAAAACCGTGCTCACTGTCATCCCCCAGGGAGCGTATGACAGTTTTATTATACACTCACATTTGGAGAATGAATTGACGCTTAAAATGAACCCAATTTCAAATTTTTAGGAGCAATAGTTTAGAAATTATGACGCGTACAAAATTAGCCTTATGAAAAATCGGTCGACCATTCAGAGGCTAGGAAAAACTTGCTCTCTATCTTCCTCCAGGGAGCGTATGAGAGTTTTATTATACACTCACATTTGGAAAATGAATTGACGCTCAAAATGAACTCAATTTCAAATTTTTAGGTGCAATAGTTTAGAAATTATGACGCGTACAAAATGAGCGTTATAGAGAAAATCGGACGAGTATTGAGGGGCCACGAGAGCCCCCCTTTCTGCCCCCCACAGGGGCGTAAAAAAATTTTTAAATTACATAAATATGTTGTACTGGTCACGCCCATTAATTTGGTACTAATTTCAAGATTGTACGTCTTTTAGTTTAGAAATTACCCTTTTTGTCAGGGTAATTCGCGAAGGATCTTAGATGGGTTCTCTAAAATGGCTAGCCGGTATTTTGAGCGAACTTTTGCATCTCTTTTATTTCTTATTCATTGCAACCATATCGAATCCTATCAATTGTACGAACTCGCCGTCTGGAGTCGCCATTCTTGTGCGTACTCTCCACCTAGCTGCTACTGGCATACTGAAGCGTGCGCCAGTCTTTGTCAAGTTTGCAGTGTGTTGTTTGCATCGTGTGAGGGGCCTTGAGACCGACAAACCAAATTCAGTTCAGATTGTCTGCCAACATATTTGTACGTGTGAGGGGGCCTTTAGCCTGTTGGTTAATATCTTGTCTAGGAGCTTAGCGTGGGTGTCGAGTAGGGAGATGGGGCGGTAATTTTGCACCTCGTGTTGGGAGGTGGAGGGCTTCGGTGAAAAGATCATTATTGCGTGTTTCAGTTTGTTTGGGAAATAACCCGCTGAGAGGGCGTTGTTATATATGTACAGAAGGTACTGGAGCATGTTTTGCGGTAAGTGTTTGAGGTGGTGTGTGGTTATTTTAGTTGGTCCTGGAGCTTTTTGGGAAAATGTCCGAAGTGCGATTTTGAGTTCTTCGATTGTGATTGCTGGGTAGTGGAAATTGTGGAGGTGGGAAGTGTTTCCTGTCTCGTGTGGTTCGTTTTGGGGAGCGATATCGTTCATTTGTGTTTTTATGGTGTGTATGTGTTCAGCGTCGAAGTCGTTGTTGGGGTCATCGATACCCGAGTATATGTTTGACCAGTGTTGTCGGAACAAAGGTTCCTTGGGTTGTGGTGAGTGGTGGAAGATGCCGCCTTCTTAAATGTAGGGGTGCTTTGTTTTTATTGTTGCCTGACATACGTTTGATGGCGGACCAAAATTGTTTGGGGTTGTCAATTTTTTTGATGTTAGAGATAGTGTTGTTCCATGTTGCCGAGTAGATACGTTGATATGCATTTTTCATCTGTTGCCTGAGGCTGAGGAGTTCTCTGTATAGGTGGGGTGAGTGGGCGTGTCGTTGGAGATGGTCGTAGGTGTGTTTGAGTCTCGTTTGGAGGACGAGTATGGCATGAGTGGGTTTGATGCCTGGTGTGGTTCTGTGTGTGATAGTTGGAATAGTTAGGTTGGAGGCTTCGTTGATGTGGGATTCCCATGTGATTAGGTGGTTGTCTATGTCCTCTAGTGTAGGGCTTGAGTCTTGCAGTATTGTGTGTTCAGCGAGAAGGTTGCGGTAGAGTTCCCAGTTTGCGTTGTGGAAGGAGTGTCGTAGGCGAATGGGAATTTGTATAGGGTTGGCTGATATTGTAGCTATGATGGGGATGTGGTCGGAAGGTGTTAGTGGACCTGGTTCGAGTATGATGTTGTGGAATGTTTGCGTGTTCGTTAGTGCGATGTTTGCATGGGCTAGTACAAGCGCGGTGAGTGATTATCGTGGGGAAATTAGGGCCGATGTGGAGACATTTGTTCCTGTCTATTAGTGAGTGGATTTGTCTCCCCTTCCTGTTTGCGTATGTGTATCCGAAAGTGGGGTGTATGGCATTCATGTCGGCTAGGAGGTAAGTGGGGTGTTTTCGGTTAAAGAGAGTGTGCATGTCAGTGTAGTTGATGTAGTCAATGCGTGGAGGTATGTAGGTTGTGGCAAGTGTAATTGGGCCTTGTGGTGTTTCTACTGTGATGGCCAACATATCTGTGTGGAAGGTATCGTGCAGCTTGAATGGGAGGTCTTTTCGAATTGCTATTGCTACTCCAGCGTGATTTTCATTTGCTTTGTTTGTGGAATATGTGTTGTAGTTCCAAATTTTGATGGGGGTGTCGTTTTGCATGCAGTGCGAGTTGAGTAGAATTATGTGTGGATTGTATTGACGGTAGATGTTGCATAGTGCGATTTTGTTATTTTGCCAGTGTTGGACGTTGTGTTCGATGACAGTTAGTGTTTTGTTCATATTGTGTGTATCCATTATGGAGTCGTGTGTTTGGGTTTCTTGTCGGGGGTGTTAGGTTTTGAGCATGTGTTCATCATGACGAAATGATTGTGTGGGATTGTGTCTATGGGTGCGTCTTCGAGGTTGAATTGGCAGTCAATGATTTCTTTCCAGATTTTGTCCGGGTGTGGATGTGCGACGGCGATTTTGAGGCCAGGAGGTTTTGCGGTTAGTTCTTTCACTATCTGATCATTGGTGGGTTTGCTTGGAATATGCTGTGAGTGCGTGTCGCTGCGGAAGAGTGTAGCCTGGATTGTGTCATCGTGTGCAGGGGATTCTTCCGAGGAGGGTTGTCTCTTTTTCTTCCGTTGTTTGGTTTTCTTCTTCGAGCTGGACTGCGTTCTCCAATTTTCTGTCAAGTTGTCGTCGCTGGTTTCGTCCTGGGTTGAGTTCTCTTCTGTTGAGTGGTAGCTTGTGTCCATTTCGTCTTCGTTGGGGTCGGTGCTTGCTTGTTTGACAGGTGCCTCCGTTGTGTCGGCTTGGGGTTGTTCGTTGGGTTAAATTAACATGTTGAAGATTTTTTGGGAATCGCGATCGGGGAACTTGGTGTTCACGTCGTAATTGACTCTGAGGGATTTCGATAAGATTGATCCGAAATCTTCTTTTTGTGTGGAGTTTGCGATGTGAGCGTCAATGATGATAGCGGCCAATTTTATATGCATCTCACCGGTGAGTGTGAGTGTATTTTCTGTTTTTACAGTTTGTTGGATGGCCGTTTTTGCGATTTCGATGTAGGTGTTTTGCGTTTGGTCTGTTTTTTGTTTTTGGAGTTTATCGTTTTTTTGCGGATAGCTTCTTTCCTGTATGGGCAAGAAGCTGCGAGGGTGCGGTGGTTTCCTTGGCAGTTGAGGCACTTCTTGTGCGTTGATTTGCACTGTTGGTAGGTGTGGTCGTGTGCCGTGCATTCAGAGCAGTTTGGTGTCTTGACAGTGCATTGATGTGTGGAGTGGTTCTCAATTTTGTAGCATTTGAAGCAGATCCGTAGGTGAGTGTATTTTTCAAGTTCCATTTACGATGGTGTTTTTTGTGTTGAACATGAGGAGCCCATTCCGGAGAGCGCGCTGTGTCATGGCAGTGTCGGTGAAGGTTACTTTGATCACGTGTGTGTAGTTTTTGATTTTGTTTATTTCCAGGATTTTTTCCCATTGTTGCACTCGTGTTATTTCTTCCTGTATTTCTTGCGGTTGTCGTTGGCCAATGCTGCTGTCCAGTTGTCTTATGAAGATGGTTCTTTTGGCTCGAAGATCGGGGGGATGATGAGTTTCAGAATTATTTTCTGAAAGTGTGTGGTGGCTTTGTCCGAGGTCAGTTAATCAATGGCAGTGATGTCATCAGTTATGGCGTAGAATCCGCTTGAGTTGCTGGTGAGTCGTATGAGAGGGGCTTCCAAGTGTTTGAATGTAGTTTCAAAGACTTGTTGTCCGTCTGTATGTTGGCTGGGGTCGATCTTGCGGAGTTGGACTTCGTAGGTAGTGTTGGATTTTTTGGCAGGCTGTGCTGGGATGGTTGTGCTAGTTTGCTTGGTCGTTCGTGGTTGAGTGTTGTTGCCAAAGGTGGCGTTGGTGCGTGTGTTGGTGTTATGTTACCTAGTGTGAGGTCTTATTTGGGGAGGTGTAGGTAGTAGGCCGCGGGAAAACTGGCTATAGCCAGCTCTCCACGAACTTTGTCTTCCATGCTGGGGAAGCATGGTGTTAGTCCTAAGTGCTGGTGTATAGTGTCTCAGGCGTCGGACTTGTCCGGAAGGCGGCTGGTGCCCTACTTGTACCCGGTCCCCCCCTACTATAATAGGGTTTGCCCAGATGGTCAGGGGCCTTTCGGTACACCAGACTCTACTACCTTCCGGCGACGCTCAACGGTCGGTAAAACGTAGGAGTGAATTAAGAAAAGGCTACTCACACCCGCTTGAGAGGCTAGGGCTCGGCAAGCGAGGTAGGAAGTCGGCTGCTGTTCTGAAATCTCGGTAGTGAGAAGGTCGTTGCTGAAGATTAGATGCTTCTAAGACGGTTTTCACTGGTGAACCTGAACTGCGCTTAGCGCGCAGCTCTTTATATAGGCCTGCTGGCGGCCGCACTGAACCGAGCTAGCCTCTAGTTAGCCGGCTCGGGGTGGCGCTATTGAAGCAGTTGAAGCTGAGCTAAGCGTACGTGAGTGTTCCGAGGTCCGCCACCCAAGCGCCAGATTTCAGCGCTGATTGGTCGTTTAGTAGGATCACTTCGAGGCTGTGAGGTGGCGCTTTTGAGCTTGCGTGGTGGTGAGCGCGCACAGCTAGATGGAACCACCACAGTCCCATAGTCCATCAAGTTGTTGGGGCAGGCTGCTCTGCCCAGTGATGTAGAACAAGAGGCTCATGTTCGATAATTCGGGCTCTGACTTTGCCCTATTTACTGGTAAAGTATATTTATACATTAGTGCGTTTTCTGTTTGGAAATAATAATTCAAAAATATACTCGTAATTCATTCTTTCTCTTAGCTTCATTCGAAAGATTGGTTTCTTCTCGATAGAAGCATTTTTCCATGTCTGCTACTTGATAGTACAGAAAATCGTTCCTTCTGCAACCTTAACTCGTACATAACCATTAACATTCTCATAATCTGACATGATTTCATAATATGGCAAGAATCCAGTGGCAAACCGTAAAGCCATAATCTTGGATGCGTGAACCCTATTCAAGCATAATTTTTCTAGCAGTTTTTTGTCATGTGCTACATAATAATGAAATCTAACACAAGAGCTATGAAGGTTCATTATCAACCTTTGTGCCTCATCAGCTCTACTTTGCTGGGCGAGTTGGACCTGACTCTTCACTGCGATTGAGCCCGTTTCCTATATTAACTATACGTTGAGTTGGCTGGTGACAACGCAAGGAGATTTTGGTACCAACAGTGAACGAGGTATCATACTAAAGCTCTTGAGTTTATCCCTGTCCTCTGCTCGGTCACTGCAGTTTTATGCCATCTGCGAGCGCTAAGCGCTGCTCGTCGACTTGAATTTCTTGACTACAAATGTTGTTGAGATATGGGTTGTTGAAGCACTACACTGTACTCGTATTTTAGATACACCCTGATTTATGGGCTGCCAGCCCGAGTCTGCTCGTCTTTTAGACGGGAGCGCTCTGAATTTACTTCTTGAACGTGGTCTGTGTACCTGGAAAACTCTATCTAGTCCTAATTGGAGTGTAAATAGTTGCTTCTTAATTTGGTTAGGAGACCAACCTTTTTCAAATGTAAATTTGAATATACACATTGAAATATTTTAAACCTTACTTCAAGCTTCTCGGAAATAAGAGCAGCTGCTTAAAATTACGATTAACTAAACCATGTTATTTGGTTTTGAACCCCTAATATACCAGTACTGACAAAACAAGATTTTTTTCTTATCGAAGCGAGGTCCATTCTTTGCGACACCTTTTGGACCTCGACATTCTTTGCGACACCAATAGCGTCTCATAAAGTTTCACTACAGTTGTCACTAATCTATTTTTTTTGTTTAAACGTGAACGATTACGTAAGATTTCATCATTGATAATGAAATGAGCTCTTGAAGGCGCGGCTACACTATGCGTTTCTTCGTGCAACTCACGCGCAACTTGCCTAAGTTTGAAGCATGCATGTCGGTTGCAGGGTTGCCAGATGCAGGGAAATTTCCCTGCTTTAGGGAAATTTTGGGTCCCAAAGGGAAAAAGGGAAAAAACTTCGAAAAACGTTTGAAAACAGGGAAATTTCGCTATGCGGCTTCATTTTCATGTACAATTATATGTAAGTGATAGGCTATTTAGCATTTTGTGCTAAGCTACTTAGTATTAATAGTTTTTAACACTTGTCGGACATGTTCGAACTTTGAAACACGTATTTTACGCGTACATACTGACTAGGAACAATCAGAGGCACCAATGGTGCCTCTGGTAAAGCCCGGTAAAGCTGGGGATACATTGACACTCTTTTCAACACTCTGAGTGTCACTTCGACGGGCACATACACTGTTGCCGGGCTAGCAGGCGGGCAAAGTGAGGTTCACTTGGACATTCTCCCTAGCCATTCTTTGCCGCCGCCTGCCCGTCAATCACTCCATCTACAGATGAGCCGTAGCCTGCAGCATGTCATCAGTAGGGATGTGACATTGAACATATTGCATATATATGCTTTTGAGTATATTTTAGGTAGCATAAAATATGCCCGCAAGTATATATGCAGTGTGAGCATATCGCATATTTTACTCGGAACAGCATAAAATATGGCGAACATGCATGATTAACTGTAAGTGGCAGTAAACTGAAACCTAGTAAAACCTTCCCATTACTTTTAAATTATATTCTTTTTTTCATCCAGTTTTATTTAATTCTTTTTGAATAACTGGATCAATTTTGTAAATTGAAATTTTTCGTAAATCAATAATAATTGTAAGTTGCTACAGCTACTTCAAAAGTTTACTTTAATTTTGCGGGAATTAGCTCAAGTTTTTTTTAGATATAGTTCCTTATGAAGTGTATTTGAGATTAGTGCGGCTAAAAGTGATCTACAATCATGCCGAAGGTGAACAAGGAGCATCATATTTAGAATACTTCAAGGAATTTGAAGATTTTCAAGCCCAGGAAGAATTTCTCAATCGCATTTATTGCGAGAAACAGGTGATATAAAAAACTTTTTTTCACTCAGAACACGTTAGAGAAGTTTTGCGTGGTACAAGGTTTTAGTTTCTAAATATTATCACCCAGAACTTTGTTGGGCTTAGTGCACACTTTATCAAATTATTGTTATCGAAGGATATGAATAATTATTATTGCTCTTGCATAACAATACAGGGACTTCTTACTTCGAGAGCAATAAAATTAATGGACATCGTAGAGGAAACATTGAAGAACAGATATGATACAAGGTATTATGAAGAGTTAAATTGCATTTTGGTGATAAACAAAGGTTTTGAAAAGATAAAAACAATCAACTCAATTTTGACTCGTGAGATCTCTGACGCAATGGACGAATCCATAAAGGAATATTCGAACTAGCTTGCTTCACTTTTGCTCCACTTGTTTCTTGCGATGTCGAGTGGAAGTTTTCGCATTTTAAAACTTTGCTGGCAGATAATCGTAGAAGATTTGTTTTTAAAAATCTCAACTACCACGCAATTATCAAGTGCAACCCTCGAATTTTATGCTAAAATATATTCCTCGTATAAAAGAAGGATTAAGAAATGTTCCTTGCATTCATGAAAAAATATATAGTTCAGAACCAGCCTTGGATTAGATTACTTTTTTTTTCGTTCGTAATCATCGTCCTTGACTCGTTCAGATTAGAATTATTTTTGTTTCAAAATATTTATGCTTAGATAAGTTATAAAAATTAGTTGAGAATTGTATACACTCAATTATTAATAGAAAATTATGAAAGAAATTATTTTTTCCGTGTATGAAGAAGTACACTGTATCCTGTATCATTGTTTCTGTACAATTTTCCTCACAAAAAATATAAATTTGGAGCTATTCAAGTGAAACATTTATATGGATGCATATTTCTGCTTAGCATGTAATATGCGCTTCCACAATTATGCATAGAGTGTAGCATATATGCATCGAGTGTTTCTACATATGGTTTTTCTAGCATAATTCTTGCCGAAGCCTTCATATTTTATGCTGCATATGCGCAACAAAAATCAGCAAAAACAAGAACATTGAAGAACGTGCAATCAATGACATACGAAGTAAATTATTAGCGCTATTCTACTAAGCATCAGCAGCTCCTGGCGAGAAGTACTAGAGCGCGGAGCGCAGTACCTCCCAACGTAGCGTCTGGATTGCAACTAAGCAGTGTGACTGTGAGCAACACACTCTGCCGTCTGCCCGCCGACTTTGACGCTTCTCTGCCTGCTAGCGCTGTGCCAATGTGAACGATCACTGCCCTTTCGCTGCGCGCGCTTGCCCGCGCCCGATGGTTGTGAGCTTCCAATGCGAGTGTCAATGTATCCCCAGCTTAACAGTGTATGTGCCCGTCGAAGTGACACTCAGAGTGTTGAAAAGAGTGTCAATGTATCCCCAGCTTAACTCTCACCGGAGTAACTCTTAACAAGACCTGAAAACGCACCTGTAAACACGACTCTGGGGTTACTCAGGCTGTGTCTGTAAACAAACAACGAATCAGCTGATTAACTTCCACTCTTATTGGAGTTGATAACGCAAGTTGAATTTTAGAGTATGATAATAATAAACATTATGTTTTATACTGACGTTTAACCCCGTCAATGATTTGATCTGAAGACAATGCTTCACGTTAGAGATTGAAATATACATTTAATTCTCTATTAATAGCTTCATTATATATTGCGTGTGTTTTTGTTGAGAAAGTGATCTTTGATGAGTGAATCTTATTCCAAAGGTTACGAACAATTAAATTCACATACATTCTGTTATATAATAGCAAAATTTTTATTTCAATTAGGTGCTTTATTTATTTATTTTATTTGTAAAATTTAAATTGAAATTTTTACCTAAGAAAATGACATGAACAAGATAAAATTCCATTTTCAGCCAGTGCTGGTTCTAAGGCAATGTCTAGTAGTGGTCTACAATGCTCAGTTATGAAGCTTTCCTCTTGTTCATGAAATGCTTTTTCACAGCTTTTGATGGAGAGATCAACAAGTAAAATAAGATTGACAGTGCTATACAGTTGCTGTCAAGGTAATTTGGTGCAATAACTTTACTTAAAGTAAACCTAGTTTTGTTATTTGTTGAAGCAATTGACTAGAGTCACTCTACAGGCCTTCATAAAAACTACTAGTTAATCGATGACTAGTTGGCAGCTCTCAATCCTATGAAAATCTTTTAATTCATCAATGCATATAAATGAAGTATTCTAGAGACTGTAAAAGACTCGTAAAAAATGGACGTTTCGAGCCTTCACTCATCATCAGCAATACGAATTCGAACAAAAAGTCATCTGTAAAAGGGCGTATTGTATGGCCTTCCTAAAGTTCACAAAGCGGACTTCGCGGTTAATTTCCAGTACCGACCAATTTTTTCGGCCATTAATACTCCGAGCTATGCTTTGTCTAAATTCCTTGTTCCGATATTGAGCCCTATAACTCAAAATGAATACACGGTCAGGAATTTTACGGAGTTTGTGAAGGATGTAACTTCAGTACAAAAGGCTAGTCAATTTTTTATGTGCTCTTTTGATGTTGAGAACCTTTTTACTAACGTTCCATTGTGTGAAACTATAGAAATATGCTTGCAACACTTGTTCACTACTCCTCAGTCTGTTGTCTTAGGGCTTACAAAAAAAATTGTTTCATAATCTTTTGGAACTGGCAGTCATGAACTCGTTTTTTATATTCAACGGAAAGTTTTACAAACAATTAGAACTAGGTATGGGTCTGCCGCTTTCTCCAACCTTTGCTAATATTTTTATATGTTGTGGGGAAAAGAAATGGTTGAAAGAATGTCCTGAATCATTTAAACCTGTTTTTTATAGGAGATACGTTGATGACACCTTTTTACTTTTTCCGGACCAGGCTCATGCTCCGCTCTTCTTAAACTAACTCAATAGCCAGCATACAAACATAAAATTTACGATAGATTGTGAAGTGGGTGGCAAGCTTTCATTTCTGGATTGTCTGGTGCATAAAGAGGGGGATAAATTTGAGTGTTCCGTCTTTAGAAAAAATTGTTTCACAAGCTAGGTACTAGTTTCTACAGTTTTCCTCCTTCATTTCTAAACTGAGCTTCATCAAAGTTTTATTATGCCGTGCTTTTAATGTGTGCAGCTCTCATCGGTTTCTACATCAGGAATTTTCCGTTTTGAAAGTATTTTTTTAGGAATAATGGCTTTTCTAGTGGTTATGTTGAATCTCAAATTAGGAAATATTTAGAGAAGAAATGTGCAAATGTTCCGGACTTTCAACAAGCAGCAGACTCTGTACGAACGCTCTCTCTATGTTTCCTATACTTTGGTCCTCAGTCAGAATTAATGAAAAAACAAATACTAGAGCTACTACAAAAATATATCAAAAATGTAAAATTTAGATTAATATTGAGCAATAATCACAAAATTGAATCATTTTTTAGATTCAAGGATAGACTTCCTACTGCGATGTAGGCATCCCTAATATACAAATATAGTTGTGCACTTTGTGTATCTGAGTATGTGGGCATGACTACCCGTACTCTGGGATGTAGGATTGCCAAGCATCAAGGTAGGAGCCACCGGACGGGAAACATTTTAGCAAGCCCATCCAACTCAGCCATCCGAAATCATGCTTTTGAATGCGACACAGCAGTCAATAAAAATAGTTTCAAAGTTATAGCCAGGGCAAAGTTGTGTTCTGAATTGCGGGTTTTAGAGTCTCTGTTCATTTTTAAAACGAAACCTGCTTTAATTAATCATCTTAGCTCATTTCCTATATCCCTAGTCAATAAGTAATGTCATACATTTTTGAGTTTTTTTCTTTTTGTATTGTACAGATGAATTTTTGTTCGAATTCATATTACTGAAGTATTCTAAATGTGAATTATTTAGGCTAGTAGATTTATGAGAGAAATAATCATGGATTTTCTTTTTTGCAGGCATGGGAGATACTTTAACCATTCATTCACTTATAAATTCCTTGAGATGGATAACTCATAATTTTCCAAGGACATCAGAATCAGTAAGCAGTCATTTTTCACGCTCAAAAATATTCTGAAACCTTCTCCAACAGATGACTATTCCAACAAGCTTTGTCCTATGTATCAAATGAAATTTTCAGAAGCTCTCCTAATGGTGTGCTATCTTGCTTCAAAAACAACTTCTAGAGAGACTGCGCTGTTCTTCTGGCCAAGTCAAGAGTTTTTTTTACAGGATGTAGAGTGCAATTAACACTATCCAGGTCTTAAAAATGTCCTGGCCCCTGACTATTGAATTGAAGCGTTATGGACTTCATATGAGTGCAGTACATGACAGTGGCATTCAAGTGGACTCAAGCACTTTCTTTGATTCCAAATACTGAATAAAACAATTGCGTGTGTTGGTGGTGGACAATTTTATCCATTTTGACTGTGCCTGTGCCTGTGTGAATTACTGAGATGTTCTGGAAGTATAAATTGTGTAATTTTACAAGTTATGGTAGGTTACTTGCGCAGAGATTGACATTTTGAGTGATTTCAATAAGTTATAGTTTCAGAAAAATAGTATTTGTAATACATGGAGAAGATAACAAGCTGCCAAATGTTTGCCCAACTGTGATGAAGAAACAGAGAATATCAATGGAAATTTTCTATCAGAAATTTTTTTTGTGCTGTTATGACTTCGTTATAAGAGTATCTAAAATTTAAATGATAGCGTGTCATGTTAATGTATTATTAACTTAATATAGGTGTACAAGTACTGCTTGGGTGGGGAAAATTGATACACTGATTAGATGAGGACAACTACATTTGTCATTGTAATATCAGGTTAGAGTGAGTGGAACGGATGATTTAGTTACAAAATGCCTCTGAATGCATTTAAAAAATTAATGTTTTTATGCATAATTCAAGCTCAAAAAAATTGAATGGAATACAGATAAGGTAAAAAATAGAACTTTGTATTGTATTTGCATGTTTTTAATTAGGAAATAGAGTACATGTGCACCTGACTGTTTGATAGGCAACATAATGCTTATCACCAGTAATACTGCTGATCAGTGTGGGTATGGAGATAAGTTGCATGTTGCAGGGCTCTATAATCAACAGTGGTACGCAAAGGCTCTAACATGAAGATATTGACAGCTACACAGGTTCAGCGGCAAGGGGGTTATCATTATGCTGTAATAATTCTTCTCTCTTTTCTTCCCAAAGTATGGGAGTGAGGGCGCATAAGATTCAATTTTTCCCTCTAATTATGCATAAGTTTTCTAGCTTTCAAATTGAGTGTAGTTTTTAAGGATTTTCAATATTTTTGTTGAAGTGTCTTTTCTTTTGTTTTGAATGCAATTCCTCACCAAGATACTCAGGTAGCATCCATGATAATCACTATGCAAACTTCATTAGGTAGTTTTAATATATTGTTTTGAGCCTAAATACTTTCAAACAGAATGAGTGATGCCTCATATTTTCCTATCAATAAAAGAGTTCATCACGGTGTATTTTTGTCTTTATGCTCCAGCTGATAAGTGGTTTTCACTAAGGAGATGATTGAGGAAATAAGCTTCATGAAGTAATGCAGTGTTGTACGTTAAAGTAAATAAAGTACGCATAAGGAAGAAATGAAAATATAGTGACTCGCCAATATTCACTGTAATAATAATTGAATAATTAACAACGGTAGGTAAAAAGTAACCGATTGAATGATTGAAAATAGAGAAGAAATGGAAACATATCAGTACTATCATTGCAGTCGATCTTCAAGTTATGAATCTCATGAAAGCGTCAACTTTGATGAAGAAAATCAGTCCACATTATTTACATCTTAAAACGAGCATTGCTAGATGTCCAGCTGAGACTAATATTTATTCACTTTAGGTCCGCATAAGACAATTAATAACTCGATGGTCGACTGTAACTGGCAATGCGATGGAAATCTGTGCAATTTTCGCTACAGATACTTTAAGCTCTATAAATTGGAAAAAAAACACACATGAAAAGAATAATTAACGCTCGGCATATCATTGTCAGTATTTTCATTAATTTAAGAGTTTCTATCCACAATAAAGGCAATCTGACGAGATTGAATAACAAGGAATTTCTAGTATGGACCATAAAACAGTCAACGCACGAAGTGTTATCTAGCACAGGATATCCTGCGTATTGAAACAGCAATTTTGAAAAAGGGTGAAGAAGAAATAGCTAAGTATGCATCAGAACTGAAAGAAGCAATGTGAACACAAATGCAAGGCCTTAGGGAATTTCTATCTTCCAGTAGAACTAGACACTTGAGGGTGCCAGTTTATGGCATCGGACGATCAAATCAAAGTTATCTCGCTACCATTCAACGCTTGGTTAAGTGTCACAGAACCGGTCCTCTCTTATATGTAGTCATAATGCATGATAATAAATGAAAATAATCACAGCATAGTTCATCTTAATTCGGATGATACGTTGTATAGATTGTTTAAATGGTACAGAAAATGTTTCGTTCAAAATTATGGGTCAAAATAACGCATACATAGATTTACAGCCAAGCCACTAAGCTCACGTTAAGATAGGTTAGATTAATTCATTGCTTAAACCTTCAAGACGGAAAATTTTTACACAGGAAATTTGTTAAAACATTTGTACTCAATAAGATATGATTGCTTCAAACATTAATAATACAACACACTCTACCAAATACTGGGCATTACAGTAAATTTCCTCTATTGCATTGCTGGAGGAGTATGACTGCTAAGACTAAAAGCATACTTATTTCTCTTTAAATTAACACCAAGTGTTGTTGAACAGAATAACCCACAGCAAAGTTCCTTTCAAAATATTTTCAACTAAACATGTGCTGTAATGCTTGGTTTATTAACAACGGGCTCTAATTTTAAAACAGACTAATGATTACGCATCAAAGGAAATTTCTGTTCTTGAAATTACGACTCATTGTATAAATGCGACCACACAATTATTCTTAATTTATGACTAACTGTAATGCAAGCACATTGAAGGTGATTATTTGCGTATATCGCATCGAAATGGAAGAAATATTGCAGTAGAAGCTGTAACTTCTACTACCGGGTGTCCCACAAAAATGTCCCCGACTTTTTAACTGATTATATCTTCGCTTCAAATTTAGAAGTTTAAATTGTATGTTTTTCCACGATGTAGTAAATTTGGCCTCCTTTTCGAATAATTTAAGCTTTAGAAAATCGGGTAAATAACCACTTTACTATGGTCGATTTACTGAAAAGGGTAGAAAAACGAATAGTTCAAAGGAAAATTTTTTAAAACAATAATGATATTCTTCCTTATCTTGTACTATCCAAAAAACCAAACAAACAAAAATTTAAAAGAGCAACAAATTATTCCCTTAAATAACGTTCAAATACATAAAGTAATTTGGTATCCTTCGCCATACCCTCTATTTCTCTCAAAGCAAGAATAACCTATTGCCACCTTTGAACGAAGAGTTTTTGAGGATTATTTCACCGCTTTCTTTCAGTTCTTGAAACACCTCTTAAATTTGTTGTCAAAGAATTATTTATGATGGAGGTGATGTTTCAAAAAAAATGTATACTACATTATGAAAAAAGACTATTTTTGGAAAGTATAAAATAGGAATATCGATATGGTTTAAAAAAATTTCCTTTGAACAATTGGTTTTCCTACCCCTTTCAGAAAATAAGTCACTTTAAAGAGGTTATTCAATCGTTTTTCAAAAAGTTCAATTATTCAAAAAGAAAACAAGATTTACTACATTGTGAAAAAAAGACAACTCATATACGGTAATTTAAAGCAGAGATATAATCAATTAATTAGTCGGGGGCATTTTTGTGGGACAACCGGTATAGTAAATAATAGTAATCACAGCAAATACTCTCTTTAAAAATACTTCGGAGGCAGTTAAGGTCTGTTCAGGCTAATTTTCTCCGTCGTGAGCATCAGTCACCTCTACCTCCAACGGTTCCTCGAGAGCAGACGATGGTAGTCCCGCTCATGAGCCAGACGCAGCTAGATGACATCAATGCCACTAGAATTGAAGCTTTAGCAGATGATGCAACAGCTAGCAATGTTATTTTCTATGAATCTGTCCAGCCACTGAGAGAAGTAGTTAACGTACGAGATGTTGGAGTTTTTTGTTGGACACTCCAAGTCAATGACGTCTGGTCGATCGAAAGTTCTTGCAGTAGAGGATGAGGGATTTGATGAATCGAAGATGAATGGCATCTGTAAAGCATGACTTCTTCTCACAATGCGACGCTCCATACATTTCAAATGAAAAAAATCAGTTTAACTGCAAGCACCTGTTGCCTTGCAATTGGTGTAATTTTGAAGGCAGCAACTTCTTGTATTTGTTGGAGCATTGCTCATCCGACACACGTCCAACCGTAGACTACTGCAAAATAATTTCCTTTATTAACCTACAATCGAAAAATTATTCAGGCGAAGTAAACCTGCACTTGAGGAAGAAATAATTTTGCTGGCAGAATTAACAAATGTAAACACTCCTATCAATGAAGGGCCTAGTTCCAGTTACCTCAGCTCCAAAGCTTATCACTAAATGAAAGTTCAATGAAGTGACGGAGCATTCAAGTTAAGTTTTGGGTATCCATACAGTAAGGAACCCCTATTGAGCTTTATTAACTGCTGGAAATTGTAGAAATTTCTTTGAGAAATAATATTAAAATAAGCCAAGCAGTAAGAATTAAATACCTACACAAGCTTGATGCTCAACACTGTTCGGTTTCCAATTTACGTTCTCAACAAGCATTTCTACAGCAAAGCTTCACTATTTATTATTAATTCTAAAATATGTGCCAAGAGAATTTTAAACCACAAGCTTTTTATAGCTTGAAGTCTCAGCAGCTCACACATGTATGACACGAAATATTTGAACACATTAGCTATTGAAAGTTTGTGAAAGAGCAAGAGAGCGCCTCCAAGAGCGAAAAAACACTTGATTTATTCAACTCAAAACGAAATTAACACCTTGACTTAAAGGCAAGAAGACTGAAAAACATCTTCTTTGCTAAAATTTTGAAAGTACGGTTGCGTCCTACTCTTTGATTACAAAAAAATTACAGAACTCAGTCATCTAGACCAGCCTCAGGTGCAAATGTGTTGAACGGTTTAAGAAATACCTCAGCACCCACGTATGCAGTACATTAAGACTACTTTATACCCCCAGAACATCGGCGTCCACTTTCCATATTTTGCTAGGACCGTCTGAGTCAGTAGAGATGAATGAAATGAGAGCAGAGACCAAGACGAGTAAAAAATTAATTCTAACTACTTACTTGATTCAGATTGTGAGTTATATATTCCCACACTTACTTTTTTTGGTGTTCTTGTCAATAAGAAGGTGCTTATGTTGTTCGATTGAGATGCAAAGGCTGTCCACCTCGCCTTCCGTCCATGCCACTGAAGGTTCTGGAATTTCAAACATACACGTGATTATCACAATTAAAGAGGCCAGCATTTACCGCCAAGAAATTTGAAACACAATGAAAGAAATTTGTTTCTAAGATAACAGAACAAGAAATGCATCTATTAAATATTCATAATTTCATTTCTTTTAACGACGATCTGTAAGATGGACTATACGTAGAGACATCTCCAAAGTTTTGATGAAATAATTTGGACACAAAGACAAAGAGACACCTATACAAACACTACTCCATCTCAATTTCGTGGTTAGTGCGGTTTTTTTTTCTGCGGGTTAGTGCGTGGTTTTTTTTCTTGTGAGGGATAAATCCCTCACAAGAAAAAAAAAGAAGCTGAAAAAATATCATCATTGCTTAAAAAAAATATAGGGACACAATTACTCTAGAAATGCAACTGAAATCTTACATCAGCAGTAAGTGCATCGAATGTAGACAAATACGATTCAAATTATCTTGATAAGATTATGAACAGTAATGAAACCACAATATTAATTTAATATAATATAAAAATCAACTACACTGCTCCCTACTCCATGAGTCAAATATATGAATCTCCCTGTATCCGCATTTAACAACATTGAGTAGCAAAAGTAAAAGTATTGATACCATGCATAGAAGAGTAAATAAATCACTTCCTCTGGCATTACAACAAATAACACACCTTTAGAGGATTGAAGGCACTGGAGGTCATGATCCAACTGCTGGGCATCGACCTCATACTGCGACTGTAGCTAATGCAATGCAGGCAGGACTTTATACGCTAGAAGACTTTCCTCCAGCAGAACAGCTCCTGGTGGTGTACTTCTTGATAATTAATATAATCATTGATGTAAAAACTAAGACACATAAATTAATTAAGTTTACATCCATTTCAATCACATGAAGTTGGTGCACAAGAAATGAAGAAAATACTTCATTAAAAGTTAATTAGAGGGTAAAAACTGTCATGAAAGAGTAGTAAAACAATCTAAAGCACATGTTCTTTCTGTGTTTACAATGAAAAAGAAACATCTAGTCCAACAGACCAAAGAATCTAACAAACAAGAATATTTAAGTGAGGAAGTACTTTAATAAAAATCTTCTACAACTCCAGACAACGACAAGTAATTGATCCAACGAGAGGTGTAATTAGAACAGGTCAGAGGAGCATGCGTGTTCAGACGAGTGCTTATAAAGACCATTTGAAAGCGCACATTGGATCTGATTCTTTACCATTTAGGGACACCATGGTTAAAATGTAGTGTGATGAAAAAATATATTTCAGCAACTTGACCTAATACACTGAGATCTATTGACACAAAAAAAGAAATATAAAAAAGCATGAATGTTTTCTGCTTCCATCTTAGAGATATTGAGTTTTAAATCATTCAAATGTGTTTTATAGCCATACGTATCCATCCAAGGCTATTACACAAGTTGAATGACCAATCAGATGAAAAAAAATTCTCTCAACAGTGACAGAGGGCTGCTCAATGAAACAAGAGCTTAATGAATGAATTAGGAGATTCAGTATCAATCTCATTACCAGCAGGCGTCAGTCACACATTACAGGTCTTCAGTACTGGAAAAAGTACATTTATTATCAATAAAAACACAGTTTACTACATGAAACTCACACAAAACCTCAGTAGTTAGTACCATCAAATCTATAAGGTGTCAGCTAGAGCTACAAATGAAAAGCATCAATTTTTTAATGGAAATTGATGATCACATTCACAATCAACATTTATCCCATCACATAAAAAAAGTATCAATCGCAAAAACGTACTAAGTTTATATGATTTTCTGTATGATAATTTCCTCCATCATAGTTATCTTAGAAACAGTGCACAATACACCAAGGTTAAATACATGCATAAATGAGGTAAAATCATTATCAAGTCTGAATCCCTGAGGACAAAAAATGAACACAAGCAAAAAAATGAACAAAATAACACATCAACTCTGTACCTTATCCAGCAACAAACCTCTGGGCTGTACACAGCATGTTGGGCTTTTACTCAGCAGTGCTAAATCTGAAGCTGCCAATTCCCTGTTGCTCAGTAGGAGAGTGGACAACCCTTTGCTGCATGAGTTTCTTTCAGTTTGCAAGATGAACTTGCTGTAGATTCCTCTGGAAATAGAAATAATTAAACTTAGATTGACTAAGATTTAGGAGACAGAGACATACTCAAACCAGATATAAATCAATACTTCTAGGCTGATACTGATATAAACCTACTCACTTGCACTACTGTTAAAAATAGTGATGCACAAATTTGCATTTTATATGATGTTATATAATATGCAAACTTCGTGGATTTTAAAAATGAAATTCGATTTCTCTAATTCTATAATCAAAATCTTTCAATGCTCATGCATCAACAAGAGACTTCTCAGAAGTTGATGCAATCAAAATTACTGAAGTCTAAAAATAGTAACTCACAAAGGATAGGTTTGAAATGCTACAAATTATTTGCATTACAATTTAGTTACTTTTAACATTTCTATTATTGTTATTTTATTATTCTTCTCATCTGGTCTTCAAGACATCTGTTGAGCTAAAATTTACCAAGTGATGACTACAGCCCTAAGCGGAAGTTTCTTTCTCATCCTAATTAACACTTTGACTGCGCCGTGCGCCACCGGTGGTACACGGAGGTAATTTTCATACTGCTGCTTACCGGCCTGTAGTCGCCAACTCAATTTTCATAAATATTTAATCAAAGCTAAATGAAGGCACGATCCAGTTCATGTTTGCTATTTTCGAAATAGCTTACTACAATTGACGTTATAGTTGACTTTAGTGTTGGACTTAATATTTAGTAGTCGCAGTCAAAGTGTTAAGTGACTACGACGTGTAAGAGCTAGCCAGCTTAGTGATGATGACTGTAGGAATAGTAATATAAGTTCAAAAATGAAATAAGGGTTAAACTAGCAATTGATGAATATCATTATTTCATTGCATTCCAGAATAATGCAAAATAATTAATTCAGAAATGAAAATTGCTGAGCACATTTAAAGTTTTGGGAAATAATGATGTTCTACACTTAGATGACTAAATTCGGTTAATGATAAGGAGATGCAACTAATAGATTTTTGAAATTTTATTGCCTTTATCATGGTAATTACATCGAAATAAGCAACTTTTCTTCAATGCCTTTTATGGGGTAAATGAGTATTTAACGAGTTATAGCAGTAGGTTTAGTTTGGGTAAAGCACGTTTGGGTACTTCGCAATTTATTATTTGCCGGCCCCGCGGAGCCCGAACTCACTTCTAGGATCTTTTAGTTAATAACACAATAGAAATTATCACCCAAAAATAACGAATTATAGCGGTATGTTCATTTTCGTCTTAGATGGCGGGAATGCGCTCGATCATTCGAGCGCGTCGGAAGGGAGAGTCCATTGTAGTGTTGCCATCCGACATGCTCGATGATTTACTTGCCGCTTCAAACACTTGAGTTGTGGTAAGTAATTTACCGCTCTACCTCGTTAAATACTCATTTGCCCCATAAAGTGCATAGGTGAAAAGTTCTTTATTTCGATGTAATTACAATGACACAGGCAACAAAATTTCGAAAATTGATTAGTTGCACCTCCTTAACATTAACCCTAAATTGCTGTCAGGAGATATAAATTAAAAATGCATTTGAAGTAAAAATAAATACACAATATATGAATGAAACCATGGAAATTCAGCCTTAATATAGAAGTGGCAAAAATCATACCACAAAACCATATACATATATAAACTTACATGCTTACATGACATTATTATCCATTGTGAGAGAAGAATGAACAGTAAATAAGGAGATGCTTTCATTTAGTACCCCTCCAAACCAATAGGATGGAGTTAGTTTGGCAATAACTTAGTAAAAATAAATTCACAAACCTAATTTTTATGAAAGAAGTATAAATAAATAGAGAAATTTTTAAATTAATACCTCTACCTAAATGATAAAGTTTAAATAAAATAAGAACTACTCACATTTTGAGGACAAAAATGAAAGTATTTCTCATAGCCTTGCATCAAATGGCATGAAAAACACTGCTTGTGCATGTTTATTATATTAATTTCAAATACCTTTACATCTTAATTATATAAACTCTACACAACATACTAAAATCTACCCTAAGCCTTTCAATTTTATCCTATTTGATCACTCATTTTCATGTAAATAGGATTATGCCACTTTATTGACCCAATCCCGCCAAAAACTTGTTGGTAAACATTAGTGACGTCATAACCCAACCCGGTAATAATCCTTTTCAAAACGAGGTTACAGAGAAAGTTACTCGGGTGACACTAACCTGTGTTTCTAGAAGCAATCTCGGCAACGGATCACCTTTGGTAACACTGTTTTTGACGGATCGAGGTTGTAAGGACGTCGGTCCGACTTTCTTCTTCGAAAATTCTACTTCTCAATCACTACCTCAGAGCTCGTAGCGTTGTACCGCATACGCTTGCCGCCCCGCACTACAGGTGAAGATAGAAATATTTCATTGTGAAGTGTACTCCTGTGATTTTTCAATGTTTATGAATCTTTGTGAAATAGCGAGTTTTGAATTGGTATATTGTCTTGAAGTTTTTGTTCTCGTTAAATTATTTATCTTTTCTGATAGTCGTACTTGATGTCTGTTAAGAGTGAGTCTATTTTTCTGTCCAACAGGCCAGATCCTTGAGACTGCTCCTTAACCCATATCGTAAATTCAGAACTTCTGTGGAATATCTGCTCTTGTATAACTGTTCCATTGTAATATTTGTACTGCCTCGACTTTCGGGGTCTAACTATTAATCGTAATTTTCAAACCCGCCTATTTGGATACTTTAAAACTAGTTTGCTTTGTTTAATTTTATCATCATTTATTTTGAAGTTTAAACTTAATGTTAGACTAAATGTTACTTATACTGTCGAATAAAACAGTAGGACTTAATCGATTTTCTCTCACCTGCCACCTAACCTATGCCGATCCTGCATGTCCTGACACGAGTAACCCGCGTAACACCGAGGGTTACTCGATCACTTCGAGATTACGACTGGAAACCCGCCTCTGTTTATTGCTGGCGCTTTCTACAATGAGTGATTGGCCACGCGAGCTGGTTCTTCGGCTCAGAGACCAATTTAAAGCAAAGGAATGCCTCTGAAACGTCAAAAATTCAACGTATAAAAATATAAATTTAAAAGAATTAACTTACAAAACTATATTACATTTTTTTAGACCTTGAGAAGGCATTGACAGTTGATATAATAAAAAGAAAATTCATGCATTGAGGACACAGTATTTTCAAAACGAATAAAATGTTAGCATTTAAAAAATCGAAGCAGGTACAGAGGATGTACAGCGACTGACCCAATCTTGCTATGATATGTTGTCATTTCTTCAACAATGAAGCAGAGAGCCCGCAGTCAACATCAAAATTGCTTAGTCAAGTTGTCGCTCAGGCGAGTTATGTTTATTGTTTATTTGTATATAGAAAGATACAAGTTAAATAATTCTTCCCATAGCATTTGTACTACAGTAAATCAAAATTTAATACAAAATCAATACCGTCTATATTTTTTCATAAATATATAGCATTAATCTCGAGTAAATCAACCCTGATTCTTGTTAATTAGATAGCTTAAATCGAAATTAGTATTCGTCGCAATGCAACATCGTTGGCTAGTTATGTCTTTGATTGACTGTAAATTAATTATAAATGAATGAAATAAACAGGTAGCGTGAGTCATTCATGCCGGTCCTGTTTTTTCTTCATATAGTTTCTTTTTCTTCCCTATCACACATGCGACAGCTACTGACCAGAGCGCACGTTCATCTGCATTCATTCTCTCCTGGTCGCGGTGGGCAACTGACCCCCGCTGCGCCGCGCAGTGTAGCCGCTCAAGCATCGAGTCACGCTCAGGGGTTAAAAAATGCGTAAGAGTTACGCAGTAAAAAACGCGTAGTGTAGCCTTGCCTTTAAATTTTCAACATATCTAATATCAATCGCAACCTGTCAATGCCGTATGATAATTATGTGAGAGACTGCGACGTGCTACGATTTCAGCCTTCAACTTTGAGGTCAGGAGCTGTGAGTTAGGTAGGCCTCATTTGTGTTGAAATAATGTATGTTTTTTGTTAAATGCAAAATTTTTCAGTTCACTGCTGTCCTTTTTTTCAGCACCTCTGACTCTCATCTTGAACTTTTACCTTGTCTCATAACCTTACTTCTTAACGTACTCTTTCTTTGCGCAGGGGATCTTGTGCGGGAACACACCTTGGGCATAGATTCCGCGTTCCCTTGACTTTATACGAAATGGTACCTTCATCCTTCCTCTCTTTGGACATTTTTGTTGTGATAAGTGAGGTTGAGACTAACTTATAACAAATTAATCACAAATCTAACAGACACCTGAATAACTCTCCTTTAAATCTTTACTTCCCTACCCTCTTTGAAAATGACCTTCTTCAGAATCTCACACAAGTTCTCGAGTGGCTTCAAATAGGCAGAGCATTGTGGCCATGCTATCAAGCATTTATGAACGAACTCTAGGGTGGCTAAAAATTATGCGTGTTTTCGCTGAGTGAACCACTAGTTTTTTGTTCCTCTGCAGAGGTGTGTCCACCCAACCACGGAGGCAAATGTGCCACCAGGAGCTGGCAATAGAATACAGAAGTTACTTTTGCTCATACAGTTTATCAAACGGTCCAATAAGGTCATTGCCAACTATTCCCGTCTAAATCATACTTCCTCCTTCCCGTTGACAGCGAAAACGATAGAGGCGCTCATGATCATTTCTGATCCAACCTCACCCAATCCGTTAGGACCGTCCAAGCTTATTCTCGTGCCATCTGCATTCCCTAGATAATAGTCGCTGCGTACAGTATAGCCAATTCCAGCCGTAAAACACTGTGTCGTAGCGGCAAGGAAGGTCGTTTAATGGTTTAATGTCTTAATGTCTTTAATGGTCGTCTGGTTTAATGTCTTTTCCCAAACTTCTTAGTAAGCTGCATCTCGTGGATTTAGGAAGAGGTAAGACATTGGCTCCCTCAAAAAATTTTACCAGGATGATGAGTTCTAAACTTGTCAGGAAATCGGCTGAGCTTGCATGTTCTTCCATAATTATTTATCATAGTAGAGTTCTTTGTACAAATTTTTCAGTCACACATTTTAATGACATATATAGAAGGATGGTCATCAATCCTCACTAATGTTTTGAGAGAAGTTTAAGTACCTCAACAAAAATATTGGCAATAATGGTTACAGTACTTGATGGCCTGATGACACCCTGAATTCGTTAAAACAAGCACGTGTTTTGATACATGAAGTTAGTAACATTCCGAAACAGTCAAAAAATTTTAGTACTTCGGGTAAGCTACTCTTTTCTTCGACAAATTTAACCCCTAAAAACGGTTAAAAAAACTTATTGGCTCTTACGAACCTCGTCAGAATTGATGGTGCTTAGGATGAAAATTCCCAATTTATGTCCGAACATGTTTTATTTGTTGTGTTGTAGATCGCCGGGGTTATTATTCTAAGAACTTCCAACTGAATATTTAACTTTTATTTTCATACTTTTATTAAAAAAGTATTCAAAATTATGTAGAACCACACCAGGCCGGTTACGGAATCGCTGCTGCGGGCTGCCCCATGCAAACCAAGCATGCCTCGCCATTGTCAAGCGTCATTCGAATTCAAATTAAAAAGAATCGGTATGACTGCCACGGATTCAAAAGTTATCGGTTCCATCGTTTCGGACGATTGCTGTTAATCATTTTAGAACATGAATGCAATCAGCAGCAGCAAATTGAAGTGAATAGCGGAAGGGAAAGCTCGGTTCTCTCCATTAACGTGTGAGAAATCATCATTTATACAAAAACCTGCGACGAGCTTTGAATTTTGGGCCCGAAAGATATCGTGTAGTAATTTTTAGGCTGTCAAGATTTGTAAACAAGAAGAGTTTTCAGAAGCAGTATCCATTGACGTGGCATTAAAATAAATTCTTCAATGCAGATAAAATGAAATTCATTTCAGATTATCTGCCCTTAAATAAAGCAACAGGCAAGAAAGGTATTAATTACAACTAACAGGAGTAGCTGAGCTGAAGCTCAGTCGTAACTATGAATGAAGGATTTTCAAAATAAGAACCTCAATTCGAAACATATCACTCTAGCAGTATTGGAAATGCTAGAAAAAGTTGAAAACGAAAGAAAACCGAAAATAATCCTTTAAATTGAAAAAATTGATTACATCATTGTTTATTAGATCGTAACATGAACTACTGTGTAGATAGCGAACGACAAAAAACTTGTGTTCGAAAATGGAGTTTTTTATAACAGCTCGCTCCTGTTGACGCGGGATCAAATATTACAAAATTTCCTATAATACTTCATCGATCTCTACCGTAAAATGAGTCTTGAACTATTGGTGAAATGAAACTTTAGTGCTTGTTTCAGTTTACCCAAAGCCAAAATTAAAGAGAATAAATAACTAAATCTAGAAGCACAGTAATTAGAGGACATGTACAGACAGGTATGAAAAATACAATTACTTGGTGAATATAACAAACACTAGATATTTATGGTACTGTATGTTACTACTGTATGTTATAGTACAGTAGATATGCCAAGATAAGGTTCACGAGTACACGAGTAAGGAGCATGGACATGTGGAGCAGACTTGCCACATGAAAAGATTGAGTATAACTTATAAGTAAAAAAGCTACAAGCAGCTCCTATGACCAGGCTTTATAAAAAAATAAACAAACAAACATAAGCGGAAACAAAAATCGGAGGGAAATATATCCCGTACAGCAAAAAAATCAATCGTGCAAATTATATCAATAAAATAAACATAAAGAACGAGCCAAAAACTCAAGTCGAAAAAATCAATGAAATGAAGTCTCAAGACACATTACGGAACAATTAAAGAAACAAATCAAAATCAAAACCAAAACTGATGAACGAAAGTTTGAACAATGTGCATTAGGGTGGTTCTTATTACTTGAAAATTTTTTTTTTTACATATTTTGCTATGGTCCCGTCAATTTGTTTCATTTGGTCGAAAAACACCCCGTGCAGAGTTTGATTGATATTAAAAATTGAGGCGAAAATCGTTGCACGGTAAGGCATTTTTATTAAAAATGATCAAATAAAACTAACGTTTCGGACAAACAGTCCAACTTCAGCAAAATGTCTGTAAAACAAAATTAAAAGACGAAAAAATCAATTCAAGCGTAAGATTTCCTAAGAATCGACCTATTGGAAATATGAAATCAATTCACTGATGAACTATTTCTAAAAGTTAAAACTTTGAAACACACGAACAGCAACGGTAAAAAAACGGTAAAAATGGCAAAGGAAGAACTGAACACCTGAACTATGTGTTGGCGACTTGAAGAAGCGGGAAAGCACTTGCGATGTCATCCAGAGTAGGCTTCATTTTGTAAACATGCAAGGATTCGAGAATGCGCTGATCTGTTCTGTAAGAGGTACCGACCAAGATTGTAAGGTCGTTTAGGGAGACCAAAACATCGCACTCTTCTGCATGAGATCTATCAGAGGACAGTGGGGGACACAATCGAAAGACCAATTCTGCAACTTCGCCCATGCAGCGTGCTCGGAAACTCTAGTCATCAGGGTACGGCAGGTAGAACCAACGAACCGCGATTCACAACGTAAACAACTGCATTGGTACACCAAAGACGAGCACAGTGAGTTTGTCTTTGAAACGGAAGAGGTAACCAATTGTGAAATTATTCACTAGAAGCATTGAAATTTTGAGTTCCGGAAAAACTTATTAGTAAGAAATTTAACGTCCTCACTTAATTTCAACGACTGATCGCCAAAATACGGCAACTTGACAAAGAAAGCTTGTTGAGCACAAGACTGAACAGATGAGAGTTGTCATAAATTTTTTCATGAAAATGTCAATAATTTGAGATCTGCGGTCAGATTTTACGCACTCTGAGTGGATGCCTGTTATGAGAGATATTGCCATTTGTTCTCTAAATTCTGTTATTGAAACTGAACTACGAGAAGTTTAATAGAGCTCCAGCTTTGTTTTACGTACTGAACCTATTGCGATTATCAGCCCCCAAAATTTCTACATTTTATCTACATTTTTGGGAGCCCAACATTTCAGCCAAGATCTTCTTGTAATCTTTGTGTTCTGCATGACTTGAAGAACATATATGTTTGTTTCTGTAATATGAGAAATAATTTAATCTGTTGCAAAGAGCTTAGAGGCGTCAAATGGCGTAACTGTGTTTTCTGGGCCAGTTGTGGGCGGTTTTTGTCCAAGTTCTTATTTTCATGTGAAAATATATTGCGTTGGTGTTGTATCAACAGAAGTCCACGTATCAGCAGCATTTTCTTCATTGGGTTCTTCGTGTACTCCTTCATCTTCATTCTCAGATGCATTTTCTGTAGGTTCTTCATTGCTGCTGTTAGAGCCGAAACCATTTGCGACAAATTCAGGTTCTGAGTCATCAGTGCTGCTTTCAGTAGAAGGATCCATCTCATCATCTGTATTTGCAATTTCATTGGCCTTTTTTCCCGTAGAAATGGAACGCGTCGGTGATGCTGAAAAAAGTAATGCCAAAAAGTAGTGCCCAATAAAAACAATCAAATTGACAATTTATAATAACACATTATAGAAGCGTACCAATAATTCTGAAATACAATCTAATAAATAGAATCATAAATGAAGAGTAAATAAATGGGGAAAATTTGTAATTGTCCATCATTCATTAACGTTTGCATGAATACACTCAAAAATGAAATTTGTGTAAGCACAAAATTTTCGATAAACATCAAGATTGTAATGCAAGAGTTTAGATAAATATAATTGCCTAAACTATATAAGAGAGCACAATTTGAAACAGAATGATGAAACCTGGATGTAAAAATGTTTCGATTTATTGCCTACGAGTGATACACTACATTCACAGTAACAGAAGTGATTACTTCAGCCGATGTGCACCACTATGAGCCACAATAGACCTGGCTTTACGTGGCGCCCAGCGTTCAAAGTAATAGAAGTGATTACTTCAGCCGATGTGCGCTGCTATGAGCCACAACAAGCGTGGCTCTACTTGGCGCACGTCGGAGATAATAATAACTGATGCCATGCATGAGCGAAGTGTACCAAATAGTGTCACTAATTTTACTTGAAATTATGCAATAACTTACCTCTGTGGAGCCGCACACAACTTCCCAACTCGCTGTGTTTCCGGGCACTGAAAATATACTAGTTTGAACCTATCACCCACACCGCAAACCTACGAAATGACTACCACGCTGCACCGATTCTATTACTCACTGCTATGATCCAAGCAGAATTGAAATTACTATTTCTGAACACTTTTGTTTTACGATCAAGTTTGATGTATACTTTCAATTAATTTTCAGTCACATATATTTATCCTACCCTTTCTCATTTGTGTCTTGATTTTTCTTAGTCTAGGTCTAAATTTTCACATTTATTGAGTACAGTAAGTAGTTTCAAAGAAATCGAGTGTGGTTTTTTGGATCCTTTTTTGTAGATATACAATTCAATTATATAAATGATTGACACTGACGTAACTACAGCTAGGATGTGTTTCAAAAAATAACAAAACTGGAAATAAAATTTATCTTTTACAGCTCAATACAGAAGCACACTTGATTCTGTAGTAAGTTATGACATGTGGTATTTAGTAAGGAACAGTTATTGTTCCCTGAGTGTATTTCGAACGTCGTCTTGAATTAATACCTAGCTGTGCACAAACATTTCTTGAACGACATATATACCGAGTAATATGTCTCAGCTTTACCTATGATACAAAAAACTGCCCCATGCGAGTCTTTCAAGTGGGCAATGCATATGGAGAAAATAGTACACCACATTACCAAGATCTAAGTATTGGAGAGAGAACGCCGTACCAAAGACACTGCCGATAAACTTATAAATTTTTTCATAAAAAATATTGTCAGCATGTTTTCATTACCATTTCCATTCACATACGTAGAGAAAATTCGAGTAAATATTTTGAATGAAGTTATTTTTTCATTAATATGAAAGAGAAATAGTGAAAATTATCATTTTGCCATGTCAATGCATGCTGCTTCAGTCTGCAAAAGTTGCGGAAAATCAGGCTGGGATCAAAACTCGTAACATTTCTATCATTGTCGAAAACAGTTCAAAGTTGATAATAAACAAAATACCCACCTCAAGTCGAGCTAGAAAATGCGCATAAAAAATCATAACAGGCGTCTAGTACTACAGTCGTTGTCATGCATGCTCTCAATCTTCTTTCTATTCCAATTTAACGTTCCCAATAATCATCGTTGATAGCCCTTCTTTACCGTGAATCATCTACTCGCAGGGGGTTGATGACATATGGAAGGGAGTCTGCGTTATTGAGGGGCCTCTAGCAGGTATTGCAGCCTGGCTGCCTACGTATTACTATTTCGATTCCTGCTACCTAAAATGTGCTGCGAAACCTTACGTTTTGTGCTGAGAGCGGTTCTTGGCTTGACGAATCTCACAAAACAGCCGGAACAATTTTTTAAAAAGTATTAAAGGGATAAAACTCTGTCATTGTTCGTTTTGTTGGCTACTTTTTTCCAATCAAAAATATCACTTCTAGGAAGGGGAGTTATAGGCGTGTAAAAGAGCTGATAAAACTATGACCATTCAACTGCTCAATTATGTGGTTTATTTGCTGTATAGGGTTCGGGATTATTTTCACAGAATAAGATTTGATGTTTTTTCAGAGTTTTAAAATTTATTCATATCAACTAGGCCTGAGTTTAAAGCTTAAGCCTTCCTTTATTCCTATAAACGATGACAGAGAGAATGGATGAATGGGAGCCAGCTGAATCGCGGAAGAGAATAACCGTGTCATGATGATTCGCGCCGGCCATGAAAATAAGGGGATTATGGTCACTGCTCAATGCTCCCTGGACACTGTAAAAACAACCCGGCACGAACTAGAAAATTGCAATGGAGACTACAAGGCTACGATTGAGGAGACTAAATTTCTCCAAACTGTCAGGTTTTCGGATGCGTATCTTCAGAGGGTTATGTGATGCACACAAATCTTAATGTTTTGCCTCCAAACATTGAGATTATTATGTATGGATTATTATGTATGGATTATTATGTATGGATTATTATGTATGGATTATTATACATGGGGCCCTTTCGAGGAAGATACCAATCTCCGTGCCAGTACTACACGAGACCAATTAATCGATAGAATTAACTTGGTTTTGAGAGTCTTCCAGGGGGAAGTATAAATTCAGCTTCCTCCTAATTCCGGGCTCGAATTGAGGCTGCAAAAAAACGCTAATGGCAATGATTTTTAGCACAACCCTTTGAAAATAGTTTAGTTTCTTTGTCTATTGGATCTTTTTAAATTCAATTAATTTTTTAGATACCAAGCGCCTTTTCGTTTTTTTGATAAATCTATCAAATTTATCCCGAACAAATTTATCCCTGTAAGCACAGGCGGCTAAAACATAAGGAACAGAAACAACAGCTCTTAAGGGAGACGTCTAAGCTGAAATCAACTTAATCAAGGAAATGGCTGCAACGTTTGTTGTATTGGATCTAGATCTGTGAAAATTGGCATCCGTATGTATTTTCGAAAGTAAATAGGGGTCGTCTGTATAACTTTTTACCACTTCCGACATAACTTTAGAGACAATGGGGGAAAGGGGGGGGGGAGAAGTGCCCTACTTTTCAAGAGACGTCTTCTCAAAAAGTACTTATCCTAGAGCAGTAATTTAAGTGTCATTGGATGCACGAAGCATTGCTGCGGGAAGAGACGAAGAATTATTTTAAATTTCGCCTTACTTCAGTTATTATTAATTTCAAAAAAATAAATTTGAAATGTCATTATTTTTCCCATAGATTTTTAAATGTAGCCGAAAAATTCTATGAATTCAAAAGAATCTTACGTCAGTAGATAGAGCAGCTTTTTTGCATCCAATGATACCTGAATCATTGCTCAACAGTAAAAACTCTCAGATAAAATGAATTTTGATAAATAACCATTTTCCCCTCCCCATTTTCCTCATTATCGCCTTAAATATGACGAAACGAAAATTGGGAAAAGTTATAATGACACCCCTAATTATTTCTGAATACGCACACGTATGCAAATTTTCATAGATCTAGAAAGCACAGAAAAAACGTCACAGCCATTTTTAAAAAATAACCTAATATCATCAAATCAGTAATTTTTTGCATAGATTTTTCCTATGTATCTTAGAAATTATCATGAATATCAAAATAATCCTTCGAATCGTCATGCAGCAACTGTTTGCGCATCCAATAACACCTAAAACATTGTTCTACGATAAGTACTTTTTGAGAACGCGTCTCTTGAAAAGTAGGCGCTCCCCCTCATTTCCCCCATTGTCTCCAAAATTATGTCGACAGTGGTAAAAAGTTATAGAGTCTACCCCTATTTACTTCCTAAAATATATACGTATGCCATTTTTCATGGATCTAGATCCAATGCAACAAACGTAACAGCCATTTCCTTTTAATGGTTTTTTACTCTGACATTATTCAATGATTCATGGAAACTTTCAAAAAATATAGATAAACTCAATTTCTACACACTAGAAACTTGATTACACGGCTTACAATGATTTTGATACACTATTCCAATTTAGAAAATACCTTGGTAAATTTCACAGTACCTAAAACTAGGGAAGAATTGAAGAAACATACTCCTTTAAGTTCCTAGGCATAAAAATAAATAAACACTTGACCTTCGAAGAGATACTGTACATATCAGCAAGAAATCATCGAAATCCGTAGGAATCTTCAAAAAAGTGAAAATGCACAACCTGGAGATGCTTAAAAATACTTTACCACACGCATACTTCATCATATTGGCAACACGGAAAAGATGCATGGCACGAAACTGAAAAAAAACTTTATATTCGCGTTGCAAAAGAGGGATTGAAGCGGTTAGAAAATTAGAACACTATGATCAAACGAATGATTCAAATAAAAGGTTAAAAAACTCAAGATTTTAAATCTCTACCAGCTTTTCCTTTCTAATTTCATGTGTAAAACATTGACCAATCAGGGGGAGAATGATCTTAACAATTATTAACAGCACAAAATTTCCTTCATGATCATATAATCAAAAATATAAGTAACTTCACTTCTTTATTTTTCAAATGCTTGGTCACAACAGTGTCCGCTTCATTGGAACCAAGATTTGAAATTCGATCCCTGCTGAGATCCGTGAAAAAACTGTTCACAAATTATTCAAAGTGAATTTTGAATTCCTGTTTCTATTTGAATGTTTATGACATTAGGAAATCAAGAAAAATCTTTTCTGTTACATGACTAATTTTATAAGATAATTAACCAAAGAAAATAACATAGTTATTAGGTCTTTTCTAGAACATTCTGTTTTCATCTAACCCACGGTAACTACTGGTGTAAAATTATTCATTCATTGTTTCACCATGTCGTGATTCTTCTGGGACAGACTTTCGCCGTGTTCATATAAACGTCAAGAAAGGGTTGTTTTGGCCAAGCAACTATCTTCTAAAAGACCCGACATTGAATAAAATGCTCTCGACAATAAAGCATAGCATCTCTGAGCTCTTCAACCTACGCTTCGAACAAAGCTTCGCTAACCGCCGAGCATCATTTGAAACAACCAGCGAACCTCACACACCCTCTACGAACCCCCCCCCCCCCCCCCCAGTGGACTTCGGACTCTCTGCTACGTAGACGACGCCTGTGCTCCAGATTATTTCAAGACACTTCCATATTTCTTTGGGTATTTAAACTTCTTCCTGCGAGACCTAAAATGTTGTTCATTCTACATAAATTACTTGCCATTTAATTATAAAGCTTAATCCATTAGAATCATCTCTCAACGCTTGCTATTTTCTGAGATATTTTCACGTAAAGCTTCAAGATAGGTAACGCGTTTATTCTAACTCGAAACAGCGTCTCTCAGCCCCTTCTGGGCAGATGTGCACAACGGCACTAGGTCCTGGGCCGTCGATTAAGAAAGACGTGTGACTCTCCGCTCACCCATGCGGGTGGAGCGGAGGAAGTGTTAATTAAGATTGTACTGAATTGCCCACTGCTACTCGGGATTTTCATCAGCTAAGTACTCCCATATTATTCCTCTTCGTATTCATCTATATTTCGTCGAACGCTCCTCGTAACTACATGTGTAGGATAGATTAATTCCATTCGATATAACTTCTAGACGATCTTTGTTCTCTGTTAATTACTCAATGCCGAGACTTAACCTCACCTAAGATGTGTACATTATTATCATCAATGCATTCCTCTACTAAATGATACAACATCGGGGCCTCACCTCGTGTAGGATGTCCTTGTCAGACTTCACTATATATTAATAATCTATGTTCTCATCTATGGTTTCACGTTAAAGGCTTCACCAGCTTATCTCAACGTCATAATTTGTACCATTTATGTCATCTTATGGATAGGAATCGACTTGATCACCGAGATCTAATAGCATTGTAATCATTTAGAACCTAATATGCTATGTGTATCGTGAACCGCTTCTTATTTCCGAATGTGTCATCCATTTACTATTGAAAAACGTCATCATTATAACATTAAATTACGTTGCAACCACCTCGTCATTCACCTAATAAGACTCTATTTGATTTGTCATAAGTACATGATTATTTGCAACTAATGACATTGAAAGGTCAGAATCTTGATTAGATCTTTATTGAAATGAAAATATAATAAATGAGGCCTTCCGTCTCGACATCGACTGAAAAGAAATGAAAGCTATGAATACGATCAGAAAATATTGCCTCTTGAAAATCTGGCCAATAAAGAAAATACGACAGTATGAAAAAAAAGAGATACGATCACGACACCATTCATTAGTCATTCAAATTAAGCATTCTCCTATTCATTGATCAATTTAATATGCAACTACGTTAAGTGAATTGTTTGAAACATAATTGTACAGCTTAAACCAGTTTTGATGATACAATGTCCTAAAAGTCGCTGAATTTATACGGGCCCGCAAGTAGCTATACTCAAATTTGTCCATTGTAATAGACTCAAGAAACGATCTACTGATGTATTTCTTTTGATGAATATTTAGTTTACACTCTTCAAATTTTCATGCGGCTCCCAAATGTTGATTTTAGGAAGTCCACTAATTTTTTCCGTACTTATACCATTTTTTTGCAAAATCAAATAAACTGTCGAGTAGAGTGCTACTGTTGTTTGTGTTGTTTATATACATATACACATATATGTGTAAACATATACATACAAACACATATACATTTATTTCTATATACAGATTAGGGTGAAGCTTATTTTTCAACTTTCAAATTTCACGAGACCTGAAATTAATATCAAAATTTGAGGCAATTCGAATAATATTTGGAGGTAGTCCAAGCATCTTCATTTTTAAAAAAGACCACTTAACTTGAAATTGAACAAATTTTCAAAATACACATGTAATGGTGATGGCAATATGGTGGTACTTGCAAACCTGTGTGTAGCCTGTACGTCAGACATTGAGATGTGATTCTCTGTCCCTGTGATATTAACAGGGACTGTGTGATATTAACAAGTATTCAATAAGGAGAGGGACAATCAAAACAGGGCTACTTTTGCAGGCAGTCTGCATGAGAAGTTTTCGGCTAACCTTCCTCTGACTGTGCACTGCGAAGGAAAGCTTATGCCAGACCTAATTTCGAGTTCGAGAGTGGATCGTCGGGCTATCTTGCTCTCTGGCCAGGGGGCCAGTCAGCTTCTAGGAATCTCCAGGATCCCTTCGGGGACCGGGGAGAGTCACGCCCAAGCTGTTGTCGACGCTCTATACGAGTGGAGGCTCACTGATATGATCGCAGATCTTTGTTTCGATATACGGTGTAGCTAACACTGGAATACGAGGAGGTGATAGTGTATTCAGCGAACAGAAGCTAAGGCGAGACCTCCTCCACTTTCCATGTCGACATCATTTAATGGAGCATGTTCTTGCCGCTTTATTAAGAGCTTGCATGGGTGTTTCATCCGGGCCCGATGTAAAACCTATTTCAAGAGATTCCAGGCTGACGGAGAGGATTGATAAAATTATTAGTAATTCTGTAGTACGGATGATGTGGTTCGACCTCGGATCTCAGCAGGATGTGTGCGCATCCTCTTTTTTGTCACCAGCCAGTTAACATCTCATCAACCACGAGACGACTATCGGAAGCTACCATCGCTCACGATTGTTTATTGGTTCTGTACACTCCCAAGGAATTCACTGTCGCACCCCTGGCCCAATACATCATGTCTGTTGGATGTCGAAAGCAATCTACTCCATCAAAGCCTTGCTATTCCGGCGTCAGTTCAAGCTGACAGCTAGGGAGAAGAAAGGCCTACGGGAGATGTGCAGCTTTATAGTTCTAATCTATGTGGAATTTTGGTTCACTGCTCCTAGTGCTATCCAAGCTTCTCGCTGCGACCTTAACCTGATGAAAGATCTCCTTAACTACAGTGCCACAAATTCTGACATTTCTGCTGCCACCTCCGAGAAACTGAAATGCCACTTGTAGTATCTCTCGGAGGATAAAGTCGGCTTATCGCTAATCTATGAAGAAGAGTGTTTGTCAGTAAAAAGGCGTTTACTGCCAAACAGGAGCGATGAAGTGGACCAAGGTGAGAAGCCCAAAAACAATCCAACTACGTTCTCAAGACCATTTCTGAGAGCCATATATATATTCATTTGCTTCGCCCTGTACCATGCGCCTTTTTCAAAAACTTAGTCTTCCCACGGATTTTCTGGACGCTGATCCATCCTCTTGTGAAGGAAACTAAAGTTTCTGAGCTGACAAAGAGCGATTGATGGCTCTTCAAGTGATTAACGACCATGGGGAACGAGGATAGCTTTTATCCAACAGTTAAATAAAATACTCACAATGAATGATGAGTAGCTACAATTTTTCCTTCAAGTGGTAGCAAACATCGACGTACCATCCCAGACGCCAGAAAGGCAGTGTTGGCTCGAACCCAACCACAATGAGAAGAGTGGTTGGTGCCTGTGAAACCCCTATCTTTGAAAACATCCCAATTGAAAATCAAGGACGTTTCGCCGGTGGAAACGCGCCGGTTCCTATGCGTTTTTTAGTTGTATTACGCGCGATTTAAGGGTCAAATGTCCACTTTTTCGGACACAAAACTGCACGCGAATCGCCGTTGTTCCGCCCTACCTAACGGCCGTTTACCGCCTCAGGACCAGATTCGAATCGCGGCTGGCCGTCCATTGATTATAGGTTAAAAAATCGCTCCCGGTTGCACGTGCCTCGCCTCACGAGGTGTACAATATTACACTGGAAGCTTTGGATCTTAGAATACATTCACACTTGATGCATTGTGAATGTATTGACCCATTAAGCTAGCTCAGAACAATATTGTACATCCAATGAGATCGAGGCACGTGCAACTGGGAGCTCAGGTACATAAAGGCCCTATTACACGGGGCAACAATTGCTCTAAAAAGCAGCGACGGATGCTTTTGAGAGCAACGGACTGCCGTTGCTGGGCGAGTTCTGGTTTTCACGCTTTACCAAAAACTTCGTGCACCTCAGAGCAGGGTTGCCATATTGGCCTTTTTAAGGCCAAATTTCACGAATCTGGCTTTTTTTGCAAGCGTTTGGCTTCGTGTTTATAAGTTTGGCCTTTTTCTTAAATTTGGCTTTTTTCTGGCTTTTTTAGTCATTTTCCGGTTTTTGTGTAGTACAAGGCGTAAAACTGAAACATGACAGTTGAACGCAGAGCAACAGGATCAGCTAGTCTCCAACAGGATCAGCTGGATCTTGCTGAATATTATAAAATCCTTTGCGAATATCAAATCAAGTAATCAAAGGAGAATTTGCAGGTTTGCACAGGCTGTATTTAGCTCAGGATTGTTTCAACAGTAGTGAGCCGCAGTACCGAAAAATTAGTATCATAGACTGGAAGCAGGAGGGCATTTTGACGGCGTTGAGATTCCTTAAGACACCATGCAGTTTTGGCTTGGTTAAAGAACTCTTAGGTTATGCGCTCATTGCCTGGTGACTCCCGCTAGCAATGCTATTGTTGGAAGAATGTTTTCTATGGTTATAGCAGTCAAAACAAAGGCCAACATTAGATTACGAGCTTCATAGCTAGATGAGAAAGTGCAAATCCGAGCACATCTCAGCAATATTTCTTATGTTGTAAGGACTTCAAAGTGGCCTCAAGAATGCAACCTAATATCAAATCGAGCATATTTTATCAAACAGAAATCAAGAAACTAGCTCTCTAGCTGCTTCTACCTCTCAAACTTCTGCTGAGGATGTAAAGTCAAAGTAATTTATGTTATTCCTTGAAGAATAGTGTAAGTCAGGTCTATTTTTCCTTTGTATTTATATTTTTTGATGGCTAGTAGAATTATGATACTCTGAGGCACGGGTCTCCAAACTACGGCCCGCGGGCCAAATCCGGCCCGCCAGTGTCATCAATCCGGCCCGCGACACTTGAGCCGATCGCGTACTCGCCGAATAGTCTAGAAAATATAGATAATGGCAGGAAAATCAAAACTTTTTGGCCCCTGGAACTTACTGGAGCAATCAATATGGCCCTAAGTCTGGCAAGTTTGGAGACCCCTGCGCCTATGGGCATCTACCTGCTATATTAGTTTACCTATAAATGAATTTGGCCTTTTTGGGCCTTTTTCTTTGTAAAATTTGGCCTAAAATTCATGTAGCCATCTGGCAACCCTGCCTCAGAGCGACGGAGCAGTGCTCGACTGAGCGTCGTAGTGTGAGGATCTCTGCGACACCGTCTCCGACTGGTTTACCATGGTCTCAATCCGCTATACAATTGATAATAGCAGGCTTTCATCAATGTCCTATGCCATGGAATGTAAGTACATGCTACGTAAAGAATAATATATCATTTTAGAGTTACATAGTTAGTCAATCCCGGTAATTGCTGCTCAAAAAAGGCGGGAAATTTCCATTTACCATAAACACGTAATACGTTTCACTTTCAAATGCTGTCACTTCTCAAATATAATTGGATGTTTGTCAGGTGTTATTTTATGATAAAATAAAGTGGATTAAGATTTCAGAAGTTTAAACCATAAGTACATACTTTGTTTACGTGTTGTGTTTCGCAATGTTTTGTAGACACTTTTTCGACTACTTGAAAATCATTACGACGGGATTTCAGAATGCTTTAGTAAGGCGTTCCTTGTCTTTTTTTCTTTCGTTTCAACTATTATTAAGGAATTCTCCAGTAGGATTTAAATTATTTCTAAGTTGTTAGCGATCTTTTTGTGTATATCAAATCTAAGAGATGATATTTTGACTGTCACTCTCAATGACACAATTAGCCCCCGACACGGCTATAGTTCGCCTCGTGTGGTTGTCTATTAATTAAACACTATATTAAGAAATTTCTTAAAATCGAATGTGTTATGTATCTCATGAAATAACTTTTTTGAAAATAAACGTTTTTTCTTTCTTTTTCATATACCAGAAGTTGTGTTAAGAAACATAAACGACATTACGGATACTTAGATGCGCAGTTATAGTGTTTCTTATTAACTGTTTCTGCAGAAAATTCGGAACCATGATAAGATGTCAATGATATTTTCAATTCTATTTCCAGATTTCGAACCCTCAGTACAAAAATCGTTCGGCCAGGTACGAAGCGCTACGAAAAATCAAGGACAGCCTCACTGAATTTGATGTGACCATAGAAGCCATCCAGAAAAAATGGAGAAACATCACCACCTGCTACAAGCGAGACAGGAAAAAGACGATGGACTCTATGAAGTCAGGTAACTGAATGTGCATTCACTATAATTTTCTATCATAAGTAGAGGGTATAAAAGAGGCAATACTAACTAGGATTTAATGATCAGATCATTTATGGTGTTCAAACTTGAACCTAACTATAACAGTACAGAAAATGAATGAACTTACGTAAATAAATAGCTGTTTTTTTCTCAAGCTTTGTGTGATATAAAAAACAACTAGTTATATTAATAAACGAATATAAGCTGTAAAAGAGAAGCAGAAAATTTTTAACAATATTATAATGTTCGTAATAATGTAGTCGAAATTGATTCTTATGCATTCAAGATTAATTTTACAGAAGTTAATTATGCTTTACAATGATTAAATTTAATCAGTTAGTTTTATGACCCTTCAACGACATCCATTTTTTTATTGACAAGTAGTGAATAAAAACAATAAATGGTTCCGGTATAGTATGATATCTACAGTGTTTTAATAACTACAAACCTTTGTATCCTATGTATTTCTTGTTCTGAATTTTTTTTTCAATAATCATTGTAAAATATCTACGCTACGATGTTGTCCATAGTGCATAAGATTGAAATAATATTTCCTAAAAATGTTTAAATAAGAAAATAACACCATGCTTGCAAGAGATTTTTACAAACTAATATCTATTGAAAATTCAGTTGTCTCTTATTTAATGAAGAACAATCTTCTTCACAACGTTGGAAATGTGCCACCTTGCCATAAATGTTGATCTATAATGCAGGAAAAAAAGCAAGAGGATCCACAAAGGAGAAATTACGGACTGTCGGAAAAACCTATGATAAAACACGAGAATCAACTTACTGCTTTCTTAAACGATGTACGATTTGCTTTCAAATAATAACAGAATAACCTTTTGTAATAAATGTTTTCCTTGTCTTTAGACAAATAATCTCCATCTTTAATAATTGATTTCAATTTACGGGAGATTTCACAGTATACCAGAATATTCACGGCAGATATACCATAGCAGAAAACCGACGGTAGATGTACTATGCCGGCAAACAATAAATAATAATAGGACATTCGAAAGTGCAAAATAGGAACTGAGTTTTGCATACGTTCTTAATGTTTTTAATGTAATTAGGAAATAATTCCAATGCTTATTTCAGGTGCAGGAGCGACGGAAACATATAGGTCGAAGCTGTGATACTATGACATGCTCCATTTTCTGGCGGGTGACATAAACCCAAGAGCTTCGATCTCAAACTTGGAGCATTTAGAGAAAGAGGTAAGCATAAAATTTAAAATAAGTGCAAGCCATAATTATATACTCAATCATTTGCAGCATCAAAACTATTAGTTATCGTTTTTTAATTTAAATAGCTATTGTTCGTTTAGATATATGGTTTATGTTAATATTTTAATTTTCATTATTTACTATGGTTTCTAAAGAATACATTATGTAGCTCTGACTAAGATGCCAACAAAGCTTCAATGCATCTTGTCGGCTTGCCAAGGAACGCTGCCCGAGTTGTTGAAGTACCATGTCAATGTCTGGCGAACTGTTTTAGCCGCATCGCAGGCTTTCCCTCCGGCTCTGGGTCCCAGAGGCATCAACTCGTGAGATTCGGTCCTGATGTTGCCGATGAAAGGGAAATTGCCGCATCGCTGTACCCAGCCGAATTTTCTGTTAGAAGGAAATTATGTAGGGCTACAGAAGCCAACACAATTTTTTCAACTTTATTTGGATGAAGGTTAATGGGGGCCAAAAATACTCGGAATCTATTCGCTAGGATACCGAAATAGTTTTCCACAGTCCTTCTGGCTCGTGAAAGCCTGTAGGAAAATATCCGTTGTTCTTGCGTTTGGTTTCGGAAGGGGTATGGTTTCATTAAATACGGTTTCAGTGGAAATGCATCGTCTCCCAGAAACACGTACGGAACAGGAATGTCTGTGCCAGGTAAATTTTCTTCAGGAGGAATATCAAGAGTCGAGTTCTCGATGGCTGACTTCAAACTGCAAGCATCCCAAACTCCCCCATCAGAAATCCTTCCATTTGTCCCCACATCTACGTAAACGAATTTGTAGGAAGCATCAACGACAACGAGAAGAACAATGCTGTGGGTTGATTTGTAGTTGTAATAGTAGGATCCACTACCTGCCGGAGGTCGGATTTGTATGTGCTTCCCATCTATTGCTCCCAACACATTTGGGAAATTCCATCTCCGATGGAAATCAGCTGCAATGTTCCTCCATTCATTAGCCGTTCTAGGAATCTGGAAAGAGATTTAGGAAATATTTTAAAAAGTTATTAAGATAAATTTCCAACATGTAGGTAATGACGACGGTACAACATTTAGCATCGATGATTCCTAATCACGTAGGAATGTAAAAAACAATTTAAGCACTAAATTTTATTTCTATTGCAACATCATAGAAGTAATGTTTCTTTTCTAATTATGAATAATTTTTATTGACAGATTGATGATGATCTTCAGAACATCGTAACTGAGATGGGGATCCCTGTAGTCGATGAAGGGAGTGTTGAATGCATTCCCGACACCTGCTCGCTTGAGGGGACTGCGCCTTCCACTCAGCCGCTAGAACCAGCCTCTGCAGCTGAGTAGAAGTCACAGCCCTCGACTAGTACTCAGCAGGAGGAGCTGCCCTCTACATTTCCAGCACCGTCTGCAGCGGCAAAATCCCGAAAAAGAAGAAGGAGTTCTCCTTCTCCCGCCTCCAAATTATTAGAAAAAGCCGTTGACTCACTAGAGACCTACCGAGCCTCAAAAGCTGTGGCAGCTCCGAAACCGGAACACACGGAATTTTCTGAAATGGTTAGGAAAGAGCTCGAAACGATGAGCAAGCCGAGTTGCATACTCGCAAAAAGACTGATTAGCGAGGTATTATTTTTAGGGAATATGACTTGATAAATGTAAATACGTGTGTTCATAAAAATATCCCATAAGAAATACATTTCATTTGTATTTATAATGTGAACATCCTGGTTTTTTATAAGCTTCAAATTACGGACAACATATTGTATTTGAGAAAACCAATATGTTGTCAAATACAATATGTTGTAAGTAAAATAAAGCTTCTAACAGACCAGGATGTTCACATCAACTGTGAACATATCCCAGTACTTCTTATGTATACTTTGAAAGGTTTTTGTTTCATAAAAAGGAATTTTTATTTTGAAAGGTTGACTTCTGTTTTCTTTGTTCATTAAACTGTCGTTTTAAAATGGTGTCATTATTAAAACCTTATCACTTATTAGCACTTATAGCTGCCTTTGAATGAATATATCTCAAGTATACGATCGAATCCCCTTTCTCCTAATTATGGAAGTTCGGATAGAAATAGGATTGAAGTTATTATAGCACAAATGTGAAGTATTTACGTTTTTAGCATCTGATTCACATTTATTAATTTTAATTAAATGATATGAAAAACTTAAATATTCCGTTAACGATCGAAAAAATTCAACCAAATATTAGTTATCATACTCGTTTCAGGGAATAATACGTTAGTTCACGTATCGACAAGGTTTTCCTCAGATATCCATGAACTGTTCAAAAAGGGAATACATTTTAACACAAGTTTGATAAAAAGCATTAATGCTCTGAACAGTGCAAGTACATAATATTTTGTAATTCATAATGTTATTTAAACAAAGGCGAATTGACAACACTGCAATAATACTTATTAACTTACCTTGACGTATTCTGCCTTCAACGCTTCATAAATGGCTTCACAGTTTCAGGAATTATCGATGAAAGACTCGGCTGTGAAATTCTCGTTGCAAATTTCAATGATGAATAGCTGCTGCCGTTAGCAAGAAAGATAAGCGTTGCTTCTAGTCTTTCTCCAGGTGAGATACTGTCTCGCATCAAAGTTTTCTCCTTTTCTATGTACGGGGAAACCAATCGCAAAAGATGAGTAAATAACTCTGGGGTTAAGCGTAGGTAATTACGGAAAAGATTTTCATCTTCACAACTCAATTCATTAAAAATAGTATTGTAACTGCTACGTTCTTTTCTCTGAAGCCACGGCTTGACCCACACTTCTCGTTCTTTCCTTTTTTCTCTTCTTCTACAACACAAGCAGCAGCAGCAGTCACAGCTACGAGCAAACACTCCTCTTCACTGTCCAATGCCGCAGCCATTGCGAACGACAACCTTCCTCTGAAACTGGCAACGTCACACTGGTTGCATCGTCTGATAGCGCACCCACAAGTTGCGTCCTTTCGGTTGCCGTACTCGAGGCAAAATGTTGCCGCGTGTAATAGGGCCTTAAGACAATACATTAGAAAGGACATAGAATCCCGCTCTTTCTTGAACTTTTATTACATAAATGAAACATTCTCTACATTAAAATTTACATGAATATCTTACTTCCATTAATCACAGCCTTCTCACCAATGAAACACGAAAATAATTTAGGAATTGAAAATGAAATCACAATCCATTTAAAATTCTGCATGTAACAAACAAATATCAACACGTGCACTACATTTTGGGACATATCATATGTGTACCATTAGGTACATTAAATACCGGCATCAATGAATAGCATTTCCATAATTTCACTACCTTTTTTAGAATTGATTTGAACCTACCTGGTAAAAATTATAGTACACTTTTATTTCTCACACCTTTTATAAAGGACAAGAATGGACTTGAGCAGTACAGTGAGTTTCTAAATTCTGCTACTCACAACTTAACCGAACCAACCGTAGCAATCGCACAAACGTAGTCAACGTTTTAAGGGAACGCGGAATCTGTGCAGGAAGGGTATAAAAACAGTAAGTTGAGAAAAAAGTTCATGACACCAGATCAAAGTTGAAGAAGAAAGTAGTAGGTGCTAAAAAACGAAACAGCAGTGAACCGAGAATATGTGGTCCTTTAACATAACAAAAAAATGTATTTCAGCAAAAAGAAGGCTACAACCTGGTTTTTTATAAGCTTCAAATTACGGACAACATATTGTATTTGAGAAAACCAATATGTTGTCAAATACAATATGTTGTAAGTAAAATAAAGCTTCTAACAGACCAGGATGTTCACATCAACTGTGAACATATCCCAGTACTTCTTATGTATACTTTGAAAGGTTTTTGTTTCATAAAAAGGAATTTTTATTTTGAAAGGTTGACTTCTGTTTTCTTTGTTCATTAAACTGTCGTTTTAAAATGGTGTCATTATTAAAACCTTATCACTTATTAGCACTTATAGCTGCCTTTGAATGAATATATCTCAAGTATACGATCGAATCCCCTTTCTCCTAATTATGGAAGTTCGGATAGAAATAGGATTGAAGTTATTATAGCACAAATGTGAAGTATTTACGTTTTTAGCATCTGATTCACATTTATTAATTTTAATTAAATGATATGAAAAACTTAAATATTCCGTTAACGATCGAATAAATTCAACCAAATATTAGTTATCATACTCGTTTCAGGGAATAATACGTTAGTTCACGTATCGACAAGGTTTTCCTCAGATATCCATGAACTGTTCAAAAAGGGAATACATTTTAACACAAGTTTGATAAAAAGCATTAATGCTCTGAACAGTGCAAGTACATAATATTTTGTAATTCATAATGTTATTTAAACAAAGGCGAATTGACAACACTGCAATAATACTTATTAACTTACCTTGACGTATTCTGCCTTCAACGCTTCATAAATGGCTTCACAGTTTCAGGAATTATCGATGAAAGACTCGGCTGTGAAATTCTCGTTGCAAATTTCAATGATGAATAGCTGCTGCCGTTAGCAAGAAAGATAAGCGTTGCTTCTAGTCTTTCTCCAGGTGAGATACTGTCTCGCATCAAAGTTTTCTCCTTTTCTATGTACGGGGAAACCAATCGCAAAAGATGAGTAAATAACTCTGGGGTTAAGCGTAGGTAATTACGGAAAAGATTTTCATCTTCACAACTCAATTCATTAAAAATAGTATTGTAACTGCTACGTTCTTTTCTCTGAAGCCACGGCTTGACCCACACTTCTCGTTCTTTCCTTTTTTCTCTTCTTCTACAACACAAGCAGCAGCAGCAGTCACAGCTACGAGCAAACACTCCTCTTCACTGTCCAATGCCGCAGCCATTGCGAACGACAACCTTCCTCTGAAACTGGCAACGTCACACTGGTTGCATCGTCTGATAGCGCACCCACAAGTTGCGTCCTTTCGGTTGCCGTACTCGAGGCAAAATGTTGCCGCGTGTAATAGGGCCTTAAGACAATACATTAGAAAGGACATAGAATCCCGCTCTTTCTTGAACTTTTATTACATAAATGAAACATTCTCTACATTAAAATTTACATGAATATCTTACTTCCATTAATCACAGCCTTCTCACCAATGAAACACGAAAATAATTTAGGAATTGAAAATGAAATCACAATCCATTTAAAATTCTGCATGTAACAAACAAATATCAACACGTGCACTACATTTTGGGACATATCATATGTGTACCATTAGGTACATTAAATACCGGCATCAATGAATAGCATTTCCATAATTTCACTACCTTTTTTAGAATTGATTTGAACCTACCTGGTAAAAATTATAGTACACTTTTATTTCTCACACCTTTTATAAAGGACAAGAATGGACTTGAGCAGTACAGTGAGTTTCTAAATTCTGCTACTCACAACTTAACCGAACCAACCGTAGCAATCGCACAAACGTAGTCAACGTTTTAAGGGAACGCGGAATCTGTGCAGGAAGGGTATAAAAACAGTAAGTTGAGAAAAAAGTTCATGACACCAGATCAAAGTTGAAGAAGAAAGTAGTAGGTGCTAAAAAACGAAACAGCAGTGAACCGAGAATATGTGGTCCTTTAACATAACAAAAAAATGTATTTCAGCAAAAAGAAGGCTAACTCATAGCTCGGGCCCTCACATTTTCCTCCCTGGGAGCGCTAGCTCCCATAGATACAATAGTTGTATCCCTCTGAGGAGTGTCTACATTATATCGCGTGTCCCACAAAAATGTCTCGGAGTTTTTAAATGATTATATCTCCGCTTTAAATTAACATATTTAAAATGTATTGTTTTCACAATGAATTAAATTTTGTTTCCGTTTCGAATAGTCTAATATTATGAAAATCGTTTAATAACCACTTTACAGTGTTCGATTTACTGAAAGAGGTAGAAAATATAATTGTTCTAAGGAAATGTTTAAAAAAAACTGGTGTTCTTCATTTCTCAATACTTACTGTTAATAATAATTTCACAATGATGTATCCTACATACCACCAAGTATTTAAACGCTCTGAGAAGTTTTTTACTCCCATATTTCATTATTTGAAGACACCTAAAATGCAGTTCACTAACGAACAAATAATTTTCATCGTATTGGAATATGAGGCAACGAAAAACTGTGAAAAAGTTCAAAGAGCAATTAATGAAAAATTTCCGGAAAGATACTCGTCCGATAAGAAAACTGTGTAACGTACAGTTAGAAAATCAGAAAGAAAATTAAATGTTCCTCTTACTTTTTCACAGTTTGCCGTTGCTTCATATTCTAATACGAGGAAAATTCTTTGATCGTGAGTGAGCTGCATTTTAGGTGTCTTCAAATGATGAAATAAGGAAGCAAGTAATGTATTGAGAAATGAAGAACACCAGTGTTGATTTGAAAACTTTTCCTTTGAGCAATTAGTTGTTCCACCTGTTTCAGTAAATCGATCACTGTAAAGTGGTTAATAAACGATTTTCAAAAACTTAAATTATCCGAAAAGGGAACAAAATTCATTGCATTGTGAAAAAAGACCTTTCAAATATGTTAATTTAAAGCGGATATACAATAAATTAAAAAGTCGGGGACATTTTTGTGGGACACCCGGTATATACAGGGTGTTGTGTGATGCGATGCGCATTTTAACCATAGCCAGAAAAACGCAAAATAAAACGATTTTCAGGAGTGACAAAGCCTCACAACTTCTTTGTTTTCGAGAAATGATGATCTGAAATAATCATAGATTCCTGTATGAATAGCCTGAAGCGCGTGCCAAAGAAGTTTCGTTTTTACTCGTTGGCTGCATGTCTAGCCTATTCTTACGGGAATCTGAAATTATTTCAGGTCATTTCTAGAAAACAAAGCAGTTTCGAGGTTTTGTCACTCATGAAAATCGTTTTATTTTTGTGTTTCTGCATTTAGTTAAAATCTGTGCATCGAATTACATAACACCCTTTATATATATATATATGTTTCATTAAAAATAATGCCGCATTGATTATTGATAATGGTTGTGTTAAATTTTTCTAGTTTTCGGAAGAGTTTACTTTGATCAAAATTTATTGAATTTAAAAGCTCCCCTAACGTTTTGTGATTAAAATTATGCGACGCGTTTCGTCCTGTGTCCACGGACATCATCAGGCTAAAAATAGTTTGAGTTGTGCAGCTAATAACATGGAGAATGGAGAATGTACCTTCCACTACGGAATCTAGGTCGCCTAGCCCTCCTCACTTCGCAAACCAACTGTACACCTTCTAACTTGCATCAAATGCACATTTCTACATTCGGGTAACCGCAGCCACTCTGCCCACTTCTCCATTCTATTAGCTAATTAGCTAATTTTAATCACAAAACGTAAGGGGAGCTTTTAAATTCAATAAATTTCGATCAAAGTAAACTCTTCCGAAAACTAGAAAAAATTAACAAAACCATTATTAAAAATCGATATGGCATTATTTTTAATGGAACCTGTATAAAGGAAGGGTTACTACCAAAATATACTGAATATATATATATATATATATATATATATATATATATATATATATATATATATATATATATATTCTTGATAATCAATTCATCAAGAAATAAACCAATAAAATATATCATATTTTATTTGTTTCCTAATGTAAAGATATATCAACTCAAGTGTACAGAGAGCCATTTCAACGCTCTTGTACATTATATATGCATAGTATTCTCGATAGATCTCTCACATTTTTGTTCATTATGGATAGATGCCCTGGAAGTCAGTGAACTTATTCGGGCTCACAATTAGCAAAAATCCAACGTGACCATTGTAATTGACTTGGAAACAATCTACTGATGCATCGTTTATGGTAAATGTGTTGTTTGTATTGTCCAAAATGTTCAAGTTTCAGTTACAAGGAGAATTTTTCAGCGATTCTTACATAATTTTTATCTTACATTGCCAGCAAAACTTAGCCAAAACGTGCTGTTTGGAGGACTAAAAAAATTAAAAAGCGTAAAAGAATAATCCAAACTCACTTGTATAATACAGAAGGAATAAATCTAACAGTACTATACGAAATCGATGCATACAACAAGAAATGATTCCTGTAAAGAAAATCACTGATGAAAAGGGAGCACACTTGCTACAAGAACAATAAATTATTGGTAAATAACAATCTAAAGCGAACGTTGGAAAAACTAGTGAGGAAACCCTATGAAAGTATTCAGATAGTACGAGTAGAAGTTTTTTCAAAAATTCCTTGGTATCACGTACTGATTTCAACACTTCCTTTTCAAAAGTAGGAGCTAAAGTGTTCGACAAGTACCTAAAGCTAATCAAAATCAACTATCATTGATAAATCCGTGTCTTCCTTTATTTGCAGGAGCCAGTGCTAAATAAAGAATACGTTGAGTCAATTTTTACGGTTTTTTGAAAAATAAAGGCCAATGGTAGAAGAAAATATATCAATCACATAAGCAACATTTGATGTTCAGAGAAGTCGGCGTATGAACCTTGAACAGCCACGCATCTTTGCCATTTATCAAGCCCATTTATGCAACGTGGATAGACACAGCGTGACTTAGAAGCTAGGAAATCAATGAGAGCAGATTCGACCTCTTCTTTAGTTCAGAAAATGTTATTGCTCAAAAATTGGCTTGAAATATTTTCTGTGCGTGAGCATTTTGTCTAGTTGATTGCAATAAACCTCAGCTTTGATGCGCTGATTAGCATTCAGAAAACTGTAATGGACAACACCAGTCACCATGATATTCTGTGTGTGCCTCATCACGATTAAGCCACTTACATGATCAGTTCTGAGTATCATAAAGAATCCACTTCTAGTCACAGGTTACTATGCGATCAAAATATGGAAGTCCATTGTTTTTCAAGAAAAGCATCGAACATAATAATATTATTCAAAACGCCATGCTCGTTGATGTTCATTGAGTTCAAGCGGGATCTCTGTATTTGTATAGCTTTATGACCTTGGCGATTTTCTCCAGATGGTCCGACATAATTTAAATGTTGATACCAATTCGTTGAGAAATTTCCCTGGGGCTTTCTCTCAAATCCTCATTCTGAAGAATGAGTGGGTGACCATTACCGTCTTTTTCTTTGAGGCTGTCATCTCCATCACGATATTTTTGGAACCCTCTTTACACTGTTCTTTCCCATGTGCCTTCTCCCCATGCCTTATTGGTGTTGACAGTAGTTTGAGTATCGTTGTTGCCGAGCTGGAACTCATGCAAAAAAGTAATCGCAGTTTTCTTTTTCATGGTCAATATTTTCGACTTAATCGCATTTGCAGTGAGTTGTACAGTAGATGCAATACGTATAAATTCTTGTACAGCACCTGTAAATACCTTATAATGTTCATTGTTCACCTGAATTACGAAAAAATTTCAATAATAAAACCAGTTTTAGGGCGTACAGCTTGAAACAACCGTTATTTCTGAACCTCATACCAGACTTGCGAACAAGTTTTTCTAAGCTGAGAAACACACAAAGGCAGTCAGAGATGACCGTTTGAGCGTTCAATATATTAAATATATTTTGCTTGCTACTAAACTACTGTTGTGATTGATGATTAATTCATCAATAGCAGCTAATAAGAACTCCGATCCAGCGAAACACTTCATAACTAGACCTTTGCTTAAAAGTGGTGACATTAATACAGGTAGAATAACAGGTCCAGAAGTTCTTTCCTCTCTCCTCCAAAATGCGAGAGAAGTCATCACAAATTAACTCGAATGACTTAAATTTACTTCATAGGAATCAATATATTTTTAAAGGAACACTAGTACTCAAAACATTCAGCTTTACATCAATGGAAAAATATATAGACATATCGATTGAAAAATTGATTACTTTTACTGCTGCTCAATCTCTTGAAAGCGTTTGATAGCGTTGAGCATAAATAACCTTTGCATGAAATGAAGATCTTAGAGATTAACTTGCTGACACAGAAGTTCAAAAATTACCTCAAATCAGTCTCACGCAACTATCATCGATAAAAAATAGTCGCCGTTCGTTCAAAATAATTTTGGTTTTGATTAAAGATATATTCATGTATTAATTTTTTATGTGTTTTGATTAATGATTTTCCACTACTGCCTTCAAACACACCAATCTTTATGTAGACAGATGATGTTCAAATTGCACTGACAGGTTATGAAGCAAAATTACCGAAGGCGCAAGCATGAGCTGAAAGTTTTTCAAAGAGCCTAGAATCATAGCATGACCTAGATGGAATTGAATTAAAAGCAAATAAAGTACAAGGCGATATTATTTGACTAAGCAACATTAAAGTTACCTATTCTTATTCTGAGAATAGGAAATTGTAAAACTGAGACATTAGAAAAGGACAAAAAGTTAGGCGTCAGGTCCGATCAAAATATGTCCTACAAATTTCACGTGAAAAAGAGAAGAAGATGAATGGAGCCTAATGTTTTTCATCTCTGGAAAATTGTGTTCTACTGCAAATCAAATAATTAGCCTTAAATATTCAGTGCTATCGCACCTTGACCATTGCAGTCTAGTCTAGGAAGATATAGTTCAGTGTTTTCAAAAATACTAACAAAAATAAAGAAATTTTGAAGCCAATGTGGTGTGCAAACGTAAATTCTAGAGTAGCGATCATGACCCTCTCTATTAAAAACTCGACTGGACTCATATTCAAGAAAGATTTCTCTCTCATAAAGCCCAACAGTTATTCTCCTTTTTATACCGTGTGGGAGCAATGCTGATAAAGTGCATTTTCTTCCCCGCACTGTAATGCACCGCAAGCAACTCGAAGAAATGATGTTTTTGTGAGCCTTGGCTCATATGAAGACGGACGAAAAGCTTCTGCAATACCACGTGTCTTACGGTGGAACAAACTTTCAGAGATTATAGAAAACCTTCTAAAAGTTAAAAAATTCAATTAAAAATAGGTCATCCTTTCGCGTCTCATCTGTAACTGCATGTGGCGGTACAAACTGAAGAAGCAGTTACGAAATACTTTCTCTCATTACTTCACAAAGTTTGATTTTTTAGACAAAGTTTTGATAAGAGGCGGATGTGCTGAGATCTCGTGTATGCTAGGTCGTTTTTTTCGCACTGCCGCTGTCTAAAAATTGCGAAGTCGCTGATGTTTGTGTTCATTTTGTATGGCGTTTTCACGCTATCGACTTGCCTACGGTACATTAAATATCACTTTGCTGTATTGTTATTGTGAAGCTCATGCATCGACGTTTGGTAATATTTCACTATTGACTAGTAAATTAGTAACTCCATTTGAATGAAACGCCGAGACTCCCACTTGAACTGCAGATTTTCTCGATGTTCGTCTCTTTCGAAGTCGTAGTACTTTCTTGTTAGCCTCGAGAGAATATTTTGCGTTTTTGACATTCAGGAGTATATTATGACTGTGTTATTTAGATAGTCAATTTGACAAATGATACTTGTGATGTAAAATATCTCGGGTAGCATTATGCAACAAATTTTTTGTTCCAAACACCGTTCAGTTTTTTGTAGTTTTTTATTGAATTTTCAAAATACCATTAATTTGAAATGTTGTAAAGTATATTCTCCGAACTGGTCACTTTGTTTTCAAGTTGATACGTGAGCACAAACAAATGCATAGTTACGATTTCTTACCATACCTGCTCCCTAGTCTAATTAGACGCAGAATTACCTACATCCACTTATTTTATATTGAACAACAGTACCTGATATCGCAAAAAATATTTTCCTTATATTTTTTAGCAAGAAGGTGGCATCAAAAACTTTTTTCACCAATACATCGATGGCCTTTTATTTTTCATGCATTATTTTACTTTTGGTATTTATGTATATTATCTAATTTAGAATCCCCTGACATAGGGTGACATTTTCATCTTATTCTCTCAATCAATTGGTCGTGAACTGACATGCCTAGAAATGTTTTTGTGCCTAGAAATATTTTTGTATCATTTTAATTACATATGAACTGTGTTTTTTGTTTTCAAAATCAGAAAAAAAGAATTAGATTCCGATACTTGAAAATGCAAGACGAATAAGTTCTTTTTCTGCCCATAATAAATCGAAACTGGTTACCAAATTGTAATGAAATGAGATCTTATTTTTCAGTCCAACACCTACATATTTCCCGAGCAATTAGCGAATGGTAACAAATACTTTAATTTAAAACGGTCCATCTCAGTTCGAATTTTTTCATCGGCGTAACGGTAATTATCATAGGTTTTCATCGTTTACCGAAGTATTCCGACGGTATACATATTACCGGTGATCAACGGTAATTTTAGACGCTAAAAATGCCCGCCGACGATGATGATCGTTATTTACCGTCGATTTCTGAGCGTCATTCCTACCGTAGAAATACGCGGTAAAACTACGGTTGTTTTTCAGACTATACTTCATAATTTGAAATTAACGGCAATGATAGATAGCCCATGTCTAAGTTTAATCAAGGACAAGTCAGATAAAATTATGTCATGTATTACTCGTGGTCAATTGAAATTACATGAATTAGTTTACGAGACCTTCACATGATTTAATTTGAGCTTTGGTTCTTTTATTGTGTAAGTGAAAACTTTAATTCGAAGCTTAGATATTTAAACTGGATTTCCACATATAATTTTTCGATATTTATATATTTCAATTTTAAACATTGTAATATGAAGTTCAAATTCTTTAACTAAGGCTTCAGATGTTTTGAATTTAATTTCAAATGTATTAATTTCAACTCTTTATACTTTATATTACAAGTGAAACTGTGATGTTAAAAAATGCAGGACTATAGTACCGGCAGGCCGCAGCCGAGACGGTACAGAAACGGTTTTGTGGAAACTACAGAAATTTCTTGAGCGCGCAGTCAAAAGACTTAAGTTTACCACTCGTAACTTTTGAAAGAATGCACCTATTGACTTCAAATTACTCTCAAACGTAAGAACAAAGCATTTTATATTAGCTCACTATAAACAAGACCCAAAATCTTTTCTGAAAATTACAAAAATTCTTCGATAAACCTTGCCGACTCACGCGCCGTCAAAAGACTAAAGTTTACCACTCGCAACTTTTGAAAGATTACACCAATTGACTTTAAATTACTCTCAAACGAAGAAGCGAAGCATTTTCTATTGGCTCATCATTGAATCATTGCACCT